>JAZDUA010000486.1:0-600000 GCA_038098605.1 Gryllus longicercus | reverse complement strand
CATATTTTTTATTGCCAGCGCAAACCTAGTGGTTCTAAACCATCACTTACTTTCTCGCCCGTATTTTTACGAAAAAAATAGGGGAAGATACTCACATATTTGACAAATTGCACATGATCGTATTTCAAAGTTTATCTTACAGGAACAGATTTCGTTAAGAGAAAAACCTATATTTATATTTTAGTTGTAGACAGGCGCCAAAAAGATTTTAATTTCTACAATTTTCGAAAAATCAGATTTTTCAACGAAAATAATAACCTGCATTATTCCCTTAAACGTCCTTCACACTATCCAATAAAAAAAATTAATAAAAAACGATGGAATCATTTTCTTTAAATTTTGAAAGTGGTCCAGAAACTTCAGTTCAAGTACCCCCAAAATTTAGTCGTTTTCGAAAAATTTTGATTGGAACATGGGCGAAATCAAAAATTATCAAAATAAGGTTGTTTCAAAAAATGAATCCAATTTGTCTTCAAAAGTTTTTACGAATAGTGTATTAATTGAACTATATGAGGTACTATTAAACACATATTGCTGTATTAGTTTGATTTTTCCAAAATAGCTAATTTTTTTAATATCTCACGACCATAAAATTGATATTACACACGTATTTCATTGTACAAAGCGTTCGTTAACACGTAAGTTACAAAGTATCTCAAATTATGATTTTTTAAATAATCGATATGTTTTTGCGAATATGACAATTAAAAGTAGCAAATTTTCGGACACGTTCGAACCCAATTTTCTCAAAAACTTTGGGAAAGTTTATTGAAATTCTCCACAGTGGAAAGTGTTTAATTATCTCCGATATTCCGAGAGCTTGATTTCTACTAAAATATCTGGGTCCTTAAATTTGAAAAATGTTTAAAAAAGTAGATGTTTTTAATCAGAAAAAAGTGCATATTACACAAAAACCAAAAATAAATCATCGCGTTTGTTAGAAAGTTCGTCAGTTCGAAAGTACATATTTTGTATTATAAGAGTTTGTCACATTTTGGTAAATATAACCGTTTATGTGAAAGTATTGTATTCCCTCGTTTAAGAATTCGCATCTGGTATATGTTGGTAACCACGACAAGAATATGTATTTAACAGTCGTTTGTTTTAATTTTTTAAAATTGCATCATTTTAAACCAAATTTAATTTAATAAAGCGATTATTTTTCCGACCAGATGGCCGAGATCGCTAAATATAGCGGGTTCGAGTCCGCTTCGGGCATGAATCAGAGTACGTCTGCATATGTGTTGCCCTTTTATCCCTCATTATCATCATTATTTCATCTTAAATACTAACAGCATTGAAGCTAACAACCCAAAGGTAACAGTATTGTTGCTTGCAGCTGGGAAATGAAAATCGGATTTAGTAAAATGCTGATACCATGATAAAACTACATGAATCCGACCGTGAGATAACTCTACTATATTACTGAGCCAACACAAATGCAAGGTAATGCAAGGTTATGAATTTTCCCCAATGCACGCTTGGTCCAAATGGGCCTATCGCGAGCACAAATCAGATTAATATGTGGAATATTACTAGAAAAGTAGTATCAACACCCAATACCCAAAAACTGATTCAATTTTTTTCTTGAAACTTTTCGTTCGTATAGTTCTAACTTCGCATTTCATTTAATTTAACTTAGTAAATCGCACTGTTTAACTTTGAAAATTATAGGAGTTGTCGCCCAATCCTGAGTGAAATAGAGCACTAATTATAAGTATCCAAAACAAACATTTGCCTACAACGGCTTCTAATTATTTCTTTACGCGTTTGTTAAGGATGGTGCTAAATATATTGTATCAGATGATATTAACGCAATTTTCCTCTATTTTTTGGTTGTGTTTTTTTCAAAAATTTGTGTAATTTCTTTGTTATCCCTCTTACGCCATATATATTTATATTCGAGGCGATTTGTTCACATTATTACGTTGATGAGCAAATGTGCTTTAATTGAAGTCATATAGTTTATCGAAATCACAGTTTTCTCTAAAAATTAGGTCAGCTTGTCGCCTTTTCAGAAACACTCAAACGCCGTTTCTTCAATAACTGCTGCAATTTGTTTTCTTCAAATATTTCTTATTGGTAGTGCTAATTACACTGTTTAAGTTGACATAAAAATAAATTTGCTCTATAATTTATTTTCATAAACTACATTAATGCAAGTGCATAAATATAGCTTCTTCTAGCTGTCCGTTGAGTGAGCAGACAAAAATTTATAATATCTTTAACGGAATGATATATCGATTACAGATATTAGTTGCCATGACACACAATTGGCAGGGTCAGTGGCCGAATGGAGACGAGTCGGGACCTCATTGGCCGATGCCGTTACATTTAGAACCTTGGCCACCACAAGTACGAGCACTGGTTGTGATAATCGTTTAGTCCGGGACTGATGTAATCTATTCTTGACAGCATATCTCCCTCCTTCATGAATCTGTTATCACACATGAAAATAATACGCCAGTTTGTACACTTAAATTGAGACATCGTAATATCTGAACAATTTGCATCGCATGTAAATAAACCCTGAAACAAATACAATTTTGAAGGAGAAAATAGACCTGTTCCACATTAATCCTGTTTGTTTCTGCATTTTCATTGTCGTACGGGTTGTTAGGTACATTTCTTATAATAATTTCGTCTTTTTCATACTGTCGAACCACAAGTTATAATGTGAAATTTCGGTTCATAATATACTTTGAAAACGAGAACATATTTACCCTGTAATGAATGTTCATTTAAAACCAATCAAAAGCCGTTTGAATTTATTGACAGGTCACAATTAGCCTAGCAATAACTGACGAAACGGAAATTATCCTATACTTCACATCCGTCTTCAAAAGATGTCTTATAATTATATCTGATTTAATTTTAAACAATTACAAATGACGTATTTCTGCCATTGAAAAGAAAGCTCAGTTTATACATACGTTAAACGATGGGTTTTCTTATATGAATCATTTTATCCCTTGTATGCAATTCAATTTTTTCATGTAATGTATAGTACTGAGAAAGAGTAATTATTCTAATATTACGAAGAGTTGACATTAAATAGCACCCAAAATCAAACACTCCCTTTCATGTAACCGTGAAAATTATTCGTCTTTTTAATTTAATTTTACCTATATTTCTGGATTCTGCGTGTTTCTGACCAAGGTGTAGTGACCTAATATAACTAATTCTTCGAAAATACAAATGAAAGTTCCGAAAGATCACATTTGTTGAACATTTGTTGTTGTTGCAGTTAAAGAAAACTACTTTCTGGCCGAGATTGCTAAGGCAGGGCTCGGGAGTGGTTGAATTTGTGTTCTACCTTTTACCCACTAATCATTACAATATTACTTCATTCAGTATGCATATACCCCTTACGTTAAGTAGATGGTGGTCGCTAATAAATGCGTTGTTAAAGTAACCTTAAAAATTCAAACTAAAAATTCTAACTCCGGCCCCATAGCCTCCCTTTATTTCCCCATCTGTCCACAAAACTCGGGCCCTCAAGAATCTCTCCTATTCCCACAATATTTGTGTCCCTTTGGGTTCCCCAAAGTAGCATTTAAAGTTTTAAGACATCGTTTCCCTGCTATTCGTGATTATAATAGTGTACCTTTTAGCTCAGTCGGGTCGCTAGTTCACTCCTATAATGAATGGATGTGGATGAAAGAGAAGGAAAGTTATGGAATTATATATTAATTCATTTCATTAATAGGGCAAAAAATAATTTATTCTTGACATTATCTGCCAGGGAAGTTACACGCCGCAAGAGAGCGACAAAGACTGCCTACCAACTTTACGCTATGAGCTCATGGTTCTAATTGCTTGGAAGCAACATCTTAACACTAAAATTGGGGTTTTGTCTACAATAATTCGTGCATTGTTAAGTAATAAAAATCTGCCTGGGCGCGGCAACGCTGAAACTTTCGCCGGAATACCCTGCGAGGGAACCCCGTGACATAATCAGGTGGAGAGAGTTAATCTTTGGTTAAATATCGGATTATCGCCGCTGGTGTCGGCGCCTCCGCAGACCGGCTGGATGGCTGTCCTCATCTTGTAATTCACCTTCGCTTTGACGACGACTGATCAAGTGATATACTTATGTTGGTAGTAGTTAGGAGGTCAGAGATTATTATTAGAACATTTACGATCTATTTATTCTCATTATGTCAGCGATATTAGTTTAGTTAGTTAGTAAAATTGGTAATCAATGAGTTGTATGTACTTGGCTCGACAGCTCGTGAACGTTCTCAGGCCTGCCGGCGCGACGTCTCTGCCTCGCGGCCATGGGTTAAAGGGGCACGTGTGGTTAGCACGTAGATTTCCCCATACCATTTTCCAGTCTTTTCAATGTAAGACGTGGAATTCATTTGACAAAATGGAAAATATTTTTTGTCGAATGAGCCCAAAAAAATTAGCAAAACAATCATCTTGTGAGGTAAGGGACACAATATAATATAATTCCGACGGCTCCCCCACCTAGTGTACATTAGATGTCTGATGGTGAGTCGCGGACGAATGATCAATACGAACTTTGAACATATCTCGGGACAGTGGGATCCTTGTGGTGAAAAAGAACATCCCAACAAAAAACAGAAATACACAAAAAATTGTTCATATATTCTAGAACTCAATCTTTTAATGTACCTAAAAATACAAAAATGAAGAAAGAAATTGCACATATTCTTTGAATCACGAATTTTCTTAAATTCTGCAATGTGCTTTGAAATACATAATTCATGTGAAATAACACTTCTTGTTTTCATAGCAGCGAGTACGTTCGTTTGATCATTCGCGTCACAGGCTTCTCTGAATGATTTTAATTAAATTAAACAACGAGAAAATACCTTACACTTGTGAGCTCTCTAAAATGTAAATCAATGAATTCAGAAACTATTTAATATACTTACTCAAGATTTATATAATTCACTCGAAAATGGTTCACAAATTGATATAATATTCACAGATTTTTCCAAAGCGTTCGATAAAGTACATATTCCTTTACTAATTCAAAAACTCAAAAACATTGGAATCACAGGACCCCTAATTGAATGGTTCGAATCATACTTGTCAAATAGAATACAATATGTAAAATATAAAAACTTTATATCAAAAAAAATAAATGTTACCTCAGGTGTACCACAAGGTTCACATTTAGGGCCAATATTATTTCTGATCTTTATCAACGACATAAATGTATCTTTTTCTGATAGCAAATTTTTACTTTACGCAGATGATTGTAAATTTTATAGAATAATAAGTGATGTTACGGATTGTGTTCTTTTGCAAAAAGATCTAGATAGCTTATCTGACTGGTGTAAAAACAACTTTATGAATCTTAACATCGATAAATGTAAAATTTTAAGTATCTATAGAAAAAACATGCAATTAAATTTAATTATAACATAGCAACAGTTGATATAGAACATGTTAATCATATTAAAGATTTAGGAGTTATTTTAGACTCGAAACTAAACTTCAACCCACACATCGATTACATTGTAAATAAAAGTCTAAAAATGTTAGGATTTGTTAAGAGACACAGTTCCAATTTTTCTAAAATCGAGACCTTGGTATCATTGTATAATACTCTTATCAAACCAACTTTGATGTATGCATCCACGATTTGGACTCCACATTTTACTAAAAATATTGAACGAATTGAAAAAGTCCAGCACAATTTTTTTAAATACGCAGCTTTCAAAGCAAAAATACGAAACCCATCGCTGGATCATGACTATCGGGAAATAGCTAAAATAACTAAACTTAGTACACTTGAATCATTCAGAATTTATACAGATGCCTGTATGTTATACAACATTATTAACAACAACATCACCTGTAACGAATTACAATCAATGTTCGAATTCAATACGTCATTTTATACACTAGAGAAAATCGTATACTGAATGTCCAACATTTTAACACATCTTATGGATACTATTCACCAATACCCAGACTTTCTCGATTATGTAACAACGTGACATGTCCTGCGCTTGAATCGTCATCAATTTATGTATTCAAAAAACATGCGAAATTATCTATATTAAACAAATTTCATTAGATTAAAATCATACAAAATATGCGACTCTCAATTGTAATATTTACTGTATACTTAACTCTTGTATATTATTTGGGCTATTTAGCCTGTATGTTAATAAATAAATAAATAAATAAATAAATAAATAAATAAATAAATAAATAAATAAATAAATAAATAAATAAATAAATAAATAAATAAATAAATAAATAAATAAATAAATAAATAAATAAATAAATAAATAAATAAATAAATAAATAAATAAATAAATAAATAAATAAATAAATAAATAAATAAATAAATAAATAAATAAATAAATAAATAAATAAATAAATAAATAAATAAATAAATAAATAAATAAATAAATAAATAAATAAATAAATAAATAAATAAATAAATAAATAAATAAATAAATAAATAAATAAATAAATAAATAAATAAATAAATAAATAAATAAATAAATAAATAAATAAATAAATAAATAAATAAATAAATAAATAAATAAATAAATAAATAAATAAATAAATAAATAAATAAATAAATAAATAAATAAATAAATAAATAAATAAATAAATAAATATGTTTAATCATAACCCAAACCACTCTCAATCAAATCACATCATAAATTTACAGAAACTGTTTCAAACTAGCATTAAATAATCTATACAAGAATATATCTAAGTTCTTAATTACGGTATCTACATTTGAATAACAAAATGTAATTCAAGCCTAGCGTTCGTAAACAGCTTGCAACTATCTAGAAGCATTCCCCGTTTCTCAAATTCAATTCGCACGTCGCCTGTTCTGAATTCGGAGCGCCACGGCGTTGAGAACGGCGACCTCACGCCGCTAGAACGCTCCACCGCCCCTCCAATAGGTTTCGCCTCGTTACTTTCTCGGCGGCAACTCAGCTGTCGCGTGGCGGGACGCGGCCTCGTCCGGCCTCGGCAGCGTTCGCCCGCGCCACCCGGCGTAGCGTCCGTCCGACTGACTCGTTCGCAGTGGCCTCCGCCTCCGCCTCGCGACCCGTTAACGTCATCCTTGTGCTTCTCTCTTGAGAGGTCCCGTCCACGTCTGCTTCACTCTTCTCCTCGTTCGCAGCCTGCACGCCCGCTGTGCGAAAGTCTCATGCACACCGCGAATGACTTTGTTTCGTTCTCTGAGTAGTTCTGGTGTAGCTACAGCGCTTTCTGCTCTCCACCAATTTACACGTAATTGATACATCTTTCTGAGTTTCTCCTTAGCGCAAATAGTCTCTGACTCCGTAGCCTACGTGAATATTGGAAAAGTGTAATTTTTTAGAGGCATCTTCCTACGACTATAATATTGAATGTATTTCTTTATATTGATACTATATTAATTCTTAATTTTAAGACTTTTTCTTTAATAAAACCTTTACTTAAAGATAGATCTTTAAATAAGTTTATGCTCAATTTTTTTAAAAATATGAATAGATTTCGAGAATAGATTTCAAGAATTCTCATTTCCGGTAAATTCTCTGAATTTTTGAAAATGCTAATTTAAAAATAATGCGAGAAAGTATGTGCTATTTACCACCACTAGTTCCTTACACATAACAAAAAATTTTTAAAACCCCAAAAGACTCTTATATCTCATTTCTCAATAACACATTTCTTTTTACTTAATACGACTTTCTACTGTAAAGGAACAATTTGGAATTTAATTACAAATATGTTTTGATTAAGCGCCCTCGGAAATGCTTTCCGCAATTCCATATTTCCACATACTCCACTTCATTTTGGAGCTGCCTTATTTAATATTGAAATGTCATAATTATTTATATGTTGTCAATAATAACCTAATAATACTAATGATGATGATGATGACAATAATGTTTATATTAATGGCAAGGCCTTTACTCGCACTTATGACTAACAACTACGCCAAACCACTGAGTATGCAATCATACTGAGTAGGATCATCTAAGAGGGTAAGGGTGAGCTGATGTACGCCTGGAAGTGCAAAACTAGGGACCATCCCGGTATACGACTTGAGCGATCGAAAAAAACTAACATAAAATCTCAACCAGAATGGTAACTAAAGGTATTTGGAGTCAGCGGTCTCAAGAACCACATATATGAATACGATTCTACGCATTTTTATTTATTTTTTTTAAAATGTGTCTTTCCGCCATTATTAATCAGTTATTTTGATTTTTTTAATATCATTGTGTTATTCGAATTCAGTAACTTCAAAAATCATTTGATACCTATTTCTATGTAAATCCATTTGCATTTATGGCCAGTTTTTTTGTCGTTTTGTTCGAAAGTACTGCTTAGGCCAAACAATCGAAAGCTGCTATTGCAATAAACAATATTGTTTTCAACGACAACCTATATTATAATTCCTTTGACGTATTTTTAAATAGACAATTGTATTATCTTTATAATTGTTAGAGAAATAAAAATACAAATGTGTGTTGAAAATGGCTAACATCACTCAACAAACATTTCTAGAGCGTCACCATTCTGTAAGATTGTGACGCCAGTCTAATTAAATGTACATTCTTGTATAATTTTTCATTTCATATTTGGCAATGCTATTATTGAATACTGTATCTTCATGTCCGAGAATTTTGTCTCCTTTACTATCAGTTGACATTTGTTGCATCTATTATTAATTATTTAATTTGATATTATTATAAAACCTTTACTTAAAGATAAATCTTTAAATAACCTTATGCTCAATTTTTTTAAATATGAATAGATTTCGAGAATAGATTTCAAGAATTATCATTTCCGGTAAATTCTCTGAATTTTTAAAAATGCTAATTTAAAAATAATGCGAGAAAGTATGTGCTATTTACCACCACTAGTTCCTTAAACATAACAAAAAATTTCAAAAACCCAAAAACACTCTGATATCTCATTTCTCAATAACACAATTCCTTTTACTTAATAGGACTTTCTACTGTAAAGGAACAGTTTGGAATTTAATTACAAATATGTTTTGATTAAGCGCCCTCGGAATTGCTTTCTATAATTACGTATTTCCACATACTCCACTTCATTTTGGAGCTGCCTTATTTAATATTGGAATGTAATAATTTTTTCATACGAAGTCAATTATAACTTAATAATACTAATGATAATAATGATGATGATAATAATAATAATAATAGTAATAATAATAATAACGTATATATTAATGGCGAGGCCATTACTCGTACTTACGCCTAACAACTACGCCTAACCACTGAATATGCAATCATACCGAGTAGGATCACCTAAGAGTGTAAGGGCGACCTGTTGTACGCCTGGGAGTGTAAAACTAGGGACCATCCCTTTATACGACTTAAGCTATTGAAAAAGAAAAAAACATAAAATCTCGACCAGAATGGCGGCTTATGATATTTGGAATCAGCGATCTCAAGAACCACATATCTATACGATTCTACGCATTTCTTTTTAAAGGTGTCTTTCCGCCATTTTTAATCAGTTATTTTGAATTCTTAAATATCATTGTGATATTCGAATTCAGCAACTTCAAAAACCATTTGATACCTATTTCTATGTAAATCCATTTGCGTTTATGGCCAGCTTTTTCGCCGTTTTGTTCGAAAGTGCCGCTTCGCCCAAACCATCGAAAGCTGCTATTGCAATAAACAATATTGTTTTCAATGACAACTCGCGTAATTATTCCTTTAACGTATTTGTAAATAGACAATTTTATTATCTTTATATTTGTGACAGTCATAAAAATACAATTGTGTGTGTTAAAAAATACAGTTGTGTGGCTAACATCACTCGAAAAACATTTCTAGGGCGTCTCTGTTCTGTAAGATTGTGACGCCAGTCTAATTAAATGCAGATTCTTGTATATTCTTCTTTTCTAATTAAATGTATATTCTTTCATTTTCATATTTGGCAATGCTATTATTGATTACTGTATCATGTCCAAGAATTTTCTTTAGTTTACTATCAGTGGCTATTTTTTGCATCTATTGATAATTATTGTCAAGTATATTGTGTTTGTGTGTGATAAAAACATTTTTAGTCCTCTCTATTGATTAGTTCATTTTCGTCCATCTATTGATAATTATCGTCAAGTTTTTTCGGTTTATGCGTGATGCAAAAATTTTTAGTCCTTGCGATTTTCGATAATACACGAAAAATAAACAGTCATGATAATAATATGGCTTGCGTACACATTTCATTGCCGAGAGCCTACACATTTCATTGCGATGAATTACACAGCAGTTTGTATCAATTACTCTTTAGAATGCCTGGTGTGATAAGTTAGATTTATTAGCGTCTGACTTCTTAAACATTATCTCCGAGTTCAATAAATGAAAATACTAATTTGATCTCTCATTTTCTTACTGGTACATTTAAAAAAACATGTGCCCATAAGGCTTTTCGGTATGAAGCTTTACAAATTTAAACTAACTTCATTGAAAAATTGGGACTCTGTGATGTAAAATTATCTGTTTGCCCTCTAGAAGATGACATATTTAGGTTTATTTTAAGTACTCGAATTCTTCGACGAACTTCACCATGGTTGATGGGACAAATGCACAGTGCGCAGGAGGAGTTTCTCCGCAGTTGCAACATTCGTGTGAGAGTGCTATCAACAAAAAGTATGTTGGATTTTGTTGGTATCAATACACCAGGGAGCACCCCCCCTCGGTCCGATTGGTGGTGGGAAGGGGTGCAGCAGCTGGGGGGCGGGGGCTGGGAGGCGGCAGGCATGCGACGCTAGTGCCGCCGTACGGCGGCGAGGGCAAAAACGCGGTGGTGGCAGCCCTTGACCTGGACGTATTAATTAGTACAGGCTTTTACGGAAAAACGTTCGCGGGTATTGACATTTTACGTTATTGAAGAAATAATTCAGTGAAAGGAGCTTTTTCTTTTATTCAATAAATAGTAATGTTTTTACGAATCAGATGATTTTAAATCTAACATTTTTTCGAGCGTTCCCAGGACTAATTGATACTAAACTGCTGTAGAATTCATCCCAACCGAAAATATTTTCTCTCAGCCAGGTAGTTGTGCAGTATGAATCATGCCATTGTCACCACTGTTTCTCTCGGGATTCGAGATAAATCCATCTTAACTTAAAATTGTGTACCACACGCACCCAGTTACTATTCGACGAGAATTCAATTTAATTGTAAACAACGTGTACTAAAATTTAAAAGAGAAAGTTAGAAAGTATTGGTGCGGAAGTCAACCTAACCTCTTCTATTGCCGAATGATGATTTTTCATTTTCATTATACGGCAAACCTTCATTCATCCAAGAGACTAAATTTATTAGTAAACATTGTTTTTCTATAGCAAATTTTCAATATTTCTCTTTAAACAACTTACATTTAATTATTTACATCCTCCGTTCACGTTTACGAAAAGCTATTTTTAATCAGCAGATGTACAAAATGGTCTTGTGTCTGACTAGCGGCAGGCCCTAAAATACCACACTCACCCTTAGTTACTCGCGCTGTTTTGTCACACAAATATCCGTGCGGTGTAATTTGCTCGGCAAGACTATTTTTTAGAGAAATTAACTCTGTAAGGTATGAAATATATTTGAATATAATTTTTATTTCATTTTATTTGAAATGTATACATATTACAATTTAAATTAATTAAACATTAATTTGGCATATTACTTCCATTTAATGACTTTAACTGAAAATTGCATTCCACGGACATATTCTTAATGATCACTGTAGTAATAATTGGAGTAGTACGGTTTTTGTTCTTACGCAAATGAGGCAGTAATTTCTGAACTTCGTTGGGGTTTATTCTTGATCACGACTTCCAGTTTTTGTACTTGTGCGGCAGAGCGCTGCTTTATTTCACGTTTGAACCTTGTTGTTGCCGATGCAAACGTCTCTACACTCTAAATCTCTGTTTAATTAATCACTAGCAATTTCAAGTTCAGTACATGTTCTCACTCTGCCACTATAACTTTTTTCTGAGAATCACTTGCAGCATCACAAAACTCATCTTGTAACATATAGGTGTTGTGGTGCGTTATCGTTGGCATTTTTCATGAAATAATTGTAAACGTTAACATTGCCAACAAAAGTATTTAATATAATAGCAGCTTTCTATGGCATAGCCATCATCATCAGTTGTCTGATACAAGAAGAAAAATAAAACATTAGAACGTGAATACAACAAGATTAAGATAAAGGTTACAAATAATTTACAAATTTTTTGGAAATAAATTTAACATTCTAGAAACAGGAAGAAAGAAAAAAGTGGGGGGGGGTTAAGTCATTAATACTAAAGAAAAGCGAATGAAATAGAAATAGGAAACGTAAAATTTTTTAAACAGAGAAACATAGAAATGTGGTGGACTTCCATCCAGCAGGTAATGAATGACTCAACTTACATTTCTATGTTTCTCTGTTTAAAAAATTTTACGTTTCCTATTTCTATTTCATTCGCTTTTCTTTAGTATTAATGACTTACCCCCCCCACTTTTTTCTTTTTTCCTGTTTCTAGAATGTTAAATTTATTTCCAAAAAATTTGTAAATTATTTGTAACCTTTATCATAATCTTGTTGTATTCACGTTCTAATGTTTTGTTTTTCTTCTTGTATCAGACAACTGATGATGATGGCTAAGCTATCGAAAGCTGCTATTATATTAAATACTTTTGTTGGCAATGACAACGTTTACAATTATTTCATCTTGTAACGTTTCCTCATGTAATGGTTTAAATATCTAGTTTTCCGTTAAACTATTTATCTCTGCATTATTCGAATGTAAAACAAAATAAATCAGCTGAATACATTAAAAAAATGAAATTTTATATTGGTACCCGCGCGGCGTATAAAGTACGCACCCAGCACATTCGAAAGAAAGTACAATCGTCTCTCCACTGCAGTAAATCGTACGCACCTGCGAGGTTAGGTCAAATGTCAGAGGCGCTCTGATGTTATCTGACGCCTAAAGCAATAATAGCACTTCCTGTAGCGAAGAATGTCCGCCAGCGCGAGTTACTGAGGGTCAAGGTCTTCTGCAACGCGACGGCGGCAAGAAGGGCCTGCCCCGCCGCCTGCTTGCCCCAGTGAATCTCGAAGCATCCATTTCGATCACAATCGAAGGAGGTCTTTTACAAAGGAGGTGGTTGCGAAGTCAAACGGCGTCCTGTTCTTCCAAAATCCGCCCCAGGTCCCTCCTGGCGCCGGCCGCGAGCAGCGCGCGCACCTCATTCTCGATGTTATAGCACGCCGCCCAGTGCAGAGGAGTCTCTCCATTTTTACTCCTCGCGTTGACGTCGGCGCCCGCGCGCACCAGCAGATCAACGCACCGACCACTGCGGTCGTTCCCCAAAGCCACGTGAAACGCGGATCTGCCATCGCAACTGAGGGCGTTCGCATCGGCGCCTCGTTGCAGAAGGAGCGACACCATCTCCGCATTCGCAGTGGAGAGTGCATTCACTAACGGAGTGGAACCATGTCGATCTGTGTAGTCCACGTATGCCCCAGAGTCTATGAGACGTCGTACGTCACTTAGTCTTCCTCTCTTTGCCGCCTCACACAACTGCTCTCCCAGACGAGAGGGAGAGATTTGTGCCTCCACCATCTTGAACATCGCCTCCCGAATCTGGAGCTCCACCCGCTGCCTCGCGCGTTCTTCCTCGTCTGCTGCTGCGCCGTGGTGGCCGGCGCCTGAGGGAGTGAAGAAGGCGGAGGAGGAGGAGGAGGGGGCCTGCCCCCAACCGCCCGCTGCTGCCCCTCCCGTCGCCGGTGCTTTACGGGCGCCTGCGGCGGAGGTGGAGGCGGCGGTGGCAAGGGACGCACGTGCAGATTGGGGCCCCACCAGCTGGCGCAACGGAGCCTCAACGCGAGGCATGAACTTCTGCAAGGCGCTTTGAAGAGAGGCCTCCACTTCGTTCACACGGCGTTGTAGACGTTCCATATCTCCTTTCCCTGCAGACCCCTCAGAAGTCGACCTTCTTTCTTCGAGGGCGTTCACACTCACCTGGGTCTCTTGGAGTGGCTGCAGCAGAGCGCGGATGGCAGCGTCCTTCTCCTGCAATTTTCGCTCCACCTCTCGCAACGCCGCTGACGCCCTCTCCTCCTGCAGGCGCAGGGCCTCCTGCATCCTCCACTCAGCCTCTTGTTTATGTAGATGCAAAGCCTCCTGCATCCTCCACTCAGCCTCCTGAATCTTTCGCTAAGCCTCCTGCTTCTGCTGGCGAAGGGCCTCCTGCATCGTCCGCTCAGCCTCTTGTTTATGTAGATGCAAAGCCTCCTGCATCCTCCACTCAGCCTCCTGAACCTTTCGCTCCGCCTCCTGCTTCTGCAGGTTCAGTGCCTCCTGTAACTGCGCCATCTCCTGCACCAGCCCTTGCGCCACCAGCAGAAAAGTGTCGCGGACGGCGTCGGCGCCATCTTGTGCACCATTCTCGCCAGCACTTCTGGGACTCGCCATACCTTTCTTTGGGCCTCTGAAATTCGTGGAATAAAACATATGTTAACACACATTGCTATAGTTCATGAGCCAGAATTCAAAACAAGTAATTAATATGGTTCGAGAATAGTTAATAATGATCGCACGAAAATGTACGTGAAATGTTGAATTTATATGAAATTATTATGTTGAATTTTAATGCGTATATATAGAATGAAATCGTTTATTATTCGTGAATACGAAACTTGTTTCACACTAAACCTTTGTCTCATTACGCCAAATACTACTTAGATACTCAATGGATCAAATTGAGCACAAGAAAAATAAGATTATGGGTTTCCCCTCATTATTTAACATTCACAACTAGTTGTGCTAAAACAGCGCGTATTGTCTTGCCAGAATTTTCACGCAAAATTGCAAAAAATATACTCAAATGTTCGGTGCATTGCAATGCTATGAAATGCTACACAAAATTGGGTGTATTATGCCTTCTAATAAATATCCAAAAATATTTGCGAACAGATGTTTGTGTTACAAAGCGATGTGCCCTACGTATTTTGTGAACTTGGTATACTTTGCACTACCATTATTAAATACAGCATTTACGCATTTGTTTAAAAATTTGAAGCCTGTATTCAATATGATTCATATTGGAGCATATATTCTATATGTGATTCAACGCCAACAACAGATGAACATCTCAAACATATTTTCTTAACGTGCTCTGGGCACACCCATTAGACACAATCTACGCAGTACTGCCGAGTGCTCTTGTTTCGTTGACGTCCACAGAGTTAACAACTTCCCACTTTTCCCATTGATGACTTCGCGGCACACTCAGTCCCTTCTCGAATACCCTTCGATTGTTCTTTCCATTCGTGATTTCATGAGGGACAAAGCAAGACCCTTTAGAAATCGCGTCTTAGTCAAACTTTCTCCACTGTTGTTCTTCGCAAAAACATTCCCAGCATTGATGGCAGCGATATTCATGCTGTGCGCCTAGGTCAGAGACTGGAACGTGAGTGGTCGCGTGGATGGCTATTGCAATTAAAGAGGTTTCCTGCGCTTATCGCTTGTGCTTCAGTTATCACTTTAGATATATTTTGCTATAATTCAATAGCTGTGTGCCATTTACGAAAGGGACCTAAGGAGTTCATGCCAATACTTTGTCAACTCACTCTGTAAACAGCGAATGATTATTACTGGTTTACAATAGTAATCCACGCGACCACTGAAGGGCGAAAGCCCGAAAACAAGAGAAAAATATCATAATTTTACGAACACGTGAGGTGGGAATTCACGTCATGGCATTGGCAGGTCATTGCCTGACACAGTGCGCAAACTTTTTTATGTCGTTATCTTTTAATATCCATTGTGTTAATTACTAACTGTGATAATAAAATTCACATAAAATTCACAATTTACATGAACATTTATTTCGAGATTTGCATATGTTTTCAAATCGGTCATACGATCATACGTTCTTCGTTGCAATAATGTTGTTCAAAATTGTTAATTCTCTACAATTCTTGTAGCAAAATCGAAAGGGGTTCGTAATAAATGAAAATGATAGTTTCACAATATGGGAAAAAAGAAATGATGTAAATTTATTAATGACCCTTGGAAAGTATTGAAAACACGTTTTAAATTTTCTCCGTTGCCGCTACACTAACACCGTATTATATCCCATTTGGATTGTATAATCGCAAAGAACCTATAACATTTATTGTAATTCAGCTTCTGGTTTCTTAAGGTTTTCGTCCAGTTTAGATTTAGATTTATTCAGTCAAAAAACAGTAAAAACTGTAGTGACGAAGGGGGGAGAAGCTTATCTGCACACGTTGTCTTGAGTTCCAGAATCACTTCCCGTCATTTTTAATATAAATAGTTGAAAGACGAGTGAAAGTTCAACATAAATAAATAAAAAATAATTTCAAAATAGCAAGATTAGCAATATTTGAAAAATAGTCATTTTCGTTTCCGAGTTATAGAAAACGTATCGGTACACGAACTGCAAGTATGGTTTTTCTGCATTGCTAACAAAATAGCATCTCGCCCTTTCTTGTATTCCTACCATTACAAGCAAAAGGAGAGTTCAACAAAACGTGTGCATAGTGAAGCTACATTTACGTCCAGAAGCAAAACAAGGGGAACATTTGCTCAATGGCTCAGGGAAACTGGACAAAAAACTTATCGACATGGGGGTCATTGACTCGGAAGCTGATGTACACTACTTGTTACAAACATATAAAGTCTTTTAAAAAAATGTATGCAATACCAATGTAAACTAATTCATTATATATCACTTTTTTGTTAAAATAAACAGAATTCTCCATTTCATTATATATTATATTATATATTATATCATATTATATTTCATTATATTTCTTCCCTGATCCTCGACCAAATGCTGAGATGGCCCCTTGTTTGCTTCTGGACATAAATGTAACTTCAAGTCAATATCTCCCCATACCACGCCACACACAGTTTTTAACTGTTACTGACGTAAATAAATAGATAAATAAATAGATAGATAAATAAAATAAATAGATAAATAAAATCAATAGATAAACGTTACATTAAGCTGTTTATTCGATATAATATTGATTTCGCATCCCCGCATCCCCGTAAAATCATAATTAAAGACATTGTGTTATTTCTTTCTTACTGAGCGAGTTTAATTGTCATTAATGTAAACGCTACACACTATTTCATGTGACATATGAACGTATACATAACTAATACACACTACGTAGTCACCATATTCATCAGGCGACAGTATCAACAGCTCACTACAAAAAATTCACATATAATTCATGTATATTATTTTACAACACCTTGCCAGATGACATTAAACGATTAAATTCGATACAAAATGTTAAGTCCCAAGAAAAAACTTTTCTGCTGCACAACTGTTTCTATACAATTAGAGACATACCGAGCATCCCAAAGGAAAGTAATATTAATTTTAACAATGTCATTTAATATATTATATACCTTTTGTATTATATAATTGTAAAGAACCTATAACAAGTATTGTACATCAGCTTCTGGGTCAATGACCCCCATCTTGATTAGGTTTTCGTCCAGTTTCCCTGACCTCGAGAGATTGCTGAGATGGCCTTTTGATTTGCTCTGGACATAAATGTAACTTCATATTAACTTTTCCCCATAGAACCTAAAACACAGTTTTGAACTGTTTTTGTCGTAAATAAATTAACAAATAAACGTTCCATTAAGCTGATCATTCAATATAATATTGATTTTCCTTTTTTTTCGAGATTCTGAGTCCATAACGAATAGAGTGATATATTTTTTACCTAAACAGCAGACATGTTTCTCCGATAAAATTTATTTAATTATTATCTACTGTAACATTTCATTTCAACAAACCTAGCAGTAATGGTACTTTACCTGCCAGAGCGTAGCGAGTGTAGAGACC
Source organism: Gryllus longicercus (assembly GCA_038098605.1). Taxonomy (NCBI): domain Eukaryota; kingdom Metazoa; phylum Arthropoda; class Insecta; order Orthoptera; family Gryllidae; genus Gryllus; species Gryllus longicercus. The sequence goes on along the minus strand of JAZDUA010000486.1, from coordinate 582,133 downwards.
TGACTTCTTCGCCTGTTGGATGCTGGAGCAGACGAAGTGCTACGGCGCCTCACACGAAATGAGAGATCGGTTGCTCATAGAAGTTACCAGTTGCGAGGAGTAATCTCCAAGGTCGAGGCGGTCGAGTGGACTCGAGTCGGGCCCTGATTGGCCCTCGCCGCTCAAGCGATGAATATGACGCCTTGCACCTTGGCTATCTATACGCTATCTGTCGGCGATTCCCTGACTTGACTATGACTGACGTAACTTGACAACACAACGGCCCCTGGAGGGCGCTTATTAACAGGGGATTACTCCAGTGTGTTCAACGCTCCTGAGTTTGGAGACGCGTTCCAATATAGACGGAACCAATTAAGAAGAAAAAATAAAGTTACCGTTTGAAAAATTCTTAAACTAAGTTATTTTTCTTTATTCGGAGGTTTAAACGAAAACAGCCTTGCTATTCGGTGTATTTACCGAATTCTGCATTAATGTACCAACGATGCGCGGTGCGTATTTCAGACGTAAACAAAATTATTTGTGTATATTAATGTGAAGAAAATACAGTCGCCAGTATCGCCTTGTTATCAGTGCGGCGTTACAACAATGTCTTGCAACAAACAACAATGACAGCTAATTTCTATGGAATTTGAAAAATTAGCATTGTTGATACCGCTAGCAACAAAAAGAAAATTAATAGAAAAATATAGTAATTAAATATAATATTGTTATATTAATCAAAACTGCTGGATTTTACAAGCATTCCTCTCGGACATGTTCTTGTCGTTGCCGCTCGAGTTTCGTGGAAGTCCGCCCGCCTTCGGCAGTCTTCGCTCTCCCTAGCCTTTGTTTGTCGGATGAGGAAAACTGTCACCAAATGATGAATCAGAATTTTCGCTTCGATAGAACGGTCCGGCATTTCGTCGCCGCGTCTAGCAGGGACCTTTCTGCGCCGCACCCGCTTCGAACTACTGACTCAGCAGTTGACGCGCTCAAAATCACTCGTCAGTCAATCAATTGATGTGTAATAGAAGGTATGCTATAATTTCCGATCCTTTCCCTAAGCATTGGTTTCTCTTTCTTTTACAGTGGATAACAGCGTGCAGTTCGACACAACTCGCGCCTATCTAAAAGAATTGGATGTGGTGAATAATGTGTGGATTGGTCTCAAGAAAGGTGGACTGAACGAGCAGTTCGCTTGGACGTAAGTACGACACGACACTAAATGTTACTCTGTGCTTATCTTCTACGTTCGTGTCTTTTAGCATATTGGTTTGGTAATTGCATTTAATTTGTTGTTCATTTAAACCTGATTTAAGAACAATTTTTTTCATATTTTTCTAGCTTCATTTAAATACATAGACATTGCGTTTTACATAGATGCACAATTAGCACCATTAAGATGGCTTGCCATATTTCGAAATGAAGTGAATCATTCATGAATTTGAGAAGCTGACACATGAAACATATTTCGGACTGAATTGTAGTAGAGGTGTAAAAAACATTAATTTATTTGTAAGGATGCATATAAATGAAACTGACGAACGACCTACGAACGTACTCTCCTACGTACATGAAATATTGCTTTGGAGTGCCACCTAATTTGTTTTCGAACTAACCCAAAACCTACACACAATAGATATCCCACGCATCACCTGTCTATGAATATTGAAATCAGGTGTCTCTGGATAAATGTTACGAGCTACTAGGAACAAAGATCACTATTTGCTTTCTCCCTACGGAAAGGAGAGAAAATTAATGATGCTGCGCGGCAAAACGGCGAATTTTCAGCAGAAAAACCGTTATTACATGACCCTGGTGACAAAAAAGTGGATACATTCAGTTGCTAAAATTAGAAAAAGTCTTCTAACACGTCGTGTAGCGAGAATATATGTTATGTGAGTCGTTGATACCGAAAAATCGAATGACAGCAAATCGTCTGTCCGTCCTCTATCCGTCTGCGAACAGCTTTTCATTGTGTACACGTAGGCTTCCACGGCTCGAGTCCATTACTTCTAGGCTGTCCGGGTGCCGCCGCGTCGTTGGCAGATAGGCCGACGTTTCGCCTTGTCATGTCGCAGGCTTCTTCAGGGTAGTGACACAGTAAAGCTCCGCCTCCCGTGTTATATCTTTCTTTTTTTGGGGGGGGGGTTGGCCCAGACCGCGAGCTAATCAGAGGGACCTCTCCGCCCACTAGATAACTTGGGTACCTTTCTTCTTTTATAACGCTCCATAATTTACATCGGTTGACACTATTAAAAGCCTTCTCAATATCCACGAAGGCTAGAATATTTCTCTATTAAACTCCACTCGTTTCACAATTATTTGTTTAAATGTAAATGTGTCATCTATTGTTGAACGATCTTTTTTAATTCCCTGTTGTTTCTGAGGTAGCTATTCCGTTATTCACAGTTTTTGCGTATACATTGTAACATGAGTTAAGTAGACAAATACCCCCATAGTTGTGACATTTACATTGATCTCCGTTTTTAAAACATGGAGTAATTAACGAATCTAATTATTCATCTGGCATTGCATATCTTCGCCAGCATTCATTCATTAGGTGGAGCAGCGAAATTTCAGAAACATACCTGCATATTTCATTAATTCTACGTTAATCCCGTAAGGACCACAGGCTTTCCGATTTTGGGGAGGGGATTTTAACGCACTGTCAACTCTTTCATATCTAACAAATTTACATTTCTTTTTATTACTTTTTCTTCATCTGGCGTATAAATTTCTTGAATCCCACTCCATAATTTTACAAAGTAGTCCAACCACTCTTTCCCGGAAATTATATTCAATCTTACCGTACCTGTTTCTTCTAAATTAATTTTCTTAACACTTTATAGGCTCTGCTTTGTCTTCCGAATACATCATGTTCTAACATATTCACATATCTGTCTCAATATTCCTGATGGGCTTGTCTCGCTAATAATTTAGCTTTATTCCTTTTTTGCAAGTAGTTCTGTTTAGTCTACTCATTTCTGCTTTGTAGATAATACAGGTACGCTACCTTTTTTTTCCTGCACTGCCTTTGCAACCCTATTATTCCATATTTTCACAGTTTTCCTTTATCGCCTCATTTTTCGAGTGCCTATGCCTCATATGGTGCTCATCTGAATAATTCTATAATGTGTCTCCATTCATCATTGAGATATTCTGATGTGGCGATGTATCTCAAAAACTTATTCAACCATCTCTGAAATAACTCTCTTATACTAACGTTTTCTACTAGAAACACTTTACTCCCTACGCCTTCTTGTTTATTTTTTGAGGCAGTTCGTTTCTTCCATCTTGTTCTTATATTTATTTTTGTTTCTACTAGAAAGTGATCGAAATAAATGTCATATCTTCTTAAAACGCGGGTATCCTTCACGTCTGAACTTAACGTTTTATTAACTATTACATAATCTACCATTGAGTGTTGTCCGCGAGCAATCAAAGTATATTTATGGATTTTTTTTAAATGTATCGGTGATTATTAGTTCATTGTATGTTACAAAATCTGTAAGTACTCTTCCATTTTCATTCATTAATTGTTCTCCATACAGCCCTATAACATTGGGAGTAGGCTTGTTTCCCACTCTCGCATTTACATCTCCAGGTATAATTAGCCAGTTATTTGGGTTGCAATTGTCTGCAACGTTTCATAAACTTTTACGGTTGCTTATTTCTTACCATCCTCGGGGGCATAAATCTCCCCATAACTGTAATATTACCTCTACTCGTTTTAAAATCTACCCTTAGTTTATTTTATGTATGTGTAACTCGTAATACACTTATTCCATTTCTTATCCACACACATAGCTACACCAGCTTTTGCTCTCTCTCGCTGTTCTGCTCCACTGTAGATATTCACCCAGTCATCAATCTCTCTTGTTTTCTTTTTTGTTTCTGTTGCATTGTTGGTTTTTCTTTTTTCAAATGTTTTTAATAGTTCTATTTCTTTGTTCTATATGCCGCGACCATTCCATGTTGCTACGTTTAGAACATTCGTTATCCCCATGTGCTTTAACCTTTTCCGTATACTGTGGTTGTCATCAAATCGGTCCGGCTTCTTTCCTTGAGGTTTTCAGTAGCAGAACATATTCCCTCTCCACGTTACAGGTGCTGCACCGGTTGAGTTAGGTATTATTATTATTATTATTATTATTATTATTATTATTATTATTATTATTATTATTATTATTATTATTATTATTATTACTATCAATATCATTATTATTATTATTGTTATTATTATTATTACTATCATTATCATTATTATTATTATTGTTATTATTATTATTACTATCATTATCATTATTATTATTATCATTATTATCATTAGGATCGGAAAGAGGCAAGAAAAACTGGAGATGTGCTAAATGTAGAACCAGTGGTAACACCGTCAACCAGGTCAACCCACCCAATCCTCTTGCTACGGCATTGCAGGAAATAAACAGGAAAATAGACACCCTCAATGGAAGCATGAACGAAATAAAAACCACAATAGACTTCCTAAGCAATAAATATGATGAGGTGATTGAGGAAATAAAAGACCTGAAAGTGATTAAAGAAGAAATGAAGAAGAAAATGGAAAAAGTGAACAGTGTAATTCATAAAGTGATAGAACTAGAACAACAACTTTTGGACAAAAATTTAGAAATAAGTGGGGTTAAACTTGGAACAGAACCATTGTCGGAAAAACACATTGTCGATTTTTTCAGTAAGGTTTGTGGGGAAAAAATTAATGAAAGCGAGGTAGATGAAGTTTACGGAATAAACAACACGAATCGTCAAAAACTAAAAGTAATAGTCAAATTCAACTCGAAAAAAATTAGAGACAAAATCCTAAACTGCAAAAGAAAGAAAATGCAAAACAAGGACTTATTTAAAAATGTGGATGATCAACCTTTGTATATCAATGAGAATTTAACGCCATATAACACTAATTTATTATGGAAAGCCAAAAATAAGGCTAGAGAAAAAAATTACAAATTTAGCTGGGTTAAAAATGGTAAAGTATTAATAAGAAAAAATGAGGGAAGTAATGTGATTAGAATAAGGTGTGAGGAAGATTTGGAACAAATTAATTAAACAGAAAGATAAAGTTAAGATTAGAAAACAAAAACTATTATGGATATTTCCTTTATTAATAATTTAGAGATTCAAGAAACTAAAAGTTACAACCTCATTAAGGATTTTAATCACGTAATTAATGCAAATAAAGAGAAATTTAATGTAATTCATTTAAACATAAGATCAATTAGTAAGCATTGGGATGAATTTTGTGGAGTTATAAGAGATAGCTTCCAAAATATGGATGTGATTGTCTTGAGTGAAATTAGTGTCAAAAAGAATGACGACCTTTTAGAATATAATTTGCCAAATTTTAATAGATACATAAAAACAAGAGAAGAGAAAGGAGGAGGAGGTATAATACTATTTGTAAAAGAAATATACAAATTTGAACTTGTGGATTTGGTGGGTGATCAGTTTGAGGTATTAGCAGGTCATTTAGATATAAATAATAAAATCAAATTAAGCATATTTGCAGTCTATAGACCACCTAACAAAAGCAAAATTCTTTATTTACAAGAACTAAATGAAATTTTAAATACAGATAAAAATATGAACAAAATAATAATTGGAGATTGTAACATAAACATCAGCAATGACGAAAAAACAACGATTGATTACACAGACATTTTGTTAGATCACAAATTAGTGCACTGTATCAAAAAAGATACGAGAGTTGAAATAAAAAATGATAAAGTAGTGAGCTCATGTATCGATCATATAGCTGTTAGTGGGAATGCCAAAGACATAATCCCATTTATACTGGAAAGCAAGATAACAGATCATTATTTAATTGGAATCTCATGTAATTTCACAAATAAAAAGATAGTTCTCGAAAATGAAACAAAAAAATATGAATTTATAAACAAAAGTAAACTACAAAAAGAACTAATGAACTTAAATGAATTTAATCTTCAAAACTTAACAGCTAATGAATTGTACAAAGTAATAAAAAATTTATATGATATAGCGTTAGTCTCTAAAGAATCTAACAGCAGAAGAAAGGTAATATTGAAACCCTGGATAAACTCAGATATCAATGAACTGATCAAACAAAGAGATAACTTGTTTAAAAAATGGAAAAGGACTTCAGTCAAAAATAAAGAATTAAAAGACACACTAAGAATTAATTATAAAAAAATCAGAAATGACATAACAAAAAAAATCCAGCAGCAAAAGAAAGAATATTTTAACAAACTATTTGAAAATAGCAGAAACGACATGAAAAACACTTGGAAAACAATAAATAAACTACTTGGTGTACCAGAGAAAAAATCTTTAGATGAAGTCATAATAAGAAATTTAGGGAATAGTAACTCAATCGAACAAATAGTAGAAAGATTTGCTATCACTTATCAACAACAAACAGAAGACATTGTACATAAATGTAACCTAGCAGTCCTACCAAAAAATGTAATAACACAAAGTAACTCTTTTTACTTGCCTGATATCACATTAGAGGAAACTAGTTCTTTAATTAAAGGGATGGACTGTAATAAAGCTCCAGGAATTGACAAAATAGCTATAAGAGATATAAAAATGAACAGCAACTCAATAACACCAATTATAACGAAAATTATCAACTTAAGCATTAATGAGGGAACTTTTCCAGATGAATTAAAAGTATCCATTATCAGACCAATACATAAAGGAGACAGTCTTTCAAGCTATGAAAACTATAGGCCAATTTCCATATTAAACACGATAAGTAAAATATTCGAAAAATACTTATCGCAAAGACTGACCAAATACCTGGAAAAATATAAAATAATAGATAAAAATCAATTTGCATATCAAAAAAACAAAAGCACCACAGACTTATTGGAAAACCTAGGAGAAGTATTAAATGAAAAATTACACAAGGGATTGCATGTGATAGCATTGAGCATCGACTTGTCAAAAGCTTACGATGTAATAAGCCATGAAAAGATGTTAGATGCACTGGAAAGCGTAGGTGTTAGAGGCAAAGTCTTACAGTTATTTAAAAGCTATCTAGAAGGAAGATCATTTAGAGTAAAAATAGATAATACTTATAGTGAAATAAAAACTGTGAAAAGGGGAATTCCACAAGGAAGTTTCCTAGGCCCCATACTTTATCTAATATTTGTGAACGACTTAAAAAATTATCTAGAAAATGGTTCCTATTATATGTATGCGGATGACAAGATGCTATTATCTATAAACAGAGACCAAAAGAAGGCAGAAATGGAGTTACAGGAAAAAATTTGGAATATTTCAAAAATGGTGCCATGATAAAGGTTTAATTATAAATAAGAAAAAGACCAGAATACTGCATATTACAGCTCCAAAAATTGCAAGAGCACAAGTTAAAATATTCTTTCACAAAGCTGACTGCATACACAAAGACTTTAAGAACTGTCAATGTAATAATATAATTAATTCTGTAAGCAAACTGAAGTATTTAGGTGTAACTTTTGATCAAAATCTGAGCTGGAGGGACCACATCTTGGAATTAAGCAAAAAAATCAGAACATGTGTTTGGAAACTAATGAGAATTAAAGATTTCGTATCCTATAAAATTTTCAAATTGGTTTACTTCTCATTAATTGAGTCTCTGATCAGGTATGGAATTGGAGTATGGGGAGCTGCAGCAAAATCGCATGTTGATATTATTCAGAACCTGCAAAATAAATGCATTAAAAGCCTTAATGAAAAAATAAGCAGAACAAACCTAACCCTGGAAGTGAGTGCAGCAATGCATGGAATCATGACCGTTAAAAAACTGTATGAATTTCAAATTCTGCAAAAAAACTTTTTCAATGAAAAATTCAGAAAAATCAGTGGGCACAGCTATGAAACTAGGAAAAAACACAATTTCATACTTCCAGACACTTTTAATAAATTTGGAGAGAGGATGCTTAACACAGCCATTCCAAAACTGCTGAATTCAATGCCAGATGAAATATTAAAAGTTACATCTAAAAGGGAATTGAAAAAAAAATTAAAAGAATGGTACACAAGATACTAGGCATAACATGAAAATAGACAGCTCAGGAACTCTGTTAATTATTTACAACTAAATCTTCACTGATACAGTAAACTACCTCTTCACAAGATTCAAATTTGTAAGAAATGTATAATGTTCCTGTTACACTCATTCAGTTATTTGGTTTTAATTTAGCTATTTAATTTCTTTTTTGCTTTACAATTAATGTGTAGTTAAGATAATAATTGGATGATTGTGATTTCTTTTGCGTGTTGAGTGCCATCTAGTTTTATTTATTTACAATCTATTTGTTAGGTTAGAGAATAAGTGGATCATTTTGTTTTCGTTTTGCCTGTTGAGTTTTGTCCTTACAAGATCCAATGTTGTTAATTATTATAAATCTTCATATTATAAACAGCGGTTAACACAAGATAATAATTTGTAAAAATTGTATAATGCTCCTGTTACTCTCATTTAGTTTTGTTAATGGTTCACGGTATGGATTAATTTTTGTTTTTGAGTCCAATTATTTAATTTCCTATGATTTATAATTGGACAATTTAACTCAAGTTAATGTCAGCTGCCATTTGCTAATTTAGATATGCCTAATTTGTTAATTTAGATAATAACTTTATTTCGTTTTGTTTGTTGATTTGTCACTACCAATTTTCAAAATGGTAATTAAGTATAACTTAGTTTTCATATTAACCAGTTACCAACTAACATATTTTTTTATTTATTTACAATTTATTTGTTATTATAGATAATTGGATGATTTCTTTCTGCCTGTTGAGTTTTCTTGGAAAAAAATTTAAATTCCAATAAAAACAATTCATGTCAAACAGTACTGATAATGAGTGAACTATAATTAACAACGGTAATACAAAAAAGATAAAAAGAAAAAAAATAGAACAAAACAAGCGTAAATTTAACAAAACCCCTCTCTGACAAGTACATAAAGTACTTAGAGAGGGTTTGAAGTGTACTATGTAAGGCAGTCAAACAAAATTGGTATTCTTTCTTTCTTTCTTATTAATATTATTATTATTATTATTATTATTATTATTATTATTATTATTATTATTGTTATTGCTATTCTTTGTTTTTTTATGGTGATGGTTTTTGTCCACTGTCAATGTAATTCTTTTGGAAATAAAAATTATTATTATTATTATTATTATTATTGTTATTATTATTTCTTCAAGTCTCTAGCTTAGCGAGGTGCCTATAGCAGGCACCGGGACCTTAGAACCAAGGTGCCTGCTTCGCTTGCAAACTCGGGCGGTCGGTTATATCAATAAAAACTTCCTCACGATGCATGCAGTACTCAGGGGAACAGCCTTTTGCATTGTTTGTATGGGCCAGTTCTTAAGGCCAAGCCTTGCAGACGATGAAATTAGTTTTTCGGAGATCAGTCCATTTGTAGAGATGACCACAGGGACAACTCTTCAACAGATACTGACCGCCACATGTCGCACAGTTCAATAGCCAAGGCCTGATATTTTCGCTTCTTCTCGGCAACAGAGGCAACTATATTTCGGTCTAAAGGGATAGCTATGTTGACTATAATCCTTTTCCGTAACCCTTGTCAATTATGTTATTATTACTGTTATTATTGTTATTATTACTATTATTATTATTACTATTATTATTACTATTATTATTATTATTGTTTTTATTACTATTATTATTATTATTGTTTTTATTACTATTATTATTATTATTACTTATTGGATATGATATCCAGCCGAATGTAGGTGGTGAGGAGCCTCTCCGTTGCAAAGCCCTTCCTCAAATCCACAGCCCGCTTTTTGCAGTAAAACGGCTCTTGAGCGAGGCGAGGACTTCGTTAACGATCTAAATTCGTGCAGAAGCACCGCCGCGATCCCCTGTTCGTGCAGTCATGAATATATATTCGTTATTTTACTCCGTCGCTGGAAAGGGTTGAAAGATTCCAATTATTGATCAACTTGTGCAAAATGTACGGGGTCAGGAGGGCTGTGGCTATTAAAGGAGCAGAGCTCATTATCTGGGCTTTCTCTAAGCCGGTGCGTTTTATAATCATAAGCCGCGTTAAGTATGGCTAAATGGAAATTGTTTAATTTTTTAATTACAAAAGCGGCGAGCGCAGTAATTCAGAATTAGGCGTCGGTATCCACTTCTACCGCGCTCTTCCAATTTATTCAATTAGTGAAGGCTCTCCAGATCGAGTCTTCCGTGAATGGTCTCGAAATACGAAGCGTTTCAGAGGGTTAGGAACATTTTCCGCAAATGCTGTGGGGCTGAGATCTCGACGGAACACTTCACATGGAGTAATTGTTCGTTCAATTTTTTCTTATTTCCTTTTGGCTTTCTCGTTGCAGTGACTTTTCTTTCCTTTAATTACTGTCCATTTTTCCTTGCTATTCTGTTATTTGTTCCCTCCCGGAAGTTACATTTTTCATTTCTCCTAGTGTTAATTTATTTTCTCTTTCATTTTATCATAAAATTATTTAATTTTTCTTTTGTAATATATTCACAATTTATACATTTTGCCTTTTTTCATCTCGCATCTTATCTTCGGTCTTATTTTTCTTTGATTTCTTAATTTTGCCCTCTCCGTCCCTCCTTAAACATAATCCTTTTCTCCTTTCTCTTTGTCGATAGTTCAAGCTTTAATTTTCGTTACCTGTCTTCCTTCATCCACTTACATACTTTGAAACATTCGTTTTTCGTTTCTTATTCTCAAATATTTTGAACTCACATTTATTTTTTTTTGATCTCTTGGAGGCTTTTATTATTTTGCTCCGCTTTATCATGATTCTCGGTTACGCTTTTTCTGATTTATTACTTTTCATTTTATTCTTCGGCCACCCCATCGATCTCCTCCGATTCGACCATTCCGTCTCTTCACATGCACTTCTCCCCTCTCTTCGCTTCCCCATATCATCGTGCCGTTTTCCAATTGTTTCGACGAATTCATTCATTCACGTAAGCCCCACTCCCCTACCTTCCCCTCCCTTTGTTTTCTGACTCCTCCTATCCTCGTCCTTTAGTTTCCGCGCCCAACTTTCCCCGTCATATATCATCCTAACTTCTTCTGCCACACCCCGATTCTTCCCAGTCCCTTCTCCTCCCCGCCGTTCCTCACCCCCTCTCTTCTCATCCCTTCTTATGTCCATCCTTTTTCTTTCTCGATGCTTCTTTCCAACGCGTCTTTAGACCAGCTTATCTACACCGACTCTTCTCTCCCCAAGCCCTCACGTTCAAGTTTTATCTCTCTGCCTCACCTCTCCACTATGTGTGATGCGGCAGCCACAAACGAACGTGTATGTTCCCTAGCATCGACGTTCAAAATTAAAACATCGATGTTAAAAATACATCGAACAAAAAGCATCGACGTTTTTGAACATCGATATATTAAAGTATGTTTAGTAATCTCTAACATTAAGTTCGTGTGCAACAAAATTTAATTTGACAATGGAAGCGCATCTTATTTTACAATTGAAATCTAACTGAAAACAAAGCTTTAAAACACGAAAATGTGCGACATGGCGAGGAAACACAAAGGAAATAAAAGGGCATCATGATCATATCAGGTGGGAAATAACGATCTCTACAATGAGAATAGTAGATATCGCATTCGTGTGGTCCGAAAATAACATGTTAACTTTCACAAAATTGGGATTATGTGAATTTTTTATCCACGAATAAAATATTCTAAATGCAAAAATATCGAGCATAAAACACCGATATTCAAAAAAATTGAGTATAAAACATCGGTGTTCAAAAAACATCGGCTTCAATACATCGATGTTTAAATTATCGATATTTCTATAGAAACATCAATGTTTTCAAAACATCTATATCGACGTCGCCTCCCTACGCCCTACCCTTTCTATCTCCGCCCTTTGTTTCCCCCTCGTTTCTCACCCCACACGTCTCCCCACTTATTTTCTCTCCACACATTTCTCTCCCCGCCCCTTGCCATCTCCCTGTCTGTCACCGTCACTTCCCGACCCGCCCCTTCCCTCCCCACCCCTTTCCAAACCTTCTTTGCTCTCCCCTTTCACATTTTCTTCCCACCCCTTCTTTGCCCGACACATCTCTTTACAAACCTCCTCTCCCCGCCACACATCTCTCCTCGCCACACTCCTTCCCTCTACTTCAATCGCCGCCCTTCTCTCCCCACACCTTGTCTCCAAGCTACTCCTCTCCACCCCCTTCTCTCCCTGCCACCTCTCTTCCAGCCCTTCGTTGATCATTCCCCCGTCCGCCCCGCCCTTCCCACCATCTCTTTTTTCATCGTATGGCAAAGAAAATAATCGTCCACTAAACGTTTAATAGTTTTATTAATTATTACCCAGAGTTAACTTACTTAGAGTGGGCAAGACCCACTGAGGATGGGAAAATCGTTTCCCGAAAGTTAACTCTGGGTAATAATTAATAAAATTATTAAACGTTTTATGGAAGATTATTTCCTTTGCCATATTGTGGATTACCACAAGATATCTGCTGCCACCACGAAATTTCTCTTTTCATCCTTATTTCCCGTGTCCTATTTCCTGCTCTTTTTCTTGTCATTTCGCGTCCTCTCCCCATCCCATGTTTTCCTCGCCCCTTCTTCTCCCCATCCACCCTTTTTCACCTCGAATCTCCTCTTTGCCACCACGTCTATCCTCTGCCCGTCCGCGAAGGTGTGGACGAAGCATCTCCACGCGTTTTCCCCACCTTCTTTTCTAACCCATTCTTCACCGTCTTCATTTATCTTCATCACCTTCCTTCTTCTTTACTTTGTCGTCATCTTTATTGCGCCTATCTACATTTGTAATTTCTAATAACCGGCTGAAGTGGCTCAGGGCATCAACTGATATCACGTCAGTGGCTCTGACCGGGAGGTCCTGAGTTCGAATCCCGACGGTGCCAGGAATTTCGACACCAGAGAGCTAGGTCGCGTTCAGCCACTGTCTGGAGGCGAATTCTGGCGACCGTCTGCTCTGATCGGTAGTTTTCGGCGGTTTCTTCGATGAACACCAGGAAGATGCCGAGTAGTACCCTAACAAACGGGCCACGGACCGCGCGCGATCTTTCCTTGCAATTCCTTGCCCTATCCTCTCTCTTGCTTATGCACTCTTACACATACATGCACTACACTAGCACACAGTCCGGGAGCCCGTTTGGGAGCTTAGAGCTGGTTCCGTCTGGGGCGGTGCGTCGCTGGCAGGAGATACCTGGTTGAGGAAAACCCCGCCAGCCGACGGTAAGTCGGCGCCGGATCTCAGCAACCAACGGGGGCAAGATCACTGCCACCGCCCGAGCACAAACATGCACTCCACTTACGGGAATTATGCTATTCGCAGTTGGCGCGCCCGGAATAATTAATCAATCAATCAAATCACTAATCCCCGCTCCCGTTTTCTCATCCACTCTTCACCGTCTCTTCCCTCTTTAACTTTCCTTCTTCTTTCATTCGTGCTCCCCCACACCTCGTCCGTCTACACTACTGATTTCCAATGCGCACAGAAAGTGAGAGAAAATACTATACAGCCGAGAGAGAGAGAGAGAGAGAGAGAGAGAGAGAGAGAGAGAGAGATGTCTAAGGTTTCGTTAGATACCCAGGAACTCGGGGGAAAACCAAAATAATGAATCAGTTTTGAAGTCGATTGAAAAATGCAAACGTTTGCTTGTTATTCCGCCTAGTTTCATACTAACTTCGTTACTGCCGTCGACACAACTGACGTCATGCGACAGCAAGGCTCCGAGAAAGAGACCACCCGCCATTAAGAATTTGCTACTTTACAGATTGCGTGATCGAAGAAGGAAATTATTAAGCCGAAGTGTGTTTGAGAATTCCTGTACTCCCAACTTTTAGTGGCATTCTCGAAAAAGATTGGTTTCTATTACTTGAAATCCACTACTGATGCGATTGTTAACCTTTACAAATGTTAAACATTCAATAAACACTAAGAACTACTTCACTTTTTCTCTTATTTTGCTTGCAGGCCCCTCGAGCGAATGTACCTGAAAATAACTCAATTGAACAGGTTTAACAAATTGGCTTTCCAGTCCAAGCTGTAGAACTTGAAGGCCGTTAAAACCATTATAAAACTCTTCGAATAAATAGGAACCGCCTAATTCTTCCACATAATTACTTCCACTTGATCACTGGAAGTTTTCACTTACTCAAATGATTCGCCTCGTACCACATAATTATTGATTGAATGATTGATTTGTGATTCCGGGTGCGTCAAATGCTAAGGTCATTACCCCCGCAAGTATAGCTCATGGTTTATCGCGCGACATGGCGATTATTTTCTCCGACTCGATGGCGAGATCCAGTACACGTCGACTTGCGGAGTTTTCTCTAACCAGGTATCTTCCATCAGCGGGACACCCCTCCAGCCGATACGAGCTCTAAGCTCCCGACCGGTCTCCCGGCATTTAGTGCATGTAAGTGTAACTCTGGGTAAGTAAGGGGTGAGTATAGAACAAGGAGGGGGAAGGCAATATCGTGGCTCGTTTGTTAGGGTACCACTCTAATATTCCCCTGGTGTCGATCGGTGAAACCACGGCCGGCGATCAGAGCAGCCAGCCGCTAGAACTCTCTTCCGGACAGCCCCTAATTCGCCCTAGCCCTAGCTGCGTTGAAACCCCCCCTGCCAGCGTGGGAGCTCACGTCCAAGACCCTCCCGGTCAGAGGCACTTCAGGGACATCAACTGATGCCCTGTGCCACCTAAGACGGCCCTATCACAAAAGACACCACGAGTGCCATTGAAGCGTTATCAAATGTGTGGGTGTTTATCGGTGATTACAAGATCTCCGACAGGAAACAAGTGCCGCTGTGAAAACACCGCAGAATCGAACAAAAAGAAATGATTCGATTTTTTTTCTTTCAAAGAACCGGGTCATTCTTCGTATATGCAGCGGGATAAAGTCATTTTGGCCAAGCGGTGCGGACGGCCCGCTTTGTCAGCGGCGAAGGCATCAGCTTCGGTGTCGAAAATGCTACTCTAAAAGCGCTTGGCGCTCCATTCAAATTGCGCCCATGAATCTCGTGCGCGTTTTCGTGTGTGTGTGTGTGTGTGTCTCTCTCTCTCTCTTCTCTCTCTCTTCTCTCTCCTCTCTCTCTTCTCTCTCTCTTCTCTCTCTTCTCTCTCTCTCTCTCTCTCTCTCTCTCTCTCTCTCTCTCTCTCTTCTCTCTCTCTTCTCTCTCTTCTCTCTCTCTTCTCTCTCTCTTCTCTCTCTCTTCTCTCTCTTCTCTCTCTTCTCTCTCTCTTCTCTCTCTTCTCTCTCTCTTCTCTCTCTCTTCTCTCTCTCTTCTCTCTCTTCTCTCTCTTTTTTTTTCTCTCTCTCTCTTTCTGGAAATAAAATGAATTATTTTGAGGGATTCTGAAATAATGTTTGTAATTCGTTATTTGCTTTCAAAACACAGGAGAAAATGTTTTATCGAAGTGTTCGTAGATTTGTTAAGAGTGTTGTAGCGTTGGTTGAAAAGTGCTCTATTTTGATGGTGAAAATGTTCCGATTTGTGAAAACTGCAACGTAAAATGTTTCCTTATTATTTGTCTGATAATTTAAATTCCTCAAATGAATTCTCCGAATACAAAGGTGTTTTTACTAAACCATCCTCTGTACTGACCTCGGTAACGACGTACATTGGTCCTCTAGCTTTGTCCGGAAAGAAAGTAAAGTTGGTGGAACCGAGTGTACAAGGTATTAAAAGGAACAACTATATAATGGTTAAAAAATTCAGAGGTCATTCCCATTGACAGGCAAATGTTTACTTATCTGCCTGTGTAAACAAAGAGAATTAATGTCACGAATATTGCCACGTAATGAGTCTTCAGTTGGTATATCAAATATTAACATTCGTATGGAACAGGTATTTAAAGTGTACGATACTTTTGTTCGTTCATTGAACAACCTTACTCATTGACAAGAAACTAAGTAGAGCACAAAAAAACGTTAAAAACAAAAGTCATTTATTTGCCAGACGTGCGGAAGTTTGAAGCTCAAAACCAGCATAGGTGGCTCAGAGCATCAACATGTCACTACTGTGTCTCTGAACGGGAGGTCTTGTGCATAAGAGTTCCGACAGTGGCAGAATATTGGACTCTAGCTGGATAGCTTGGTCGAATTCAGTCGCTTTCTGGAGGAGAATTCAAGCGGCCGGCTTTTTCCGATGGTATTTTTTCGTGGTTTCCCAGATCAACCCCTGGCGAATGCCGGAGCAGTACCATAGCAAACGGGTCACGGACCGCGCGCGATCTTTCCTTCCTCTTCCTTGTTCTATTTTCACCCCTTTCGTACGCACAATTACTTTTTCGTGCGCTACCCCATGTCGGGAACTTAGAGCATGACCCGGTTGGGGCGGTGCCTTGCTGGGGGGAGATACCTAGTTGGGGCGACTTCGCGAGCTGACATGTAAGTTGGCGCCGGATCTCGCCATCCTGCGGTGAAAGATCGTACGAGACTAATTATCTTAGCAGTTGATGCGCCCGGAATCACTAATCAATCGATCAATTGAATGTCAGAAGAACTGCTCTGCCCTCGATCGAATGAATGACCGCATTCCACTGAAAACCACCACCCCTCAATGCTCGCGCAACGCAGAGTGAGCTTCGTAAATTTTGCTTACCTTACCCTCAAGGACCAGAGTAATTATACCCATTATTTTCGAGTCAACTCCGAATTCTTTCTTCAAAAATACACTGGGCATCTTTTTTTCCCGACAGTCAGATTTTTGTCATTAGCTACATAACTGGATAGAATTCAGTCTCCGTTTCTCGGACAACTCTAGCGGCCGGCTGCTCTGAATAGTAGTTTTCTGTGACTTCATCAGTTCCAGGCGAATGTCGGATTAGTACTAACAAACGGGATATGGACCGCGCTTGATATTTCCTACATGTTCCTTTCTCTCCCCTTATACACACTTGCATGCTCTACACTGGTATACATGTCGAGGCACGAGTTGCTTGTCCCAGTTGGGTCGCTGGACCCCATCCCCAGTGGTGGAGAGACCTGCAGAAGGGAAACTCAACCGCCGATATGAAGGTCGACCCCGAATCTCACGTTCCAACGAAAAACGAACAACGGCACCTCTCGAATTAAAACATGCACTACAACTCACGGGACTGAAAATCGAAAGAGTTGACGCGCCTGAAAAAAGAAATACTCCCGCTGTGAAATCGACCCTGTAAAAGATAATTGAACAAATTTCCAGTTATTTCAGCGTGAGAGTAGGGGTCTCCAAACAGCAAGCTCCAAACAGCACAAATCGGCTGAATTTAGCTATGGGTCAGAATTGCCTCTGTCTCTGCAGTAACTTTGACCGTGATATTCTAGGGTTCGAGTCCCGATGTTGGCAGGGTTTTTGACTTTAGCTAGATTGATTGATTGGTAGATTGATTGGTCGAGTTCAGTCAGTCAGTATACGATAAATTTGTTTGAACTGCAAATGGGCTTTACCCGGTGGCAGCTAATTACGTAAATAAGATAATACAGCTAACATGTGAATTATTCAATAATAACAATAACAATAAAAATAACATTATTAATAAAAATAATAATGGTATAAAAACAGTATAATTCATAAAACATTAAATTACCTTAAAAAAGAAACATCTATAATATAACTCCGCACCGAATGTTTGTTTAATGAAGACCACACTGCACTTCACTTCACTTCACTATAACCCTTTAAGCACTTCCTTCATTATTTCTCTGTTCTGCATTGCACAACACCTCAATTAACAATGTATTTCTTACTCATCGCTCTATAACCTACTATTCTCAGTTAAGTTCCTCATTTACTTAGTAATACACTAAATTAATTTCCTTAACTGTTGAACGCTACGAGGAAAGGGTTCAAAAGTTTCTGCAGTCAATCTAATCCATCCCCTTATCGTCCGATTTGTGAAAGAAAATGTCCCGACGCTGTCTGGAGGAGAGTTCTAGCGGTCGGCTGCTCAGATCTGAAGGTTTTTTTATTTCTTTTCGATCAACACCATACGCGTGGCGGAGGGGCAACTAACAAACGCGCATCGAATCACGCGCTGTTATTTCTTCCCCTTCCTCCTCCTCTCTTCATCCCTTAGTTTATCTCTCTCTGTGTGTGTCTGTGTGTCTCTCTCTCTGTGTCTGTGTCTCTCTCTGTGTCTGTGTCTCCCTCTGTGTCTGTGTCTCTCTCTGTGTCTGTGTGTCTCTCTCTGTGTCTCTCTCTCTGTCTGTCTCTGTCTCTGTCTCTGTCTCTGTCTCTCTCTCTCTCTCTCTCTCTCTCTCTCTCTCT
Source organism: Gryllus longicercus (assembly GCA_038098605.1). Classification (NCBI taxonomy): domain Eukaryota; kingdom Metazoa; phylum Arthropoda; class Insecta; order Orthoptera; family Gryllidae; genus Gryllus; species Gryllus longicercus. The sequence goes on along the minus strand of JAZDUA010000486.1, from coordinate 563,875 downwards.
CTCGGGCTCTACAGTACCACACACGTCGAGAGACAAGACGGGAGCCTAGAGATTGAGAAGAGGCCCTGTTCGGGGAGATTCCTGCGGGGGGGGGGAATCCTTTGCAAGCCATCATGAAGGTCGTGAGAGCAGTTGCAGAAACTGCGACGAAAAGTTCTGTGCATCGCCTTTCTGTGTTCTCGCCAGACGAGAATTTTCTGAAAAGGGACACAGTTGACGAGATTAACACCTTGCCACCAAGAATAATTAAGTATTGAATAGATTGTCATGGTAACCTTTGTCTGGACGAAAATAAAACGTTCCCCTCATTATTTACGTTTTGTGGCGTTTTTTGCCGCGTTTTGAAGCGCTGGTTTACGGAGACTACATGATAATGCTTGCTGCCAACGTACCAACAACCTTTCAATGTGTCCAATACGCGTATCACTTAGCTTCTCTCCACGATCGCTATGAAACTGATCGCGACTCCTGATTATCAAACAATGCCATCTCTTCGCGTCTTATGTGGAAAAAATTTATTCCGCGAAATTACAATGTCAAAAGTTTCGTCGCCGGTCAGCCAGGAAGTGGTGCGATCTGCCCATCACTTTTGGAAGTAGATGAAGTTTCATTTCAAAGAATTTCAACTTTTCAAAATCTCCAAGGCAGGAAGTTTGAAATGTATCATCCTTTCTTCTTACATACCTTCAAAGTGTAGCCAAACAGCTTGAGCTCCAAGCGTGGCGCCAAATTTAAATTAATTTGGCCGCCTATGCGCCAACGACCCCCACCACCTCCTGTGACAAAATATTAACTACACTAACGTGGCTAAGGAGCATGGCGTCAGTCGGTCTGAAGGTTGCGTTTTTTGTGGCGCAGGGACTACAAGCCGCTCGGCCCGCTGGGCGGCTACTGGCTGGAGGGCATCCCGCAGGCCGCGGGTCCGCTCTGCGCGGCCCTGGACCCGGCCGCCGACTTCCGCTGGCACAGCCTGGACTGCGGCGGCCCCGAGGTGGCTTCCTTCATCTGCGAGCTGCCAGGTAACGACGACGCTTTTTTGTCTGGCCGACAGCGTTAAGGCAGTGGGTGCCGCAGCGATCTCGGACCGAAGGATCGCGGGTTCCAGTCTCGCCTGGGCATGATGCATTTGTGTTCGTCCCTTGACCCCCTTTCATCACCATATCACGTCCACCGCGAATGCAATATTGGTCACGAATGACCTAGCTTCCTTAAATAACAACAATTTTTATCTTTCACCGATCATCTTTTTGGTCTGGAGTCGGTGAAATGGCTCTTTATTACAGCCCTGTAATAAAGTAGCTATCAATTGTCTCGAAAAAAGCTCAAAACCACTCCTGGCTAACAAAAATAGTATGTTGCTCACATAAGATTTATTTTATTGACAAAATAAAGGGATATACATAGAAACACATTTGTACTTAATAATTTACTAACAAAAATAACAAAGTTACTCTTTATAGTCAACAAATAAAGGACAATACACCCTTTCCTATACATTTCTACGAACGTGCATTATGTATTGTTGCTTACTTTCATTGCACCATGAACTAATATATCTTCCTCGCATACGTTCGTAATATTTCTTTCCATCACTCCTTGTAAATTTCGTATTCTGTACGTACGTAGTAAATCTTCCACATCTTTCGCAGCTTCACTTCGTGTACTTTCAGTAATATTCCGCAATGTAACTTAATTTCTCGCATTAGCAATTGTCAACTCAAATGAATAGATTATTTCAGAAACTCGTCAAACGTCGAGTTCCTGATTTAGAGAAAACTGAAAAAAAGTGTCCCAGTATTTCTGATTTCAAAATATTTTTTTAGTATTAAAGTAGGTGATAAAAGCATATTTTTCATGTTAATATGCACTAAACTATGCGTCTATCCTCATCGAACAATATCCCACCGCTGACGTGTTTAGATTTTTGTCGTGTGACAGGTTTCTGAGACAAACGATTCAAATAATTTCGCCAATGTTTATCATTGCGCCTACTTCCAGAAAAGAATAAGCTGAAAATGTCAGTCCGGATGCTGAGGTCGTTAAGGCATTAGTGTCGTAGCGATCTCGGACCGAAAGATCGCGAGTTCCAGTCCCGCTTGGACACGATTGTATTTGTGTTCGTCACCATATCATCAACATATTATGTCATAGCTATCATACCGTTAAATGTAAGGGTGGTCGCTAATGTCCTAGATGTTGATGCGATCTTAAATAACAAAAATGAATTTGAAAATGAAAATAAGCTCAAAATGTTGGATCTGATATGATACTATTTTGTATATTTCACGTGACTGGAATATCATTATGTGGTCGTTAGTAACTATACAGTCGCGCTAACGCGCTCTTGAAGAATTAACTAACTTGCACGTAATGGTCTATTACAGCCACTTAAAAATCAAATACTTTTATTTTCCAAAATGCAACAGAATAAACCTTTTACGTAGCACTGCATCTGAATATCCAGTAGATGCAACCCCAAGCTGAGTCGTCAGAATGAGCGATTTTACACGAGCCAGGAAGAATAATCCCGGAGTGAAGCCTCATCTGTATAATAATAATTTAACTATTTCTGACTGATTTGACTTCTGAATTGAGAGAGAAGGCTACTGGTAGACGGCACCTTAAGGTGGTGTTCCTCGATTTAAATGTAGTGGCGTTACAAGGTCACAAGCTGGACGGAGAGTAGAACACTGTCATCTAATTGGAAGCTCCAATACCAAAACTTCAAGTCATAACGAAACTCCCAATTGGATACCAAAGTCACTCTCTCATTCTAGCACGTGACTTTGATGAGCGACCACGTTTGAATCGGAGTATATGTTCGTGCCAGTCGCTAGGGAAACACTTAATAATTTATTACACCTAAAGTTTAATAATAGTTATTTGTAAACGTGAAAGGAGCGTTTAAAAAATTATTTATAACTTTTTGAAAGAGAATTATTGAATACATTCTCTATAAACACAATATTTACAAATAAATTTAGTCGCTGGTATATTTTTTATCATCACAAGTTGGTAATACATTTCTAGGTTGACTTTGGCACCCGCACATTTATATCTTTGTGCGTTGAATTTTAGTCCTCACTGTTTACATTAAAATGAATTACCGTCAAATAGTTTGTGGTTGTGTATGAAACAAAATTTTAAGCTAGGGTGGTTTTATCTCGTACCCTAAGAGAAACAGCGATGACAGTAGCATGCATTGTACGGCATAACTCCTACGCCGAGAGTGGCCGAGAGCCAGTACTTCTGGTTGCGATGGATTTCGCAGAAGTTTATCATTTAGTCCTCAGAATTCCCGGTGAGGTATGTTACATTTAATACCATCTGATTCTTAAAATAATTTACTACATATCGAATAAAAGAGAAAGAGAACTTTCGCCATATAACCTCTACAATAACTTAAAAATGCATACTCCAGCTTTTTTCATAAGAGCCTGAACTAATGTAAACGTTTTTCATTCAACAATTAGGCCAGTAAGAGCCAATTGTTTTCCTTGTTTTGGGTTTTGGGCCAAATAAATTCGAAAGCACGACTTTTGAAATGTATGATCTTTCCTACTTAAATAACCTCAAAGAATTGTCAAAGTGAATGACCTCCAAGGATGGTGCCAATTTGAATTAATTTGGCCGACTATGTGCCAACGAAACTTAAAAAAACGTTGCTACCTGCCTGAGTATTTGGCATCAGAAAGGAAGAAGTTGAAATGTTATTGTAGTTAGCATTACGCCAGAAAGTGAATGTTATTGCAATAAATAGGAAACAAACAGATCTCAAATAAGGCGGCAAACTTGAAAAATTATATATTTGTGGGATGACAAATATTTTGACAGTTATTACGATCATACTGATTAAATTATTATTCTAACCACTAAAAATAATAATAATATAAATAATAATAATAATAATAGATAAACGGAAAGACCACTAACCACTAATATAATTTAAATACAGATAAACGGAAAGACAAGAATGTAGAATTAAGATGTGGTACCAACAACACCTCGATTCAGTTCAATAGTTCTACACGCCACCACCAGGCATCTCTCATGGCCTGACTGTAAAAAAAAACATGGTGGCCCCTAGTTCGGCGAGCGTCCACTACGAGCGCTGAAACCATGTGGTCAGCCACTCTATGTAGCATATTCTAGCTCGTCGCTACTACGCCACCTGCCCCACAGACTTACCCAGTTACATTTGCATTGCTTGGCATCAACGCCCTTTACACGTCGCCACGTAGCAGCGCACACGGCGGCTCGAAGCAGAACGTTGGTTTGCATGGAGGTCTTCCCACGTGGGGTGGGTTTTGGGGCGTTCGGCGCCAGACCCTCGCTACGAGAAGCGCAGGAGGGCGTACGCACCACCGCTACCAGAACACAACTTTAAGGGCACCTTCACACGCTCCCGCTGCGCGCTTCAGAACGCCGCGGCTCGGAGCAGAGCATTGGTTTGAATGGAGGTCTTCCTATGTGCGGCGGGCTCGCGCCGCTGCGGCAACCAGGGGAGGACCCTTGCTACACGAAGCGGAGGAGGGCGTACGCGCCACCGCTAACAGAACACTGCTTTAAATGGCGGTCTTCCCACTGCGCCACCGGACGCGGCGTTTTACCTGCTGCGTTCCCTCTGTTCGTCGTCGTCGGAGGGTCGGCGAAACCTACCTTTGCAGAACCCCCCCCCCTCCACGGTGGCTGCAGCGGCATGGAAAGAGCAATGCCGCTTATCGGAAGCAAACCGCTGTGGCGACATGTCGATCCTCCGTACGCTACAACCATCTGAATAAGTAATCAAACTTCTTTTTCACTAAACGCCGGTTAAAGGCCCTTATCTCTTGCAGTGTTTTCGTATGTCAGGTGCATCTCGTAATGAGGAACGAGAATCGAATGAATGTGCAAAAGTTTCTAATAAAACATGAAAAGCCTTAAGTCTCTGTGTTGCGATGAGCAAATGTTGCGGTTCGTTGCAACTGCTGGTCTCCCGCAGGGCGTGTCCGTAACCCAATGAACACGCAAATGGGGTTGGAATTGAATTCCGTTCCATTTCAATGGGGAAGTGATGTGACAGTTTACAGTTTCAAAAATGAAGCTTTGGCGTCAAGCTATGTTATGAAGACAAACGTTTGGCGATTTTACCAACGTACCGGTAAAGTGTTCGTTTCGCAGTTCAGAAATAGAACAGTGGGCGTCGTAGTTAAATGCAGTTCTTTCCCTGAAGCAAGTGTGTTTTACTCTGGAAAGAACTACTTGTAATGAGTTGCTCGTATTGAAACACATACGATATAAGGTTCTGATGTGTTCACTGGTAGAAACGTACACTGCTGTTCGCCGAAGTTCTTAGTTCACCTTTCTATGTATTTCCAGTTATTCATGCACTGAATGCTCCATGATATCGATGCAACGACAAAATGTTCGTTTGCAGTTTAGTATCAGAACAGAAACAGAACCGTGGACGTTTGTAATTAAATGCAGGATTTTTTTTCTTTCAAGAAAGAATGTGGTTCTTTGCAGTGGAGTAAAATGTATAATAAGCTGTTCGTTTTGCAACACACAAGATATAATTTTGTGATGTGTCGACTACCAGAAACTTACACTGTTGTTCTCGTGATATGCCAAAGTTCTTATTTTACTCTTCTATTGATTTCTTGCTCAAGAAATCTACGCTCACTTGCTCTTTATTTAGTTTTTGAATTGCTTCCTCAATACAGTTCTAAAAACAAAATTTATGTATTTATTTTTTTAAAAGCCTTTCAAAAACACGGTATACTTCGCCAATGTATACGAGTAGATGAGACAAAGTATTTTACATAGTCATAGTCAAGTGGTTGTTGAGTATATGGAGGATCTAGTCATGAGTTGGGAAACTATTTCTTGGTTTATACTGGGGGAACCAATTTTTTCACACCGCTTGAAGTGCAAGGCATTGGTTCTTAATGGGGACTATAAATATTATTATTATTATTATTATTATTATTATTATAAAATATCAAGTACCGCAGCCATCTCCACCATGCATCAAAGTATAAAACATTTAGACATTCCTTTGGAAGATTATGCAGATTTTGTCCTTCGCCCAAAAGATGCTTAAGATAATGGTGCAGGTCTCAATTACTTTAAAACGTCTGTTTTTTGAAAATTGAAAAATTAAAAAACTTTTTGGCGTCTATCTACAACTACAATAGTGAAGATTCTTTCATTTTTTCTTAATGAAATGTGTACACTTGATTGATTGATTGTTTTAGTGTACCACGAAGTATGACCGAGATGCGTTAATTCGGAGAGAAACCTAGATATAAATAGTATTACGTATCCATTACTAAGAGGGAGAAAGTACGTGGTGCTTTAGCTCCACTAGTTGAAGTTATGAGAGGTCTTAAACATGTTCTTGAGGGGCCTTAAACATGTTCTTTAAACCTTGCATATGCTATTCAAAGTTTAAGTTCGAAGTAAGCTCCCTATTTCTTTGTTTTAAGATTCAAGCGATCATGACCGTTCTAAATCTCGGATAATTATGAAGATCATAATTCCTTCCCAAAGCGATAAGCCAAAATGCTTATCTGGATAAATTTCTTGATTAGCAATCGTTTTATCTTGACTTTACGTCTCTTTTAATAATACAAACGAATATTGAGGGTAACAAGTGTTTCCTTTCTTCACATTATATCTTCCATGTACAAGTAACAAAAAAAATTTTTTTAATGTGCCAATCACCTAATAGGTTGACAAGCAACATATTACTGAAGTTAATTTTTTTAAATTATTAATATATATATATATATATATATATATATATATATATATATATATATATATATATATATTGTGACATACCTGGTGGTGCCGGGTATCTTCACTGCAATATAACACTAAGAGAGGGTATCTTTTACGTGAATGGGTCCCTGGATAAGTTGGTGCAACGTTGGGGTGGTTAATCATAAATTGAAATACAATTATAAACAAGATTTATTTTAAATCAGATTTGTTATTTACATAATCAAACAACATTTTTACACTCTGCCTTGGTACCAAGATTAAGAGTGAAATGCATTTCTCATACCTGCGGGGCCCCGATCGAATACCTATGATGCTCGTAGGACCGCTCGCGCCGACAGGATTGTCGACCTCTGCTACTGCTGCGGGCCGTCAGCGCCGGATTGCGTGGCAATCGCCCACGGCCGATGCTCCAGCAATTCTTCCCCGATCAGAATCTTGACACCTCGGCTTCGCACCTTCCTCGAATCACTGTCCGTCAGTGGGTTCAATTACACAACCCGCGCCTACTCTGTATACTGGTCACAGTTTTGTACCGCGCAATTTCAAGAATGTTTCCACCGCGCCAACTAATAAGAACAACATCAATCATTCCACCAACACTAATCTTTCATTATACTGATACTTCTAATGTTCTATTTACACGTCAAATACTTTGCGGTTCCTAATAGCACATAAAATACGTCGCAATGTTATATGCGTCCATACACCGGCGGAGAACTCTCGCCGCACGTCCGCACTCGTCGGCGCTCCGCTAGCGTCTCTCCGGTCACCGTTCTGCCAACGGCTCTCGTCCGCGATTCTCGTAACGAACCTTTGCACGTGCGCGGTGCCCAGTTCCAACCGAAATTCACACGCTAGCCTCCCGGCGGCGGGGGCACCGTCGGCGGTGGCAGCGGCTGCTCGCCGGCCCCGGCGCGCCGCGCTCAGCGCGCGCACCGCGCAGTTCAAAATAGCAATTGGTTTCTTACACTAATGATTTAATTAGTGTAATGAAACACATATTCTGGGTTTCAATATATATATATATATATATATATATATATATATATATAAAGTTATCGAATGAGGCATTTGATTAAAAGTAAATAATCAAGAACTGAACGAATCCTCTGATTGACATCCATGAATTGGTTTCACGTCCCTCCGAATTTCGGCTTCAAGGTTGATACATTCTGATTGTATTATCATTTAATTTCCATTGATTTTCTATGAATTGTTATATAGAATTAATAAATGAAGTTGGGCGAATCAAATTAAATTTTCAAACACAATATAAAAAAATGTAAAAAAATTACGTGACGTTATCTAAATTGAAATCGCGCGTCAATCTATACGCATACGTTGACATTTCCTCTTTGATTACTGGCATTTCTGGTTATCCAACATAAATTAATTTTGTACCTGGATCTTTCTACTGATTTCCTCCCAGGACTGCCCAGAATTTCATTCAAACTGATAAATGTTCCGATGTTTGTGTAGCTAATTATAAACTAAAAGGAATAATGTAGGAAGCTAAAATAACAACAATGGGAATTCCAATAAATAAAATATCTACTTTGTTTTGTTCGACTCCAAATTACTTCATTAAATATATATAACATTAAACAGGCTGCCCTGAGTGCAATTCCGACACAAATATTCACCGAACGAGATATAAAATTCAATTACCAGGACACAGCCATTTGTCGCGAAATGAAACTTGTGTTACCCTCTTTGAAGCAATTTTACCCTAAATGAAAAGTCCCTGCCGCTAATTAATTCCCGATGCCGGGTCCGCATGGGTCCAATGGCTGGGGAAAAGATTTTGTATGACCAGAGAAGTAAGCGTAATAGCAAGAGTTAACGATGGGCTTTGCGCCTGCCTACACTCCCTCTCTCTTCATTATCAAGGGAGGGGGGGGGGGAATCGACTTCTGGAAAGTCGAAGCTCGATGCATCAGCCGGTATTGCCATCGACTTTCCTCCCCTTTCCCCCTCGGCTAGATGACATTCTATTGGCTGGTCTCCCCGTGGCAGACAGCATACGCACACTCAGTGTTTAAACGGCGAGTTTCTCTCGAAGGAAATGATAGCGCTGCTAACTCCCACTCCAGACATCCGAATTGTAGCTGGCGACATCCTGATCGCCGAGCTAGCAGATCCGCAGTGGAAGACACCATTGTACCTCGCAACTCCTTACTGGCTGAGGTGGCTCAGGGCATCAATTGATGTTCCTGCAGTGGGGAGGTCGCAGCGATCGAGTTCCGATGTGGCAGGACTTTTGACACTACCTACATAGCCACACAGGCGGATTCCAGGGGGGCCATGCCCCCCGCCCCCCCCAAAAAAACGCTTAGAGTTTTCGTTTCCTTCCTTTATTTAGCAAACTTAATTTAAACATTTGTTTACGTTTGAATTATGTAATTATTTACGTGCATAAATAATACAAAATATATTAACCAAGATGTTTATTATTTAACAAAAATCTACGATGGCCCCCTCCAAAATGATTGGCTGGATCCGCTCCTGGAGAATTCTAGCGGCCGACTGCTTTGATCTGTAGTTTTTCGTGGTTTCTCCGAATGGCAGAGAAATTCCCTTACAAACGGGTCACGCGTCACGCAGTCTTTCCTTCCTCATCTTAGTCCTATCATTTCCCCTTACTGACCACATTTAGAGTTACATGCACTACCACACATGTCGAGAGCTTAAGGCCCATTCACACACGCAAACAAGCATGGTGTTAACAAAAAAGTTAGAACTAAGTCCATAAGCGGACTTATTCATATTGAGTTCACTTATGCATAACACGTAAGACGTTATCTTAAAAGCTTGCAGGCTTCTGTGCTTATGCGTAAGTAAGGCATAAGAAATTAACCAATTACAGTACGTTAACTGAACATCGAGTATCGAAGTCGATAGACGAACTAACGGCATGTACCATGGGCCATGGTCACGGTCGATACCTCGAAATCGATTTTCACATCCAACCAATAGTAAACTTGAATGTCGCACAGCCAATAGAAACTCTTAATTAGCTTACGTTTATGTTAGACTAAATTATTCACAATATCTATCACTTATGTTAATGATTACGTCTACGCGATATGCTTACGTATCTGTTTGCATTGTGAATGTGCCTTTAGAGCTTGTCTCGGATAGGGTGGTGCCTCACTATGGGAGGTACCTGGAGGTGGAAACCCCGCCTGTAGACGTGTATGTCGGCGCCGGTTGTCGTCGTGCTGCGGTGTAAGACCACCGCCACCCCTGCGAAGGAAAAACCATGCTCAACTCCTACGAGACTGACGCCAACGAGACTAACGATATGACCAGTTGACGCGCCCGGAAAATAGAAATATTCTTGCAAACTCCTATCGCCGAGTTGAGTCACCGAGCTTGTAACATTCGCCTGTGGTGCGACAAAGGTGGTTCAGGGCGGGAACTGATATTATTGCAGTGTTTTTGACCGGGAGGTCCTAGGGTTCGAGACTAGACGGTGGCAGGGGTTGGCGACACCCGCTGCATAGCTGTGTCGACTTCAGCTGCTCTCTGGAGGAGGATCTGAGCGGCCCGCTGCTTAGCGCCATCCAGCGGGAGAAGATCACAGCCAGCCCCAAAAAGAAAAAGATCTTACGGGAATAATGACCTTGGCAGAAGACGAGCCCAAAATCACCTCTCAATCAGTCGCCAATGGCTGTATGCAGGGTGGGTTGGTGAAAGTTGCCGCGCAGGGGGAAGGGGAGGGGTCGCGCGCCGCCTGCAACTTGTTTGCGCGTGTATCGCCAGCGGGGGAGGAGGGGGAGGGGGAAGGGGTTGAGTGAAACAATCGAATGGAGAGAGTGTATCGAGCGGCAGTAAATTTCGTTTACGAGCAGGGGGCGGGGCAGAGGGCAAGGGGCGGTGCCGGAATGAGGCACGCCGCCAGCCACCTGGCGCGTGAGAGTGCGAGGGGGGGAGGGGAAGGCAGCTGGAACGCACCCGGCGCAGGGCCGTGTGGAGGCACGGAGCTGGGAATGGGCGGGTGGGGTGGGGGGATAGATACGAAGAAATGGACGCGGATGGCTCAGCGGATAGGGAACGTGGAGTGCCAGGATAAGGTTCGGCGAGGGAAGGCAGGGGAAGGGACAGGCTGAGAAAGAGAGAGACGCCTAGGGAAAACGGGGGAGTAGGAGGAAGGAGAGAAAGGTGGGAAGTTGGAGAAGTTATGTGGAGGCAAGTGAAAAGTGGGGCGACGAAGGTGGCTCAAGGTATGAACTGATGTCACTGCAGCGCCCCTCACCGGAGGTCTACTTTCCAGACGGCCGCGGATTACGGGCGGTTGCTCTGATCGGTACTTTTCCGAGGTTTCTTCCATCGATACCAGCCGATTGTCGGATCGGTGTGCAAACAAATGGGTGACGGATCGCGCGCGATCTTTCCTTCCTCTGTCCTATTCCCTCTCCTGTCCTGTCCTCTCTCTTACTTACGCACACTTTCTCTTACATGCGGTACACTACAACACACGTCGGGGTGTACCTGGCTGGGGAAAATCACGCAAGGCGACGTTTAGTTCGCATTATTCAGTGAGAATATTCGCGTTATTCTCCCCACCCCCACCCCAAAAAAACTCCTGTGTGTGCCTCGGATGTAGAATATCAGAAAATGGATCTAAAACAACTATCGCTATTCTACTACTCGTCACATTTATTATGTACACATATTAAATTAACTAGTACAATTGACAAGAACACTAATATCTTTGGCTATTCATATTGTGACGTACCTTGGTTTGCGGTACTTTTCACTACATTTAATTTTAGAAAGGACAGGTGTCTTGGTTCGTGAATGGGTCTCGTATAGTTTGACAAGAACATTGGAAAAACTCAATATTAATTTTCTTTGAATGAACAAACAATTTATTACTGAAATCACACATTTAGTACATCAGTTTCAATCTAATTACTCCCTGTTTTGCTACCAAAACTATACCCATGATCTTAGATTTCACAATACCTTGAATACCAAAAATAGTTCATTTCTGCTCGGATGGTTCCCAACGGCTGCGGCAATCAGCGGCCTTCGGCGCGACTCGGCGCTCTTCGGACGGTTGACTGCGTGGACGCCCGCGGCACCGGCCCTCTGCGGCGGTTACACAATACCTCTGCTTCAACTCCGACCGTTGCACGTGTCTCTCAAATCGAGTAGGCACTGCTTCTATATTACTGTCCGCTTATCACTTGCAGTTTATCTCGATGCTTTCTTGCGGCACAATCCACCAATTCTCCTTCGCTTTCCTTTTTACAATAACGCAGGCACGTGGCCACTACCCATGCCGTTACCAGCCACGCGGCTTACAGTTCTTGCCTTTTTCACCACTGTTCCTGACACCAATACCACGATCACCAGCTTGCGCTATTTAACATTTGCCACTGTCACACTTAACTCACTTCTTGATAGCTTCCCTTACATTATTTAACTTAATTTTGTCCTTTTTTCACCGCGCGCACCAACATTGCTCCGCTCTCCTTCGAGTTCTGCTCCACACTGCTACTGCCGTCGTCTCGCCCGGTCTCGCCGCCTTCTCGCGCCTGACCCGTTCCCTTGTCACGTCTCTTACTCGCCGCCGTTGCCGCGCAATTCAAAATAGGCGTAATTGGGAGAAAATGCCCTGCGTTTCGAAGTAATTAAAGAAACGCTCCGCGTTTCAATATACTTATATATATATATATATATATATATATATATATATATATATATATATATATATATATATATTGAAACACGTAACTTCATTATGCTAATTAGAAACATTAGCATAAGAAATTAGAGTTCATTTTGGACTGCGTAGTACGCGCGACAGGCGCGACGAACAGCGGTGGGGAGGAGCCAACGGTCGCTACCGCCGTCGCCGCTGCGAGGGTTTCGTGGGAACGTTGATCGGCGGTTGAGAACCGAGCGTGGAGCGGCAGAGAATTCAGCCGTTACACGAGTCGAGGAGAAGTTGCCGATGGCTACGGACGTGCTGTGTGAGGCTCGCCGCTTCGCACGGACAAGGAAATCACGCGGCGAGTGTTATAGAATATTAGCCAACGCAAGAGTCATAGTAGGTAAAGGCCGGAAGGGTGATATATAGAAGAGATTAGTGCATGGAGAACAGTAAATCGCGCTTATGTTATTTGACGCAGTGAGGACAATACCAAAATTGTGTGTTGCGAAGCTGACGCTGGCGCGCATAGCGGCCACGTGTTGTGTAATTACATCAAGACGGTGAAGGGTAATTAGAAGGAAGTGCGACGCCGAAGTACCAGGAGCCGAGATCGAGGGATCCGAGGAGCTGCCAGCCGAGGTGACCGCAACATCACCAGCCGCCAACTGCGCCAAGCTGCAGCGGAGGTCGGCGACCCCTGCCGATGCGAGCCGTCATCCAAACAACGGAGGTATTTGTTGGGGCCCCAAGGTATGATAAAAACTCAGGATAAATCTGATCTTGGTACCAAGGCAAAATGTATCAGTGTAGTGAATCATGTATTCACAAATTAGTCAGTGAATAAATCGTGTTTGTGATTGTACAATATATGATAATTAAATTTCCCAATGCCATATGGACTCCTCATAGGGACCCATTCACGAAAGAGATACCCACCTTTAGTAACTTCTTTGCAGTAAAAGTACCGCCAAACACAGGTACGTTACAATATATATATATATATATATATATATATATATATATATATGAATAATCATTAACCAGTAGGCACAATGTTAATGGATACAAACATTTAAAAACTATACAACTCTTATTATTTTCGTCATTATTTCGTTCCCATCACTGCAATTGATACGACTTCGCAATTCATAATATCACTGTCCAGTAATTTTTACATTAAAACCATGAATGCGAACATCACACATCATTGCCCATTCATTATCTATTGCTTTTTCCTTAAAACGTCCCATCACTTCATTGTAGACATACGGTCTCGATGATAACCACGAGCTGATACCTCGGAAGGTCTTAGGTTGATTGATCGATTAGAATTTCCGGGCGCGTCAACTGCTAAGGTCATTAGTCCCTTAACTGTGGAGCATGTTTTCATCGAAGGAGATAGCAATGGTCGTCTCCCACTGGATAGCGCCCGACTAGTCGTCGGTGTGCGGGGTTTCCCCAAATAGATTCTCCCATCAGTGGGGCACCCCTATCGGGACAAACTGTAAGGTCCTGACTAGGCTCCCGATTAGTGTGGGGGTGTAATATATGTGTGTGTGCGTACGTAAGGAGTGAGGATAGAACAAGGAATGGGAAGGAAAGATCTCGCGCGGTCCGTGGCTCCTTTTTGAGGCTGCTGCTCCAGCAGTCGACCGGAGAACGGAGGGAAGAACTAGCTACCCCGTTTAACTGGCGGCAAGCACTGAATTCGATCTAGCTGCCTTCCGAGTGTCGAAAATCCCGCCACCGCCGGAACTCGAACCCAGCACCTTCCCGGTCAAAGGCGCTGCAGTGACATCGGTTGATGCCCTGAGCCACCTCGCCCGGTTGGTAGGATGAGGGAGTGTCATGAAAAGGCATCCACATTCGAGGTGCATTTGTGGAGAGCACCCAGCGCCACTGGGCGCGGTCTGGGTCGAATCCGGAGCGGAGCAATAAAGCTGCGCCGCGGGTCACGTGGCCGCCGGCGGGGGTGGGGTGGGGGTGGATGAGGGCGCGGGCCCATTGGGAAGTTGGACTGCGGCCGCAGCTGCTCCGCGGAGCACGTGCCTCGTGGGGCGCTCCCGTACGTCACCCGCACCCCCGCACCCCCCTCCCACTCACCGCCCCACTGCTCTCGCCTTCCTCCTCCTCTGCCTCTCCGCTCGCTTTCGCAGCCGCGCCTTCGCTCCCTCTGACAGCGTCTCTTCAAAAGCTTTCCCCCTCGCTCTCTCTCCCTCTCTCCCTCTATCCCCCTCTCTCTCTCTCCCTCCCTCTCTCTCTTCCTCCCTCTCTCTCCCTCTCTCCATCTCTGCCTCTCTCCCTATATCTACCTCTCTCTCCCTCTCTCTTCCTCTCTCTCCCTCTCTCCCTCTCTCTCCCTCTCTCTCTCCCTCTCTCTCCCTCTCTCTCTCCCTCTCTCTCCCTCTCTCTCCCTCTCTCTCCCTCTCTCTCCCTCTCTCTCTCCCTCTCTCTCTCCCTCTCTCTCTCCCTCTCCCTCTCCCTCTCTCTCTCCCTCTCTCTCTCCCTCTCTCTCTCCCTCTCTCTCTCCCTCTCTCTCCCTCTTTCGCAGCCGCGCCTCTGACAGCCTCCTCTCAAAAGCTTTCCCCCTGTCTTTCTTTCCCTCTCTCTCTCCCTCTATATCTCTCTCCCTCTATATCTCTCTCCCTCTATATCTCTCTCCCTCTCTTTCTCTATCTCTCTACCTCTCTCTTCCACTCTCTCCCTCTCTCTCCCTCTCTCTTCCTCTCTCTTCCTCTCTCTCTTCCTCTCTCTTCCTCTCTCTCTTCCTCTCTCTCTTCCTCTCTCTCTTCCTCTCTCTCTTCCTCTCTCTCTTCCTCTCTCTCTCCCTCTCTCTCTCCCTCTCTCTCCCTCTTTCGCAGCCGCGCCTCTGACAGCCTCCTTTCAAAAGCTTTCCCCCTGTCTTTCTTTCCCTCTCTCTCTCCCTCTATATCTCTCTCCCTCTCTTTCTCTATCTCTCTCCCTCTCTTTCTCTATCTCTCTCCTTCTCTCTTCATCTCCCTCCCTCTCTCTTCCTCTCTCTCCTTCTCTCTTCCCCTCTCTCCCTCTCTCTTCCTCTCTCTCCCTCTCTCTTCCTCTCTCTCCCTCTCTCTCCCTCTCTCTTCCTCTCTCTCCCTCTCTCTTCCTCTCTCTCCCTCTCTCTCCCTCTCTCTTCCTCTCTCTCCCTCTCTCTCCCTCTCTCTTCCTCTCTCTCCCTCTCTCTCCCTCTCTCCCTCCCTCTCTCTCTCCCTCTCTCTCTCCCTCTCTCTCCCTCTCTCTCTCCCTCTCTCTCTCCCTCTCTCTCTCCCTCTCTCTCTCCCTCTCTCTCTCCCTCTCTCTCTCCCTCTCTCTTCCTCTCTCTCTCCCTCCCTCTCTCTCCCTCTCTCTCCCCCTCTCTCTCTCTCTATCTGTCTGTCTCACACACTCTCTCTCTTTCTTTTTGCCTTACACACACTGTCTGGCACAACCTCGCGATTTCACTCCTCTTCATCTCTCTTCCATCCGTCTCTCAACCCAACCCCCTTTTCCTCGTATCCTTACTTATCCCATCCCCCTCGAACTTGCACCCTCCCATCTTCGCTCCACTGCTTCCTTCTGTCCCACTCTTCTTGCCTTTTCGCTGTCATCCCCTTCCTTCTTGCCTCCCTTGCGCCTCGCTTTCGCTTTTTCTGCCACCTCATTCGTCCTTCTGACAACCTCATGTCTTTACTTAATGACTTCCTCTCCCTCACACCCTCGGGCTCTCACACTCCTTCCACTCTGTTTCATCTCTCTCTCTCCCAAATCCTTACTCGCACCAACCGTCTCTCATCTATCCCTCTTTCACCCCTGAAGTCTTATCCCTCTCTTATATCCTTCACAAATTGTATCATTGCAAACCAGACAAGAAAAGGAAATTATTTTTCGAATCTCTAACGCATGGTAGAAATTCTGCAATTTATCATTTATATTGAACAACAAAAAAGAATACACTTAAATGACAAATATCAGACAGCTGTATATAGCAGTTCTAAATTATAGGTTAAAATGTAAAAGATAGAAATATGATAGATTCGTCAAAAGAAAATGGATAGAAAATGCTGAACATCAATGTAAGAGACAGAGTCAAGAAAGTTGACTATAGATGAAAGATAAAATTAAAAGACGAAGAACAAGAGGCAAAAAGATAAAAATGAAAATAGGGAGGACATATCAACCCAGTTGACCCGGGAAGATGGATGGAGATGTGTAGGAAGACGAAGAAAAAGGTGGCAAGACGAATTTGTTACCGAAGTCAGTTATGGGACCACAAATCTAGAGTCAGGGTAAAGTGGAAACAAGAGACGAAAGAAATTCTAGAACGAACAAATTTGTAAATATATATGCACAAAAATGTTAATATTCAAGATAAGTGAGGGTGAAACACGTCTAGCAATGTACTGTTTGACAGTGAAAATAGTGCTACAGGAAAAATTAATGGTTTATTAAGAACTAGTGGATCTAATTATATCTATATAACAGAATTGAGAATGATAAATAGAAAAAAAAACAATTAAACTTCGCCTGGTTTTAGCTCACCTGATAAGCTCATATTTGTGAGCTATTCCATCAGAGAAAGGGAGATACTGCCCTGGATAGGGGTGTTATAGCTTTAGTAATAATATACACCGCGCCAGGAAAGTCTTTCCAAGTGAAGGGTGCCACCACCGCCGCTTCGACCCTCAGCCTCAGGGCCGTACGCGGCGCTAGTGTCGCATGCGTGCCGCCTCCCAGCCCCCGCTGCTTCTAGACGCGCAAAATGGTCACAATGCAGCCTAGTGCACTTGATACCAAATTTATTTGTGCTAGATAAATTAATTTAAACTGCAATTGGGTATAACCCGGTGGCAACTAATTACACAAATAATACTAGTATAACTAACATGCAAATTATATAATAAAAATAGGATCTAATAATTCGGTAAAAATAATAAATAATAATAATTAAAATAATAATAATAATAATAATAATAATAATAATAATAATAATAATAATAATAATAATAATAATAATAATAAAAGTCGGCCCTGCGGTGCAGGACGGTTGCGCCGTCGTCTGCAGATTCGAGTCCTGCGTAGACATGGTCGTATTTGTGATTGTCCCTTCACCCATCATCATCATCATCATCATCCTATCATCTCATAATTCACACTTCAAGGCATAACAACCTTGTCTTACTGAAGAATACAGCTGAAAAGCTGTAAAATTACACACATTAGTCGTGTAGCGTAGTCAGTAATGGCCTATACGCCAATAATAATAATAATAATAATAATAATAATAATAATAATAATAATAATAATAATAATAATAATAATAATAATAATAATAATAATAATAATAATAATAATAATAATAATAATAATAATAATAATAATAATAATAATAATAATAATAATAATAATAATAATAATAATAATAATAATAATAATAATAATAATAATAATAATAATAATGACCGAGCGAAGTGGCTCAGTGCGTAGCGCACTGACTTCGTAATCGGGAGGTCCGGGTTCGATTCCCGGGCCGGCCATCCTGACCGGGGTTTTCGTGGTTTCCCTCGGTCATAAAGGCGAATGCTGGGATGGTTCCAAAAGTCCACGATCACCTATCACCTCCTAATCCATTCCTATCATCTTATAATTAACACTTCAAGGCGTAACAACCTTGTCGTAATCCAAGGATACAGCTGAAAAGCTGATCCTGGAGGAATTACACGCACGTTAATCGTGTGTAGCGTGGTCAGTAATGGCCTATACGCCAATAATAATAATAATAATAATGATGATGATGATGATAATGATGATGATAATGATGATGATAATAACGATGATAATGATGATGATAATAACGATGATAATAATAATGATAATAATGATAATAATGATAATAATAATAATGATAATAACAATAATAATAATAATAATAATAATAATAATAATAATAATAATAATAATAATAATAATAATAATAATAATAATAATAATAATAACAACAATAATAATCTCACATACCTGGCGCCCCTCACAACCGACCTGATTTGGTTCTGGTAAGACAAGACGAAAAGGCAAGCCAACCTGTTTTACAGAGCCATACCAAACACGAAAAATCTTCAAGAGAAGAATGTCGAAAAGATTACAAAATATGCTCCGCTGGTTGCAAGTATCAAGAGACAGTGGCACATGGACCATGTGAGAACCATCCTCTTTGCCATCTCTACCACCGCACTAATTTCGAAGACACTGTTTAAAAGTTTAAAAGATGTGAATATTGATTTGATTTGATTTGATTGATTGATTTCTTTCCAAGCTGGATGACCGCTATAGGCTTTATACAAAGCGTAGTCTTACACTGATCGCGTGTTTTCGAGTTAATCCCACCCTGCAATTTTCTTGTCTCTGAAAGTAAATTTAGCTGCCATACGCTGAATCCTTTCCAGTTTTTTTCACTGCATAATTTTGTTGTGGATCCCAACAAATTATTGCATATGCCTCTATCGGACGAACACGCGACAAATAAGCAACTTCCTTCGCGTTTACCGAACTCTTTTGTTTATGTTGACGGCACACTCGTCAGCGTGCTGCCAATGCGTAGAAACTTTCTTGGGGCACTATAATAATAGTTTATATATACACATATATGTACACATTCTAGAGCACTAATCAACTAATCAGTATATATGTGTATATATACACACACATAGATACATATGTACATACATATACATCTGTATATACATATATATATATATATATACATATATACACAAATCAAATATTGTGCAAATCAAATATTTTGATGATATAAATATTATTATTGTTTATCCCCGGGCTAACAACCGTGGGGGAAAAAAATCGGATCCAGCTAAATGCTGGTCCCCCCTAAGAATTGTTGCAAGCTCCTGCTACCGCGATAATAAATAAAAACTGAGCCACGGTAAATGCAGGATGCTTGCTTGCGTTGTCCTAGTCGGCCGACTAACGAAAAATAATAATAAATAATAATTATTATTGTTGTTAAATAAAAGTATTTTTATTATGTTTTTAGTATTGATTAGATATTAATGTAAGTAATTATAGTTGAGTTTTACAGTGATGGAATTATGAAAGAATTGAAATTATTACTCGGAAGAAGAAGAGTATTTGTACCTTTTGTATCATCACTAATAAAGTCATTGATCCCAGTTGGGCAACGCCTTCCTCTCTAGTGGGGTGGCTCAAAATTAAATTCGCTTTTAGGTTAGCTGACTCTGTAGAGCGTTTTGACAAAGCTTATTTCCCACTTCCATATTACTTACTACTGTTAGTGTCAGTGTTACCAACTCTCTATATTGTTGTTGTCCACTGGCCATATTGTTGTCAATGAGCATATTATTGTTCCACTTGTACCTTTTGTATCATCACTAATAAAGCCATTGATCCCAATTGGGCAACGCCTTCCTCTCTAGTGAGGTGGCTGAAAATTAAATTCGCTTTTAGGTTAGCTGACTCTGAAGAGCGTTTTGACAAAGCTTATTTTCCACTTTCCATATTATTTACTACTGTTCACTGTCACCAACTCTCTCTATATTGTTGTTGTCCACAGGCCATATTGTTGTCAATGACCATATTATTGTTCCGCTTGTCCACTGTCCAACTGACTGCCCCACCATCACTGTCCTCTGTCCACTTACTGTTCGCTGTCCATTTTGCTCGCTGTTGTTCACTGTTGATCCATACCTTATTGGCCGCTAAGCCAACACTATATTTTTTCTACTATACTACAGTATACTACACTTTTTTTATTCTATACTACTATGTTATTCCGGTATTCGTACACACTTTTTTGCGTTCCAGCTTTAGAAACTTATTTTTTTACAAGAAATAATTCATAAAATGGCATCTTATGGCGCAGATTATGACATATTTGCCGTTTATGGCACGAAGAGTTGTTTTATCACACAATCGCAGCGGGTGAATCTTGGGGAGGTAGCGACAAACCGAACAGCGGACTAAGTTTTTTTCGCAACTGTCAAATACTCGTAGCGTCACAATAAAGTTGTTTCCAAAATTTAACTCTGATTCTTTGAAACATTAATAATGCTGTTGTACAAACATTAATGGGTGCAACTCGTTTATAACATTGTTTGGTTTGCATTCATACGCATTTGAAAACTGCTCCAAACGTCGTTGGTTTTCAAACATGTACTCATGCAATAAAGCTTAACATTATAAACTAGTTGCATAATATAATTTGTTAGTGTTAGACGAGACTATTATATTTGTTATTTTGAGCAGTTGCATGCAGTTTTCTGGAAAACTTTTTTTTTTTTTTTTGTGATTTTGTTCAGCAGCAATTTTGCTTCTGCTGGCTACTAGGAAATAGTTTTCTGCACATGAATTTCCAACGTGACATTTCAATTGTAATACTAAGATCGTTTGTTTCGCACAATAATACAAGATTTGAGTTATGACAGAAATACAGGCGCGCATCTTGTGAATTACAGAAACGTGTACATTTGATAATTTCTTGCCAATAGACAGCAGAAATTGGCTGAACTCTGAATTAATTCTTTATACCACTGCACACTCATAACATGAGTAGTATAGTCAACCAATTACGTTTTTATACGTACGATATCTGCAAGTTTTGCAAAAGATTCTTAGATAATTTTCAAAAGAAAAATGAGAAAGATGGCATATTCGTCTGCTATGTTTCTCCTCAGTCACTATCTTTTATCGATAATCTTATTAATATGATTGACACGGGATAACTGGAAGCTATTTCTTTAGTTCGATGAGCGAATTCCTGTCACAAGTGTCATTTTGTTTCTAAAATCTATACTTCACCATGTGCACATCGATGAACATATAAAATAAGGTTTTTCTTAAATAATATACTTGTACATTCATTGTCTTGTGAGCGAAGTATCAGAGCGATTTTGTACGTCAATTGGAAAAGAACTGTGTTCTTTAAGATTAAATTTATTCTGAAGAGGCTCCCTGTGTAATTATGAAGGCTTTTCGGCTAATTTACTTCAAATTACCAGAGGCAAATGAACTTGCTTTATTTTCGTTAACTCCTTCCAAGGGTCTCTTTATGCCCAATAAACACGACCAGTCTTTACAACAGGCTCATGGTGATTTCAAAGAAACTGCTTCCCTTAAAAAGATGGTTCATGAACATTAATTAATGCAATATTATCTGGGTTTTTACGTAATAAACAGATCTTATTAAAGAAAAATTGCGATGTATTGTTGCAAGTTCACATTCTTCCATAATTATTTTCTCCAACTAAAATGATCTATTTCCAATAAATATTCTGAAAATAACTCAAAAAAAGTTGAAGATTGGCACACTTTCTTTAATCCGCGCTGCTTTCCTTCTTTCTAGGACAATAAATAAATTGGTAAAATAAATAATAATGTTGTTGACAAAGCAAATTTCTCTAACACATCGTTCCGAGTTCCCTCACATTTATTACATTCATTTCTCTTCGCATTTTACATGCTTGCGTGTCATCTATTCAAGAGAGACTTTGTCAGAACTAAAAAATGCAATTTAAGTTGTCGGTAATAGTTTTAATTCAGTATAAAATACTTAACAATCAATTTAAACAATTAATTTCTTCGAAAATATGTAAGGATCTTTTTCGTGTCTACGAGTGAGCTGTACATTTTGTCTAACAAGAAAAACATTCCTTGGCCCCAAACCTTCGCGAAATTCTGGATAGTTGAGACGTGCCTATAGCGTACGCGCGTCGAACTCAAGCCGCGAAACAGGCAGCCTGTGAGCGAAAGCCCAGCCTCGCGGCGAGGTTTGTGTTTGCACGAGGGACACGCCAGGCTCCGCTCCCCCACCCCCACACCCCCGGGCCGCACAATAACGCACCTCGCAGCGGTTTGTAGTCGCTTCGGAACCTCTGCGCCTTCCGCCTCCCCCTGCCGCGCCCCACCCTACCTGCGCCCCGCTCCCACCACGCCTCGCCTCGACTTCGTCGGCACGACTCGCCCCGTCCCGCCACCATCCTATCCCCGCACCGCCCCGCTCCTCCCCCGCGTCACCCCGTCCCGTCCCGGCCACGCCACGACCCCACCCTGTCCCTGCCCCGTCCGCACCCCGTCTCCGCCCCTTCCCGTCCAGCCCCCTCCAGCCCCGATCCACCCCACCCCATCCCCGCCCTTATCCCCGCCCCATCCCCGCACCTCCCCGCCACCCCCGCTCCATCCCCGCCCCGTCTTCTCCCATCGCCGCCACGCCCCACCCTATCCCCGCCACACCCCCACCCCATCCCCACTCCATCCCCACCCCATCCCCACCCCATCCCATTCGCACCCCATCCCCACTCCATTCCCGCCCCATCTCCTCCATCCCCGCCACATCCCTCCCATATCCCCGCCATGTCTCCCCCATCCCCGCCCCATCACCGCCCATCCCCGAATTTCCTTCCCCCTCCCTCTTCATCCCCTCCACTCCCACTCCCTCCACCCCCGTCCCCACCACGTCTCGTTCCCCTCCGCGCCATCCCCTGCGGCCGCGCTGGCGTTGGAACAATCGAAGCTCAACTGTTCGCGAACAAGCGAGGATCAGAGCGCGGCGTGGCGAGTGGTCGGGGGCGGGGGAGGCAGGGAACCAAGGTTCAGAGGAAGGGCTTGCAGGAGGCAGTGAAAGGACATTACTCTCCCAGGGTGGGCTCGCGAATATTCGGGACGCTCACGCCTGGACAAACAAAAAGCGTCGGAACAATGAACGCTCGCAACACACATTTTGATGAAACTTGCACAAGGAAAACGATTGCAATGAAATCGGTTTCATGTGTTACAGTTATCAAATTTTATTGTACTTTGGATTTGTTCTCCTTTTTCCATTTTTTTCGGGGATTCTATCAAACTCCAGTTGCCTAAAAAACCAGTTTTGTTCCCAAATCTCTCTCTGTTGTGAGTAAAATTTAACATAGCAATTTAAACATTACCAAAACATTCTCCCGACAAGTCATTGTTTGATGTAAAAATATGTTTGTAACAGTTGAGTTTGTTTGGATGAATATAAATAAGTTGTTTTCAGATTTCTTTTAGCAAAACTGTATCAATAGATATTATCTCTGGTGCTCTACCAACCAATTGATACAATCGTGATCTACCAAAAATTGATAGAATCTTGTGCAAATTTTGCGGAAATTCTCTTCAAAAATGGGAAAATATACTACTTGTGTGGAGAAAAAAGGAAAAACAAAAGCTTGTTGGAAATAAAAGTTGAGTGGAATCCTTCTGGAAACGATACAATGAAACTCTTGCAAAGAATTATTGCGGCAATTGAGGATTTAAAAATATTATTTAGTTGATTAATACAATTCGAATACATAACAAATGCATAATATACTAGTTGATCCGGCGTTGTCTTGGACGTTATTTATCATAATCATCTATAATCATCTTTGACCCAGACAGTATTATCGTGCCTGCCATGACCATTCTGCCCACTCCTACCGGTCCGGCTATCTGCTTGGCCACAGTCTTCTAGAGGGCGCGTATTCTAGAGGTCAGGTGTTTCGACCAGTCGGTCCCCTGTTTTTCAAGTGTTCAGTGCTCCAAGCGGGTGCAGGAGCACTGCCTTCAAACGAATAGCAGATCACGTGATCACTTCTTTCCCATTCTGCCTCCAATCCCGTCTTTAGAAGTTCGCGATGAATTCATCCCTCCTTCCCACACTCTTCTCTTCTCTCCACCTCCCTGGTCTCCAAAGACTCGGCCGACATGTCACGTCAGACGCAGACGTCATGCTGTAGCGTCGTGGGATAGCAGAAAGGAAGAGAGAAAGGAACAGAGAAAGAAAGGAAGAACGAAGAAAAAGAAGAAGAAGGAGAGCAAAAGAAATTGACAGAGAAAAAAGAGAAAGAAAGATAGAAAACAGAGGGAAATGGAGAAAGGGAGAGAAATAAAGAGAGAAAATAGAGCCAAAGAGATGGAAATAGACAAAGGACGAGAAATAGTGAAACAGCGACAAAGAAGGGAAGAGACAAAAGGAAAGGGAAAAGAAATAGAAAGCAGAGAAAGGGAGGGGAAAGAAAATATGGAGAAAATGTCATATACAATGGAGGAAGAAAGACGAAAAGAATGAGTGTAATTCAAGGGAAATCACAGAAAGAGAAGAGGAACAGCAATAACGAGAGCCAGAAAAGGAAAGAGTGATGGACAAGGAGAAAGAAAGAGAAAAGTGAACGGAAGGGAAAGAAAGACGGGGACGAAACGGACCAGAGGGAGATGACACAGAGAGAGAGAGAGGGGGAGAAGAGAAAGGTAGGGAAAGGAAAAAATATAGAGAAAATGCCAGATAAAAGGGGTTGGATGAAACACCAAAAGAATGATTGAGATTCAAGGGAAAAAGACTCAAAAAGAAAGCGACGGAAAGAGAAAAGGGGGAGCAGAAACGAGAGACAGAAAAGAAGAGAGTGATGCGATAGGAGAAAGAAAGAGAAATGTGAACGAGAAGGAAAGAAAGACGGGGGCGGGACGGGCCAGAGGGAGATGAGAGAGCCGAGCTGGCCAGAAGGAAAGCGAGGCGGGGCGGAGCGGGGACGCCGAGGGGGGCGTGGCCAAGTGGGACGGACGCGTGTGGGCGTTGGGCGTGGGTGACGCCCCCCCCCCTTATGCCCCGCGCTGTCATGGATTGTATCCGCCGCCTGCTTCATAATTCCGCCGCGCCCTCTCGCGTTTTTCATGCAAATTCTTTTGCTCGCCCGCCCGCCCGCCCGCCCGCCCGCCCGACCGACCGACCGACCGACCGCCCGACCGCACCGCCCGGTATCGAACATCAAGGCCTCCCTGTCAGAGACGCTGCTGTGACATCAGTTGATATTCTGAGCGTCTATTTTGGTCGTGCAGCTAGATGTATTATCCGCGCACATTTTCTTGAGCTCTCGCTTCTCGAGTTGGGAGAGGAGTGGGAAATTTAATTATTTTCAAAAAAATATTTGATATCTAATTTGTACTTCAGTTTTCAATGCAAAATAGTTTCTGTTACACGGGAGCCAACGTTTCTGGCTATCAGATTTTTGTCTACATCGCACGTTGTTATTATTTATTCGTAAATCATCTAATGTTAGCAAAGGAGTAGGGGTAGATATTCCGGGGCTCAAGAGAACGTGCGCGTTTTAATATCATGATCGCAAGCACTGCTTGATACGGTCGCGATCAAGCAATATCTAGCGGCGTGACTGCGAAAGTCGCGAAATGCCGAGAGATATTCCATCGGGAAGGCGCCTTGAGAGGCACCTGTATAAAAATCGCGCTATAGAAACGACCTCTCAATGTCTATGGGGTTGCAGCTCTGACGTCATGCACGTGGCCGTCTTTGATTCCGCTGGAGGAGACCGCTGCGGCGATGCGGGCGAACTCCGACGGCGCGTCTTGTAACCTCCACATGTGTTGCGCAGACCGGCCGCTAGAGTACACGGTATGTCGAGGGTGCGGTGTACGAATTGAAGTCAGTTACCTGCGCAATGGGCCAAATAAGGCACAATGTGAGTTTCTGAATGACAAAAGAGAAGAAGGATTGGATAGTTCAAAATTATTATCTACGCACGCAAAAAGTATTATTGACGTGTGAATGAAAAGAATTCGTTCGAGAGACAAGAAGAAAGTCAAGCGCGAAATTTGTTTGAAACCAAAGGATCAAAAACTCTTTCTTAAGAGTTTTCTAGATTATATTAGTAAAATGTATGTAAATATATACTTTTAGAACCATTTACATACACAAAACCACATCCATGATTCATTTACCCCTCATTCTGAGCTTTTTTGATAGTAACAGTGCTTTCTTTATTTTATGGTAGTATTTTCATTAGACCGACAACGTTGAAATACCCCAAAAGGTAATTTTAATGAAAGCAAAATCTGTTATTCAAGACGGTAAGAAAAAACGGGCCCTTACTGGTCTAATTTATGAATTAAAAAAGTTTAAATAAGCACTGGTTCTTATGGAAGAACGCGGCATAGGTTTTTTATGTTATTGAAGAAGTTAGGCGGTGAAAGTGCATTTTTAATTTATTTAATAAGTATTTTTTTAGGAATCAGATGGAATTAAATATAACGTACCTCACTGGGCATTCTGAGGAGTATTTGATAATGCTGCGAAATGCATCGCAACCGAAAGTATTGGCTGTCGGCCTGGAAGTTACGCTGTACAAATCACCCTACTGTCTCCGCTCTTGGGATACGAAATACATCACCCCATCTTCAAATTTGTATCACACACAATCACATACTATTTACGATTATTCACTTTCATTGTAAACAATGTGGACTAATATAAAAGGCAAAATGAAAAGTTCCGACGCCGAAGTCAGCCCAACCTCATCATTGTTTTGCTAGACTTACAATTCATTACTTCTTTTTCAACTATTTACAATCAAATGCATTACATTAATCAAATGCTCCATTCACTTTACAATCAGCTATTGTTAATCTGCAGATGTAATAAATGGTCCAGTGTTTGACGCGATTGGCAAGAACATACCACGTGACCCGCAAACAACGCCATCTTGAATCAAATCTAGAGGGCGTAGCCCGTAAAGTGCTAATTTGCCATATTCCGTAAATGACGTTGCATCATGGGAGTGTAGAGTTCGCGTGTGGAATCTCTGCACTCAGTGACGTCACAGAGTAAGTAGACGATTGCTCTTAATACCGTCTAAAAAACATTGACCGCGAAGCTGGCTCAGGCTCCGTAAGCTGTGTTGAAATGTGACTCAACAACCATATTTTTTTTAAATCATTATGCTACATAAAATAAAAGAAGATACCTACATTTCATGTCCGATTTCCTCCACCCAACCGGTTCGTTGCGCTGTAGAAAACCCCGAGAGTCTGGTCGTGGAGAGCCCGCGCGAAGCTGGCTCACGCTCCGTAAGCTGTGTTGTGGGGGCGGGGAGGCGGAGGTTTTCATATTGCGACGGCAGCGCTGCCACGTACGCCGCGCTGGGGACACCCGGCCACTGTGGACTCATCGACCGAGGGGTAGTGTTGGCAACGAGTGTTTGGATGACTAAACTGTTCTTTCCCGCCTTTTCAATCGTTGCAATTGGGGTATTTCAATCGTTGCGTTGCGGTTGGAATCGTTTGACCAAGGATTGCTTTGTAGTTCGCCCTTCCTCCGTACACGAATTTACAGCGCTAATGTGTCAATGTTTTATACGTATTTAATCGTCATAATAAAGCATTTATTTTATACTTTGGATTTGTCTTATGAAAATATTGCGTGAGAGTTATTTTGTAGTGTACGTTGCCACCGCATTTCCCCGCATTTCCAATCGAAGATTGGTACAGTTGCACCGGTTACGCCGACTGAATCTGTCCATCATCCATGTAGTTCTTTGATGTTACGTTTGCTCCGCGGTGGCGCTAGTGAACAGTGAATCGACTACGTGACTCACGAGTCGTAAGAGCGAACCTCAGGTCTCTACGAAGAATCATTCGTGCAACTTTCAAAAGTTTTGTATATTGAAGAATTCACCTTTAAACGATGGTAATGTACATTTAAAATTTATAAACCACAAATTAATGCAGTTTTGTAAAAGTAACAACTCACTTCATAGATATTCCATGAAGAATTATACTTCTTTCATGCATTTATTATTTATTCACTTTGAAGGGAAGTCTTAAATAAAATATGATATTATTGATGATTTGAATGATTCATAAAGGCATATTATGTTCGTTTCGTCCGAGGTGTACTAAAAATTCTATGATTACTTACATTATTCATTAATTTCAATTTTCCCGATATTTTAAAAGAGCCGCCAAGATAACTGCGTTCACAGCACAGATACCGGCACAACTGGTGAACGCTTTCGACGATTCAACCATGCTTCAACGAATGAGTCTGAAAAGTAATCGGACTACCGATTCTATCAACAGTTGGGGCCCCTCCGGATGCCATCACTGCCGAGGAGCAGAGAAAAGCGGCCGGCCGCGCGCCCAGAAAGGGTAGGAGGACACTCACGCAAGGGAAAACAGGAAGGAAGGAAGCAAGGAAGGAAGGAAGCAAAGAAGGAAGGAAGGAAGGAAGCTAGCAAGGAAGGAAGGAAGCAAGAAAGGAAGCAAGGAAGAAAGCAAAGAAGGAAGCAAGAAAGGAAGCAAGGAAGGAAGCAAGGAAGGAAGCAAGGAAGGAAGCAAGGAAGGAAGCAAGGAAGGAAGCAAGGAAGGAAGCAAGGAAGGAAGCAAGGAAGGAAGCAAGGAAGGAAGCAAGGAAGGAAGGAAGCAAGGAAGCAAGGAAGGAAGCAAGGAAGGAAGCAAGGAAGGAAGCAAGGAAGGAAGCAAGGAAGGAAGCAAGGAAGGAAGCAAGGAAGGAAGCAAGGAAGGAAGGAAGCAAGGAAGTAAGGAAGCAAGCAAGGAAGGAAGCAAGGAAGGAAGGAAGCAAGGAAGGAAGCAAGCAAGGAAGGAAGCAAGGAAGGAAGCAAGGAAGGAAGGAAGCAAGGAAGGAAGGAAGCAAGGAAGGAAGGAAGCAAGGAAGGAAGGAAGCAAGGAAGGAAGGAAGCAAGGAAGGAAGGAAGCAAGGAAGGAAGGAAGCAAGGAAGGAAGGAAGCAAGGAAGGAAGGAAGCAAGGAAGGAAGGAAGCAAGGAAGGAAGGAAGCAAGGAAGGAAGCAAGGAAGGAAGGAAGCAAGGAAGGAAGGAAGCAAGGAAGGAAGGAAGCAAGGAAGGAAGGAAGCAAGGAAGGAAGGAAGCAAGGAAGGAAGGAAGCAAGGAAGGAAGGAAGCAAGGAAGGAAGCAAGGAAGGAAGCAAGGAAGGAAGGAAGCAAGGAAGGAAGCAAGGAAGGAAGCAAGGAAGGAAGCAAGGAAGGAAGCAAGGAAGGAAGCAAGGAAGGAAGCAAGGAAGGAAGCAAGGAAGGAAGCAAGGAAGGAAGCAAGGAAGGAAGCAAGGAAGGAAGCAAGGAAGGAAGCAAGAAAGGAAGCAAGAAAGGAAGCAAGGAATCAGGGATTATGACACCAATTAGATAGTTGGGTCGAATTCAGTCGCTCTCTGGAAAATTCTAGGGACCGGCTGCTCTGATACGTAGTTTTCCTTGATTTCTCCAATCAACACCAGGCGAATGCCGGAGCAGTACCCTAACAAACGGGCCACGGACCGCGTGCGATCTTTTCTTCCTCTTCCTTGTCCAATCCTCATCCGTTACTTACACACACATACAGTTTCATGCAGTACACTACCACATATGCCGGAAAGCCGGAAGGTTAGAGTTTGTCCCGGCAAGGGAGATGCCCTGCTAGTGGGAGATACCTGGTTTAGGAAAACCCCGGTAGCTGACGGCAGGTCGGAGCCGGCTCTCGCCATCTCGGTGGTGGGAGATCCCCGCTACCTCCCGAGAGAAGACTAGATTAATGGCCTCGGCGGTTGTCCAAATGCATGAGGCCGAGCTGATGCTGCGCCGGCGGTGCGTTGTAGTGCCCGCGTGGGCGCGGAGGGAGGACGGCTGCCTGCTGACGGAGCTGCCGTCGCTCACCGTCACCTTCCTGCCCGAGCGCGCCGCCGTGCAGCTCAGCGCCGACTGCGGCCTCGACGGCACCCGGCGCGTCGCCTGCAAGGGCGCAGCCGTGAGTACTCCACCTGCCCCCGCCCACACCCTCGCCCCTACACCTGCCCGCGTCACCGCCCCCGCCCACGTCACCGCCCCCGCCCCCGCCCCCCCCGGCCCCGCCCCCGGCCCCGCCCCCGGCCCCGCGCCCGGCCCCGCCCCCGGCCCCGCCCCCGGCCCCGCGCCCGGCCCCGCCCCCGGCCCCGCCCCCGGCCCAAACCCCGGCCCAGACCCTGGCTCAGACCCCGGCCCAGACCCCGGCCCAGACCCCGGCCCAGACCCCGGCCCAGACCCCGACTGCGGCCTCCACGGCACCCGGCGCGTTGCCTGCAAGGGCGCAGCCGTGAGTACTCCACCTGCCCCCGCCCACACCCTCGCCCCTTCACCCGCCCCCGGCGCCGGCACCGGCCCCGCCCCCGCCTCCGCCTCCGCTCCAGCCTCCAGCCCACCCCGCGCACCTTAGTACAACAGAAATATGTTCATAAAAAGAATGTACGAGAGAAATGAAAACACAGTATTCCAATTTACGATGCATTATATATAAGTAGATCCCGAAAGTTATTATTGTTTCTATTTTTTGGCTTTTAACAATAGGAATCACTTAATTGTACTTGTGAAGTTGTTTTAATAGATTTTTACTTTGCCCATTTTACCTTCTGATGCCTATTTCTCGCATTTTGCCTTTTTTGTGCCCTTTTGCGTCATTTTTTTCATTTTTCCTCTTCTGGCACCAATATCTATGAAGCTGGAAACTTACCTGCAGGCCCGCACAACATGAAGGCACGCTCGTGTATTGTCTTTCTGTGGACGCGTACGCTCCGGTCCCAGGTTGTGTTCAAAATCTAAAAAAGAAAGAAGGCACCAGTGAAAATGTTTGACATTTTTCGTTGATGTTTACAGACGTGTTCGCTCTCGAGAAATTACTTTCTATGATTGTGTGTGGCCTCGGATCCCATTTGATCTGTCAGTATATTATATTTCCTTCCCGATTCATTCTTGTTCTCTTCTCTTCGTGTGGGAATTACACACGTGCGAACAACGAAATCTATCATTTCGTTTTCACTGAAACCACTTATAGATTCAAAAGGGAGTCCTCAATAACTTTTCACAGAGACAGCGACGCGAGTAAAATAAATTTGCTGTCGCCATACCGGGTGGATATGTGCAATCGAGATTATAAATAAAAGGTAGTTTCCTTCCACATAACTGCTAATGCAAATTTTAGTATTAGAATAAAAATGTTAATCGTTTTAATTATTGTTTACAAAAAAAATTACTTTAAAATGGTGTTTTTTTACGGTTTTGTGTATGTTTACATCCATTCTTTAGCCAGAATAAAACGCCTCTTTCATGCTTATTTTAGTAAAAAAAATGTGTGTAGATCTGCCAATTTGAGGTATAATGAATGCCTGAACTTCCAGGCTCTAGTTATATCCAAGTTTGAGATTTCATATCCACTCCAAATCGTGCATTTTTAACGGCGAAAAAGATGTATTGCATGTAAAATATCTTCAAGCCTAAATGAAGCCTAAATTCAAATCGCATGTTTGGTCACCAAAGTGATACCTTTTTCCTCCTCTAGACGGTGAAAGGAGCGTAGCGAAATTCGCGTGGTCAGACGAAAGAGCAGGTGTGATGATCTGAGTCTCAGTCCATAAAATAAAGCATAGTTGAATTGATTTTTTTTTTTTTCAAAAAAGAAAAACTCCTTTTGTCTCAGTGCGCGTGTGTTTGCAGGACCGCGAGGAGATGGTGCGGCAGCTGTCGTGCGACCAAGTCAACGCCTCCCAGGAGCTGGATGGAGCGGCCTCCGACTCGCCGGCGTCACCCGCCGCCGCCGCCGCCGCCACCGCCACCGGCGCCGCCTCCGCCTCCGCCTCCCCCGCCGCCGGGACAGCCACCGCCGCCGCCACCGCCACGGCCTCCAGCGTGGACGAGGACGCGACCAGCGACGCCCCGGTGCGTGCGCTTAGTCGTGACCAAAACAAGCCAATTTCGTAAAAAAGTTGTTTTTTTTAATTCAAGTTTTCAGAATACACAGCGGAAACCTTAAAGCAGCGTAGTCACAAAAATTGCCACATCAACCAAAACGGAAGAGATGTCGAATAACTTTGGCGTGGTCGAAATCCAGAAGCCAGAAGAGACGTCCTTACACTCGCTGGCTGCGTCGTCCCTCACTATCACTGTCACTATCACTCCTCGTGGCTCGCTCTGTTGCCGGGATGACTTGATCTCCAACCGCTGGCCACCGATTTATACACGGTCCGGGGTAAAGGCTCGGTCGTAAGGGCGGTGACTGAGGCGTGACTGTTGTCCCGACTCCGACCTCGACGACCTTTCGTGTGCGGTGCCCGTACTTTCCGGGTGCGACGCCGTCTCGCTGCTGCGTCCCGGTGGCGGATCTTTTAAAGGAACGCGGGCGACCACTACACACTTTGCGACCCCAGAGGGGAGGGGGCAGACGGCCGCATGTCCTGAGGCTCTGGGTGCTGTTGGACCTGAGTTTCCCGGTACTCACGTCGCTAGTGCTAAGGTGGGCGCGGTCAGAAGGCGGTGGGGCTAAGCTCCGTGTTGTCGAGTTCGCCCGGTGACCTGTTGACCTGTTAGTCACCTCCCGGGGACCCTTGGGGGGGATCGGGCGAAGGACTTGCTCCCAGACCCACCCACAAAAGTCTAATGGAGAGCAGGAGTTCCTCTGTCAGGGTTGCGAAGATTCCTGCGGTACTCACGTCGATAGCCACAAGGTGGAGGTAGTGAAGAGACGGGTTGAAGACCTCGAGCCACCCGGGTTTGGTCCGGGCGAACCTCGCAAGGGCTCTTGGTTACTTCGGCGCTTAATCAGGCTCCGGTAGCTAGTAGCACTGAGGTGGTATACAGATGTTTGCAAATTATTAGAATAATTTATAAATTTGGTGCTTTTCGCGTTATTTAGTAGAAAAACCACTTTACATATGAATGTAAGAGTATGTTTCAACCTGCTAATATCTTCTTTGTTTCATGCACTTTACTGAAGGTCCTTTGGGATATCTGAAGGAAACTTATTTTTCTCTCTGTAATGTTTGTGAAACTGTGTGTCAAAATAGCTGATGCTGTGGCAATTGTTGAATGTGGTTTCCTTGTTATTTTCTTGTTGAATGTTGCGTTTCTATGCCAGAATTTAGAATCTGCAGGAGTTTTTTTATATTGTTTGTTTAATCCAGGTTTTGGACTAAAATTGTTTTTTGATTTTTTCCTAGTGGGTTTTTGAACCGGTGAACTGAATATGCTTGCAAAACTGCGGTAATGGCTAAAGGCTTCCTGTAAGAAGGTCAAGAAATAACCCAAAAATAAGTCCTACCTTTGCTAAGAAACGGCTGGAATAGGCAAAAGGAATGCAAATTGAAGTTAAAATCAGTTCGGAAAACATAATAAACATGATATCTCATTATTTACTGTTTACTAAAAGGTAACTTCATACTCAGAAGTGAAGTGAGATTCTTCAAACTTTTTCATAAATTCAGTACAGATACGTACGGATTTATTGTATATACTTTCAAAGCATTATTTTAAAAATTCAATACCATTAGTGCTTATTATCTTGCAGGTAATATTTTCTGACGGGATCATATTTTCTGTGTCCACAAAAAGCTGCCAGTACTTAAAATAGAATCTGATGAAGCATTTTCTCCCAAATGTATCACTGAGATAGTCAAATATCCAACTTCAGTAATAGTATGAAGTTGCATGTCAGTTGATAGATGTGACAGATTTAACACTGTTGATGGTACAATGGAGCAGAGTCAGTACAAAAAGGTGCTTCAAACCCGCCTGCCGCCAGAGATCAGAGATTTGTGCAGAAAAATATTGCATTTTTATGCACACCGGAACACCGTGACATTAGGCCAAGTCTATTGAGAAATTCTCGGAGTAAATAACATAGAGACATTGTCTTGGCCTGGTAATAGCCCAGACTGCAACCCAATTTAAAATTAATGATGAATTATAAAGACAAAATTGAAGAAAAAAATAACAACCAGAATTGGTCTCATTGGAACCATCATAGACATACAGTTTCGTGATGAACAAATTCAAAAAATGTGAGAGGACCTTGTGGAAAGCATGCCATAGAGGATACAAATGATTACAAAGAGCAAGGTAGTGTATCTCAATGACTAAACAGCTCATTGTGTATTGATAAATTGTTATATCTATATTCAAAAGTAAATTGCTGTTAGTTTTTTCAATTATTCTATTAATTTGCACACGTCTGTGGATGTCCCCCAGGCTTTATTGGGGAGGAGCCCGTGATGGATTCTGCGTTCCTGAGGGATCCGGATTCCAGCTTCAAGATGTACGTGTGTGCTGGAAGGGGTTGAGGATAAAGGCGGGCTTAAGTTGTTTGATTGTTAGCCAACGCCCACCCTTGGCATGTTAGCCATTTGGTGACGCGCCGACCAGTATAGACGTGCAGACTTTCCCCTCAGCTTGTAGGGATACGCACGTCTACAATGGTCCAGCGCGTAGGTGGCGAATCACTGTTGTTCATTTAGCGTTACCCAGGGAACACGTGTGGTAGACCACCGACGCGAGCAACTTTGTCCCCGCTTAAATTATTATTATTATTATTATTATTATTATTATTATTATTATTATTATTATAATATTAATAATGGATTAGGAGGCGATAGGATATTGGTGCAAGGTGATCGTCGACTTTCTGAACCATCCCAGCATTCGCCCTATGATCGAGGGAAACCACGAAAACCCCGGTAAGGATTGCCGGTCCGGGAATCGAACCCTGACTTCCCGATTGTCAGCGCGCTAAGCACTAAGCCACTTCGCTCGGTGATGCGAGCTTAAGCGCTCACCCTGGGGAGCAATGCTCCTGGTAGAACAAGACTTCTATGGGACAGACGCCCACGCAAAGTGTTACGTACACTTTGCGCTCGTGAGCTGAAATAAAATGCCCATTATTTCTGTTAAGGATGCACAATCCACGCCGATTTCAACACATCGATGTTTCAATCAAGAATCGATGTTTTAAACATCCATGTATTGAAGTCGATGTTTTGTGCTCGATGTCATTACGTTTTCGATGTGTTATTCGTGGGTGAAAAATTCCCATGATCACAATTTTGTAAAAGTTCAAATATAAAATAATAACTGATTATTTCTCTCACGAACAGGTCTCTTCAAAATTTTAGACAGAATTTTTTTTCAACTACTATAAGATTAAATTTACATTGTTATGAAATAAAACAATTGAATAAATTGTCTGCTGTCTAAACTATTAAAGAGACCTGATCTTAAGAGAAATATTACTATTTAGTAAAAAATAACTGATGATACCACTATTTGTGTTCGAACGAAATGTAGTTTGTACGGCCTTCTTCGAGTAGACTCGATTTCCCTTTCCTAGATGATCCTGATGCCCTGGTACTTCCTTCATCTTTCCTCGTATATCGCACATGGAGAGGTGATTTATAAACCTTGTTTAGAGTTAATTTTTAATTATAAATTAATATGCACGACCTCTGCCAAATTAAATTTTTTTGCGCACGAATTTAATGTTAGAGGCTACTAAAGCAGCTTTAAAACATCCCTGCATTTTGGTCAATACATTATTAACATCAAAGTTTTGATTTTGAACATCGATGTTTGGCAACGTCGATGTTTTGCTGTTGGCGAGAGTTCGCCCCAAAGCCGCCCATCGTGAATCCTCATCTGTTCTACATCTACGTTGGGCTCTAGCGCGTCGTATCCGACTTTAGCCAATGAGCTTCAGACACCAGTAAGCGTCACAATATTAGCTAAAATTTTAAATGTAGCCAGATACCAAAATTACCACCTCGTTACAAGGCATTGCAACACATTTATGAAGCGCTTATTTTAAACATTGCATCTTGTACACCTTCACCGTGTTATTTTGGCTTGGTTACCGTTGAAAACTCTCAATTTGCACCACTTCCAAAATGTTTCTCATCACGTCAAAATGTGTCTCGCACCCTATGCAACATGGCGGCCAGCGTCTGGGCTTGGTTCTTTCGAAAGAAGTGCGCGTGCTGTGGTCACGTGGTTTGTGACCCATGCTGGTGTTGCGAAGAGCAGAATCCGATGCGCCGGAGGAACTCACCCACGGGCCGGTTTAAATTGGTGAGCGCGCAACAGGGTAACAACGTGCCCTTTCGACTCTCACCGCCTGTGTGAAAGCGGCCACCACGACATCGTGCTGGGTAGCCACATTTTACTCGTAGCGACGGCGTAGCGGCGCTGTGAATACCAAAGGAGGTCGCTAATACTGGCTGGAACAGTAGAAACTTTCGACGTGTGCGATAATAGTGCGAGTATAGAATAATAGTTCTCGGGTGAAGAGAATGGATCTCCAGCAGATAGTAATGTCGTTCTGGGGGAGCTTCGTGGTACCTAGAGAATCAGCACGTCTTCTCCTTTGCTACTGGTAAGCTGTTCCGTGTGTTTTTTCGTTGTTGCATTCATGTGGTGAATAAACTGTGGTTAATTTGTATTCTATGTTTATTTTCTGAACATTGCGCTTTGTCAGCACACGCGCCACTCGGATGCGCTGCTGAGTAGGGCAATGTGAAGGGATCTTACGCGTCACGGCATCAGAGATATTCACATGACTTCGACAACCGTGTGAATACCTCCACTTAACCCAATGCTTTGAGAGTAGACGCGTCACTCGGAAACGCTGCTGAGAAGGACAATGTGAAGGGACCTACGGCATCAGAGATATACACATGACTGCCCAGCCGTATGAATACCTCCACTTAACCCAATGCTTTCAGAGCAGACGCGTCACTCGGAAGCGCCGCTGAGTAGGACAATGTGAAGGGACCTTACGCGTCACGGCAGCGGAGATATTCACATGACTGCGCCAGCCGTGTGAATACCTCCACTTAACCCAATGCTTTTCCAGCAGACGCGCCACTCGGTTGCGCTGCTCAGTGCGCCCTTGTGCGAAGGGCCCCTTATGCTCTTCCTCGTCGCTGAGGGCCGCTTTGTGCCGCAGGCGGCCGGCACCGGCTCCTCCCCGACGGCACAGCCTCTGCCCTCGTCAGCGCCCTCATCTGCGGCGCCCGCGTCGCCGCCCCCGCCGCCACCGTCGCCCGCCGCGGCCTCCACGTCGCCCGCGGCGCCCGAGCCCGCCTCCGCCGCCGCCGCCGTCTCGGCCTCCACGCCGCCCGCCAGCAGCAGCAGCAGCACCGGCGGCGGCGGGGGCTGGGAGGCGGCCAGCGCCGCCCCCACGGAGGCGGGCGGCCACGCGGGGGCGGAGGGCGGCAGCAGCTCCGCCACGCCCCCGCGCGCCGTCGGCTGGACGCCCGAGCCGCCCACACGGCACCGGCGCGACGCGTTTGGTAAGCAGCGTTTTTTGTCTTTTGCCTCCTCTACACCACCCGAGCGTTATGTTCCTGCCAGTCGCTAGTCAAACTCACACTCGACCATTTATCACATCCACAGATTGACAATAGCAGCTTGTAAACGTGAAAAAGCATTTAATTAATTACTTGGAAATAGTTGCAAGAGAAGTATTGAATAGTTGCTTCAGAAAAATAATGATTATTAAGAAATGTAGTCTCTCCCATGACGTTTTATTTTCAAAAGTTGGCGATACTTAATATAGGTTAGGTTGATTTCTGCGCTCTTTGGTGCCGAAGTGGTTTATCGTCAAACAGTTTGTGTTTGGGTGTGGTACAAACTTTTAAGTTAGCGTTGTTCTATGTCGTATCCAAAGAAAAACAGAGGTAACAATAGAAAGGTTTGTACAGCATAACTCTAAGGCCAAGAGCCAGTACTTCCGATTTTGATGATTTTTTTATTAATTACTTGTCAGAATGCTCGGTGAAGTACGTTACATTTAATATTATCTGATTCCTAAAAAATGTACTACGCATTGAATCAAAGAGACCAGTACTTTCAGCGTATAAATTCTTCTATAACTTAAAAAACCTATACCTGAGAATTTTTTTCCGTAAAACCGTGTACTAATATAAACTTTTTTTATTCACAAAGTAGGCCGGTAAGGACCAATTTTTTTCTGCCTATCTTAAAGAACACAGATTTTGCCTCCATTTAAAATACCTTTTGGGGACTCTTCACTGTGGTCGATCTTACGAACATACTACCCTAAGGTCCATTCGCAATGCCCAACATAAACATAAAAGTTAGGAGGACGTCCATTAGCGGAATCATTTTTTCAATCCGTTCGCATAGGCATAACACGTAAGACGTTAACTTAAAAGCTGACAAGGTTCGAGTTTCGGTGCTTATGCTTAAGTAAGACATACGAAATGAACCAATCACAGTAAGCTAACTTTAAATCTAGTATCAAAGACGATACACGAACTTACGCCATGTACTATGAACCATAGACACAGTCGATACCTCGAAAACGATTCTCACATCTAACCAATAGTAAACTAAATTGTCTCACAGTCAGTAGAAACTCTTATTTTGCTAACGTTTATGTTAGACATTGTAAATACATCAGTAGATCACATATG
This sequence comes from Gryllus longicercus, assembly GCA_038098605.1. Lineage (NCBI taxonomy): Eukaryota > Metazoa > Arthropoda > Insecta > Orthoptera > Gryllidae > Gryllus > Gryllus longicercus. The sequence goes on along the minus strand of JAZDUA010000486.1, from coordinate 525,394 downwards.
TTAATGTTTACGTCAACACGTTATGCTTATTTTTGTTTTCATTAGGAATGGACGTTTACTCATTCACCTTACGCTTGCAGACACAGCGCTGCGACCTGTTTACATGAGTTCACTGGCGACTGAATGAGAATCGCACGTCTACAGTAGATACTGAGCGATTAGACGTGGAGAAATACAGATTAGATTTGGTATAGGTATTTGTGTCCTCTAAGTATCGGCTCGAGATGCTCAAGGGAATTAAATGATTTCGATGCAGTGCCTCGTAATCGGAAGATGTTAGGGTTCGAGCCCAGACGGCGGTAGGATGTTTGAGATTCGCTACTCAGCGAAGTCGAATTCAGTCGCTGTCTGGAGGAGAATTCTAGAGGCCGGCTGCTCTGATCGGTAGTTTCTGTTCAATCAACGCCAGGCAATGCCGGAGCTGTACCCTCACAAACAGGCCATGGACCGCGCGCGATCTTTCTTTCCTAAAATATGAATCTACTACAAAAAAAATTTAATGATAATCACATGCTACATTTAGCATCAAAAAACCTGCTAATATCTTCAAATATTAACCCCAGGAACATCAAGGTCTAAAAGGTCTCGACATTCCTAATGGGGAAGCCTCGGTGGAATCTGAAGCACGGCCTTAAACTTCGATTCTATTGACGTGTTTCTCGAATAGTATAAATTAATAAATTGATGCATCTAATAATAAAACACGTGCGTATGCTAAATCAACATTCAATTTCTGGCTCTGTAAGTAAAAAAAATATTGACTTTATGATATCAATATTTATATTTAATGGCAAAACTTATTACATTGTATGTCAAATAAAGATCGATATATCTTCATGTCATGATAATGAATTACACTCTATATTATACCAAGACTTAAACACAAATATTTCCAATATATATATATATATATATATATTGAAACCCAAAATATGTGTTTCATTACACTAATTAAATCATTAGTGTAAGAATTCAATAGCTATTTTGGTCTGCGCGGTGCGAGCGCCGGGCGCTGCGAGCAGCGGGCAGCCAGCAACGGTCGCCGCCGCCACCGGTGCCCGCCGGGAGGCGAGCGTGAGAACGGCGGGTACAAGCGTGGCAGCGCGCACGTGCAAAAAGTTCGTTAGTTGGATTGAGGCGGCCGCCGCCGAAGGAGGTGTCGACGTGCGGCCGGCGAAAGAGACGTTAGCAGAGCGGCGACCAGTGCGGACGTGTAGCGAGGGCTCTCCGCTAGTGAATGGACGCATGTAATACGCGACATAGTTATGTGATTAGGAATCGCAAAGTAATGGACATGTAAACAGAACATTAGAAGTATCAGTATAGTAAAAGATTAGTGTTGGTAAAATAATTGACGTCGCTCTTATTAGTTGGTGCGGAGGGAACATTCTTGAAAGCGTGCGGTACAGAACTGTGACCAGTATACGGAGTAGGCGGGGGTCGTGTAATTAAACCCGCTAATGGACAGTGATTCGAGCAAGGTGCGCAGCCGAGGTATCAAGATCCTGTTCGGGGAAGAATTGTTGGAGCATCAGCCGTGGATGATCACCACGCCATCTGCTGCCGACGGCCCGCAGCAGTAGCAGAGGTCGACAACCCTGTCGGCACGAGCGGCTCGACGAACCTCATAGGTATTCAAACGGGGCCCCGAAGGTATGAAAGTTGTATTTTACTCTTAATCTTGGTACCAAGGCGGAGTATAAAAACGGTGTCTGATTATGTAAATAGTAACTTTGATTTAAAATAAATCTTGTCATAGTTGTATTTCTATGTATGAATAACTTCCCCAACGTTGCACCGACTTATCCTAGGACCCATTCACGTAGAAGACACCCTCTCTTAGTGTTATATTGCAGTGAAGATACCCGGCACCACCAGGTATGTCACAGCTGGCGCCCGAACAAGTGGATAACGTATAGTTAAGAAATGCGGCCTTAGGAAAGTTGGTGAAATGTTGGAAAATAATGTGCATGTAATTGTTGTATAGTAATGCAGGGTATAGATGAGAAGAAGGCAGTGTAAAGTGTATTATTGTAGAGAACAAAAAGTAACAATACATGTGTTAGCAAAACATGCATAAGTCAAGTAAGCATAATGAAATGTTGATAATTAAAAAAATGTTGTTGCGTAATTAATTGCGGGCTGACATAGGCAATTATTTGTGAGCATCCAATATATAGTTAATATTGCAGTTACTGAGGTTATGAAGGCTATACATGTACATGTTACAAATAATATAATGTAATAGAATTCCAAATTTTGTAAGACATATTAATAATATTTGAACTGCTTGGCAAATTTTTATAACATGGAAATCAAAGAAATGGGGAAGTAGTAATAATTCTTATGAGAATATAAAGGTGGTTAATAGTGTTGTACAAATTATGCACAAAATTGTTTTTTTGCTGGGAACATTCACTCAGTAGTGCATTATCTATTGGTGATGGTAAAGTGTGGGGAATTTATTAGAAAAGATACCAGGTTGGGAAATATATACCAGCAGTGTGAATATTTGTTGTGAATATCTATATGATATTATTGAGGAAAATTCAGGGAGGAGATATGACATGCAAATGTGAATGATGATTATGTACATAATATAGCAATAAGTGCGTTGAAAAGTAATGTCAATTAATAAGGGATTTATTATAATTCGAAAGCATTTTTGTGTAATAGTATTAATAAGTTTATTAGCAGTGTATATGTGTAAATGGTAATAATATAGGTATTGTAAGGAGTATGTTTATACATTGGTAGGTGAGTGGAGATTTATATGGCTACTGACTTAGTGTTATTGTGTTTTGGTGGTGAACGAGGGTTGCTCGTTATTGATTAGTAAATGAAATAGGAGTGAATTAAACCATTCACGAAGAATATACAGTGTTGTGGCGGGTATAGTTACTTCATAGGATAACTGTGTTATCGTTGGTAGGTGAGGCAAGAGGAAAATTTGTGCGGTATTCTAGTGTAGTGGGAATCGATTGGACAGCTCAAAGCAACAGAATGGAGGCGCAAAATATCGCGTTGGACCGGGAAGAGAAGGCGGATGCAGTAGGGGAGATAGATGTAGGAATTGATAATAGCATTTCATCGGGAAGCAGGGATAGTGGTATTGATAGTCGGTTGGACGATACGTCAGGGGACAGCGTCAATAAAGATGTGCAAGTTACATCAACTTCAATGAACCAGGCAGTAGAAAATCCAAATCGGGGGGGTGGAGAAGATAATAATTCATGTATTATGCAGACGATGATGAAGATGCTCGAACAACTGAATGGGAAAATGGATGTACAGAGCAGGAAAACAGAAGAACAGATTAAGAAGTCGGCTGAGGAGCAGAAAATATTCACAGGGGAGCAGATTAAGAAGTCGGCTGAGGAGCAGAAAATATTCACAGGGGAGCAGATTAGGAAGTCGGCTGAGGAGCAGAAAATATTCACAGTGGAGCAGATTAGGAAGTCGGCTGAGGAGCAGAAAATATTGGCTGAAGAACTGAATAGGAAAGTAGAAGATCAGATTAGGAAGCTGGCAGAAGAACAGAATAGGAAATTAGATGCAATAGGGGGGCGAATAGGACGCGCCGAAGAACAAATTGAGTTAACGAAGAATGAGATGATTAAAATTGCGGAGCGGGTAGAAAGTCATGAGCAATGGACTGCCGAAGAATTAGGGAAACAGAAAAAGGAGTTAGAATCCCAAGTAATTAGTCTGGGGGGAGAATTAGAGAATAAGTTATGCCAGCAATTAGATGCTAAAACCGCTAAACAGGACGAGAAAATTGAAAGGATACAGTTAGTAGTCAAGGAAGAAATGCAGGAGAATAAGCGGGAATGCGAAGAGAAGGTTGTGTTACTACGAACAGAGATTGAACAAATAAAAGAATGCAAGGCATCCCCAATTGCAGCAAGCGGGACGGTACCATTTACCCCTCCAAGATCACTAAAATTTTCAGGAGACGGGAAAGAAAATCCATGTATATTTATGAAGGCAGCAGAACGACATCTAGATGTTATCAATACTTCGGAAAGGTGTAAAATACAATTATTATATTTAATGTTAGAAGGCAACGCAAGGATATGGGCCGATACATTTGATAAGTTTCCCGAATCAGTAAAGGCATTTAAAGATCGATTCCTTGAGCGGTATTGGAATGAGGAAATTCAAATTAATTTTAAAATCAGCTTAATGAATAATCATTACAACCAGTCAATGGGAAGTTTGCGGGAATACGCAACAAGGCGTATTATGGAATACAAAACGCTATCCCCACCGATGAGCGATCAGGAAATAATATGTGTACTGACAAGACAGTTCCCAGTTACGGTGCAGAATCTTTTACGTAGTGTGCAGCACACCGACCTGGAAAGATTCCAGAATGTGTTAGGAGGGTACGACTTGACATTTGAAGGCGTACCAAAGAACAGAAATGAAGGGAATGTTAATATGGTTAGATCGGAACGTAACCAGGGGCAAGGGAATGATAGGAGCAATGATTACCAGAGAAACCAACGCGGAAAAGGGGGAGACGGATGGAGACCAGAGCCGGGGAACCAGAGACCGGACTGGAATAGATCTAATTCAAACCGTACGGAGACGCGAGGTGGGGGCGGGAATGCACCCGACCGATTAGCACAGCCTAGCACAAGTAGTGATCAAGGACACTATTTAAACTAATAGAGTCCGCGGTGATAGGTGGCCCCATTGCGGACGCGGAAATCGATGACGTAAACGCGGTCTCCATAAACGCTATGCAGCCGGTAACCTACGATACCCAACCGTGGCGGAGATGTAAGAACTCAGCGGTCAGAATCAGGAAATGTCCCACGATATCGATAGAATGTGAAGGTATAATTAAAGAAGCTGTAGTGGATACAGGGTGCATGACTACAGTAGTATCAGAAGAAATGTATGAGGAGTTAAAAGCAACAGGAAAAGAAGTAATGTGTTTGCCTATGAATAGGGTGTATGTGATTGGGGCAACTCAGAAGAAGTCAAGCCCCATCACAAAACAAATCATGTTTCAAGCCAGGATTGGCAACCAAGTATACGAGATGGTGGCCCTGGTAGTCAAAAAATTATTGTATTCGGTAATCATAGGGACGGATTTTCTGGTCGATCACAGAGCAAATATAGATCTAGAACGGCAGGTGGTAGAACTGGGGAGCCAGGCGGTAGGATTTGACTTGGGGATGGACGAAGAATACGAAGCGTGTACGGGCGTAATGGCAGAAGATTCATTAGAAGAACAGCTGAGGCAGCAAACGGAGAAGCAGATTGAGAAGTTTGCGGAAGAACAGAGCAAAGAATTAGGTAAACAGAAAAGATCCGAGGAGGAACAGAAGAGGAAGGCGGAGGAACGGAATAGAAAACTAATAGAAGAACAGAACGGGAAGGTGGTTGAAGAACACATTAAGAAGCCGGCAGAAGAAATGAGAAGAATCACAGAAGAACGGAATAGGAAGCTCATCGAAATATGCGAAAAACCGTATGGGAAAGCGGAGGAACTGGATAGGAAAGATGAGGTGCTAAAATTTCAATCATGCCATCAAGTAGATGCTAGGGTAGCGGTAACAGATAGAAACGAGGGGATGACGAACCAAATCCATGAAGAAGTCAAGACAGCGGAGGGCAAAACGGTGGAGGTCCAAATCGAGACCGAGGAGGATGTTTATAAAGTGAAAGTGAAAACGAAAGAATTGAAGTTAATAATGGAAGAAGAAGTGGAAATGAAAATAGAAGAAATGGAGCGTATAATAGAAGAAGAAATCGTGGAAAATACACGAGGGTGCGAAGAGAAAATAGTACACGAAGAGGTTAAACAGGAAGAAGACGAGAAAATGCCGCCAAGTGTCAAGTATGGGGTGACACCAATTATGCCTCCAAAGTCGATGAAATCTCTGGGAGATGGGACGGAAAACCCTAAGGTAGTTATGCGAGCAGAAGAACGGCACCTAGCATCAAACAACATATTGGAAGGATACAAGATCCAGTTATTACACTCAATTTTAGAAGAGAACGCCAGGACGTGGGCAGAGAATTTTGGTATATTTCCGGAATTTTTAAAGGTATTTGAAGACAAGATTTCCGTACGAAAACGGAGCGAAGAAACTCAAATAAACATCAAGAGCGACCAGAGGAATAGCCATTACAACTACATCACGGGAAATAGTAGTGGATACAGAATGAAGAGCGTTATGGAACCAACAACATTAGTTGCCCCTATAAAATATCAAGGAATTAGTTGCATGTTAACGCAACAGTATCCTGTCACCGTGCAGAGCTTACTGGGCAGAGCAGATCATACCGATTTAGGAAGGGGTTTGAAGATATTGGAGAGATACGAAGTCACCTTTGCAGACGCCCCAAAGCATGGGAATGAAGGAGATGTAGGCAGGTCCAAAATGGAGCGAAGTCAGGGGCGAGGGAAGAATGATGGTATAGTCAACCATTGGTACAAACGTAGAAGAGGTCGTAGCTGGAAATGGGACGACACTTACCAAGATGTGCCCAACACGCTGGAAGCTATGTCCTACAACTGTGATTTAGGAAATCAATGTCAGCAAAATGGGGATGAACCGTCATACAAGAAACAAAACATAGTAGGACACCACAAGCTTCAAATCGGAAACCTGGTCAACATGTATGGAAAATAGTGAAGTGTAAATAGTGTAATATTAGTGTTAATACAAGTAATCACATGTTAATTCGATTCTAAGTTATAAGTGTATATAGGGCGTCGAGGAATATGCAAAAGAGTGCAACCATCGGCAGTGACGATGTTACTAGTGTGAATTTTTCCAGAAGCGGGAAAAATTCAAAAAAAGAAAGGGGGGGGTGATGAAACCCAAAATATGTGTTTCATTACACTAATTAAATCATTAGTGTAAGAATTCAATAGCTATTTTGGTCTGCGCGGTGCGAGCGCCGGGCGCTGCGAGCAGCGGGCAGCCAGCAACGGTCGCCGCCGCCACCGGTGCCCGCCGGGAGGCGAGCGTGAGAACGGCGGGTACAAGCGTGGCAGCGCGCACGTGCAAAAAGTTCGTTAGTTGGATTGAGGCGGCCGCCGCCGAAGGAGGTGTCGACGTGCGGCCGGCGAAAGAGACGTTAGCAGAGCGGCGACCAGTGCGGACGTGTAGCGAGGGCTCTCCGCTAGTGAATGGACGCATGTAATACGCGACATAGTTATGTGATTAGGAATCGCAAAGTAATGGACATGTAAACAGAACATTAGAAGTATCAGTATAGTAAAAGATTAGTGTTGGTAAAATAATTGACGTCGCTCTTATTAGTTGGTGCGGAGGGAACATTCTTGAAAGCGTGCGGTACAGAACTGTGACCAGTATACGGAGTAGGCGGGGGTCGTGTAATTAAACCCGCTAATGGACAGTGATTCGAGCAAGGTGCGCAGCCGAGGTATCAAGATCCTGTTCGGGGAAGAATTGTTGGAGCATCAGCCGTGGATGATCACCACGCCATCTGCTGCCGACGGCCCGCAGCAGTAGCAGAGGTCGCCAACCCTGTCGGCACGAGCGGCTCGACGAACCTCATAGGTATTCAAACGGGGCCCCGAAGGTATGAAAGTTGTATTTTACTCTTAATCTTGGTACCAAGGCGGAGTATAAAAACGGTGTCTGATTATGTAAATAGTAACTTTGATTTAAAATAAATCTTGTCATAGTTGTATTTCTATGTATGAATAACTTCCCCAACGTTGCACCGACTTATCCTAGGACCCATTCACGTAGAAGACACCCTCTCTTAGTGTTATATTGCAGTGAAGATACCCGGCACCACCAGGTACGTCACAATATATATATATATATATATATATATATATATATATATATATATATATATATATATATATATATATATATATATATATATATTCTGAATGTTCTGTTTTCGAGTAAATGATCATTAAGATATTTATCCACAAAGACCCTCTACTATATCTAATAATGGCAAATACTTGCGGTTAACATGCATCGTATTTTCATATACAAGCAAAACCTAAAATAACATTCAATGGTTTTCAGTTTCCTAAAAGAAAATTGAAACATAAAAAAAACAGAATCGACAAACTCCTGAAGTCCACCACCCTCCTTACAAATGTTAGGGTAAAAATTGTATATGTGATGTGTATAATATTCGGAAACTGTACCGTATAAAATAACCTTACACTTCGATTTAAACGGCCTTTGATCGGGAGGTTCTAGGTTGACATCCCGACGGTGGAGGGATTTTCGACACAAGCTGCAAAGCTGGGTCGAGTTCTGTCTCTGTCTGGAGGAGAATTCTAGTGGCCGGCTGCTCTAATCGACACTTTTCCATGGTTTCTCCCATTACCAGGTGACTGCCGGAGCAGAACCCACATAAACGTACCACGGACCGCGCGCGATCTTTCCTTCCCATTCCTTCTCCTAACCTACCCCTTATTTACATACACTTACACTTACTACCACGCAGGGCAGGAAACCGGTCGGGAGTTTAGAGCTTGTCCCGGCTGGGGTGGTTCCCCGCTGATGGGAGATATCTGGTTAGGAAAAACTCTGCTAGCCGACTGTAGGTAGGCGCCGGATCTCTCAATCTAGAGGAGAAAGATCACCACCCGACCGGGATCTTCGTTTAGTCGTTTTTGGTAATAAAGCTCTCGATTCTCTCGACACAAACTTCTACGGTGGTGGGCGAAGATTATCACGTTTTGCCAACGACCATGCCCACCATACACACCTCCACTTTCTCGAAACTTGTGAAAAGTCAATGAATTTCATTGATTCATTAATCTAGAACGAGTCAGAAAAACCATGACCCAGCTGAAGCTCTGTCAGAAGTCACTCTGTTAATTCAAAGGTTAAGAAGCCACTAAGTCTAACAAAACGTTGTTTGCTGCGCAGGAACGGCCAGCAGCGACGCACTCCTGGCGTCCAGCCTGGCCAGCACGCCCGCCGCCACGGCGCCGCCGCCCCCGCCCGCAGCCGCCGCCGCCGTCGCCAGCTCCGCCGCGCCGCCGGCCCCACCCCCGCCGCCCCCGGCGCCCACTGCGAGCCCGCCCGCACCGCCCGCACCGCCTGCAGCGTCAGCGACGGCGGTTGAGGCGGCGACGGCGCGCGCCGACACGCCCACGGCCACACGCAACGCCTCCGCCCCCGCCGCGCCCACCGCCCCCGCCCTCGGCAACGCCCACTCCAGCGGGCCCGCCCCCGCGCTCGCTCCGCAGGTACGCAATGCTCACGCGGGTTCAGAACAAATGTCACAAACTTCTACGGTGGAGGACGAAGATTATCACGTTGTGCCAATGACCACCCCCTCCGTATACACCTCTCCTTTCTCGAAAATTGTGTACAGTCAGTGAATTTCATTGATTTATTAATCTGGAAAAAGCCAGGAAAATCGTTGAATCCAAGTCGGTGGTTCAATAATCAAACTAAAGTCTCCACTTTAAACGTGCATCCTAAATGCTCTCTGTTTTTCGTCTTTCCACCCCCACACCTTTTCAATAGTACAAATTGACCCACTTGTCAGTCAGATATCCTCTTTGTGCTACCAGAATCACTATTGCATTTCCTTTTCACTATTCCCCACGCTTGCCTTATGGCCACAATACCCTTTCCTAAATTGTTTGCCTTATGCTTGTCTCACCCTCCATTACTATGCATCCGTTAATTCAAGCACTTTATTTTATCTACGTCCTTAATTTTCCTCTCTGGACATGCGATCCTTTCTTCCTTTAATTCCTTCTTCAAGATTAATACCCCTCCCCCAAATATTTATCACAGTTACTGCACCCCTTTTGTATATTGCAGTAATAATTCCTATTTTCCATTCACTGGATAATCCTCATTTACCTGCTTAAAAATTCTAAAATCCAGTCAAATTCTTTCATCACTTCCACATCTCTAAAATTCATCTGAGATTGCTTCAAATCCACCTGCTATTTCTCTCTTCTAAAATTTTAATTGCTATTTTTATTCCTTCCATGATAAGTCTTCCTTTTTTTCCTTCCTCTCTTACCATACTCCTACCACATAACACCTCAACATTCTCTTGTTCGTTTAAAAAATTCCCATAAAATTTCCATACCAATTTTTTATTTTCTTGTTTCCTAACATACTTCCTGGTCTGGACTCTTTCCTTAAATTCACTCATGGCTGCATCTATGTGTTTATTCTAATTCCCTGAGTATTCTTTTCTTGCAAACGACAAAAAACTAGGTTCTTTTTTTCTGATTATACTCTTCTCTGTTCATCATCGAATTTTCCTCTTCCTGTAACTTATGTTAACTTCACTTGATCTCTTGCTTTTTGTTTCCGCATTCCACCATTACAATTGCCTTCGCAGTATCTCTCCTATTACTTATTTCCTCGTAGTCCCAACGTTTCGTCAATATTTCTTATTCAATTATTCTAAGTTCTTCTCATCATGTCATCTACATCACCTTTCAACACTCCCTTTCAGATTACCTGCCATTTTACGCTCCGGGACACACTGTCGATCGCTCGGATAACTGAGTTGTTCTTCTGTCGATAGAGTCTCGTAGACTATTTTGGGAATACCGTGATTTTCACAATCACTCTATTATTTGTCTTAGATGCCATAGCTTCCATTTCATATCAATAGGATTTACGATGTCACCAGAATATTCTCAATCAACAGTGCGCAGCGCAGCATATTTGCAAGCCGGAACGTGTTGTACAATTTACAACTTATATAAATTTTAGAGGGAATATTGTTCTTATTATTGATAAATATTGTAGATTAATTATTTTTTTATGATGTCGATGTTATTAAACGTGTTAATATGTTTTTTTGTTGAAACAACCAATTGTTAGTTTCAGAAGCAAGATATGCTAAAATGCAAATGGTGCAGCTGAGAGATCACCGCCTGTGCTCTGCATATTTTTTCTTTTACGAAAAAGCGAATAAATCGAGTTGCCAAATTTAGAAAAAACCCTCTCACAAGTGGTGTAGATATAATCCATATTTTGTGGGTCCTTTGTTACCGAAAAATCGTCAAATGGTCAAATGACGTCAAAAGGTCTGTCCGCCTGTGAACAATGCTAGCTGCTAAACCGTTCAACCAATTTTCTCCAAAATTCATATTCCTCAATTGATCTGGATTATGTTGCGACCCCCTTGAATTTGAAACCAAAGGTTTTATTTTGGGGAGTACTTTACATGAAGCCCCTGGGACATTTTTCAAATGTTCAAACCAATGGCTGAATGGTTTTTATTAAATTGTGTTGTTGGTTAGTGTTAAGGGCATTTAAGATAATGGTGTAGGTCTCACGTTCGTTGAAAACAATTTTTTTTTCAAAAATTCAAATCCGCATCTTCCTACCACTGCAATTATGACGATAGAGATTTTTTTCTCTGACTGAATTCTTAAAGATAGATTTTGAAAGAAGGTCACGTAAATTTGCTTCTAAAATTGAGTACTTTTCGCGTTATTTTGCGTGAAAGTAAGGGTGAGAAAGTATGTTTCTTTTTTAACACCACTAGTTTCTACCCACAAATGTTTTTCCCCAAACTAAAGTCTCTCCCTACTGCCATTTTCAAAAAAATCCTTCCTCACTACTAACTTTAATAAATTCGTTTCTCCCTTGATGACCTCTTCATCTGTTGAGACTCCGCCATCAATTTCATCCCTCCCTACTCCTTCCATTATCTCATCTTGCCTATGCATTAAAATCCCCCAAAATACAATATAATTGTTTTCTTTCCGTTTTTCTCATCTATTCATAGATTAGCTCTTTAACGTTCCTTGCAAACACAGGACAAATCGTTTAATCAATACCATCAATTTCATATCACTTCCTTTGCCTCTATCCATACCTTCTGTGAAATCGTCAATCTAACTACTGTACCAATGGCTCTTACAATACTTCTTACTTGAGAATTGTAATATCCATTTGAATTCCTCAGGTAGTCAGTCCTCCTATTTCTTCTCTTTATATTCCACCGTTTTTTCAACTCCCTAAAATATCTTAAATTTTGACCTCTGTCCAGAAAAATATATCCTTATTTTCTAACATGACCACATTCCAAACTCCTTTCTTAATAATTCTTTCTTGAATTATCCAGTTGTCATCACCTGCTTTGCTCTTTATTTGCATACCTTCCCTCGGCACCTCTTCGATTTAATGCGTATCTCTCCTCATACAGTTCTTTTTCTCTCATAACTCATCATAAACTGCTAATCTGCTCTCCCTCTCTTTTTGCCATTATTTGGTTTACCGCTAATCTATTTTGTCACTACCTCATGTTTCATTCCACTTCTGGCAGGTAATACACAATTCACGTACCAAAATGTCATAACCTTCCTTCCTTTTTCAGTATTTCCTCCTTTTTCAGTATTTCCTTTAATCATCGTCTCCTCTACTTTCATTGTTTACATCTCCATTATCTTTTCTAATCATTTGCTGAACTTTACAAATGCAATCAGATGATGATAACTTTTTGCTGACCTCAATCATACACTTTCTTTTCAATTACTTTTATTATAATGTTTCCCCTTTCCAGTTCCTCCTCTATCTATTCCAACTATGTCTCTAGTTTCCTAACATATCTTGCATTATGCACGAAATCACCTGACCTCTACACTTTTCTTGCTCCAATTCCAAAAACCTTGTTTTCTACATGTTCCCATCTCTTACAATTATCCTTCAATGCACTCATTTCTTGTTTAGTTGCTGTATTTTCACCTCTATCCCTTTTCCCCCATTTTCTCGTAAGCTTAGAGCTATTCTTATATCTTTAAACTCACCTTTCATCCATTTCTAATACATTTCTCTCTCCTACGTTCTTACGATCTACCATATCCTTCTTCTTTCATTTTTCCATTGTCTCTAGTCCCCTTAACCCCTGATTACTATCCTATTTTTCATCCCCCTGGGACTTCCTTATTCTTCTCTTCCAGTTCTTTACTTTTTATAATATCCACCCTTTCTCTTTACTAATGACCTCCATTTGCTCTTATCTTCCCTCTTTTCACTAGCGTCTATCCTGTCGTTTTGTTCCCCTTCCCACTTCCCACCACCCTTTCTTCTTGTACTCTTTTTTCGTAGACATTTATTAGATCTCGTCTCATTTGGTCCTCTTTATACTACATATTTCCTTTCGTCCCATCAGTATTAACCATCAAAACGTGATTGTTCACAAATTCTAAGTCTCAACATAATTACACACTCAATCCTCTATCCTTCCTTATTTGCTATGCAAGTACTGGGGACTGCACAATCAATTCTTATTGTCTATCACTAAATTATACAGACTACCCTCTCTTCTCTCTTGCTTGCTTCATTTTCCGTTATCATTTACTTTATGACCATACATCTTATCGCTTTAGACTCCGGAGACAATTATTTTCATCTCCTTCTTAACACCATTTAAAAAACAAAAAATATGGTAACATATTACAAATATTTTTATAAAAAAGTTTGTCTAAGTTCCATCTCAGCATTAGGCATTGTCAACAAGTTCAGATGTTGAATGCCCAATGGAATATAAATGAAATGAAATTAACGAGTATATCAAAACTATTTTTCTTAATTATATTAAAACAACCAAACTATTTGTGTAAATGTAAGTACACACCCGTATCACACTAACAAACAAATGCAGCTCTTCATTGTAAAACTGCTAAAAGTTGTTATCAACTGCAATTTATGGATGTGGCAATGGAAATGTATGGTAAGTATTCTAAATAGTTAGTCATTTCTGCTCACACGTATTTCTGAAATATATTCTTGCAAAATTAAATTGTACGTTATTTAAGTATTATATTTAAGTTTGTTACAGAACAGGAATACTCAATTCCATCTGCATTCAATCTTCCATCCTAACACTACGAAACCCCATTCTTGTCGAGGGGCCTTCGGGTCAAGAAGGTGCCTCTTTTACTTGTGAATCCAGGGCTCAACCTAATCCCATTAGAATATGTTCCATTCATTTCATTTCATTTCATTTCACTTCACTTCACCCTTCCCACTCTGCAACCCTTCTGTATTATACGATGGTGGTCGGTCTCATTTGATTCTGGGATCCTGTGGCGTGTCTTTGGAGGTTCCAGAAGTAGACAAGGTGATAGTATTGATGCAAGTTGAAATTTGGAACATGAGTATAAAAAAACATTGTTCATGTGTTTATTTTTGATTTTTCCGCTACTATACTTACTAAGATTATCCTCTAAATTCAAGAATAAAGCTGGTAGATGAAGGTTACTGTGGCGGCTTGTGCTTACGTTGCACAACCCCCAGATAATCGAAAAACTTTTTGTAGTATGTTAGGAATGTACATAATCCTTTTAACGACATTCAATATTCAAAATATTGCAGCAATATCAATGAATGTGAAATCATTTTGAAACCAAAGAGCGCCCAACGACATCTCCCTGCGACGTCTGGTGCTCTCCCAGGAGTGCACCAAGCCATGGTTCTGGCTCTATTACCGCGTTTACCGCATTTTTCTCTTTGGCCCTATGCTTCAACGTAGGGCCTTGGGTGTTTTCACTGTGCAACAGCTCATCAGCACAGCAAGTAGGAGCTTGGGAAATGGTATTCTTCCGTGGGTGGGAGGTCAGGTCGCTGAGTGCTGCACGGTGCGGCATCTGAGAGGAAGAACAATTTTGTGTCTTCGTCTGATTTCATCGTTGTTGTATATTCAGGCCAAAATCAAGGAAACAACAGTTCGTAATAACAATGTCGCTTTATTCCAAAATCCAAGAGCATAAACATAAATCAAAGCCAGCTGGCCGTTTACCAGTAGATGTCCCTTTACAAGCACAATAAATCAATCACCAGGAGAATCGCCTTACAACACATCTAACAGCCTAACAATACTTGTCGCTAACTCGCTCACACTCTGCACTATCTCGGAACTGTCACTGCCCCGGCCTCTCGGGCCGGCCGCTTTACACCTCCGAGTCCGTGGAGCGAGTCTCCATTTCCTCGTGCCGTTCCGGCTCAGCGCCGCTGCCGCGCTGCCACCTGGCGGCGCCTCCCAGCAACTCTCACTGCTGGGCCCGACGCTCGGTCGACCAGTACGCCGCCAGCCACGGTGCGCTGCTGCGCCGCTGCCGCGGCCCTATCTGCTTATACCACAACTATCTTGAACTTAATTTTTGAAATTTATTAATCATTAATGTTTGTTTTGCTCGCATATAGGCCGATTAGGACCCTGCATTTACCGCGGCTTAGTAACATTATCGCGGTGGCAGGTGCATGTAACTTTAATTGGGGACCAGCATTTAGCTGAGTCCAATTTTTATTCCCCAGGGTTGTTGGCCCTGGGGGTCTGGAAGATGGAATGATGATGATAATGAGGTGTAAAAGGGCGACGCACTCATACAGACATAAACAAATACATCCATGCCCGAAGTGGAACTCGAACCTGCGATATTCTGGTCCGAAACCAATACGGCACTACTGCATTAGCGATCTCGGCCATCTGATCGGCAACAATTAATTAATTATTAATTAATTCATAATTTATAAACATTATAAATGTAACTTCAATTTAACTTATCCCAAGCACGTTGTACCCAGTGTTTAACTTTATGTGACGTATTTTTTCGCAAGTTATTGAGAATGCACAATTCAGTAAATTAACGACGGTATTGAGTGCATTCAATTTTGGAGGATTTATTTTCAATTGATATGAGGTTCATTGACTCAAAATGTACATTTCACGAGCACTTCAAAATGCACATTTCATTCCTTTGTGTAAAGTCGGCCATTCTGGAAGTAAATGCATTTCTGTCTCTCACAGTGGCTGTGTATTTCCGACTGCAGTTACACCTGAGTTACAGCCTACGAGTGATGTGAATACGTGAGTGTGTGGAAGATCTTTCGTTGTTGCAATATCTATCACGGTACTGCAACTTTTGGAATAAAATAATTTTATTTGCGTAATTCGTGTTCAAACAATAGTGCTTGTTGCAAAGAGATGAAGGACGATCACAGTACTTTCGAAACTAAGTTTGGTTTTGGTATGAAATCTATAACCGTCCATTGCCTCAATTCATAACTAATACAAAAACAACAGTGTCCACTGGAAATCAAAGCCAAAACCACGTGCGGGAAGTAAATATATCTGACACGAACTATTCGTTTAAAATTATCCAAGAAATCTTTCAATACAGAGTGTTATTAAACTCGGTTTAAATGAGTTTACATTACGTTTTATTATTTATTAGTAGGGTACAGATTTGTTTGTAAATATACAAGACATACTTTCAGTAAATTCTTTTATATTTTCCATGACATTCTGAATGCATTAAGCCATTTTTGTTTTACACATTTTTAGATAAGACGCTACCTTAGGGTCAGAATGACGTAACCACAATTTTTGCAATTTCTTGTTTGCGACCAGGACTGAGTTAGAACACATTCCTGCATCTTAGGAGCAAACAAACTAATTCTACGTAAAAGTACTTACATAAAGGTAAAGGTGTGTTAGTACAGAAGTTCAGGCTTGATGTTTTTACGAAGTTATGTATCTTATTAGAGTTAAACGGACGGACAAGGTGTTTAATTTGTCTGACTCGAAATATTTCGTTACGTCAGTCTGATTCTAAAGTATTCCTACATATTTTGCCTACACTACCTACACTACGTATTTTGCCTCTAACTGCATATTTCTTACAGATTTCGCAACCAACGAGCTAGAATATACTACATGGTTGAAGCGCGTCTGTGAAGCAAATTGAAACCATGTTTTTTCGCAGCCAAAGTAGCACCCTCCGGGAAGTAATGTATTCAAGCATTACGTTTGGCGGTGGTTACGGACGGTTATACTCTGGTCACACCGCCCCTCGTATGATTTGACTTCAAAAAACATGGCGGCCCCTAGTTCGTCGAGCCTCCACCAAGCGCGTTGAAACTATAGGGACAGCCACTCTAGCTCGCTGTTTGTAACACAAATCCGAAGGTTAAGCGGAGTGTGTGCGCTGCTTGTTCGCAGGACGCGTCGTCCGAAGACAGGCGGCGCCAGTTCCTCCCGGCGCCGCTGCGCGCGCTGCCGCCCAGCCAGCCGGCCCCGCCCCCAGCCCCGGCCCCCGCCCCCGACGCCTCCGCGCCGGCCCCGAACGCGTGGGCGCCGCACGGTGGCGAGTCGGCGACGGCGGCGGCGGCGGCGACGGCGGCGGGCGCGGGCGACGCGGGCGGCGGGGGCGGCGAGGACGAGGAGGAAGAGGAGATGGTGCAGGAGGCGGCGGCGGCGGCGGGTAACTTGGTCCCCGACGCACCACCCACAAGGCCAAACCGCGGACGTCGTCTCACCAGGCCACAGGGCCACTCCTTCTACCCCTACTTCCGCGTGCTGGGCTAAGCGCCAGTTTCCACCCACCCCCACCCCACCCAATCCCCTCCCCATACACATCCCTTCCACACCCCTCGCACGAGTGCAGCTAAGCCCACGGGGCCTCGAGAGAGAGGGAGAGAACTATCGCGGCCTTCACACGGAGCCACTGTTTGGCGCCACCGAGAAGCATCTGAGCGCTTCACATGCAGCTACCGCCGACCGTCACTCACCGCAAGAAAGGAAGGCTGCCTTCACACGGAGCCACTCGGCGGCGCCACCAACAAGCGGAAGATCCCTTCACACGCA
The DNA here is from genome assembly GCA_038098605.1 of Gryllus longicercus. Lineage (NCBI taxonomy): Eukaryota > Metazoa > Arthropoda > Insecta > Orthoptera > Gryllidae > Gryllus > Gryllus longicercus. The sequence continues at coordinate 507,787 of JAZDUA010000486.1, read as the reverse complement.
GCCACCGCCATACGCCACTCACCGCAAGAGAGGAAGGCTGCCTTCACACGGAGCGACTCGGCGGCGCCACCAACAAGCGGTAGAGCCCTTCACACGCAGCCACCACCGACCGCCCTTCACACGGTCACCGCAAGAGAGGAAGGATTCGTTAGCCACACTGCTGTTGGTTCCGCCAAACGAAAGGTATCCAGCAGGTAACACCCGGCTCAGGGGCGCGTCTAGTTTGAAGGCTGCCATTTTGAACTGTATTATTCTGGTGGTGGCACGGGTGCGCGTTGCGCGGCGGGTGGTGGGGTTTCGTCACCGACCGCCACAGCAGCGCGACTCCCCCGCTCGTGTGAAGGTCTCCATTTAAACCAATGCTTCGACAGCAGGCGCGCCACTGCCGAGTGGCGCCGTGTGAAGGGGCGCTTGCGGGGAGTGAAGGGAAGTCAGCGCCATATTCCTCTAGAGAGTCATATGCGAATCAGGGAACTCGAGTCTGGATGTAAGGAGCTATGCGTTTTCAACGCTGTCCATCCTTTCCATCGCCAGCTGGATTAGAGTGTGATTCAAAGGTGTTACGTGTTAAAATCAATTTCACAGATTTGTTGCCTCAAAAGTACCGAATGGTTTTTCAGACCTAACCTCATCTCGCGTGACATCCATTTGAATCACGTCATTGAAAAATATGAAGAAACGTATGTCAAACCAATCTTGAGAATCTCAGGAATATTCGTTACATTGTTCACAACAGTTTTTTATTCGAAATTCTGTGGATGTCGTTTGCATCTTTTGAAACATGGTGTCCTGGGTTGTAGTCCACCTGCGCTGCAATATAAATCCTGACCCGAACTCGTTTGAGGAACTGTCGATGACTCTTTCGCGTTCGATTTTCTCTCTCGAGGACCCTTCTCCCCGATGTTAGTTGAGGTGCTCATTCTAACCGCTTAATGGCAGCACTGCAGCATGGACGAGTCCCGGAAGTATCATAAACTCATACTGACATTTGCTTCGTAGCAAAACTATAACACGGCCAGAAAAATAATTGACATGACTAGAGTAGCAACGCCGTTGCAAACCTTATTACAGTCTGTTTAATACCTACTTGGTTATACGAGTTACCTAGTTATACGAGTATACCTAGTACGTATCGACACTTGCGTGGACGGTTTTGAGTAATGAAGAGACCGCTGTAAAATTGGCAGGATGTTACGGCACCTGGATTGTCAGATTCAACGATCATACGTCAGTGAATAATTCTCCACGTCAACCACAAGGATAGAAACATACTGTGAATCGCCGGTGAACAAACACGGTTAGTTCCAGAAGCGAACGGGTCCACTACTTTTCTGGCCGTCCATTATTTTTCTGGCCGAATATATTCGTGTCCGGGGTGAGGGTTGTTCGCAACAATTCTCGTCAAAGTCACCGCCTCGGGTCTGGAACTGTTCATCGTGCGGGCGATACCTTACCTATATACACCGCTGGGACTTCCTCTGGTACCGCATTGCAGGAGGGTTCATCCACGTGCTGTCATCGATAGATTCAGCTCGCTCGACGCTCATGCTCGTGGGGCAAAGAAAAGCCTTGACAGGGGACAGAGGCTGATTTGCACATGTTACGCCTGCCTGCCAGATCCCCCCTCCCCCGCTACGTTTGAGGCCATACCCACTCTCCTCCCATCCCCGCTATTGTCCCTGCTTCCTTAGCGGGGGAACCATGGTGGAAATATACTTCGATTTAAACGGAGTGGCACTTCCAAGTCACGAGCTAGGGGAGGGGGCCATCTAATAGGGAGCTCCAATACCAAACCTTTACCTCGTAACACAGCTCTCGATTGGATAACAATGTCCCGCTCTCCCTCCAGACTGTGACCTGGAAGTGCCACCTTGCTTAAATCAAATTATTCGTGAAGAAGAACTATAATGCTTCCAAAAATAAACATGTTTGCAGTAGAGATGCGTAACATTATTTTCCAATAGTAACTGGATGTCGTGTTGTAATTACGTAGGTAACACAATCTCTTGGTTCCACAGTTCCCAAAGGCGTTGCACATTTTCTAATGAGATCGCCAGACAAATTTGAATCACTATGAAAATACAAGGAAACGATATATAAGTCACTCGTTTTTAAATTAAAGTTCAAGTAAATATACGTATGTTTAATTTCAATCACAAAATCTGGTAACTACCATCCAACGCATTTGAAATAATGCCTTACTTTGGCTGACGATGCCATTAAATCCCCTATAATTTGTCTTTATGTATAAGATGAATTATGTTTCACCTACATAGTATACTGTTCAAATCGTAACTTGGAAACCCTTCAAGCTGTTGGAACAAGCAAATAGCATGTTTAAGCAGTCAGGTTTGTTTAAAATTACAGGAGAGAAGTTTGACTACGTAACATAAAACGTTCTGAATAGTTTCTAAAATACGCAACGGTCGAGAAAACACCTATTGTTGCTTCAAGTCACCTTAATTACGTTTCTTTTATAGTTACCTGTAATTGTATTGTCATGTTAAACCATATTTTAGAACGGCGGCCATCAACACGTCACAACGTTTTTTTCCAGTAGCATATAAAGATCAATGTTACGTACATTTTATATCAAAAGTTAAAAATTCATATTACTATTTCATATTATTTAGTACATATTATACACCGTATTAATTGGATAACATGTTTTTTGAAACATAACTGTTGGTATGGCGGTTTATGTGAGTTGTATCCAATTATATTTCTTCCCTCATGAACATTGTTTCCACCATGGGTTATTCTCCATAACAATGCTGCTCGCTGTACGAGAATCGCAAGTGTACTGGCTTTCGACTCTCCTAGATCTTGACCTTCCAATCTTTCCCAAAAGAGTTGAATCTCACTATTTATACACTGAAAGATTTTTTGGTTAGTCTCAGTGCGTTTCGGTGTTCAGCCTGAGAATGTGATTTGCAAGTAGATAACTCTTAATTTCGCGGTATGGCCTCTCATTCGCAGCCGTTGCCAAAGATAGATTCTTGAAGGTTATCGGTAGTTTCGGTATAGACAGGAGAATCGCCATGATAGTTGATTCGCGGTTAGTCTTAACTACATCAGCGGAGCTTAGGTAGAAACATGTGCAATTCCAAAAGTCATCTATAGTGTAGGTACATAGAGTTTGTGATTTATCCCCCTTCCCCCATCTGATCCATCAGTTTCCCAGCAGGCTGCCCCGGTCTTTTCCAAAAGTGGAGTTCAGTAGCGCCTCCGGATCGCTTTATCGGAACCGGAAGTGCTGTAGACGGTAGTTCACAGAACAGATCTTTGGTAGCGGCCGCGGCCAACGTCCTGGCATAGTCACGCACAGTTGGCGCCTCTTTAGCTGCATCGCTCGAGAATCTTCAGAACAGCGCAGTTCGCCGAGCTCTTGCACTATCCGGCTCCCTCCAGTCTACGTCACGTCACGTTCATTTCGTGCGTTGGGGGCATTTGTATACCACGATGAGGCCTGGACTCAAAGTTCGTTTTCAGGTCATCGCTAGTGTTCGTGACAAGTGTCCAAAACTCTGTGCCAAACACGTACTGTCAGCTCCATAGCGCACGTCGACCGATGGACACAAAGAGAATTTGTGGACATTTCATGCCCATGCCCATTCGAACGCGCGCCCTACTGATCTGAGGTAGCTGGGGACATCGCCTTGAAACCCTCGGCTACCCCAATCGGCTTTTTTTATTATTATTGTTTTCGTTCGAAACCAGCCACTCACTACCCCTCTCGATGTAATTCGATAACAAAATCACTCTTGCAATATCCTCGGATCTTTTATCCGTTCGCTCTCAGAAAAATCACCCTCATCATAATAATAATAATTATTATAATTATAATAATAATACGAGGAAGAAGACTTTATTACTGCAAATCAGTGTATACTCCTTGGCAGTTAAGATGTAATAGTCTATATGTCAAATCAATCTTGATGTAAGCAAACCAAGGAAATCGATGCGCCATATTGTGTTTTTGATTGTATAACTCCTCAGGCCCCGCCGGTTCAGATTGCCGAAGAGCTGTCATGCAAATGCAACCTCTGTTCTTGCGATCACCCTGCATCAGGAAGTGGCTCTATTCCCTTCATGATCGATGAAGGTAATTTTTACATTTGCATTTGATTACTGGATGAATTGTCGAACTGAACTGATTACGAAATGAATTGTGAACTTTCGAACACACTCGGGCATTCCGAAACAATCTGAGGAGGGCTACCGCAGGCCGATTTCATGCGATAAGACGAGCGGCCCATGCGGTTTGATATTGTGGCTAAGCATGTTTGATGCTTCGCTGGGCGAGCATATCCCTGAGCTGCTCGTAACCTTTTCTCTGGACGTCCAGCGCAGAGTATACGTGGTCTCCTTTTCTCGAATTCGTTACTGATTTGATCGACTGGTTAATTGAGACCTTACAAACCCAACGGGGCTAAGTGCAAAAATTGTGTTTTGGGTGGAAATCAATAAAAAAATGCATGAATTTTCTGTTCTTGGTATACAACCAGGGCCATCACTGGGTAGGTGTTATAGCTACTTGGAAGGTGTTAGGAACACTGGTGTTTTAACTATGTATTGCAACAATTTTAAATAATATTTAGATGTCCAAACCTCCATTTTGAAAATGTTATTTAGCCTCTATGACCTTGCAAGGCCTCAATTAGACTCACGATGGCAGAAAAATATAGTTCACAAGCGGAGAACTATTTAGTTTCGCATCAGAAACCTGACTGCAGCAGGGCTCAAGAAAATGCTGGCGCTTTGGCAACATTCGAACACACGTGAACACATTTGTTTAACCCTTCAACTCGGAACCTAAATGAAAACCTTCGACGCGGCGTCACCCGGACAGCCCAGATCCACAACTCGGAACGTAGGTTGGGCGCGGTAACATTCCAACCTGGCTATAGAGAAAGAGTGCGTCTCGAAGGTTGCTATTTAAGCTAACCTTCCATCTCTACACGGCATGCCGCCGCAGAAGGGGAAATTCCATGATGCGTATATACGGGATCTCACGAATAGAGATGAAAGGATCTTGATGCCTCAAAGCGACATTGATGAGTTACATCAGAATTTTTCTGAGAGCAAACGAAAGTAAGACCCAGGAAGGTAAATTAACTCAAGTCGAAAATTGGTTTTCACCTTCTCAAGCGAAACAAATTACGAGTACTGACGTCTCTGTCAGTAAAGACAATTACTACACAAATTTATTATTATGTACTTTTAATGCAAGAGTTGTGATTTCAGGATATTTTCTTGAGTTACATTCGTTGCAAGCCAATTTTTAATACATTTTACGAATAAAACCATAATTATACTCTCGATTCAACTCGTATTTCAGCAAATTTACATCCAGCAATACGTAACATTGATTCACTTCCCTTTTTCCCCTCCTCTTTTCCCCTCAGAATCATTTGTTACAAACTTCTGTATTATGTAAGGGGGTTTGAAGATGATAAACTTTTGCCTGTGATGTGATGGGAAAGGGCATGCAACGATGGCACACGTGTGACGTTCGTCTCTGATAGGTAGGCGACTTATCTTACACTGGTGTTAGGCGGATACATGAAATATCTTTGCTGAGCACACGTTCACTATAAATTGCCTGCATATCAGGGGGAAATGTGATTGTCCACCACAAGTTCATTGGCGAAAGATAATCATCTTCGACTCTAGTGCATGCCCTAGAAGTTTGTTACATTTACTCCGAGTCACCGTGTGCCCAGCGGAGAATCTGTAGATTTCGTGCGCGACAGAGAACGCAACCTCCTGGGCGCGGGGCCGAAATGAAAGGGCAAGAGTTGGGCGCGCTTGCGACGTCGCTCATCGCTGCTGCACTGCACAGCACCGTCCTCCCGTCCTCTCCGTCCTCCCGCCCTTCGTCCTCACGCGAACAGTCGGATGCGGCTCACTCGACGGACAGTTCGCTTACGCGACCTCTTTTGGTCACCCCTGCCCTGCGTTGCTCGGCTTTTGTTTATTGTGAGCTTGAACGTCTCAGACGTTTACCTTACGTTATCATTATTATTATTATTATTATTATTATTATTATTATTATTATTATTATTATTATTATTATTATTATTATTATTATTATTATTATTATTATTATTATTATTATTGTCGTTATTATTGTTGTTATTATTATTATTTCTATTATTATTACTATTATTATTGGTAGTAGTATTAGTATTAGCCATTTCAATGCTGGGAATGACAGATATTGGCTTCTTCCCCGCGGATAATAGGGAGTTTTAGCGCCAGGCGTAAGGAGATATCCTTAAACTCTATTGATCACGTGACTAACGCCTTTATACGGTCATTATGAACAGCGTTCAGAAGAGTTTTAGCAATTGCAACATTGCGTTATGCATTATAACAAAGGAAGCATTTCAAGCGTCGAACAGAGGAATTGCATAATATATCAAAGAGTGTAGGCTAGTGGTGAGACATTTAAAACACGTTACGAGTCAACAGAACAACAAATATACATTGTGCATGGAGTTTTAGATTTTGTGGCCCTCCGTGATGAGTATGCAGTCTGGAATTTTGAATCTGCTTTTCTTGAAAATATAAGAAATACCTTAAAACAGCGTTCGTTATGACCGTTAGACGTAACCTACCGCGAAGATATGATTTGAACTCCTTTTTCGAGAATTTCTTCCCTGTCATGTCTCCGACATATCCCGTTAATTCTTGCTGGCGTTGTGGAGTTGGTAAGGAATAATTGTAACTGCCTCACATACGAGAATCGGTTTACCAGAGTTGAAAAAATTCTACTTTTTCTGTATTTAGGCTGCCATTTTGCCGCTTGTAAGGTGACCGTAAAGACTCTTACAGGCGTGCACTATTTATGAAGGTATAAGGTCTTACCTTACGCCTAAGGTAAGACGTTATGACTTCAAGGTCCATCACGTGACTGTTAGTGCATAACGCCGCTACCTTACGCGTGACGCTAAAACTCCCTAATGAGAAACTACGGGTCCTAATGCCCAATCTACGGCCTCTCACTCGGCACTGAGAAGGCTGGGAGGGGCACATCGCGCGCGCTCATTGGTCCGTTGGATGGGCACTCTCCGCCATACTCCTGAAAGTGTTCAGGGAAACCACTAGAACAAATGAAAAAAAAATGCAGTCCGCCAGAACTACGATTCGATTCCAGGAGGCTCTCGCTAAGGTCAAACAAATGAAGCAAATTTCCCCCTAACAATGCTGGTGACTTGCATGTTCCGTTATTCGGGTTTAAATGCATTGCATTGCTCTTATCTGTATTCGGATATTCTACAATCATCGTAATCTCAAATATGATAATGACCTCGTAGCTTCCATGTCTCTGCCAAAGAAAGAGGAGTCTTATCTTTTTGTTAATAAAAAGAAAGGGGTTAACTTTCAGCTGCCTTGCCGCTATTACGTGCAGCAGAGGGACAAATTCCATACAGCACGACCGACATCTCGATTACCATGCGATACAGGTCGCCCGCTAAATCCGTCGAAATAGCGGGCTCCGCCATCACTTCCGAGTTCGATTCCCAGTTGACGCTCGCGCAGAGGCTCAAAACTGAAGTCGATTGCTGTACTCTACGCCGTGCTTAAACTCCATAGCATATCGCGACGTCTGTACTACGCATGGGCGGTCCACATGTGGCACCTATTGGTAGCACGGAAGCTCCTACTTGGCAAAAACGCCATCTTGGCTCCTCGGCATGGAGTTGGCGCACGCGCATAAGCACACAATGTTTAGTGGATTATTGTACGCGACGCTTGAAGTTAACATTAAAAAAAATACTCAATACCACAAATACCGCAACGGCGGAACGATTACGTCATCGAAGATTAGGCAAACCTGTGGGATATTTAAAAATTTAATATTTAAATCAGTTGTTATTGAAGGAAGTATTTCCTTATTTATTTATTTAACGTCGGCAAGAAAAAAAAGGGTAAGAGAGAAGTGTCAATATTCAAAATCAAAGCGTGGAACTACCTTTCTCATTTTCTTTTCTTTCTGTTTACTTTACATTTCATTTCATTCTCATTTCATTTCATTTTAATTTCATTCTCATTTCATTTCATTTCATTTTAATTTCATTCTCATTTCATTTCATTTTCATTTCATTTTCATTTCATTTCATTTCATTCTCATTTCATTTCATTTCATTTCATTTCATTTCATTTCATTCTCATTTCATTTCATTTCATTCTCATTTCATTTCATTCTCATTTCATTTCATTCTCATTTCAATTTATTCTCATTTCATTTCATTCTCATTTCATTTCATTCTCATTTCATTTCATTCTCATTTCATTTCATTCTCATTTCATTTCATTTCATTCTCTTTTTATTTCATTCTCATTTCATTTCATTCTCATTTCATTTCATTTCATTCTCTTTTTATTTCATCTCATTTCATTTCATTTCGTTCCATTTCGTTTCATTTCATTTCATTCCATTCTTCTTTCATTTATCTTCACTCTCCTTTCTTTTCTTTTTTCTTAATTTTTTCTTCTGTAGTTGTGGTACTTTTGTGTGAGTGATTGCGGGTGAGCATGAAGAGTGCTCTGCTCGCCGGGTGAGGCCTCATCCGAAACTGATTCCCTCCTCCTCCTCCTCCTCCATTCCCTCCTCCCCTTCGGAGACGGACAGGTTCCGCTCCGCACGTTTGTACTTGATTCTATGTTATGATTAGATCGTCTGGATAGATCGCAGGTTCGTTAGCTATTAGTGGTTGACTCATCATTTGACGGTTTTAGACGAATCTGAATATAAATTCTTTCTTTGTTCTGCACAAATGTTAAATAGAAGTTAAACACAACAGGTACAGTAGGGTAATGATTAATGTTTTCATACATAGATATTGAAGTTTACGTATAAGTAACTAATTATATTTTCCAAAGAATTATAATAGATTTCGCTCAAATCCTTGTTCTTAAGTTGCCTCATCTCAAAGAATTGCTTGTTGTGCCTCTTGCATTCCTGCCAATGTTACATAAATCTATATTGATACATATATAGACATGCTTCATATGTTCCGGAATGTTACTCTTGTCAGTAGATTGTTTCCCACTTGTGGTGAATGCTCAGTATCTCTTTGAAACGACGATTACCCTCGTATGATGCGAAAGATATGCGACTTGTCGAAATGTATGTAGCATCAAGGCTTGGAAAATGTTTCTAGCTGGAGAGAAATAGCGAATGTGGTTGCTGCATAGAATCTAAGTCTGTCATGTTGACCACTCTGGAAAGGAGATTAGACATTTAAGCACAGTAAATTCAAGCTGCATTATTGTCCAACGGTAAAACAAAACGTTTTGTTTTTATCTCAGGAACTTACTCACTGAGCACAACATGACTGAACGGAAATACTAAGTTTGAGCTAAGGACTATCGAGAGCTAAGAAATGCATTTTCAATGTAAGACGTTTTGAAATTATATACATTTTCCTACAAAATATTATATATTGTCGAAATTATTAACAAAGTTCTGGGCTGCTTTTACAGTTTCGTTATTTAGAATAAACGTTTGAGTAAACAAGATAAATTGCTGTTTTAAATAAAAATGTTTCAGTTCTCGTTTGTAAAAGAACTTGGCTAATTACACATTTGCCAGGTAAATTCCAAACATTAATACAAATAATGTACATTGAAATTGATAATCGTGCGGGCACTTTGTATTAACTACTAATACGTTCGTCTTTAAAAAGGAAAATTTTAAATTCAGGTCCGAAGACTCATGAAATGACAATCTAGTAAGTGGAAGTGCGGATGGAATTGTGAGATTTTATTAACGATAGATGTAACCGAACAGAAGATTTCAAAATCTTCATTCTGATGCTAAATGTAAACTATACTCCTTTCCATGGTATTTTATATATACTTTTGTTTCCTACAAGATAAAAATGACACACATTGTATAACAAAATCATGTTGCTGTGCCATCTGTAATATTCATTTTCAAAATAAAATTTCTATGTGTAATTTTTTTTCATTCACATATAAAATAGGTTTCCTCCTTGTACTACGTATATTGTATTCTCCAATTTCTTTTTATATTTCAGTAATTTTTAATAGTATTCTCATTAGTTAATTCTCCCTTTATTTAAACGGAAACTTCTCTTTCCATTCATCCTTTTTGTCCTTTCATCCCATGTACTTTTGTACATTAGAAGTTGTTTCAAAAGAGTAAACAAGAGGTGTATTGTGAGTACGCTTCAGGCTCAATTTATGACTAGTGAAGCACAAGTTGCTTCGTCAGCAAACATTTTAATTGATTATATGCGAATTGCTGAGTAAAACATTTAAATGTAACCAGAGTTACAAAATTAAATTTAGAATAGTAAATAATTCATTAAACCTATTATGCCCAAGAATGACATTAAGACACAATGGCAGTTTATTTTTCAATATAGTTTTAGTTTTTGTCTTGAGAATCACACTCTTTAATTAGAATTTAAATCTATAAAAGTTTAATATTTATTTAGTAGAGGAATGTGTTGTACTTTGAACATATTGTAATTTAGGCTCCACCAATTCGGTTAGTTTAAAATCTCTTCTAATAGTTTGTTGACTTGCTTATAGAGACATTCACAAATAAGTTATTCCACGTCAAATCGCACAAATTTAAGACAAATTTAGCCTCGACGAGCCAATGTTTTAACTTTTTTGTGAAGAATATAAGCAGAAATATGAGTTTTTCATTTTTTCCCAAGTATTATTTTTCGGCATTATATTAATTTTTAAAATTTCAAAAAAATGCTCTCGTCTCCAAAGTTAATAATTTTAACTCGTGTTGTAATTGTGAGAGAAATTTAATATTTTGCAACATTAAAAAACAAAAGAAGCTCTTTCATTCGATTCATTCATTGAATTTATTTAATTTTTAAATCATTTTGACCTTTTTTAATCTCTCTCAAAACTCATCAGTTTAAAAATTTGAAAAAACATTGTAATATTTAAAAAGTTTGTTGTAAGCCTGGCAAGTTACGAAGTGGGACATCGAGATTATTCGAGAAATAATATGCAATAGAAATAACTACTTGCTTTTTTGCTGCAACGTCTCCTGTAGAACTTCACCCCTCAAGAACTTGCCAATAATCAGTAGACGATTACTATCAATATACTTTCACTGAGAAATAAATAAAACTATACCTTCGCATCTTTCGATGTACCAGATATATACATATGACCTTCATGGCCGATTAAATTCAAATTAAAACCAGATTCAATTTAGCATTAAACGGACGGAATATTCATACGAATAATAATAATAATAATAATAATAATAATAATAATAATAATAATAATAATAATAATAATAATAATAATAATAATAATAATAATAAAAATAATAGTAGGATATGACACAGTTAATTTAATTGATATTTCTTTTACGTCATTTTACAGAGAATATCGTTAATTGATCTTTTCATATAGAAATGAAACTATGTATTTTCTTCGTGGTTTCTACTGTTGTTTTTATATCATTATTGCAATAATATGCTTTCTAAGTGTTGTTCAACGGTGCTAAAAATATAACGGTAATGTCAACCCCAACACAACACCAGCTTCGACTTCGCTCGGCAAGGACTTCTCCAAATTATTTACGACTTTGGTCGGGTTACCGCATGACCACTCGACACGTCCCAGAACCTGTGTCGCTTCAGTAAACAGTTTCTTTTCAGCAATTTTTTTCCGTGATTCTTTCATTGATGTCATTTTCATGTTTTCGACGCTATTCATTGTTAGATAAATACATTTGACAGAAAAGTGAGCACTCTACCTTTGGTTTTTCAAAACTAATTAAAAAGTAGCCTACTACACACGTTTACAAAATATGTTTGTTTACACTTACTTCGAAATTGATTTGTAATTGCAACTCGCTTTAAAACATAAAAAATGTGCATATAACAATCGATTAACAGAGTACTTGTGAATGCATCACTGCAACAGTGCGTTCGCGTTTATTGGAAGGAATGAGAGCTCATTCAAGTGCAGAGATATCTCACACTTTCTTCTTTCGGTGTCACACTCTCTTCTCTTAAGAACTTGTGCTAGCCGAGTGTTGCATCTCCGCGACTCGCAGACCGCAACTGCGTCTGCGCACTGGCGATCGCATCGCCGCCAGTGTTGCCACATCGGCGGAATTCCCGCCGTTTTCAGCGGACTTTGAACTCGTTCAGCGGGAAAAAAAATTAGTTTCGCGGGCAGCGGAACAAACGGCGGAAATTAATAAAGTTATTAAAGCAGTAAAATTAGTAAAGTATCAGTTTTCGTTAACCTTCTTTTATTAGTTGTTTTGCACAGATGTTGTATATTTTTAAAATTTTTATTTTCTAAATCCATGTTACTAGCAAGAATAAAGAATATAATACTTATATAATAAATTATATAATACCTGAAATCAATTATTATTTTGCAAATTTTCACCCAAGTAATGCATTCTATATTATCTAAAAATTGAATTGCAGGTTCAACAAAGCCACTATATTTCGCAATCATATTTTTATTTTAATACAATAAATTAATACAACATTTAAATAAGGAAAAATACTTTATTTTACGTTTAGCGGATTTAGGACGGAAATTTAAAACCAGTTCAGCGAGGGCGGAATCCCTCTAAACACATCTGGCAACGCTGGTCGCCGCCCGGCTGCTCCGTCCGTTCATTAGCCGCGGTTGTTCCCCTCCCTCCCAGGGCCGGCAACTTTCCATCAAAATTGGGAACAAAGCTAGAGTTTGTTACTGCTGAATGCACTAGTGTCGCCCGATATAGCTGTTGGTAAGACTCGCCAACTTTCGCACATAATAATTGGTCAAGAAATGCGAATACACTTTGATTATGAGCGATTTCTGAAATAAATTACAAAAGAAGTTAAATACTATGAGTTTATCTTCAAAAATTCATTTATTAATAATAATATCCGCACGAAACAAAAGGTAGCGCGAACAGCGGCGCGATTTTTTGTATCAAGCGCGTGTGTTTGCGTCCCGAGAACCCACGCGCGTTTTAAATACCGTTGGTAGCAGTTCGTATTTTAGTTCGTGTAAACACACGCCCTTGATACAAAAGATCGCGCCGCTGTTCGCGCTACCTTTTCTTTCATGCGTGTATCATTATGAATAAATGAATTTTAGAAGATAAACAGGTAGTATTTAAATTCTTTTGTAATTTATTTCAGAAATCGCTCATAATCAAAGTGTATTTGCATTTCTTGACCAATTTTTATGTGCGAAAGTTGGCGAGTCTTACCAGCAGCTGTATCCGACGTCACTAGCGCATCCTATAGTAGCAACTTCTAGGTTTGTCCCCAATTTTGATAGAGAGTTGCCGGGCCTTGGTCTCCACCACGTTATATGGGAGGTATAGGGCCCTGCTCCTTCTCCTGCAGCCACGCGACAGCCCCGACGCCCGTCCTGAGCGGCCCCGGCTGGCTGTCTCGGAGGGCATTGGCGGCGGACTGGAATCGCAGCTCCCGAACAGCGCGGGTGGCGATATACCAGGTTCGAAAACGCTCCAAGAGGACTCGTATTGCCCTCTTGTTAAGGGATGTTTAAGAGAAATTGCACCGAATTAATTTGGTTGTGCACATGCGAACGTGCGAATACCCACGAGCCGCCGCTGGTTTACACTGAAAAGGGTGAATTGAATTCGTGTCGTGTTTGAGGCACCCAGAAGAAGACTTTTTATTCTTTCCTTTCTCTGACGTACAGCACAAAAGGATACAGAGTAGCTAAGACATTAATTCACAGCAGTTTCTGAATTACATCTTCAAGAACGAAAGAATTTTTTTGTTTAATTCACACTGGGCTGGGCAATGAACACTCCTAGCACCAAATTTTGTCTTTTGTCTCATGAAGAGAACTACCATTCTGTAACCAATGCTTCATAATTGTCTTCTTTCTTTGTCCCGGGAAATGCATGTACAACTCTCTTAAATGATTGCAGAGCTGCTAACTCAATGTCTCACACTTTTTATTCCAATATTTCATCTAACATGAGTTTTATAATTTGCTGTCCGATGAAAATTCCTCCCTTCAAGTTTTCAATACTCCTCCGTGTAATTATTTCATTGCATTGAAACTATATTTTGAAGAATCTATAAACAATTGCCATTCATGTAGATTATAGAGAAAACACAATTCCCTCATTAACCTTCTAATATCCGTTTGAGAGTAAAACTTCCACAGACGTAAAATAAATTATCAGATTCATTCGCACACTTAGCATGTGAAATTACTATTTTATCAACAATTTTTATCAACAATTCATCAACATTAATTCAACATATCATGTGCCGAATTTCACTTCATAAAATTCAAACTGTAATGTATGAATGTATTTGATTGACACGCAAACCAGACCCGACATTCACGCGAACTGCAGGGCACTGTAGTGCATGACAGATTCACATGACACCGACTGACCCAAAATCTGCAGTTGGACACTTGCATACTTGCGATACGGTAAAGGGCTAAAATAATTCCTTTTAGTGGCAGATGCGCCGTAGGAAATATGAGGATGCACGTGACTTGTTTTCAAAACAGCCATTGAGACCTTCTGAGACCTACTTAGAATAGAGCGCGACAAGCACACGCGAGAAGACAATCTTCGAATACAGAAGATAAAATTACGAAAACCTAATTTGATTCGAGTCTTATGAAAGTGGCGTAGATGGACTGAACAATTATTTTACTTCTAAATATATTTCATGCGTATTGATTATACGCATGTTAGAGATGCAATTTAAATCTATTTGCATTAATAGCCAAATACGGTATGATTCAGTATAAAGCAACGGCATTGTGATGCGTTATCACAATAAATTTACGTATTTATAAATATGGACGACAGCAAAAATGGGAGTACAGAAAACAAACCGAGGTGAGCTTTATTTTGGAAACAATGCAAGGAAAGAATAACAGAAATGATAGTGAGGAAAATACATAATATGTTAACAAATAATGCAGTGAAAGGGCACGTGAGCAAATTCCGTGGGGCAGAAAATAAATTAAGAAGTTATTACGAGCAGGAAACCAAATAATAAACAGATACTATGTTAAATGTGTGTGATCAATCAGGAGTGAGATCGTGTGAGATGAGAGACAGATGAACGGCGCGCGAGATGAAAAAACGGGGCAGACATGTTTTGACAGGGTATGAGTCGGATGTAAATGGGACAGATTGTATTTACTAGGCTGTCCGGGTGACGCCGCGTCCATGGCGAAGGTGCCGACGTTTCGGTCGCCATTCTGCGACCTTCCTCATGGCGTAATGCCAGGATGGCGACCGAAACGCCGGCACCTTCGCAATGGACGCGGCGTCACCCGGACAGCCTAGTAAATATTGACTCCGGCCACGGAAGCCTACGCTCTCAAATGGGAAAGATATTTGGTTGCGGGAAGAATTAGACTGAATTGTGAGTTTGTAAAGGCGATGTTTTAAGGTAGCAATTGTACAATTGGAGAGAAAATATAATGAGGTCTTTGCGGAACGTGAACATCTTTAGAGTGGACCGAATTCTTTGGAAATGAAGGCTGAATGGAAACTGACTAATGATCAAGATGCAGTGGATCTCCAGAAGGAAAGTAGCAAAACGGGGAACATTTGTGTTTATTCGTATTTGCCATTGTAGGAATATCAAGTTTTTTATTACAGTAAAATTCCTAAATTAATGATTACGTGGTAATTTGGCCATGTATGCAAAAATGGAGGGATTGGTAGTGAATATTAGATAACGAGGATAAGAGAATTCATGAAAGATTGTGTTCTATATTCAGGCCAAAGGAAACAACGGTTCGTAATACCAATGTCGCTTTATACGGAATCCAATAGCATAAAAAATAATCAAAGCCAGGTCGCCGCTTTATCAGTAGATGTCCCCTTTACAAGCGTAAATCACAAATCAACAGAAGAATAGCCCCACAACACCTTGAACCGCCGGACAATACTTGGCACTAACTCGCTCACACACTGCTCTAGCTCAGGACTGTCCTGCTCCGGCCATTCGGGCCGGCCGCTTTACACCTCCCGAGCCCTTGGAGCGAGTCTCCATTTCCTCGCGCCGTTCCGGCTCAGCGGGCAGCCTCGTCGCCGCTGCCGCCCTGCCACCTAGCGGCACCTCCCAGCAACTCTCACTGCTGGGCCCGACGCTCGGTCGTTCAGTGCGCCGCCAGCCACGGTGCGCTGCTGGGCCGCTGCCGCGGCCCTATCTGCTTATACCATAACAGATTGTGTTTACGAAAATTGTTATTGTTGTTGTTTTTAAATAGGATATTTGTATGACTATATATATATATATATATATATATATATATATATATATATATTCCACAGCTTAATACATAATGAAAAGATAACTTAAGTAAGTATTATTATTTACGAGTAAAAAACTAAGAGAGTACCCAATCTAGATAACAAACCAATTACGTTTCGTAAATATTTCGCTACTGAGTATCTGTATAGACGGCTTATCAGACCCACATGTATACATTTTTGGAATGACGGGGTGATCTTGGGATAACTTTCGGACAACAGTGGGTGAAATATGAAATTTCAAATAGTAAATTCAGGAAAATAATTAAACAAGTCCCCAGACTGATTGGCGCCCATCAGGTGTCGCGAGATAGGTATGAAAATTTACGTGAAGTACAAATAGAAAATTTGAAAATAAATTGTTAAGTTTTAGTCCGAATAATATTGGATTTATTGTATGTAAATAAAGAGTTAAAGAAAAGATCAGTAAGGGACGACACATAGTATTAGTATTAGGTATTGTTTCCTTTTTAAAATACACATCATACCAGGAACGGTCCCTAGTCAGAGTATAATTAAAAACTGTGACGTTATATGACGTTTTTATTGCGGTATTCGTAATCTACATATAAAATTGTGTACGTTGCGCATTCTACTTTTCTGGAAGTAAAATTCTTGTTCCCCAGTGTTATTTAAAACTTTTTTTTTAAATTATGTCATGAGTAATTTTGTTGAATATAAAAATATTATATTAAATTATTATATTTTTCTCTCCATTTTCAATTTCTTGCTAGCGGCATCAAGAATACTAATTTAGAAAATATGTATCCCATACAGATTAGCAGTCATTGTTGCTTATTGCAACTCATTGATGAAACACCGCATTCATAACAGAAGACGATGATATCGGTCGCCTTTCGTTCTCATAATATGAACTAATAATTTTATTTGCGTGTGCTACTCCAACCACATTACTTATAAATAATGGGCTCAGTAATCACAAACAAAATTCAACAAAATACAAATAGCGAAGAAGCAAGTCCTACGGAGCATCAATAATGCATCCTGGTTCAAATCAAATCATCAATTACATCAAAAACTAAAACGTGAAGCATCATTCAACACATTTACCTGTTCCACAACTTCTTATCCTAAATCATCATATCGAAAATCTGTTCTCATTTAACCTTTGAAAGAAAATTAATGATCCCTCTCACATTATAACCAAATGTCCATTCCATATATTCTTACAAATATTTTCACAATCTAAAAGAACGTGGATGATTTCATAAACGTTCATATTGGAATGAGCTTAGGTTAAGTAATAACTGTTAAGTCAGTACTACATATTGTGGCGTCTTTGCCGGGGCAAATAATTACAGACGTGAACGGCTTGTAAATATTTAGTATTTATTAGAAATAAGATATTCCGACACCATAACACTATATACAATATTTACAATTGAAGTTAACCGTTACAAGAAGGAACTTTCCCTGGTTACCACCACCGCTGGCCCGATAATTAATTACCATCCCCGGTGTGATGCACCAGTACCTTATGTGAGCATACATGCGAGTATGCCGCACCTGCTGTCACGACGTAGCACGCCGGCTTCGATTCCCCGCCTCGGTAGCCTATGCATTACAATGCAACGCCGCGCACAACCCTCACGACGCCCTACCGACGCGCTCACCTCTGAAGAATCATAAGAATAGAAGAAAGCTCTTGAGTCGGAGTCTGCTTTTATACCCACTGGCAGGTTGACGGAAGCGCGTCACCCGCAGTGTCTGCCAGCGCTCCTCCGCCGGATTTGGGGTTTCCAAACCTGCCTCCACGACCCGCATTCCTATGTGCAGCCCCGCGTCACTTCCGCCAGGGCTGTCCACATGGCTACTATAGTGCGTTTGTACTGGCGACAGATATGACGCCACAAACTCCTCTATACCCCCCCCCGGGAATTTTCGTCGCAGTTGCAATCAACACAGAAGGAAAATTCCACAAGTGTGAAAGTCCTAGGCCGATCGGCTCACATTATATACAACTGCGCCTGACTTGGCTAATTACACAGATAAAGAAAACAAACAGAGAAGGCCCTACTAACCTACCCCATTGACCTATTTTTACTCTACATTGTACTTGTACTTGAAATATTAAAGATCTTGCCGTACGGTCGGTCCCTCTTATGCATTGTTAAGAATTTTCAGCCTGGTGTGGTAACCTCTAATAACCATAGTATGTTCCTTTTCCTTTTACAACCAAATTCTTGAATTAAATTAATTTTGTACAATACACCCACTACCAAAATGACACATACAATATCACCAATATAGCCACAAACATTACATCAATAAACATTCAAAATCAGATACAGTTCTATACACACAAACTGACACACTGAATTACAAAACCCTATACAGTGATAAATGCACAAAAACAAAAAAAAACAATAGACTAACATTTACCGTTTTACATTTAAAACCACATACAGTGATACACTTAAAATGAAACAAATAAACAATTTTTACATCTCTCTCTTGAAGGATTGTACAAGGTTTTCTTCTTGCCAGAATGAATATAAATGAATACAAAAGTTCATGATATTTGCTGGAAACTATTCTTCCGAATGCTTCTTGGGAAAAGTTTACTCAATCTTGACACAACACAACAAACATCACATTCACCTATAGATCATTCTTCTTGCACTATTTGTTTTGCACTGTGTTCCAGTGTTTTCGGCGCACACGTATCGGCATTGCCGGGTGCAGTGTGCCCCTCTGCAACTTCGGACACTGTCTGGCGCTCATTTTCAAACACCCTACTGAGAATGTCAGCATTTACGTTTAATATCCCTTTCCTATGGCTTATGATAATGTTGTAATGCTGAATCGCCAGAGACCACCTAAGCAATCTAGGATTATTCCCAGCATTCTGTTGTAACCAGACTAACGGGTTATGATCCGTTTCTATCTTTAGCAAAACATTACCGTCTAAATAGTAACGCAACTTCCCTAAACCCCAAATTAAAGCAGCACACTCTTTCTCCGTGGTGCTCCATTTTAATTCCCCGTCTGAGAATTTTTTACTGAGAAAAAGAATCGGATTTTCATTTCCTTCCTGATCTAACTGTGATAACACAATGGCTGCTCCCCTAAGTGCCGCATCACATTGCAGTAAAAATGGCTTACTAAAATCAGGTGCATGAGTAACTGCCCCCTGACACAGTGCGTCGCGAAGCTGTATAAACGAGTTTTCGCACTCTTCCGACCACCGGATTTTGCCTTGCCTATGTGTTCCCCTCAATAGATCAGTGAGCGCAGCTGATTTCTCCGAGAAATTTCTGATGAACCGTTTATAATATGATATCAGACCTATAAATTTACGGATTTCCTTTTTTGTCGTAGGCCGTGGATATTCTTTTATTACTTGCACTTTGGCTTCATTTGGTCTCATCAGACCACTGCCAATCTCGTATCCTAAGAACGTAACCGATTTCCTAGCGAACTTACATTTCGCCGGTTGCACGCGTAAATTGGCCTCACGTAACTTTTGGAATACGATTCTGAGATGTTTGCAGTGATCATCCCAGTTGTCGCTAAAGATTGCTATGTCATTCATATATGGGACGGCGAACTCCGCGCAATCTTTCAGTAATGCCTCCATAAGCTTGCTGCAAACATATGGTGCATTTTTGATGCCAAAAGGCATCCTGAGGGGTTTATAAGACCCGAATTTCGTCGTAAAGGTGGCATACCGTTGAGCGCGCTCGCTCATTTGGATCTGCCAAAATCCTTTACATAAGTCAGTTGTGGTTATGATTTTGGCCCTCGCAACTGTTTCAATTCGCTCGGCTAAACTCGGAAGCGGAAAATATTCCGTACGAATAACCTGATTTAACTTGCGGTAGTCAATACATGGCCTGGGTTTTTTTCCGGGTGCTTCCACCAAAATCATGGGGGATGTGAAATCAGAATCTGAAGGCTCGATGATACCATCCCTTAGCATTTTCGTGATTTCATCCTGGAGGATTTTTGTTTGGCGATGTGACGTGCGATACGGAGCGCTCCTCACCCTTGCATTTTCGTCCAGCAACTCGATGTCCATCTGAACGTTTTTAGTGAGCCCTGGCCTATCAGAAAAGATGTCCCTGAACTCAATTACAAGTTCTCTCAACCTTTCACTTCCCTCCGGCTCCCTTTCTGTGCCTGCGAGCATTGCCTCTACATCAAATTCCTCCGGTTCTAATTTTAAGGCGTATTTCTCTATTCCGTCCTCTATAATTTCACCTATTTGTTCTGGTTCCTTAAATAATAATGAATTCTTATCAAAATATGTTTCTCTTTCCGATTCTGCTCTTACATCCTTATACTTTTCAACCAAAGTATTTACACTCTCATCTCCCTTCTGCGCCGCGCTGAATTGTTCCGTATTTTCCTTCAACATTTCAGCGATCGGCACAGCCCGTTCTAATTCTTCTCCGTCTGCTAATAGACAGAATTCCGGGAATTCCTCCGACGGCTCATGCTCGTCTTCGCCCGGCTTTGCTGTGCGGTCGCCTTCCGCCTCCGGCAATTTTACCTGCGAATTCCCCGAATCCTCTGCTTTTGTTCTGCCTTCCGCCGCAGCCTTACTGCGCGTCGTAATCATGTTCACAGTTTGTTCTTCTACTAAGCCCTGTTTAATATCCTGCAGAAGTTGATACGTTCTGTTACTTAATAGATAATAACTAAGTCGATTTTCCTTCGGCACTATAGCGGCCCTAGTGATTACACTACCTAATTCTGAATTTAGGCGAATTTCCGCCACCGGCAAATTAATGGCAGTTGAATGAAGCGGCTGTTTGATCCAGACCGATTCGCCCGTATAATCACGATCTGTGACTAGATTCGCGGATTCTAGATCAAATGACGCGCCCGTGTCTCTTAAGATCTCAGTCGGCTGCTCATTCACGGTCCCTGTCACAATGTGCTGCCTCAAGAACTCCCTTGCCTCGGGTTCACACACATGAATTACTTGATTGCCCTGTTTCCGCGGACAGTTCTTTATCAAGTGCGTTGTCGACTGACACTTGCGGACATAAGGTGCCTCGAATTCTTTCTTCGCGCTATGTTTCTCTAACCCATTAGTACTTCCTGCCGTCTTGGGGGCCACGTGAGGAGCAACAGGTGCCCTGTTGTTTCCGTGTTCTTTCCGGAATGTTCTTTCCGGCCGGAAAGATGGTAACTGTGGCTTCTTCCACCCTTGCCGCGCATTCTCGTACGCATCTAGTCTTTTCGCGAACTCAAGCGGATTCGAAAATTCGGCCCATTTATCCACAAAATGTTCCCGCATATCCCCTGGAACTTTATGCTTCATTTGATCGGCCACGATCAAATTCAATAAACCCTCGAATGTGTTTATTTTAAGTCCCGCTACCCACTCTCTGGCATAGTTTAGCAATTCCCTCGCGAATATGCTCCAAGTCGCTCCGTTTTTGCTATGTTTCCTAAATAACTGCCGGAATTTCTCGGCATCAAACCTGTACAATTCTAATAATTTCAATTTCAACTCCGCATAATCTAACGCTTCTTGTTCATCTAAAGTAAGCCATGTGTTAACATTATGCGGAAGTAATCCGATTAAATTAACAACCCAATCTTCTTCGCAGATTTACAAATGCCTGCACTGGCTTTCAAATGCGCTCAGATAAGAAGTGATGTCGTCCTGCTCTCCTTTAAATCTACCAATTATTTGTCCTATTCTAATATATTCTCTCGCGTGTTCCGAGCGCGCTTCCGAACGAATCTCAGAATTTGTTTCGCCCGTCTGGGCATTTTGCACTCTCGCAAGTTCTAACTGATATTGCCTTTCTTCTAATATTCTCCTATCTCTTTCGTGCTGTTGCCCCATTTCCTCCGTTAATTCAACAGAATAATCCTCATGCTCTACTATTAATTTCTTTAAAGTCGGATTTGTTTCCGATCCATCTAATTCTATTCCTAAATCCCTGGCGATTCGGATCATTCCCTCCTTTCGAAATTTCAGTAAATGCGCCATTGCTTTCGAACAGTGCCCTACACGTTGCAAAAGAACACACTTACCCTTAGCTTCCACTGCTTGCACGTGGCTGCCTCCCGCTGCTTATGCGTGCACGTTCGGCGCTGACGGATGTCGTGATGAGATGGATGGATTGGCTGCAACTCGTCCTTCCTTCCCGTCCTTCCTTCCCGTCCTTCTTCTTGAAGTTTCGCCCCGCCGATGTACTCGCACGTTTTCGTTCGCGTTTTACTTTATTTCGCGCACTATGAATATTTGTACGTCGAAACTGTTCCCTGGCTCAGTCTTGCTCGCTCACCCACTATTTAATCTTTCTCCGGCGGATACCTGCGGCCAAATTTACTTTCACTTCCGCGTGCACGATCCGCTGTTCTGGCTGACTGTCCCGCTGGTACTAAGCGCCCTACCTGCTGGGTGTTTTGTTCGTTTCTATAGCTGTTGCTACACTACCGACCGAACCTAGAACGTGAACCGCAGAATTCTATTCCTCCTACGCTCACTAATTACCCATGGACGGATGAAGCCCCTTACTGGCGTAATTATTCTACCTGCCGTTCCTGGCGTGCTTCCGTGTGATGCTGCCTACCACAGACAAACACCGCACATACACAACTGCGTGGTCGTTTACTAACCATAAACTGCTTGCTTGAACCGCTACATACACTACACTTGCGTGGTAGTTCCTGAACCGCTGCCTACACTATAACTACGTGGTAGTTCTTGAACTGCTGCCACCATTCTACACCTACGTGGTAGTTCGTGATCCGCTGCATACACTACACGTGCGTGGTAGTTCCTAAACCGCTGCTTACACTACACGTGCGTGGTAGTTCGTTTACCGCTGCCACCATTCTACGTGCGTGGTAGTTCGTTAACCGCTGCCACCATTCTACGTGCGTGGTAGTTCGTTTACCGCTGCCACCATTCTATTCCTCCTACGTCTGTGGCGTCTTTGCCGGGGCAAATAATTACAGACGTGAACGGCTTGTAAATATTTAGTATTTATTAGAAATAAGATATTCCGACACCATAACACTATATACAATATTTACAATTGAAGTTAACCGTTACAAGAAGGAACTTTCCCTGGTTACCACCACCGCTGGCCCGATAATTACCATCCCCGGTGTGATGCACCAGTACCTTACGTGAGCATACATGCGAGTATGCCGCACCTGCTGTCACGACGTAGCACGCCGGCTTCGATTCCCCGCCTCGGTAGCCTATGCATTACAATGCAACGCCGCGCACAACCCTCACGACGCCCTACCGACGCGCTCACCTCTGAAGAATCATAAGAATAGAAGAAAGCTCTTGAGTCGGAGTCTGCTTTTATACCCACTGGCAGGTTGACGGAAGCGCGTCACCCGCAGGGTCTGCCAGCGCTCCTCCGCCGGATTTGGGGTTTCCAAACCTGCCTCCACGACCCGCATTCCTATGTGCAGCCCCGCGTCACTTCCGCCAGGGCTGTCCACATGGCTACTATAGTGCGTTTGTACTGGCGACAGATATGACGCCACAATATGTGTATATTTTATTTTAGACAGTCCTTTTTCATCAAAATAAAAAAATATAAAAAAGGAGTCTGCTCATGTTAATTTATGGTGTTATGGCCGCAGGATATTCCGTATACGAGAAGACTGAGTAGTTTCAAAAGGGGTCTTGTCTTTAAAATCTCCTCCCCAAGCCCTGAGGTCCCTCCTGGCGCCGGCCGCGAGCAGCGCGCGCACCGCTTCCACATTCTTCCTTTTCGCCGCGCAGTGCAGAGGAGTCGCTCCATCTATATTCCTCGCGTTGACGTCGGCACCCGCGCGCACCAGCAGCTCCACGCACCGACCACTGCGGTCCTTCAACGCAGACCAGTGCAACGCAGAAGACCCAATGCAGTTGACAGCGTTCACATCGGCGCCTCGTTGCAGAAGGAGCGACACCACGTCCGCATGCGCATAGAAGGATGCATTATGTAAAGAAGTAAAACCAAATTGTTTAGTGTAGTTGACGTCAGCCCCGGAGTCTATGAGACGTCGAACTTCACTTAGTCTTCCTCCTCCTGCCGCCTCACCCAACTGCTCTCCCAGATGACAAGGAGAGGCTCGTGCCTTCTCCATCTTCAACTGCACCTCCCGCACCCGGAGCTCCACCCGCCGCCTCGCGCGTTCTTCCTCGTCTGCTGCTGCGTCCTGGTGGCCGGCGCCAGAGGGAGTGGGGGTGGAGGAGGAGGAGGAGGAGAGGGGCTCCCCCCCACCGCCCGCTGCTGCCCCTCTCGTCGCCAATGCTTCGCGGGCTCTGGCGGCGGTGGCAAGGGACGCACGTGCAGATTGGGGCTCCTCTAGTTGGCGCAATAGGACCTCAACACGGGGCACAAACGTTTCCACCGCTCTTTGCAGAGCGGCCTCTACCTCATTCACGCGGCCTTCCAGACGCTGCAAACCTCCATCCCCTCCAGATCCCTCCGGTGCCGTCCTCCTCTCCTCCACGGCCGTCACTCTCTCCTGGGTCTCTTCCAGTCGCTGCTGCAGAGCGCGGATGGCGTCGTCCTTCTCCTGCAGCTTCCGCTCCACCTCTCGCAACGCCGCCGACGTCCTCTCCTCCTGCAGCGTCAGGACTTCCGTCCTTCTCTCCTCCACGACCGTCACTCTCCCCTGGGTCTCTTCCAGTCGCTGCTGCAGAGCGCAGATGGCGTCGTCCTTCTCCTGCAGCTTCCGCTCCACCTCTCGCAACGCCGCCGACGTCCTCTCCTCCTGCAGCGTCAGGACTTCCGTCCTTCTCTCCTCCACGGCCGTCACTCTCCCCTGGGTCTCTTCCAGTCGCTGCTGCAGAGCGCGGATGGCGTCGTCCTTCTCCTGCAGCTTCCGCTCCACCTCTCGCAACGCCGTCTCCGCCCTCTCCTCCTGCAACATCAGGACTTCCGTCCTTCTGTCCTCCGCGGCCGTCACGCTCTCCTGGGTCTCTTCCAGTCGCTGCTGCAGAGCGCGGATGGCGTCGTCCTTCTCCTGCAGCTTCCGCTCCACATCTCGCCACGCCGTCGCCGCCCTCTCCTCCTGCAGACGCAGGACTTCCGTCCTTCTCTCCTCCACGGCCGTCACTCTCCCCTGGGTCTCTTCCAGTCGCTGCTGCAGAGCGCGGATGGCGTCGTCCTTCTCCTGCAGCTTCCGCTCCACCTCTCGCAACGCCGCCGACGTCCTCTCCTCCTGCAGCGTCAGGACTTCCGTCCTTCTCTCCTCCACGGCCGTCACTCTCCCCTGGGTCTCTTCCAGTCGCTGCTGCAGAGCGCGGATGGCGTCGTCCTTCTCCTGCAGCTTCCGCTCCACCTCTCGCAACGCCGTCGCCGCCCTCTCCTCCTGCAGCATCAGGACTTCCGTCCTTCTGTCCTCCACGGCCGTCATGCTCTCCTGGGTCTCTTCCAGTCGCTGCTGCAGAGCGCGGACGGCGTCGTCCTTCTCCTGCAGCTTCCGCTCCACCACTCGCAACGCCGCCGACGCCCTCTCCTCCTTCAGGCGCAGGGCCTCCTGCATCCTCCCCTCAGCCTCCTGGACCTTTCGCTCCGCCTCCTGTTTCTGGCGGCGCAAAGTCTCCTGTATGTTCTCCAGCTCCTGCTTCATAGGCTGGAAGGCGCCGCCCGAAGCCCCTGCCCCTCCGACTCCAGTCGCTCCCTCACGGCCGCTCCGCTTGCGTCTCGGCATCTTGGATTTCGATCCTGCTGGAAGCCAAAAAGTACATTACATTAAGGAATAAAACTTTCATTCACAAGAATAGAATATCGGAAAAACAATGTTTCGTATGTAGCATTTAATCGGATAGGTGTATACGAATAGGTGTGAAGACACTTAATTTAAAATATTGCCAATATCATCAAGTCATAAGTAGAGCTAGTACAAGAAATCAATTTCTATCAATGTGGATTGTCCCTAGAAGCTTTCCATGAACCCTAGAAGCTTTCCCTAGAAGCTTTCCATTTTATATGTAAGCTCAATAGATCAATCATTCTGGCGTATCTATGTAATTTACACATCTTAAAATTAAGTGGTTAAAGTCTAAGGGCTGTATTCACAGTCGGCACTTATTTTTGAGAAACACTTAAGTGTTTACTTATTCGTATTTTCAGTTCGTTGTCGTCACTTACGTGTTTGCTTAATCATTCATTTATTCTTATAAGTGAGCTTATTTGTACCCGTAAGGGAACCTTTATTTATGGAATTATTGAAATCAATATGGAAGATCGTAACAATATTTGAGACACATTGAAAATACTTTGGAAATGCAAAGGCAATAAGAATGTAAGAAGAGATATCATTTTGATAAGGATACGGTTGTAAACCCAAAACTCTGTTGCTCACTCACAACAGAGGCTTGGTAGTTGAAGATAACCATTACTACCAGTCCTAACAATTCTAATGTCCCGCAGACTTTATGCAATATCATCATGTCAGTTACGGAATTTATTCATATCAATTGCAGACCACTCGGGCGTTTTTGAAGGTTATCTTACAAGAACGCGGTTTACAATGATCACAATGCATCATATGAAAAAGTTTTTTTTTATTTTGTTACTAGCGGAACCCAGCTGACGTTCTGCCCTTCATCTCCCTCTTTCTCTTTCCCTCTCCCTTTCTCTCTTCGTCTCTCACCCTCTCTTCCCCTCTCCCTCCTCTTCATCTCTCCCACTTCATTTCTCCACCTCTTCGTCTCTCTCCCCCTTTATTCGTCTCTCTCCCCTTCTCTTCGTCTCTCCCTCTTTCTTCGTCTCTCCCCCACCTCGTCTCTCCCCCTCTCTTCGTCTCACCCCCTCTCTTCGTCTCTCCCACATTCTCAGTGTCTCTATTTCTCTCTTGCTGTACCCCTCTTCGTCTCTCCCCCTCTTCGCCTCTCCGCCTCTTCGTCTCTCCCCCTCTTCGTCTCTCCTCCTCTCGCCTCTCCCTCTTCGCCTCTCCCCCTCTTCGCCTCTCCCCCTCTTCGCCTCTCCCCCTCTTCGCCTCTCCCCCTCTTCGCCTCTCCCCCTCTTCGCCTCTCCCCCTCTTCGCCTCTCCCCCTCTTCGCCTCTCCCCCTCTTCACCACTCCCTCTCTTCTCCTCTCCCGCTCTTCGCCTCTCCCCTTCTTCGCCTCTCCCCCTCTTCGTCCCTTTCTTTCTCTCTCCGTCTCTCCCTTTCTCTCTCTCTCTCCCTCTCTCTTGGTCCCTCCTCCTCTATGTCTCTCTCTTCGTCTCACCCCCTCTTCGCCTGACCCCCTCTTCGCCTCACCCCCTCTTCGCCCCACCCCCTCTTCGCCTTTCCTCCTCTTCACCTCTTCGCCTCTCCCCTTCTTCGCCTCTCCCCCTCTTCATCTCCCCCTCTTCGCCTCTCCCCCTCTTCGCCTCTCCCTCTCTTAGCCTCTCCCGCTCTTCGCCTCTCCCCTTCTTCGCCTCTCCCCCTCTTCGTCCCTCTCTTTCTCTCTCCGTCTCTCCTTTTCTCTCTCTCTCTGTCTCTCTTTCTCTCTTCGTCCCTCCCTCTCTATGTCTCTCTTCGTCTCACCCTCTCTTCGCCTCACCCCCTCTTCGCCCCACCCCCTCTTCGCCTTTCCTCCTCTTCACCTCTTCGCCTCTCCCCTTCTTTGTCTCTCTCTTTCTCCCTCCGTCTCTTTCTTTCTCTCTGCATCTCTCCCTCTCTCTTGATGAACCTCTCTACCGATCTGCCACTCTCTCTCTACCTCACTCTCTCTCTGTCCCTCTCATGCACATTTAGTTGCAGTTTCTTTGAACGGGTGGGGTGGGGTAATATCGAGAAGCTGCAGACCAGCAAAAATGTAATAGAATGTCCGATAAAATCTTATCCTGTAGATTACATTGTGAGAAACGTTCCTTTGGCCCCAAATTTTAGTTTTTAATGCCCCAAAACGCTTCGTTTAGACATTATTTAACGATATATACACGATATAGTAAAAACATATTACAACATTACATAACGATATATACATATTTAACGATATAGTAAAAACTCCTGCCATGAGTTGCGGGTTGCATTATTAATTTTGTTCTCTTTTTTCGTGAATATTTTCCGATATTAATAGTTATTCTGCTATTCGAAGCGAAGATGAATACTATAAATAAGAGATAATTAAAATTGGTCCAGCCGTCCTTGGATTATAAATGGCGTAACTAACCCGACTTTGTTTTATATATTATGGCGTTTGGGACATGCACCAAAAACCCCAGCCGCCCACGCCAACACGTCGACGCCCAGAACCGTCTCCGCAATGCCCGTACATCGCTATCGCAGGTGCGAAACAGCGCGGCCTCGTATTTTGTGCTCGCTGCTTGGCCACCGGGCTTACAGTTTACGGCGAGGGCCAGTCGGTAGGGGGTTGTGACGCGGTGTTACCCCTCCAGGAGAGGCCGGACATCTGACCGCTCCTTCCTTCTTGAGAGAGTCGTCAACGAGGTCGGTTGTGCGTTCCTCGTTAGCTAAGTGAGGAGCGATAGACGCCACCGTGAACACGTAGAAAAGTATTTGTTCGTGCAACAAAGTAGTTAGGAGAGTGGCACTACAATTATAATTGGGCGAATCATTCGTAGACTGGAGATTCGTGAAGTAGCGAGTACGAGGCGGAAGTGAACACTTGAGCTGCTGTGAGACGTTAGGAAAACCGTTAAAATGAGCTGAACGAGTGAGAGAGCGTCGTAAAGAACGCCAGGAACAAATGCGTCGTTTTCAAATACGCGTGAAAACACTGCAATACGCGTCGGCATTCTGCACGAGAAAAGCGGCGAAGAAAGAAGAAGATGCGGTTGTCTTGTTCTGGCGTTTCAAGAATCAAGACAGAATATTTGGCGAGGATCTGGTAAAGGGCGAGAACAGGCGGCGCTTCGAACGACACCTCAGCCGGATGGGATACGAGGCGACGGCGAGGCTGCGCTAGGCCAAGGTCGTGAGCCCACAGCGCAGACGTCCCAGCGGAGGTTGGCGAACCCGGTTGCCACGAAACAAGGTAAGAGAGAATGTCGTTGAAACGGGACTTGGGGTCTAGACGATTTTAGTGATTAATAAAGATTGAGGGAAAAACTGAAAACTAATTCAGAGTAAATTCAATTTAAATTATGTTCTATTTAAAGAAAGGAGAGTAGAGGAAATTTCACTCAATAATTCGCTGACGTTTGCCGGTCTATCATCGTAACGACCGTGTAAGGTGCCGGGCAACTAAATGCATTAGGTCATTTCAAAGTTACTAAGGATTGTGAGTGATTGATTGCAGAGAGTGTATTTTCGAAGTGGTTTCACATTTTGGTTTGATTTGAACATGTTATGTGGCTCTTTTCAGTGTTTTGTAAGGTGTAAATAATTTTTTAAGAATATACGCACTGATTTTACCTAAATTCTGTGTCTTGAGTACAACTACTGACACCCGAAAGATCTTGCCCCCAGAGATCACAAAGCTCATTACGAGCATTTATTCTGCCGTCCCTGCCGAGCTGCCTGATTGGATGTTAGGTGCTTAGCTAGAGTGGTCAGAATATATAATCAGTTGATAAGTGCAGATAGATAAGTGATAGAACACGTCAGCCCTCAGTTTGTAGAATCATTACAAAAATATCTGACGTAGTATCAACAAATATTAAAAAGTTCATAAATTTCCATTCATGTCTTGTACAAATATCGTACGCCAATAATTACACCGGTCGACAAAATTTAACTTTTAGTCTGTTAAATGGAATATAATGGCTGTTTCTTATGGAAAATAGGGCTCTGAATTAAAATTTGTGGAACTTTTATTTAAACGGGAAAGGTTTCTTTGTAATAAGCAATTAGAAAGGACACACAGTTTAAATTTATTGGTTTTCTTTACTTTACTTACATATAATTATCTAAATCCAAATGTAATTTTTAACGATTGTTTACTGTATTTCGTTTGAGTTTATAACTTTTTTAGTGTTTTGCATTACTCTGCAAGCGTATTTTGATTCCATTTTCTCTTATATTTTTTTTTCCAGAGTTGTAAAGTTTTGGTGGAATTGCTCACCACGTTTGTCGTTCAGAGCAGCGAGATTTTCAGGAAAAGATATAAGTGAATACAGAAAATGTATATTACTGAACATGTTACATCCCAGAGATATATAATTGTGAAGGAGTTCCAACACACTTTCTACATAGGTCTCAGCTTTTCTGTTACAAATGACTTTCGTTACGACCTTTTGAAGCGACATCCATTGTGTCTTTACACACTATTCAAACTTGCCTCTAAGTCATGATATTTCAAAATCTCCTTCATTTGTTATCCTACAAATATACCTTTCATTTTCGCCTCACTTATCCCAGGGAATTTGTTCTTAAAGAACGTGAAACTTGGCTCACTTTTATACATCAACTTCACAAAATGTTTTATCAATTGGAGTTTGGTGTGAAAAGGAGGAATATATGCATGTGCAGCATTGCAAGGGGTTGCAATCTTATATTTTTTGTCCGCGAATCATATGACGTTGAGGCCTGTGCCTCTTCACAAAATTATTTTTGCGATCTCCGCTATCCCACTCGCATAGAAAACAGCAAAATGTAGAATATCCTTGTTGAAGACCTAACAAAAGGGCGATAACTTTCAAATCTCCGTATACATTCCATGAATACTGATGGTATTATATCTTCGATAACAAAAGTGTCATGATACCATACGTCTCCTTCATATGGACTGCATAGGCAAGAGGACTAGTTTGTTTCTCATTTTTGATATGAATAAGCCCGCCTTTAAAAGAGTTTAGAGAAATCTATAAACAACTTTCATTTCTTAGGATCGTGATCGTCTTCCAAAGCATTCAGTAATGCATCAACATCAGTTCAGTACATTAGATGGCCTTCTTCTGAGAACAGTCATCGGAGATTTTGTTCTCGTCGGCAATACACAGTAATTGCAGTCCCCTTCTCAAGGATGTCCCAACCCTTTAATCGACACGCCAACAGTTCTGTCTGATTCTCGACAAGTTTAAATCGCGAACTAGATGTCTTTGCTCTGACTGATATATTCTATGACCTGCTGTAGATATTCCACCGAAATCTGGGTCTGCAATATCGTCCTTTTCTGTACTTAAGTTTAAATCATCGTCAGAGTTTTCAGAATGCAAACTCCAGTTGTCAGCCGGCTCTGGGCCATCGCTGTGAGGAACAGGCCTGACAGCTGAAGGGAAGATTAATGTTGTGATATTGAATGATCCTCTAGGTCTTGCTTGTGATTCTAGCAACTTTGTTATTGCATGAATAACAGCACTACTGTGAGGTAATCCTTTAGGTGCCCTCCATACCATGGGAATTGCAAAAGGCACATGTCGCGAATTTCCGTTGCCAACCACTAAGTGATGTTAGATATGACGCACAACAAGTATGGTGAGCCCATGATTTGTCCTGATCACCGAATTCACAACCGACTAACAAACTATATGCCTTTCTTCTGAAGGGAGTAATATTACGTCTTTGGATCTTCAAGGATACTTCATCACACACATAACAGAAATTGTTTGGATGGTTTACTCACTGCTGCTAAATTGGAAGGAATTTTTTTGTACAAAATTCAACAGTAGAACGCAACGAATAGATGCGTTGTGCACTACAGAAATATCAATACCTTTCTCGCGCGACACGCAGGGCGCAACTAACATGTAGCTAACATGCTCACGAACACAAACCCGCCGAGTCGCCACGTCGTTTACGTGGACCACTGCAATTCCCTTAGCAACGCCCCAAGTTGCTCAACTGATTGGACCAGTCTGGCATATATTTCATGTCTTCGGTGGAATCTACAATATCATACATTGTTGGCGACCACCGTCTTATAATAAACCTGCAAGCAACTATCGTTTCGGCATAAACGACACGTGTCAATCTGCGGAATATATAGTTTTAGTATACGTGCGATTACACGAAAAGTGAGCTTGTTGGGTACTTTTTGTAGTTCCCAAGATTCTTTAGGCAGCAAAGTACGTAAGGGGCACCTAGAGTTAGTCATTTAACAAGATCACTGTCGACCAGTGTTATACTTACTAATCAAGTAAAATCATAAAAAAGCTACCAAAAGCAATTATCCGCATAGAACTTGACGCATCGAAGCAACGAAGCGCAATTTATAATTTCTTTTCGGTGGAGAGTCTGTCAATGAAACTAGCTGCTTTTCATACGCTTAAACAAGATTGGCATGACCTAGATTTGTATCTAGTAACCAATTAAGCAGTGTTGCCAAATATTATGTAGCGAAATATTGCCTGAGTGGAACTCTCGAATAAGTGGGTTTTACTCGCATGAATACGTATGAAACTGTTATGAGGGTTCACTTATTTTAAGTAAACGTATATTACGTCCGTGTTTACTTATTGTATACGTGTCGACAATGAATACCGCCATAAATTACATTTGATGTGAAATGACGTTTTATATTATATCGAACCGATTCAGTTCCATAGATCATGGGGCGAATTTCACTTAATAAAACCCGCAGAACTGTAATGAATGTTTCAATGAATTTGAGGCAAATGCAAACCAGACACGAACTTCAACCGCCCTACGGATACTGTAATGCACCTTAGTCCCTACGACTGACTCAGAAAGTTCCACCCCACAGTTGAATACTTACGATAAGGTATATGGCTAAAATAATTCCTTTCTTTGACTGATGCGCAGTAGATTAAAAGAGGTTGTACATGACGTATTTTCAAAACATCCACCAAGACCTACTCGTACGTAGTACCTTCTGAGCGCGACCCCGTGACGCGAGAATAAAAACTGCAATCTTCGAACACAAAAGGTAAAAAAATAATACAAAAATACAACCACAAAAGCA
This sequence comes from Gryllus longicercus, assembly GCA_038098605.1. Taxonomy (NCBI): domain Eukaryota; kingdom Metazoa; phylum Arthropoda; class Insecta; order Orthoptera; family Gryllidae; genus Gryllus; species Gryllus longicercus. Next base: position 474,718 of record JAZDUA010000486.1, on the reverse strand, counting down.
TAATCTTGTTATCTCATGAAAGTGGCTTAGAATAACTGAACAAATATTTTATGTTTAAATACATTTTATTGGTATTGATTCTACACATCTTTCAGCTGCAATTTAGATATATATTTGCATTAACAGCCCAAGGACGGTGTGATACGGTATAAAGATAGGGTCTATTAAAAATCTGAGACGTCATGTTATGCTTTTACTATGATCGTAAACTGCATATAAAATTGAGTACGTTGTGGATTGTACCTTCCGGGTGGGAAAAAATTGTTCCCTACTGTAGATATCACTAAAAGAGAAAAATAAATGTCACAAAATTTAAGAGATGAAGTAATGGAGATTCGCTTATACTTATCTGGGTAAAGCAAAAGACTGTACATAAATCATGAATGAATAAGTAAATAAATAAATAAATAAATAAAAAATAAATAAATAAATAAATAAATAAATAAATAAATAAATAAATAAATAAATAAATAAATAAATAAATAAATAAATAAATAAATAAATAAATAAATAAATAAATAAATAAATAAATAAATAAATAAATAAATAAATAAATAAATAAATATTAATGAATTATTCCATTTTCGTTAACTGAAGTTAAGAAGTTGTCTTGCAACTACTTACCTGAAAACGGTTTTTCGTTTAATACCGAAATTTTAAACCAAATTTATGCTGCGCTCACTATAACAGCAAATTCACGCAATGCTCTCACGTCCAGAACTCTGACAAGCGAAGCGCGGGTTTCGCGTCCAGTTGGTGTGCGAAGGCAAAGCCGACTGCGACTCGCCGTACGAAAATGCGCCACTCGACTCCGAGGTCGGAAACAATCGATTCCCCGACAACACACTCCCTGTCACGTGGCCGCACTTGCGTGGAAAGAAATCGATTCATGCAATGGGAACTAGTCCAACTAACAAGATAATATTTCCACTATTTCCATTCTTTATTCTTTCAAAGTAAAATGTATGCAAACGGTACGAATTACTAAATAATCATATTCTTGCTTGCAAAAGACTTTGTAAAAGACGTGAAGAATATAAATAATTTAAATAAAAAGGCATGGAGTAACACGAAATCACTATGTTCTAGCATTAATGGAAGAGTTTTATGTATTCAGCACAATTAGGTGAGAACAATTGGATCGGCAATTTTTTTTTAAAAGTCAAGAATCGTAGAGTTGTGTGAAAACCAGAAAAACTTAATAGTGAAGTACAAAGAGAACTTTTGTTGTTTTTTATTTCTGATGCTAAAAATCGTGATTGAGAAACCTATGGAGAAATGTAATGTACTTGAATCAATAGTACAATAATCGCTCGTCATATTTCAAAGTGTATGGCTTATGAGATTTCAAAAACCTGGTTTGAATAATTCCTTACAATATTATAAATATACACAACTAGATCTAAAATTCTCAAGAAATGTTCACTTAAATTAGAGTCAATTCTCTATAATTAATATTTTTTAAACCTCTCAAATAATTAAAAATAACTAAAAAAAGGTTAGCCATCAGGTGCGGTTATATCCAATGGTCAAAATATTATTGACTAATAATTTATTGATATTAACGTTTGCGAATAATAGGATTATGGAATGGATAATAAAAGGAATATGAATTTCCTTTTTTCAAAATGGTGCACCAATCAAAAAAATCTGAAATAATTCCAGAAGATATCTGATTTTTAGGGCAACATTTGTGAATTTTCTCGTGATCCTGACGGAATAAAAAATTCTTTCAAGAATCAATAATGTAGAAATCCATTTAAAAGTTTTAATTTCGTGGAAAATAAAATTTTAAAAATCATTTTTGGAAAATTGAGTAAATTTCACATGCATAATTATTATTTCCCATGGAAATTAATACGGCCAATTCAGTGAAAAATAAAGATAAAAACTCTTTTTTCATTATTACTAATTTAAAACTTCGATGGAAAAAAGATTTTCGTGGTCACAAAACTTAAGAAATATTTTTTTGGATATCAAGTGGCGACACTTTTTACCATCTTCTCCGGCTAGAGCGTTTAAAACCATGAGTGGTTAAAAAGATGGGAAAAGATAAAAATAGTTTTTATTTTTAACTATAAATTAGCAAAAAAACTAGGGGGGAAAGCACTCAACAAGTGTATTGAGAGAAAGTTTTGAAATTTTTTTCGTGGCTTTTCCCGTATTCAAAATCAGTGAAAATTATTTTTTGTTAATTGTTTTCAATTTTTTTATTTGTCTTCGAGAAAATACCAAAAAAAGTTTTGATTGTATAACTTATTTACTTATTCTTCAATTTTTTCGATTAGAACACTTAATATAAAATTTTTGAGAAAATAAATTTAAGAGACCAAGTTTTCGCTGTAGGCCGGAGAGGGAGTTAAGAAATCTTTCACAATTCTAATTTTTATGTTAGAGTCATAGTTTAACTACTCATATGTCACTCGCTTTAAGGGAATATTTTACTGTCGTATCTAGGGGTACCGTTTGCCACCATTTGCAAAACGTGTTGCATGGTTCACGTGGAATGCACGTTGGTCCAAGTTTTAAAACAATTCCTAAAATGGCATTGTATGGTTCAGTTAAGTTGTACGATCATAGTTATTCAACCGACTCTTGTGTGGTGGTATGTACGAGTCGGTGGTAGTATATATGACGATGTTGCGTGGTAGTATGAATGTGTGACTGATCGAAGAAACAAGTATAATTAAAGATTTAGATTTAGATTTATTCCGTCAAAAAAACAGTAAAATCTGTATGTGACGTAGGGGGGGAAATCTCGGCACGTTTTCTTGAGTTCCAGAATCCCTTCCCGTCATTTTAACTATTAATAGTTGAAAGATCAGTAAAAGTTTAACGTAAATAAATAAAAATAAATTTTAAAAATCGTAAGATTAGCAATATTTGAAAAATAGTCATTTTCGTTTCCGAGTTATAAAAACTTATTTGCATCGATAAATGAATTGTAAGTATGATTTTTCTGCATTGCTAACAAAATAGCAACTCGCCCTTACCTCTACTCTTACCATTACAAGCAAAAGGACAGTTCAACAAAACGTGCGCATAGTCAAGCTACATTTACGTCCAGCAGCAAAACAAGGGGCCATGTCAACATTCGCTCAATGGATCAGGGAGACTGGAGAAAAACCTAATCGAAATTAATATCCAGGCTGCGGCTGGATTCGTCTTAGCTACACAGCTAGTGTCGAAAACAAACACCTCCCGGTCAGATAGTTGCGTAGACAGCTCTAGAGACGCTAGCCTTGAACGAATCCCAGCCGCTGGATTCGGCTCTAGATAGGGAATTACTTGTTAACTCTTCTCGTGGAGAAGTATCTTCGGTACGCGAAAACCAACCAAATTGACGATTCGTCTGAAGACTGTTCTGAAAGAGATGAAGAGGCTGGGCTGTTGATGGGAGGTTCTCACACACATGACTTCTTCCAGTAACTTCTTGAACGCTTTGAATAAAAACAAAAACAATTAAGAACAAAAAAGTATTTTGTGTCACCTATAACGTGTCTACGTTATACTATATTAAAATTTAAACTTCCCGCTATACTGGTATTTGATGCAAAGAAAATATAAAGTTTAATAACCACTACCCTTGTTGATATTTCTGGTACGTCAATAGTTATACATACAGCGCCAGCGTGGGTGTGGTGTGTGTATGTTAGTTGTGGATGAGTAGCTAGGCAGGAGACTGAATTGTCTTGAACAAAATCTGTGTTTCATGAAATAATAGATATTTTCTTCTAATCCATATAATATTAACAATGTCACTGTTCGCCAACATGCCGAAACCTCATGGACACATTATATCAGGCTGTGTACCACCTAAGCAACGTCTTCCTAATCCTGAACTGATTACTTTTACGTTGATTACCAAACATACAATTGCGTTGACAAAAAATATTAAAAGCAAATTCTACAACAATAATTTACAAAAACAAATTTTAGACTAGTTATTCTTTGCGTAGATAATAGGTGCAGATTCTGACGCACTAAACTTTACTAGAAGTACACTCTACCCACCCAGCTTCCTGTACCCCGATTCTTAAGCATAATCTTGCAGTGACCAGCTAAAGACTGCACTGGCAGAGTACGCAGATATCGCACATCTTAAAAATATTGATCATTTGTTTGGAGAGGATGAAATTATATTCCTTCTCAAAACAAGCGCTAGTGGTGTGTACAAATTAGAAGAGACGTTTTAGTGTGAGATGTATACGTGCTGCAAAGTTTCCCGAGTTTTATTTTTCTAACGTGGGCGTCACCCTTTAGTCCAACCCCCTTTAGGAGCCACCAGAGAAAGCTAACGGGAACCTGCCCAACAGTTGGCCCTTAGGGTGAGTCTAGAACCATATTTGCGAAGGAAGTGACACAAGAGTAACGATCCTCGGTGTTTGGTAAAATTGTGCCCACGCATCCTCCTAGAAATATAATTAAACACACTGTGTTATATCATTCTTACTGAGAAAGTTTAATCGTCATTACTGTAAGCGCTACACAGACTATTTCATCTGCAATATGAATGTATACATAACTACTACACTCGACATAGTCACCATATTCATCAGGTGACAGTATCAACAGCTCTCTACAAAAAATTCACATATAATACATGTACGTTATTTTACAGCATGTTGACAGATGACATTAAGCGATTAAATTGGATACAAAAATTATAAACCCCAAAGAAAAAACTTTTCTGCTGCACAACTGAACTATATAATAACAGACCATACCGAGCATCCAAAAGGCAACTAATATTAATTTTAACAATGACTTTTAATACATTATATACCATTTCGATTATATAATTGTAAAGCACATGTAACAAGTATTGTACTTCAGCTTCTGGGTCAATGACCCCCATATCGATTAGGTTTTCGTCCAGCTTCCCTGAACCTCGAGAGATTGCTGAGATGGCCTTTTGATTTGCTCTGGACATAAATGTAACTTCATATTAACTTTTCTCCTTAGGACATCAAACACAGTTTTTAATTGTTTTTCATGTAAATAAATAAATAAATAAATAAATAAACGTTACATTAAGCTGATCATTTGATATAATATTGATTTTCTTTTTTTTTCGAGATTCTGAGTCCATAACGAGTAGACTGATATATTTTGTAACTAACCAGCAGATATGTTTCTCAGATAAAATTTATTTAATTATTATCTACTGAAACATTTCATTTCAACAACCCTAGCAGTAGTGGTAGTTTACCTGCCAGAACGTAGCGAGTGTAGAGACCCAACTTCTTCGGCTGTTGGATGCAGTTGCAGACGAAGTTCTACGGCGTCTCATACGAAATGAGAGATCGGTTGCTGATAGAAGTTGCCAGGTGCGACGTGTAATCTCCTGAGAAAGAGGTCAAGTAGGCGCGAGTCGGGCCCTGATTGGCCCTCGCCGCTCCGCTGATGGAAATGTCGCCTTGCACCTTGGCCACCACAAGCACGTGCATGAGTCGGGGTAGACTTTGAGCTATATACTGAAATGACATATTTTCTTCATGAATCAACGTTTAATCATATTTTTTATTGCCGGCGCCATTTTTGCAAACAACTTAGTTGATCTAAATATCACGTCCATTCTCGCCAGTATTTTACGAAAAAAGGAGGGGAGTATACTCACACTTTTGTCAAATTGCCCATGATCTTATTTAAAAATTAATCTTAAAGGAACTAATTTTTTAAGAGAATAATCATATATATTAGTTGTAGAAATGCGTCAAACAGTGTTGCATTTCTAGTATTTTCTAACAATCAGATTTTTTAACGGAAATAATAACTTGTGATTTTCCTTTAAACGTACTTCAAACAATCCAATAACAAAATTTATTGAAGAGCGATGGAGCCATTTTCTTTAAATTTGAAAGTAATCCGGAATCGTACTGTAAAGTACCCCTAAATTTTTGTAGATTTCGAAAAATGTCGATTGAAACAAAGCAAACAATAAGAAATGATAAAAAAAATACGTTGTTCCAAAATACGAATCCAATTTGTCTTCAAACCCTTTTACGAATAGTGTATTAACTGTTCTATATGAGATATAATAAACCATATATTGCTGTATTAGTTTCATTTTTACAGAAGAGATTAATATTTTAAATATCTTACGTCCTTAAAATTGACATTACACATGTATTTTATTGTCTAAAGTGTTTGTTAAAACATAAGTTACAAAGTATCTCAAATTATGATTTTTGAATGATAGATATGTTTTTGAGTATATGACAATTAAAAATGGCAAATTTTCGGACACTTTGGTAGCCAATTTTCTTAAAACTTTGGGAAACTATATTGAAATTCTTCACAGTCGAAAAGTGTTTAATTCTCTCCGATATTCCGAGAGCTTGATTTCGACCAAGATATCTGGGGGCTTTAACTTGAAAAATGTTGAAAAATGTTTGTGTTTTTAATGAGAAAAAAAAGTGTATATTGCACAAAAACGAAAAGTAAATCATCGCGTCTGTTGGAAAGTATTTTGTCTTACAAGAGTTTGTCACTTTTAGGTTAATATTACCGTTCATGTGAAAGTAATGTATTCCCTCGTTTAAGAATTTGCATCTGGTATACGTTGATAACCCTGACAAGAATTTGTAATTAACAATTGTTTGTTTTAATTTTTTAAATGGCATCATTTTGAACAAAATGTATTTAATAAATTGATTAATTTTTCCGATCAGATGACCGAGATCGCTAAATATAGCGGGTTCGAGTCCCGTCTCGAGCATGGGTTTGAGTACGTCTGTATATGTGTTGCCCTTTCACCCCTAATTATCATCATCGTTTAATCTTCAATACTAAGAGTATTGAAGCTAACAATACAATAGTAACAGTATTGTTGCTTGCAGCTAACAAATATGGGGAATGAAAAACGGATGTAACCAAATACTGATACCATGATAAATCTACATGAATCCGACCGTGAGATAACACTACTACATCACTGACCCAAGATAAATGCCAGATTATGCAAGGTTATGCATTTACCCGCATGCTCGCTTAATTAAAGTGCGCCTATTCGCACGCAAAAAACGGATTAATATGTGAAATATTGTTAGAAAAGTAGTATCAACACCCAATACCCAAAAACTGATTTATTTCTTTTTTTCAATTTTTTTTTTGATTGGGATAGAACTTCGCATTTATAGGTGTTGTGGTGCGTTATCGTTGGCATCTTTCATGAAATAATTGTAAAGGTTGTCATTGCCAACAAAAGTACTTTTGTTGGCAATGACAACCTTTACAATTATTTCACTTCGCATTTAGTTTAATTTAATTTACCTTTCTTAATCGCCCTGACTAACTTTGAAAATTTTAGGAATTATAGCCCAATCCTGAGTGAAATAGGGTATATTAAAATGTATCCAAAACAAAGATTTGCCTAAAACGGCTTCTAATTATTTCTTTAAACGTTTGGTAGGGTGGAGCTAAATAAACTGTATCAGATGATATTAACGCCATTTTCATCTATTATTTGGTTGCGGTTTTTTGAAATTTTTTTTTAATTGCTTTGTTGTCTCTCTTACGCTGTTAATATTTATATTCGAGGTGATTTGTCCACAATATTATGTTGATGAGCAAATGTGCTTTAATTGAATTCATAAAGTTTATCGAAATGAGAGTTTTCTCTAAAAAGTAGGTCAGCTTGCCGCCTTTTCAGAAACACCCAAACGCGGTTTCTTCAAAAACAGTTCCATTTTTTTCTTCAAATATTTCTTATTGGTAGTGCTAATTACACTGTTTAAGTTGACATAAAAATAAATGTGCTCCATAATCTACAATAGAATAGAATTTAAAATGGAATTCAGTTTATACATACGTTAAACGATGACGTTTTTTGGATAAATCATTTTATCTCTTGTGTGATTTCAATTTTTAATGTAATAAATAGTAGTGAGCAAGATATATATTACGAATAGTTGAGGTTAAATTGCACCCAAATACAAACACTCCCTTTCATGTAACCGTGAAAATTATTCGTCTTTTTAATTTAATTTCACTTAAATTTTTGGTTTCTGCGTGTTTCTAACCAGTGTGGAGGGACCTAACTTAACTATATCTTCGAAAATCTAATTGAAAGTTCCGAAACATGACATTTGTAGAACGCTGTTGAAGAAAATCTGGCCGAGATCGCTAAGGCAGCGGTCGGGTGTGGTTGAATTTGAGTTCGTCCGTTTACCCACTAATCATCACAGTATTACTTAATCCAGTGCACAGATACCCCTTACGTTAAATAGATGGTGGTCGCTAATACCGGTGTTGTTACAGATACCTTAAATAATCAAACAAAAAATACTAACTCCGGTCCCATAACATCCCTTTATTTCCCCATGTGTCCCACAATACTCGTGTCCTCATGTATCTCACCTGTTCCCACATTATGTTTGTCCCTTTGGGTTCCTTAAAAGTAGCTTTTAAAGTTTTAAGACAAATTTATTGTTTATCAACTATCCGTGATTATAATGTACTCACATTAATGTGTCTTATATGTTGTAGTCTGAATACTTCCTCTTTTATCTTTTGACTGCATTATCATTGAGTATATATTCACAAGTGCTTCACTCGCGCGATTTTAGGTAGATAGAGACTAATAAATTGGTGATAAACGTCGTCTATCCTCGGTGCGTTGTGTATAGATTCATCAAGTACTGTGTTGTCCAGCTGGGGGCCACTTGTTCGGGCCCGCGAAAGGTTATTAGTCAAAACTGAGAGCGTCCAGGCCGAGCGAGAAAAAAGCGCGCCTAGCGCATGCGTCTTGATGGGGTAACGCCCCCTTAATGTACACTATGGAAAGTTTGGATTTTAGACTTTTCTAGTAAATTCAGAAATTCGACATAATCCCTATGTGTTTCGCCGCGTATGCATGGTAAGGCCCGTCATTACCAATGCTTCCCACCCCTTTGAGAGCAGGCGGGGGTGTGGCCGAGATCAACAACACCGGGAAACCAGGCGTGCATCGCTCGAGTAATGTAAATACGACCTTCTTAAAGGTTTTAGTTGTGACCCTTGAGGCCTTGCACGTTGGACACCCCTGTTCTAGTATATTCATCATACAAAGAACTGTACGAGTATTTTATAGACTCACATTGTAAATTATAGAATTATAGTTTCATTATTATAAGGTTCGTTACAATCAAGTGATGTATTGTGATAGTAGTTCAGAGGTCAGGGATTATTATTAGAACATTTACGATCTATTTCTTCTCATTATGTCAACGTTATTAGTTTAGTTATTAGACTTTAGACAATCTATGTGTATAAAGTTTATAAACCATTTCTAAATAAGAAAACTAATATTCAAAATGCCGAAAGCGGTCGAACACGGTCGTGAACCAAGAGCGCCGATGCGAGGACCGCGCGATCGAAGCCGCAAAGGAATAACTAAGCGTCCCTGCACACGGGCGTTGCGTTCACGCGCGTTAAGTTACGCGCGGCGCAGAATAACACTACATCTTAAGCGAAACGGCGCACGGGTGCATTAGCCGTTTCGCATAAGGTACATAAGGCATTGGAGTATTAGATCTCTTGCTTTCTAATAATTATTATTTCGTTCATGATTATGTTGTTAGATTTTACAGAGTAAAAGTAGATCAAGTTTACGAAACAATTGCAACATTAGAAAACTAATATTCAAATTCTGATAGGAGTGGTGATCTTGAAGCGGAGAACGCCAATTCGACGACCCGGGTTCAAATCCGGCAAAAGGAATGAGTGTTTCCACAATTGAAATGTATCGTGATTTGCATCACCACCGACATTCCATCGAATTCCATTCCTAATCAATAATTCGCGTATTACCGTGACTGGCACATCTCGATGGCAAACAGAAAACACCTTTACCTTACCGAGAAAGGACCTTGTGCAGGAAAGTTTAGAGCCCAATTCCTTGACTACGCTGATAAATGAGTATGACACTCATTACATGAAACTGTTTACTGTTGTTGTCTGGCTGAAGGCATGTGCCCGTTTCTGGAAAGGCGGAAACACTGAAATATATTTAGAAAATAGTTTTAGTTAAAAAATTAGAAACCAATCAATTGACTGTACTTGGCTCAAAATCCCATGAACTATGTCAGGCCTACTGGCGAGGTCCCTGCCTCGCGACCATGACTTAGGGGGTACGTGTGGTTAGCACGTAGATTTCCCCATACCGTATTCCAGTCTTCTCAATGTGAGACGTGTATTTTATCATCGTCGCACAGCAACAAATACTGGGACATTGCTAGGAAAACGTACATTATAGTCATGGCTCAACCGGGAATCGATGTATTTATATGGATAATAATTTGATTCTTTACGATTGCGTAGTTCTCTTTCCTCTCCCTGAAGGGCCCTGGGAAAACGAACCATCCACAGATCAATATAGAATTGATTATTCTGCCAATATTAAAGTTGAAAAACATATCTTCCGTTCGATAACTGAGCACAGTGAATATGATGTTAGAATAAATGAAAGTGGGAGAAACCGGGGCGGGATATGATTTTGCGGTGAAGGGCGAGGCGCACAGAACCAACCAGAGAAAGGAGAGGACGGTCAGGTAAGGCGGGACGAGCAGAGAAGACGAGGACGAGTAGAGAAAGTGCAGACGGGCAGAGAACGGCGGGGAGGGGGAGAGAATGGTTAAGACGGGTAGAGAAAGGCGTTAAAGGACGAACAATAGGAAAAGGCGGACAAATCCGAAGGAAAAAGTAATGTCTAGATGGCTTCTCCTGATTCTATTTTATCTTAAAGTCGCCACTGGTTAATATTGGCATATTGAGATCAAATTCTATTTTTAAATTCATGTGACAAAATGGAAAATATTGTTTGTTGTAAAGAAATTAGCAAAAAATCATCTCATGAAATAAGGGCCACAGTGTAATATAATTCTTACGGCTCCCCACCTAGTGTACATTAGATGTCTGATGGTGAGTCGCAGACGAATGATCAATACGAAATTTGGACATATCTCGGGACAGTGGGATCCTTGTGGGGAAAAAGGACATCCAAACTTAAAACACAGAAATACACAATATTTTGTTCATGTATTCTTGAACTCAATCTTTTAATATACCTAATAATACAAAAATGATGAAAGAAATTGAACATATTGTTTGAATCACGAATTTTCTTAAATTCTGCAATGTGCTTTGAAATACGTAATTCATGTGAAATAACAATTCTTGTTTTCATAGCTGCGAGAACGTTCGTTACGTTTGATCATTCGCGTCACAGGCAGCTCTGAATGATTTTAATTAAATTAGAAAACGAGAAAATACCTTACACTTGTGAGCTCTCAAAAATGTAAATCAATGAATTCAGATACTATTTAACATGTTTAATCATAACCCAAACCACTCTCAACCAAATCACATCATAAATTTACAGAGACTGTTTCAAACCAGCATTAAATAATCTATACAAGAATACATCTAAGTTCTTAATTACGGTATCTACATTTGAATAACAAAATGTAATTCGTGCCTAGCGTTCGTAAACAGCTTGCAACTATCTAGAAGCAATCCCCGTTTCTCAAATTTAATAACGTCGCCTGTTCTGAATTCGGAGCGCCAAGGCGTTCAGAACGGCGACCTCACGCCGCTAGAACGCTCCACCGCCCCTCCAATAGGTTTCGCCTCGTTACCTTCCTCGGCGGCAGCTCAGATGTCGCGTGGCGGGAGGCGGCCTCGTCCGGCCTCGGCAGCGTTCGCCCGCGGCACCCGGCGTTGCGTCCGCACGACCGACTCGTTCGCAGTGTCCTCCGCCTCCGCCTCTCGACCCGTTCCTTAACGTCTTCCTTGTGCTTTTCTCTTCAGAGGCGCCGGGTCCCGTCCAAGTCTGCTTCTCTCTTCTCCTCTTTGGCAGTCTGCACACCCGCTGTGCGAAAATCTCATGCACACCGCGAATGACTTTGGTTCGTTCTCTATGTAGTTCTGGCGTAGCCACAGCGCTTTCTGCTCTCCACCACTTTACACGTAATTGATACATCGTTCTAGGTTTCTCCTCAAAGCAAATAGTCTCTTACTCCGTAGCCTACGTGAATATTGGAAAAGTGTAATTTTTTGGAGGCATCTTCCTTAGACTATAATATTGAATGTATTTCTTTATATTGTTACTATATTAATTCTTCATTTTAAGATTTTTTCTTTTATAAAACTTTTACTTAATAATGAGTCTTTAAATAGGTTTATGGTCAATTTTTTAAAAATATGAATAGATTTCGAGAATAGATTTTAAGAATTCTCAATTCCGGTAAATTCTCTGAATTTTTGAAAATGCTAATTTAAAAATAATGCGAGAAAGTATGTGCTATTCAGCACCACAAGTTCCTTAAACATAAAAACAATATTTAAAAACGCAGAAACTCTCTTAAATCTCATTTCTCAATAACACATTTTTTTACTTAATACGACTTTCCACTGTAAAGGAACAATTTGGAATTTTATTACAAATATGTTTTTTTAAGCGCCTCTGAAAAACTTTCCGTAATTCCATATTTCCACATACTCCGCTTCATTTTGAAGCCGCCTTATTTAATATTCAAGTGTGATAACTACTTCGTACGATGTCAATAATAAACTAATCATACTAATGATGATAATAATGTTTATATTAATGGCGAGGCCATTACTCGTACTTGCGACTAACAACTACGCCTAACCACAGAATATGCAATAATACTGAGTAGGATCATCTAAGAGGGTAAGGGTGAGCTGTTGTACGCCTGGAAGTGCAAAACTAGGGACCATCCCGGTATACGAGTTAAGCGATCGAAAAAAACAAACATAAAATCTCAACCAGAATGGTTACTTATGGTATTTGGAGTCAGTAGTCTCAAGAAGCACATATATGAATACGATTCTACGCATTTTTATTTATTTTTTAAAATGTGTCTTTCCGCCATTATTAATCAGTTATTTTAATTTTTTTAAATATCATTGTGTTATTCGAATTCAGTAACTTCAAATATCATTTAATACCTATTTCTATGTCAATTCATTTGCATTTATGGCCAGTTTTTTTGTCGAGAGTACGAGAGTACTGCTTAGGCCAAACAATCGAAAGCTGCTATTGCAATAAACAATATTGTTTTCAATGACAACCCACATTATAATTCCTTCGACGTATTTGTAAATAGACAATTGTATTATCATTATAATCGTTAGAGAAATAAAAATACAAATGTGTGTTTAAAATGGCTAACATCACTCGACAAACATTTCTAGAACGTCACCATTCTGTAAGATTGTGACGCCAGTCTAATTAAATGTAGATTCTTGTATAATTTTTAATTTCATATTTGGCAACGCTATTATTGATTATTTATCTTCATGTCCGATAATTTTCTCTCCTTTACTATCAGTTGACATTTGTTGCATCTATTGATAATTATTGTCAAGTAGTTTGTGATTATGTGTGATAAAAACATTTTTAGTCTTATCAATTGATTAGTTCATTTTAGTCCATCTATTGATAATTATCGTCAAGTATTTTCTGTTTATGGGAGATGTAAAACACTTAGTCCTCGCGATTTTCGATAATACACGAAAAATAAACAGTAATGATAATAATATGGCTTGTACCTCAGACCGAGAGCCAACACATTTGAGTGCAATGAAGCTGCAACAGCTGTTTGTATTAATTACTCTTAATAATTTTGGCCAGGCAGGTTAGGATTATTATCATCTGACTCCTCAAAACATTATCAGTGTGTTCAATAAAAAAAATACTAATTTCAACTTACACTATCTCCAATACCTTAAAAAAATGTGCTCATAATGCTTTTCCGTATGAAGCTGTATGAATTTAAACTAACTTTATTAAAAAAATAGGACTCTAAGATGAAAAATTATCTGTTTGCTCTCTTGAAGATGAGATATTTAGGTTTATTTTAAGTACTCGTATTCCTCGACGAACTTCACCATGGTTGATGGCACAATTGCACAGTGCGCAGGTTTCTCCGCAGCTGCAAAATTAGGGTGAGAGTGCTTTCAACAAAATGGATGTTGGATTTTGTTGGTATCAAGGCAGGTGGCAGAACCTTCCCTCGGTCCGATTGGTGGGGGGAAGGGGTTAACCACCTGGGGGGGGGCTGGGAGGCGGCACGCATGCGGCGCTAGCGCCAAGGCGCCGTACGGCGGAGAGGGCGAAAGCGGCGGCGGTGGCAGCCCCTGACCTGGACGTATAAATTAGTACAGGCTTTTACGGAAAAACGTTCGCGGGTTGACATTTTACGTTATTGAAGAAATAATTCAGTGAAAGGAGCTTTCTCTTTCATTCAGTAAATCGTAATGGTCTTTTACGAATCAGATGGTATTTAATGTAACATTTTTTCGAGCGTTCCGATGACTAATCGATACAAAACTGCTGGATAATTCATCCCAACCGATGTATTGCCTCTCAGTCTAGGAGTTGTGCAGTATGAATCATGCCATTGTCACCACTGTTTCTCTCGAGGTTCAAGATAAATCCATCCTAACTTAAAATTTTGTACCACACGCACACATACTATTCGACGATCATTCACTTTCGTTGTAAACAACGTGTACTAAAATTAAAAAGAGAAGGATAGAAAGTATTGGTGCGGAAGTCAACCTAACCTCTTTTATTGCCGAATGATGAATAAAGGTTTGCCATATTTTGAAAATGAAAAATCATGCAAGAATCTAAATTTATTAGTAAACATTGCTTTTCTATAGAAACTATTCAATTTTTATCTTTAAACTACTTACAATTAATTATTTACATCCTCCGTTCACGTTTAAGAGCAGCTATTGGTGATCAGCAGATGTACAAAATGGTCGTGTGTCTGACTAGCGGCAGGCACAAAAATACCACACTAACTCTTAGTTACTCGCGCTGTTTTGTCACACAATTATCCGTGCGGTGTACTCTGCTCGGCAAGACTATTTTTTGGAAAAATTAAAGGTCTGAATAATATTTGAATATAATTTTTATTTCATTTTATTTGAAATGTATACATATTACAATTTTGATTAATTAAACAATAATTTGGCTTATTACTTCCATTTGATGACTAACTGAAAATTGCATTCCACGGACATATTCTTAATGATCACTGTAGTAATAATTGGAGTAGTGCGGTTTTTGTTCTTCCGCAAATGAGGCAGTAATTTCTGAACTTCGTTGGGGTTTATTCTTGATCACGACTTCCAGTTTTTGTACTTGTGCGGCAGCGCGCTGCTTTGTTTCACTTTGAACCTTGTTGTTGCCAATGCAAACGTCTCTACACTCTAAATCTCTGTTTAATTAATCACTAGCAATTTCAAGTTCAGTACATGTTCTCTCTCTGCCACTATAACTTTTTTCTGAGAATCACTTGCAGCATCCCAAAACTCATCTTGAAACGGTTCCTCATGTAATGGTTTAAATATATAGTTTTACGTTATACTATTTATCTCTGCATTATTCGTATTGTAAAACAAAATAAATCAGTTTAATTACATTAAAAAATGAAATTTTGTATTGGTACCCGCACGGCGTATAAAGTACTCTACCAGCACTTTCCAATGGAAGTACAATCGTCTCTCCACTGCAGTAAATCGTACGCACCTGCGAGGTTAGGTAAAATGTCAGTGGTGCTCTGATGTTAGCTGACGCCTAAACCAATATCACTTCCTGTGGCGAACAAAGTCCGCCAGCGCGAGTTACTGAGGGTCAAGGTCTTCTGCAACGCGACGGCGGCAAGAAGCGCCTGCCCCGCCGCCTGCTTGTCCCAGAGAATCTCGAAGCATCCATTTCGATCACAATCGAAGGAGGTCTCGTGTAATGAGGGAGAATGTGACGTCAAACGGCGTCGTTTTCTTCCAAAGCCCTCCCCAAGGCTTGAGGTCCCTCCTGGCGCCGGCCGCGAGCAGCGCGCGCACCGCTTCCTCATTGTTACTCAGCGCCGCCCAGTGCAGAGGAGTCTCTCCATCTATATTCCTCGCGTTGACGTCGGCGCCCGCGCGCACCAGCAGCTCCACGCACCGACCACTGCGGTCGTTGTACGCAGCAGTGTGCAACGCGGAATACCCATTGAAGTTGACAAAGTTCACATCGGCGCCGCGTTGCAGAAGGAGCGACACCACGTCCGCGTGCGCATATTTGGCTGCACAAAGTAGAGGAGTGAAACCAAATAGATCAGCGTAGTTGACGTCGGTACCGGTGTCTATAAGACGTCGTACGTCTCTTAGTCTTCCTTCTTCTGCCGCCTCACACAATTGCTTTCCGAGAGAGGAGGGCGAGGTTCGAGCCCTCTCCCTCCTCAACTCCACCTCCCGCACCCGGAGCTCCACCCACCGCCTGGCGTATTCTTCCTCGTCTGTTGGTGCGCCCTGGTGGCCGGCGCCTGAAGCAGTGGCCGTGGAGGTGGTGGAGGGGAGCTCCTCCCCACCGCCCGCTGCTACCCCTCCCGTCGCCGGTGCTTTACGGGCGCCTGCGGCGGAGGTGGAGGCGGCGGTGGCAAGGGACGCACGTTCAGATTTGGGCTTCTCCAGTTGGCGCAACAGAGCCTCAACACGGGGCATGAACTTCTGCAAGGCGCTTTGAAGAGAGGCCTCTACTTCGTTCACACGGCGTTGTAGACGTTCCATATCTCCTTCCCCTGCAGACCCCTCAGGAGTCGATCTTCTTTCTTCGAGGGCGTTCACACTCTCCTGGGTCTCCTGGAGAGGCTGCTGCAGAGCGCGGATGGCAGCGTCCTTCTCCTGCAATTTTCGCTCTATCTCCCGCAACGCCGTCGCCGCTCTCTCCTCCTGCAGGCGCAGGGCCTCATGCATCCTCCTCTCAGCCCTCTCCTTCTGCAGGTTCAGTGCTTCCTGTAACTGCGCCATCCCCTGCACCAGCCCTTGCGCCACCAGCTGCAACGCGGCGCCGACGGCGTCCACGCCATCTTCTGCATCATTCTCGCCAGCATTTCTGGGACTCGCCATGCCTTTTTTTGTGCCTCTGAAACTCATGGAATAAAACATATGTTAACACACATTGCTATAGTTCATGAGCCAGAGTTCAAAACAAGTAATTAATATGGTTCGAGAATTATTAATAATGATCTCACGAAAAAGTAGGTGAAATGTTGAATTTATATGAAATTATTATGTTGAATTTTAATGCGTATATATAGAATGAAATCATTTATAATTCGTGAATACGAAACTTGTCTCACAATAAACCTTTGTCTCATTACGCCAAATACTACTTAGATTCTCAATGGATCAAATTGAGCACAAGTAAAATAAGATTATTGGTTTCCCCTCATTATTTGAACATTCACAACTAGTGGTGCTAAAACAGCGCGTACTTTCTCGCCTGTTCTTCACGCAGGATTGCGCGCAATGTACACATAATTTTGCTGTATTGCAAATGCTATAAAATGCTACACAAAATTGAATAAATGTGTTGAATAATAAATTAAATATATGTACTGAAATATATGCGAGAAGAGGTTCGTTTTTCAAAGTGATGTGCCCTACATATTTTGTGCACTTGATATACTTTGCACTACGATTATTAGATAAAGCAATTTGACGGATTTGTTTAAAAATTTAGAGCCTATATTCTATATGTGATTCAACCTCAACCACCGACAAACATCTCACACATTTTGTTAGTGTCTTCTGGACACACCCACTGGACACAATCTACACAGTACTGTCGAGTGCTCTTGTTTCGTCGACGTCCACAGAGTTAACAACGTCCCGCCCTGCCCATTGATGACTTCGCGGACCCCGCAGTCCCTTCTCGAATACCCTTCGTTTGTTCTTTCCATTCGTGATTTCATGAGGGGCAAAGCGAGACATTAGAAATCGTTTCCTAGTCAAACTTTCTCCACTGTTGTTCTTCGCATCAACATTCCCAGCATTGATGGCAGCGATATTCATGCTGTGCGCCTAGGTCAGAGACTGGAACGTGAGTGGTCGCGTGGATGGCTATTGGAGTTCAAGAGGTTTCCTGCGCTTATCGCTCGTGCTTCAGTTTTCACTTGAGATATATTTTGCTATAATTCAATAGCTGTGCGCCATTTACGAAAGGGACCTCAGGTGTTCACTCCAATACTTTGTCAACTCAGTCTGTAAACAGCGAATGAATATAACTGGTTTACAATAGTAATCCACGCGACCACTGAAGAGCGAAAGCCCGAAAACAAGAGAAAAATATCATCATTTTACGAACACGTGAGGTGGGAATTGCCAGCCTTATACCCCTTTGCATTGGCAGGTTATTGCATGACACGGTGTCCAAACTTTTCCATGTCGTTATATTTTAATATCTATTTTGTTCACTAATAACCGTGATATTAAAATACACATAAAAATCGCAATTTAAATGAACATTTATTTCGAGATTTGCATATGTTTTCAAATCGGTCATAAGATCATACGTTCTTCGTTGCAATAATGTTGTTCAAAATTGCTAATTCTCTACAATTCTAGTAGCAAAATCGAAGGGCGTTCGAAATAAAAGAAAACGATCCTTTCACAATATGGGAAAGAGAAATGATGTAAATTTATTAATGACCTTTGGAAAGTATTGAAAACACACGTTTTAAATTTTCTCCGTTGCCGCAACACTAACACCGTATTATATCCCGTTTGGATTGTATAATCGCAAAGAACCTATAACATGTATCATACTTCAGCTTCTGGTTTCTTCAGGTTTTCGTCTAGTTTAGATTTAGATTTATTCAGTCAAAAAACAGTAAAAACTGTATGTGACGAAGGGGGGAGAAGCTCATCTGCACACGTTGTCTTGAGTTCCAGAATCACTTCCCGTCATTTTTAATATAAATAGTTGAAAGACGAGTGAAAGTTCAACATAAATAAATAAAATATAATTTTAAAATAGCAATATTAGCAATATTTGAAAAATAGTCATTTTCGTTTCCGAGTTATAGAAAACGTATCGGTACACGAACTGCAAGTATGGTTTTTCTGCATTGCTAACAAAATAGCTCTTCTTATCATTACAAGCAAAAGGAGAGTTCAACAAAACGTGCACGTAGTGAAGGTACATTACCGTCCCGAAGCAAAACAAGGGGCCTTCTCAGCATTTGCTCAATGGATCAGGTACACTGGACAAAAAACTGATCGACATGGGGTCATTGACCCGGAAGCTGATGTACACTACTTGTTACAAACATATAAAGTCTTTTAAAAAAAATAATGCAATACTAATGTAAACTAATTCATTATATATCACTTTTTTGTTAAAATAAACAGTATTCTCCGTTTCATTATATATTATATTATATTGTATATTATATCATATTATATTTCATTATATTTCCTCCCTGATCCTCGACCAAATGCTGAGATGGCCCCTTGTTTGCATCTGGACATAAATGTAACTTCAAGTTAACATCTCCCCATACCACGCCACACACAGTTTCAACTGTTTCTGACGTAAATAAATAGATAGATATAAAATAGATAGATAAAATAAATAGATAGATAAAATAAATAGATAGATAAAACAAATAGATAGATAAAATAAATAGATAGATAAAATAAATAGATAGATAAATAAAATAAATAGATAAATAAATAAACGTTACATTAAGCTGTTTATTCGATATAATATTGATTTCGCATCCCCGTAGAAACATAATTAAAGACATTGTGTTATTTCTTTCTTACTGAGTGAGTTTAATTGTCATTACTGTAAACGCTATACACTATTTCGTACATACACATATGAACGTATACATAACTACTTTACACTACATAGTCACCATATTCATCAGGCGACAGTATCAACAGCTCACTACAAAAAAATCACATATAATTTATGTATATTATTTTAAAACACCTTGCCAGATAACATTTTGTATCGAATTTAATCGTTTAATGTCTAGTTCCAAGAAAAAAATTTCTGCTGCACAACTGTTTCTATACAATTAGAGAGCATCCTAAAGGAAAGTAATATTAATTTTAACAATGTCTTTTAATATATTATATACCTTTTGGAATATATAATTGTAAAGAACCTATAACAAGTATTGTACATCAGCTTCTGGGTCAATGACCCCCATCTCGATCAGGTTTTCGTCCAGTTTCCCTGACCTCGAGAGATTGCTGAGATGGCCTTTCGATTTGCTCTGGACATTAATGTAACTTGATAATAACTTTTCCCCATAGAACGTAAACCACAGTTTTGAACTGTTTTTGTCGTACATAAATAAAAAATAAACGTTTCATTAAGCCGATCATTCGATATAATATTGATTTTCCTTTTTTTCGAGATTCTGAGTCCATAACGAATAGAGTGATATATTTTTTAACTAAACAGCAGATATGTTTCTCAGATAAATTTTATTTAACTATTATCTACTGTAACATTTCATTTCAACAAACCTAGCAGTAATGGTACTTTACCTGCCAGAGCGTAGCGAGTGTAGAGACCTGACTTCTTCGCCTGTTGGATGCTGGAGCAGCCGAAGTGCTACGGCGCCTCACACGAAATGAGAGATCGGTTCAGTGTTGCCAGGTGGCTTCGTCCAATAACCCCCAGATGGCGTCGCAAATCCCCCTAAAATTTGAAATAAACCCCTAAACTCTTAAATAATCTAATAATATATATATATATATATATATATATATATATTATAAAATACGAGTCTGAATATGTTAAGATACGTTTTTTCAATGTTATTTATTAGTTCGTTATTGGGGGAAATTTTGAATTAAGTAAAATTCAAACATTTACATAAAACTTTCATATATTAAACACATCTGCGTAATCTCAGTCTTAAGAATGAAACAACATTCTTCTTATGCATCTTAGAATTTTTCTCATCAACAAATCACATCACGTGTATTAAACACATCTGCGTAATCTCAGTCTTAAAAATGAAATAACATTCTTCTTATGAATCTAAGAATTATTCATATCAATAAATCACATCACGTCGACAAAATATACCAGTTGGTTTACATATTTATGTACGCCATGGCGTCGACAATGCTTTCATCAATTTTGGATTCATACATATTCTCCGTATTAAACTTTTTCAGCATGGATGGGCTTGGTGCAAACTGTTGGCAACCACCAGCCATACCGTACCGCACGCGCAAAATACAATCGGCTGTCGTTATCGCCATTCTGTTTCGAAGTTTATCTTTTATCACATTTAAAACTGAAAAGCACCGTTCCACCGCAGCATTAGAGAACGGAATGCTCAACAACGCAAATACAAAATCTGAAATATGTTTAAACCTCGAGTTTCCGCAAGAATTTTGTATTTCGCTGATTTCGAGCCACAATTGCTCCGTAGAATCACTGCGCAACTGATCTATGTTTGACAACAAGTTCCACTCGGCAATAGTCTCATCAATATCGCAAATCAACGAGAACTGAAGGACAATGTTGTTGATGTCCGCTTTAATGAATTTCTTAGTGGAATCAGGCGAAAACTTCTTCACCGACTCCAATATCTCCAAATTATTGGGAAGTCTCTTTTGGATCTCGTCGCACAAGCTGACCACAAATTTGACGCACCTTTCCTTCACATCGTGTATTATATCAGGGTTCTTATTAACTGAGAGCGCATTAAAGTCGTATCCAAAATTAACGCAAGATGAGGGCATTAGGAAAGACTTGAACTCGAACGCATGTATGGCAGATCTCCTCAATCGAGCCAGTTGCTGCGGTACAACGATTTGCTGCATCAAAAAGAACATGAGCTCATGTAAGTCTT
This sequence comes from Gryllus longicercus, assembly GCA_038098605.1. Classification (NCBI taxonomy): domain Eukaryota; kingdom Metazoa; phylum Arthropoda; class Insecta; order Orthoptera; family Gryllidae; genus Gryllus; species Gryllus longicercus. The sequence goes on along the minus strand of JAZDUA010000486.1, from coordinate 453,047 downwards.
CAAAAAGTTTCAGCGGATCAACTTGATCCGACTGAAACAGCTTATTGACAGATGTCACTTTCTTGAAAATGTAGCAAACGTACGTCAGATACATCTTATTCAGCGTGTCTTTGTACATTGAATGCAACTGTCTCGCGGTGTAACATCTGTCTTTCTCGTCTGCAAGCCCGAAATGCAATTCCAAGGCATCCCACTGATTTAAAATCGTCTGGATGGCATCGATGCGCTCAAGCCATCTAGTGCCAGATAATTTGACCGTCTTTTTCGGAACCCCACCCGCGATCAGATTATAAATCTCTTTATAGGCAACTTGACGCTTCGTGCTGTTGGAAAACCAGCCGTGTGTCTCGCGAATCATAAATTCGAGGTTGGAGGGTAAGACTTTGAATGCGTGCTCTGCTGCAAGATGTAAGGAGTGGCATAAGCACTTGACGATCACTGCATTCGGGATATCCTTAGTGAGTCTAGTCGCAAAAGAGTTCCGCGACCCCACCATGACACTGGCGCCGTCAACCCCAATGCCAATAAGCTTATGTAACTTTAAACCGTCCTCCTCCAAAACTTGTTTGAACGCATCGTAGATTGTCTGTGCGTCGCCAGCTTCGAGCTCCACGAGTCTATAAAATGTGGTCACAACTTTACGCTTTTTCTTGCTACAGTAGCGAATCATAATGCCCATGACTTTCTTCGTGTCAATCGTGGTGGTATCGTCAATTATCAGTGAGTAATATGAATCGCCAACGTCATCCATCAAATCTTGCAGCAGGCACGGCGAAATTACATTTACAATCAACGACATACACTTGGTTCGGTGCAGCTTCAACTCTTTTAAGGTCTCCGACTTGCCGTCCAGCGACTTGATGAGCTCCCCCAAGTGGTCCACCGTAGCAACGGAACAGTGTTCCGCAATGAAGGCCGCTACCTTCAGCTCAGCAATTTTGCGCCTATCGTCGATGGTCTGCCTGACGAATTGCGTAATTTGTGGGGTTTGCGCAACGGATCCCAACTCAGCCATTTTCTTCAAATGCTTTTGGGTGTTGGCATGGCTCTCGAGATCCTTCTTATGCGCCTTCAACTCTGACTTGCAGCACTTGCAGAATGCCAGACTGTTTTGTCCAGGCACAGATGTCAACCATTCTACAACAAAAATGTTTAGATATACAGAATTTTCTTTGTTATACCAATACCCTACCGAAAACAAAATTTGATGTAATATTTTATATAAAAATCATATAACATTGCATGTCTCAATTTGACGTCTAAGAAATTATGTAAAATATCATATAAAAGTTTACAAATTTCATATAAAATAATACATGCGATTTTACATAAAATCTTAAATGAGAGGATGTTACATGAGATTTTATATGAAATTGCATACAAGATTTTACATAATTTCTTACACGCCAAATCGGAACATTTGGCGTGTTTTATAAAAAATTTCACATACAATTTTTTCAGTAGGTTACTATAAATAATTGGTTTATTTGGAACTATATTTCTGCGGTTTTGAGGAAAGAACCTGTTAAGGTGAAATGTCAGGTCTAGCGTCACGGAGTTAGGGACATTGTAAATAACTTTGTTTAAAAATGTAATTTTTGAAAAAGCGTTCTACAGTGATCTAAGTTTATATTGGGAGATTGTTGTTTTCTAACAAAATTTAATATTTATTGTCAATTGCTTATAATTTTTTGGAATAAAATTTTTTGTCACCTCGGAATTTCATTCCAAAAAATTACTAACAATTCATTACAAAATTTGAAAATTGTTGGAAAATAATATTCTTCCATTCTGAACTTAGACAACTGTAGAAAGTTTTTTTTTAAATAACATTTTTCAAAAAAGTTATTTAGAAAAATCATAATCTAGTAACTAATGCTTAACATTCCGCCTTAAGTGCACTTTTAAAAATCATGATTTTTCATCACATTTTATAGTACATTTTGATTCAATTTCACGATGCACAGTAATATTATACATAAACCTTCACCACAATTAACTAATAGCTATAAATAGTTAAGTTATTTTTACAAAATATGGAAAGATTTTCAGTAAATCATAGTTTTGTAGAATAGTTGCAAAATAGCAGTTAACTGGTTTTTCCTCAAAACCACAGATTTATAACCTGTATTCAATCATTAGATCACAATATTTGTTTACCTTTGAACGCTTTCTCAGCCTCCCATTCTTTTTTGTATTTCTGGGAGTACTTTTTCTTCTTCGAATCCTTGGGCATCGTTGCAGTCCGAATTCAAAAGTGGTCGAATAAACAATTACACTCCAAAATCAAGCATTCTGCATTTGAACGCGAAATGTTTCGGTAAACCGCCGGACTAAAGCGTTGTTCATTTGTTTCTGCTTGTACGTGTCGCCCTCTACTCATCTAGGGTTATGATGCAGATGACCGCGTATATTTGAATAAAGGAAAGAAAATGATGATAATACCCTTCTTACATACCCGTAAATGTTGTTATTAATCGGTTGATTAATTCCAGAATGTGTATTGTTTAAAAATAAAACAAAAGATATACTTTTAAAAAAAAACCAACAAAAACCCCTAAATAAATTTCCCCCCCCAAAAAAACCACCAAAGCCAAAAAAAAAACACATTTAGGGGAAAAACCCCTAACCTGGCAACACTGGATCGGTTGCTCACAGAAGTTACCAGTTGCGAGGAGTAATCTCCAAGGTCGAGGCGGTCGAGTGGACTCGAGTCGGGCCCTGATTGGCCCTCGCCGCTCAGGCGATGAATATGACGCCTTGCACCTTGGCTATCTATACGCTATCTGTCGGCGATTCCCTGACTTGACTATGACTGACGTAACTTGACAACACAACGGCCCCTAGAGTGCGCTTATTAACATGGGATTCTTCCAGTGTATTCAACGCTCCTGAGTTTGGAGACGCGTTTCAATGTAGACAGAACTAATTAAGAAGAAAAAATTAAATTACCGTTTGAAAAATTCTTACTAAGATATTTTTCTTTATTCGGAGGTTTAAACGAAAACAGCCTTGCTATTCGGTGTATTTACCGAATTCTGCATGAATGTATCAACGATGCGCGGTGCGTATTTCAGACGTAAACAAAATTATTTGTTTATATTAATGGGAAGAAAATACAGTCGCCATTATCGCCTTGATATCAGTGCGGCGTTACAACAATGTCTTGCAACAAACAACAATGACAGCTAATTCCTATGGAATTTGAAAAATTAGCATTGTTGATACCGCTAGCAACAAAAAGAAAATTAATAGAAAAATAAAGTAATTAAATATAATATTGTTATATTAATCAAAACTGCTGGATTTTACAAGCATTCCTCTCGGACATGTTTTTGTCGTTGCCTTCGAGTTTCGTGGAAGTCCGCCCGCCTTCGGGAGTCTTCACTCTCCCTAGCCTTTGTTTGTCGGATGAGGAAAACTGTCACCAAATGTTGAATCAGAATTTTGGTAGAATTTGGGTGTGGTTGAATTTGTGTTCTTCCTTTCACCCACTAATCATAACAATATTATTTCATTCAGTATGCAGATACCCCTTACGTTAAATAGATGGTGGTCGCTAATAAAGGCGTTGTTAAAGTAACCTTAAAAATTCAAACAAAAAATTCTAACTCCGGCCCCATAGCCTCCCTTTATTTCCCCATCTGTCCCACAAAACTCGGCAGTCAAGAATCTCACCTATTCCCACAATATTTGTGTCCCTTTGGGTTCCCCAAAGTAGCATATAAAGTTTTAAGACATCGTTTGCCTGCTATTCGTGATTATAATATTGCACCTTTTAGCTCAGTCGGATCGCTAGTTCATTCCTATAATGAATGGATGTGGATGGAAGAGAAGGAAAGTTATGAAATTATCTATTAATTCATTTCATTAATTGGGAAAAATTAATTTATTCTTGACAACATTAACTGCCAGGGAAGTTACACGCCGCAAGAGAGCGACAAAGACTGCCTACCAACTTTACGCTATGAGCTCATGGTTCTAATAGCTAGGAAGAAACATCTTAACACTAACATTAGGGTTTTGTCTACAATAATTCGTGCATTTTTCAGTAATAAAAATCTGCCTGGGTGCGGCAACGCTGAAACTTTAGCCGGAATACCCTGCGAGTAAACCCCGTGACATAATCAGGTGGAGAGAGTTCATCTTTGGTTAAATACCGGATTATCACCGCAGGTTGTCGGCGCCTCCGCAGACCGGCTGGATGGCTGTCCTCATCTTGTAATTCACCTTCGCTTTGTCGAGAACTGATCAAGTGATATACTTATGTTGGTAGTGGTTAGGAGGTCAAAGATTATTATTAGAACATTTACGATCTATTTATTCTCATTATGTCAGCGATATTAGTTTAGTTAGTTAGTAAAATTGGTAATCAATGTGTTGTACTTGGCTCGACAGCCCGTGAACGTTCTCAGGCCTGCCGCCGCGACGTCCCTGCCTCGCGGCCATGGGTTAAAGGGGCACGTGTGGTTAGCACGTAGATTTCCCCATACCGTTTTTCAAACTTCTCAATGTAAGACGTGGAATTCATTTGACAAAATGGAAATATTTTTTGTTGAACGAGCCCAAAAAAATTAGCAAAAAAATCATCTTGTGAAGTAAGGGACACAATATAATATAATTCTGACGGCTCCCCCACCTAGTGTACATTATGTCTGATGATGAGTCGCAGACGAATGATCAATACGAACTTTGAACATATCTCGGGACAGTGAGATCCTTGTGGGGAAAAGGGACATCCAAACATAAAACACAGAAATACACAGTATTTTGTTCATGTATTCTTGAACTCAATCTTTTAATATATTTTACAATACAAAAATGAAAAAAAATTCTATATATCTTCGAATCATGAAATTTTTAAATTTTGCAAAGTGCTTTGAAATACGTAATTCATGTGAAATATCACTTCTTGTTTTCATAGCTGCGTGTACGGTCGTTACATTTGAGTATTCACATCACAGGATGCTATAAATTAGATTTTAATTAAATTAAACAACGACAAAATATCTTACACTTGTGAGCTCTCAAAAGTTTAAACCAATGAATTCAGATAGTATTTAACATGTGTATCAAAACCCCAACCACACTCAATCAAATCACGTCACAACTTTACAGAAACGGTATCAAATTAGCATTAAATATTCTATACAATAATATCTCTGTTCTTAATTAAGGTATCTACATTTGAATAACAAAATGGAATTCAAGCCTAGCGTTCGTAAACAGCTTGCAACTATCCAGCAACATTCCCCGTTTCTCAAATTCAATTCGCATGTCGCCTGTTCTAAAGTCGGAGAGCCACGGCGTTTAGAACGGCGACCTCACGCCGCTAGAACGCTCCACCGCCCCTCCAAAAGGTTTCGCCTCGTTACCTTCCTCGGCGGCAGCTCAGCTGTCGCGTGGCGGGAGGCGGCCTCGTCCGGCCTCAGCAGCGTTCGCCCGCGCCACCCGGCGTTGCGTCCGTCCGACCGACTCCTTCGCGGTGTCCTCCGCCTCCGCCTCGCGACCCGTTCCGTAACGTCTTCCTTGGGCTTCTCTCTTGAGAGGCGCCGGGTCTCGTCCACGTCTGCTTCTCTCTTCTCCTCGTTCGCAGCCAGCACACCCACTGTGCGAAAATCTCATGCCCACCGCGAATGACTTTGTTTCGTTCTCTGCATAGTTCTGGCGTAGCCACAGCTCTTTCTGCACTCCACCACTTTACACGTAATTGATACATCGTTCTAGGCTTCTCCTCAAAGCAAATAGTCTCTGACTCCGTAGCCTACGTGAATATTGTAAAAGTGTAATTTTTTGGAGGCATCTTCCTGCGACTATAATAATAAATGTATTTCTTTATATTGTTACTATATTAATTCTTCATTTTAAGCCTTTTTCTTTAATAAAACCTTTACTTAATGATGGATCTTTAAATAGGTTTATGGTCATTTTTTTTAATAATATAAATAGATTTCGAGAATAGATTTCAAGAATTCTCATTTCCGGTAAATTCTCTGAATTTTTAAATATGCTAATTTGAAAATAATGCGAGAAAGTATGTGCTTTTCAGCACCACAAGTTCCTTAAAAATAACAAAATAATTAAAATCCCAGAAACTCTCTTAAATCTCATTTCTCAATAACACATTTTTTTTTTTACTTAATACGACTTTCCACTGTAAAGGAACAATTTGGAATTTAATTACAAATATGTTTTTATTATTAAGCGCCTCGGAAATCCTCTCCGTAATTCTATATTTCCACATACTCCGCTTCAATTTGAAGTCGCCTTATTTAATATTGAAATGTGATAATTATTTCATACGATGTCAATAATAACCTAATAATACTAATGTTAATAATAATAATAATAATAATAATAATAATAATAATAATAATAATAATAATAATAATAATGTTTATATTAATGGCGAGGCCATTACTCGTACTTGCGACTAACAACTACGCCTAACCACTGAATATGCAATCATACTGAGTAGGATCATCTAAGAGGGTAAGGGCGACCTGTTGTACGCAAAGGAGAGAAAAACTAGGGACCATCCCGTTATACGACTTGAGCTATTGAAAAAGAAAAAACATAAAATCTCGACCAGAATGGCGACTTATGATATTTGGAATCATCGATCTCAAGAACCACATATATCTATACAATTCTACGCATTTCTTTTTAATAATAATAATAATAATAATAATAATAATAATAATTATTATTATTATTATTATTATTATTATTATTATTATGTCTTTATTAATGGCGAGGCTCAGGCCATAGGGCCTGCTCTTCCGCCTAACTACTGAATTTACATACATTTAGAGTAGTAACATTTTAAGAGGGGAGGACAAGTTGTACATTTACGTCTGGGAGAACAAATCTAGGGACATACTGAGTAGTGAAAGGGAAGTTTCGAGAAAGAGAAAAGAAAAGACGTACAGGGGAAGGGGTCAAAAAGTATAAATGATAAAGTTTGTGAGGGAGAGGGAAGATAAAAAAAGCGAAGGAAAGGACGAAGAAGAAGTAGGCGAAAAAAGTTATTTCAGGAACGTTACAGAAAGCTACGTTTAGTTCACAGTAGCACTTTACATAAATATACAATAATTTTTACACCAGAGAAGCACAATACACTATAAGCTAATAACAACAGTAATTTTAAACACAATACTGACAGTATTAAGGAACAATACAAAGAGTGCGGGTATCTTAACATCAATTTTGTTTATGCCAATATATTGTAGTGAATATCCTGATGATGGTACAAAGATAGCTACAAGTATATTTTATCTGGAACGTCACTAATATTTTTGTATATTTTATTAAAAATTTCTTTAGGGTACATGGAAAAATAATAATGCTTATAATTAGGTGTGAGAGGGAATGGTAGATGAGGATAGAGCAATGAGGTATGGGGTGGAATATTGAGAATAAGGAGGGGGGAATAGAGGGTGACCAGGCGCTTGGAAGTGGGAGAAGTCTGGAGATTGAAGGAGACGTTAACGCCGTTCTATATGTCGTTATTCCTTACCCATGTGGTTAAATCAGCTTTGAATTTGCCGAAAGTATTTAAATGTTTTAGTCTCGCTGGTAATTTATTCCAGACTCGGATATCTGTAATGGTGAATGATTTACTGAATGAAGTCGTGTTGTGACGTAGAACTCAAAGCAGGGCTGATTCACGAGCTCAATTTTAAATGTGTCTTTCCGCCATTATTAATCAGTTATTTTGATTTTTTAAATATCATTGTGTTATTCGAATTCAGTAACTTCAAAAATCATTTGATACCTATTTCTATGTAAATCCATTTGCATTTATGGCCAGTTTTTTTGTCGTTTAGTTCGAGAGTACTGCTTAGGCCAAACAATCGAAAGCTGCTATTGCAATAAACAATATTGTTTTCAATGACAACTCGCGTAATTATTCCTATAACGTTTTTGCAAATAGAAAATTTTATTATCGTTACATTTGAGACAGTCATAAAAATAAAATTGTGTGTTTATAACTACAATTGTGTGTGTTAAAAAATACAGTTGTGTGGCTAACATCACTCGAAAAACATTTCTAGGGCGTCTCTGTTCTGTGAGATTGTGACGCCAGTCTAATTAAATGCAGATCTTGTATATTCTTTTTTTGTAATTAAATGTATATTCTTTCATTTTCATATTTGGCAATGCTATTATTGATTATTGTATCATTTCCAAGAATTTCTTCTCGTTTACAATCAGTGGGCATTTGTTGCATCTATTAATAATTATTGTCAAGTATATAGTGTTTATGTGTGATAAAAACATTTTTAGTCCTATCTTTTCATTAGTTCATTTTAGTCCATCTATTGATAATCATCGTCAAGTTTTTTCTGTTTATGCGTGATGCAAACATTTTTAAGTCCTCGCGATTTTCAATAATACACGAAAAATAAACAGTAATGATAACAATATGACTTGCCTACACATTTCATTGTCAAGAGCCTACACATTTCATTGCAATGAAATACATAGCAGTTTCTATCAATTACTCTTAAGAATGCCTGGTGAGGTAAGTTAGATTTATTAGAGTCTGATTTCTTAAAACATTATCTCTGTGCTCAATAAATAAAAATTCTAATTTGAACTCTCACTTTCGTACTGATACCTTAAAAAAACATGTGCCTATACAGCTGTCGGTATGAAAAATTAGGTCTCTAAGATGTAAAACTATCTGTTCGTTCTCTTGAAGATATTTAGGTTTATTTTAAGTACTCGTATTCCTCGTCGTACTTCACCATGGTTGATGGGACATATGCACAGTGCGCAGGAGGAGTTCCTCTGTAGTTGCAACATTCGGGTGAGAGTGCTATCAACCAAAAGGATGTTGGATTTCGTTGGTTTCAGGGCAGATGGCAACTTCCTACTGTCCGATGGGAGGGGGGTAATTAGCTGGGGTGGGGGAGGTGACAACATGCATGCGTTGCTAGCGCCGCGTACGGCGGCGGTGGCAGCCCCTGACCTGGACGTAGAAATTAGTACAGGCTTTTACGGAAAAACGTTCGCGGGTATTGACATTTTAGGTTATTGAAGAAATAATACGGTGAAAGTAGTTTTTTCTTTTATTCAATTAATAGTAATGTTTTCAGGGATCAGATGATTTTAAATGTAACATTTTTTCGAGCGTTCCGAGGACTAATCGATACAAAACTGTTGTATAATTCACTCCAAATGGAAGTATTGCCTCTCAGCCTAGGAGTTGTGCAGTATGAATCATGCCATTGTCACCACTCTCTCTCGGGATTCGAGATAAATCCATCTTAACTTAAAATTGTGAACCACACGCACCCAGTTACTATTCGACGAGAATTCATTTCATTGTGAACAACGTGTACTAAAATTTAAAAGAGAAAGATGGAAAGTATTGGTGCGGAAGTGAACCTAACCTCTTCTATTGCCGAATGATGATTTTTCATTTTCATAATACGTCAAACCTTCATTCATCCAAGAGACTAAATTTATTAGTAAACATTGTTTTTCTATAGCAAATTTTCAAATTTCTCTTTGAACAACTTACATTTAATTTTTTCAATCCTCCGTTCACGTTTACGAGCAGCTATTGGTAATCAGCAGATGTACAAAATGGCCGTGTGTCTGACTAGCGGCAGGCCCAAAAATGCCATACTAACCCTTAGTTACTCGCGCTGTTTTGCCACACAAATATACGTGCGGTGTACTTTGCCCGGCAAGACAATTTTTTTTTTTGCGAAATTAACTCTGTAAGGTCTGAATAATATTTGAATATCATTTTCATTTCATTTTATTTGAAATGTATACATATTACAGTTTTAATTAATTTAAAATTAATTTGGCATATTATTTCCATTTGATGACTTTAACTGAAAGTTGCATTCCGCGGACATAATCTTAACGATCACTGTAGTAATAATTGGAATAGTGCGGTTTTTGTTCTCCCGCAAATGAAGCAGCAATTTCTGAACTTCTTTGGCGTTTATTCTTGATCGCGACTTCCAGTTTTTGAACTTGTGGGGCAGAGCGCTGCTTTATTTCACGTTTGAACCTTGTTGTTGCCAATGCAAACATCTCTACACTCTAAATCTCTGCTTTACCAATCACTAGCAATTTCAAGTTCAGTACATGTTCTCACTCTGCCACTATAACTTTTTTCTGAGAATCACTTGCAGCATCACAAAACTCATCTTGTAACGGTACCTCATATAAAGATTTAAATATCTAGTTTTCCGTTAAACTATTTATCTCTGCATTATTCGTATTTTATAACAATAAATCAGTTTAATTTCATTAAATTTTATATTGGTACCCGCGGCGTAAAAACTAGGCTACCAGCACTTTCCAACGGAAGTACAATCGTCTCTCCACTGCAGTAAATCGTACGCACCTGCGAGGTTAGGTAAAATGTCAAAAGGCGCGCTAAAGTTATCTGACGCCTAAAGCAATAATAGTTCCTGTGGCGAACAAAGTCAGCCAGAGCGAGTTACTGATGGTTAAGGTCTTCTGCCACGCGACGGCGGCAAGAATCGCCTGCCCCGCCGCCTGCTTGCCCAAGAGAATCTCGAAGCCTCCATTTCGATCACAATCGAAGGAGATCTCGTGCAATGGAGGATGCTGCGACGTCTAAAGGCGTCTTGTTCTTCCATTCTCCTCCCCAAGCCCTGAGGTCCCTCCTGGCGCCGGCCGCGAGCAGCGCGCGCACCGCTTCCTCATTGTTCCTTTCCGCCGCCCAGTGCAGAGGAGTCCATCCATATCCATCCCTCGCGTTGACGTCGGCGCCCGCGCCCACCAGCAGCTCCACGCACCGAACACTGCGGTCTTTGGACGCAGCTATGTGCAACGCGGAACATAACAACGTGTCGACAGCGTTCACATCGGCGCCTCGTTGCAGAAGGAGGGACACCACGTCCCCGTGCGCTCTAAAGGTTGCACAAAGTAGAGGGGTTAAACCTCTTCGGTCTGTGTAGTTGACGTCGGCACCGGAGTCTATGAGACGTCGTACGTCACTTAGTCTTCCTTCGTCTGCCGCCTCACACAACTGCTCTCCCAGAGGAGAGGGAGAGTTTCGGGCCTCCTGCATCTTTAACTGCAGCTCCCGGACCCGGAGCTCCACCCGCCGCCTCGCGCGTTCTTCCTCGTCTGCTGCTGCGCCCTGGTGGCCGGCGCATAATGGAGTGGAGAAAGAGGAAGAGGAGGAGGAGGATGAGGAGGAGGAAACGGGCTCCTCCCCACCGCCCGATGCTGCCCCACCCGTCGCCGGTGCTTCGCGGGCGCCTGCGGCGGAGGTGGAGGCGGCGGTGGCAAGGGACGCACGTGCAGATTGAGGCTTCTCCAGCTGGCGCAACACAGCGTCAACGCGAGGCATTAACTTCTGCAAGGCGCTTTGAAGAGAGGCCTCTACTTCGTTCACACGGCGTTGTAGACGTTCTATATCTCCTTCCCCTGCAGACCCCTCAGGAGTCGTCCTTCTTTCTTCAGGGGCGTTCATACTCTCCTGCATCTCTTGGAGTCGCTGCTGCAGAGCGCGGATGGCGTCGTCTTTCTCCTGCAGCTTCCGCTCCACCTCTCGCAACGCCGTCGCCGCCCTCTCCTCCTGCAGCCTCAGGACTTCCGTCCTCCTCTCCTCCACGGCCGTCACTCTCTCCTGGGTCTCTTCCAGTCGCTGCTGCAGAGCGCGGACGGCGTCGTCCTTCTCCTGCAGCTTCCGCTCCACCTCTCGCAACGCCGTCGCCGCCCTCTCCTCCTGCAGGCGCAGGGCCTCCTGGATCCTCCCCTCAGCCTCTCGTTTATGGAGCTGAAGGGCCTCCTGCATCCTCCCCTCAGCCTCTTGTTTATGTAGATGCAGGGCCTCCTGGACCTTGCGCTCCGCCTCCTGCCTCTGCTGGCGCAAGGCCTCCTGTAACTGCGCCATCCCTTGCACCAGCCCTTGCGCCACCAGCTGAAACGCGGCGCCGACGGCGTCCACGCCATCTTCTGCACCATTCTCGCCAGTACGTCTGGGACTCGCCATACCTTTTCTTTGGGCCTCTGAAACTCATGGAATAAAACATATGTTAACACACATTGCTATAGTTCATGAGCCAGAGTTCAAAACAAGTAATTAATATGGTTCGAGAATTATTAATAATGATCTCACGAAAAAGTACGTGAAATGTTGAATTTATATGAAATTAATATGTTGATTTTTATGGGTATATATAGAATGAAATCATTAATAATTCGTGAATACAAAACTTGTCTCACACTAAACCTTTGTCTCATTACGCCAAATACTACTTAGATTCTCAATGGATCAAATTGAGCACAAGAAAAATAATATTATGGGTTTCCCCTCATTATTTGAACATTCACAACTAGTGGTGCTAAAAGAGCGCGTACTTTCTCGCCTGTTCTTCACGCAGAATTGCGCGAAATGTACACACAATTTCGCTGTATTGCAAATGCTATAAAATGCTACACAAAATTGAATCAATGTGTTGAATAATAAATTAAATAAATGTACTGAAATATATGCGTGACGAGGTTTGTTTTTCAAAGTGATGTGTCCTACATATTTTGTGCACATGATATACTTTGCATTACGATTATTAGATAAAGCAATTTGACGGATTTGTTTAAAAATTTAGAGCCTATATTCTATATGTGATTCAACCTCAACCACCGACAAACATCTCACACATATTTTGTTAGTGTGTTCTGGACACACCCACTGGACACAACCTACACAGTACTGTCGAGTGCTCTTGTTTCGTCGACGTCCACAGAGTTAACAACGTCCCGCCTTGCCCTTTGATTACTTCGCGGCCCCCTCAGTCCCTTCCCGGATTCCCTTCGATTGTTCTTTTCATTCGTGATTTCATGAGGGACAAAGCGAGACCCTTTAGAAATCGCGTCTTAGTCAAACTTTCTCCACCGTTGTTCTTCGCATAAACATTCCCAGCATTGATGGCAGCGATATTCATGCTGTGCGCCTAGGTCAGAGACTGGAACGTGAGTGGTCGCGTGGATGGCTATTGGATTTAAAGAAGCTTCCTGCGCTTATCGCTCGTGCTTCAGTTATCACTTTAGATATATTATGCTATAATTCAAGGGCTGTGGGCCATCTACGAAAGGGACCTAAGGAGTTCATGCCAATACCTTGTCAACTCACTCTGTAAACAGCGAATGAATATTACTGGTTTACAATAGTAATCCACGCGACCACTGAAGGGTGTAAGCCCGTAAACAAGAGAAAAATATCATAATTTTTCGAACACGTGAGGTGGGAATTCACGTCATTGCATTGGCAGGTCATTGCCTGACACAGTGCGCAAACGTTTTCATGTCGTTATCTTTTAATATCCATTTTGTTCATTACTAACTGTGATAATAAAATTCACATAAAAATCACAATTTAAATGAGCATTTATTTCGAGAATTGCATATGTGTTCAAATCGGTCATACGATCATACGTTCTTCGTTGCAATAATTTTGTTCAAAATTGCTAATTCTCTACAATCCTAGTAGCAAAATCGAAGGGGGTTCGAAATAAAAGAAAATGATCCTTTCACAATATGGGAAAAAAGAAATGATGTAAATTTATTAATGACACTTGGAATGTATTGAAAACACACGTTTTAAATTTTCTCCGTTACCGCAACACTAACACAATATGATATCCCATTTGGATTGTATAATCACAAAGAAACTATAACATGTATTGTACTTTAGCTTCTGGTTTCTTCAGGTTTTCGTCCAGTTTAGATTTAGATTTATGCAGTCAAAAAACAGTAAAAACTGTATGTGACGAAGGGGGGAGAAGCTCATCTGCACACGTTTTCTTGAGTTCCAGAATTACTTCCCGTCATTTTTAATATAAATAGTTGAAAGACGAGTGAAAGTTCAACATAAATATATAAAAAAATATTTTAAAATAGCAAGATTAGCAATATTTGAAAAATAGTCATTTTCGTTTCCGAGTTATAGAAAACGTATCGGTACACGAACTGCAAGTATGGTTGTTCTGCATTGCTAACAAAATAGCTCTTCTCTTATCATTACAAGCAAAAGGAGAGTTCAACAAAACGTGCACGTAGTGAAGGTACATTAACGTCCCGAAGCAAAACAAGCGGCCTTCTCAGCATTTGCTCAATGGATCAGGGAAACTGGACAAAAAACTGATCGACATGGGGGTCATTGACCCGGAAGCTGATGTACACTACTTGTTAGAAACATATAAATTCTTTTAAAAAAATGTATGAAATACTAATGTAATCTAATTCATTATATACCACTTTTTTGTTAAAATAAACAGTATTCTCCATTTCATTATATATTACATTATATTATATTATATTTTATATTATATCATATTATATTTCATTATATTTCTTCCCTGATCCTCGACCAAATGCTGAGATGGCCCCTTGTTTGCATCTGGACATAAATGTAACTTTAAGATAACATCTCCCCATACCACGTCACACACAGTTTTTAACTGTTTCTGACGTAAATAAATAGAAAAATAAATAGATAGATAAATAAATATATAGATAGATAAATAAAATAAATAGATAAATAAAATAAATTGATAGATAAATAAAATAAATAGATAGATAAATAAAATAAATAGATAGATAAATAAAATAAATAGATAGATAAATAAAATAAATAGATAGATAAATAAAATAAAGAGATAGATAAATAAAATAAAGAGATAGATAAATAAAATAAAGAGATAGATAAATAAAATAAAGAGATAGATAAATAAAATAAAGAGATAGATAAATAAAATAAAGAGATAGATATATAAAATAAATAGTTAAATAAAATAAATAGATAAACGTTACATTAAGCTGTTTATTCGATATAATATTGATTTCGCATCTCCGTAGAATCATAATTAAAGACATTGTGTTATTTCTTTCTTACTGAGTGAGTTTAATTGTCATTACTGTAAACGCTACACACTATTTCATGTGACATATGAACGTATACATAACTACTACACATTACATAGTCCCCATATTAATCAGACGACAGTATCAACAGCTCACTACAAAAAATCACATATAATTCATGTATATTATTTTACAACACCTTGACAGATGACATTAAACGATTAAATTCGATACAAAATGTTAAGTCCCAAGAAAAAACTATTCTGCTGCACAACTGTTTCTTTACAATTAGAGACCATACCGAGCATCCTAAAGGAAAGTAATATTAATTTCAACAATGTCTTTTAATATATTATATACCTTTTGGATTATATAATTGTGAAGAACCTCTAACAAGTATTGTACATCAGCTTCTTGGTCAATGACCTCCATCTCGATCAGGTTTTCGTCCAGTTTCCCTGACCTCGAGAGATTGCTGAGATGGCCTTTCGATTTGCTCTGGACATTAATGTAACTTGATATTAACTTTTCCCCATAGAACGTAAAACACAGTTTTGAACTGTTTTTGTCGTAAATAAATAAACGTTCCATTAAGCTGATCATTCGATATAATATTGATTTTTTTTTCGAGATTCTGAGTCCATAACGAATAGAGTGATATATTTTTTAACTAAACAGCAGATATGTTTCTCAGATAATATTTATTTAATTATTATCAACTGCAACATTTCATTTCAACAAACCTAGCAGTAATGGTACTTTACCTGCCAGAGCGTAGCGAGTGTAGAGACCTGACTTCTTCGCCTTTTGGATACTGGAGCAGACGAAGTGCTACGGCGCTTCACACGAAATGAGAGATCGGTTGCTCATAGAAGTTACCAGTTGCGAGGAGTAATCTCCAAGGTCGAGGCGGTCAAGTGGACTCGAGTCGGGCCCTGATTGGCCCTCGCCGCTCAGGCGATGAATATGACGCCTTGCACCTTGGCTATCTATACGCTATCTGTCGGCGATTCCCTGACTTGACTATGACTGACGTAACTTGACAACACCTAGAGGGCGCTTATTAACAGGGGATTACTACAGTGTGTTCAACGCTCCTGAGTTTGGAGACGCGTTCCAATATAGACAGAACCAATTAAGAAGAAAAAATAAAATTACCGTTTGAAAAATTCTTAAACTAAGATATTTTTCTTTATTCGGAGGTTTAAAGGAAAACAGCTTTGCTATTCGGTGTATTTACCGGATTCTGCA
This sequence comes from Gryllus longicercus, assembly GCA_038098605.1. Classification (NCBI taxonomy): domain Eukaryota; kingdom Metazoa; phylum Arthropoda; class Insecta; order Orthoptera; family Gryllidae; genus Gryllus; species Gryllus longicercus. Next base: position 436,928 of record JAZDUA010000486.1, on the reverse strand, counting down.
TGAATGTACCAACGATGCGCGGTGCGTATTTCAGACGCAAACAAATTATTTGTTTATATTAATGCGAAGAAAATACAGTCGCCATTATCGCCTTGTTATCAGTGCGGCGTTACAACAATGTCTTGCAACAAACAACAATGACAGCTAATTCCTATGGAATTTGAAAAATTAGCATTGTTGATACCGCTAGCAACAAAAAGAAAATTTATAGAAAAATATAGTAATTGAATATAATATTGTTATATTAATCAAAACTGCTGGATTTTACAAGCATTCCACTCGGCCATGTTTTTGTCGTTGCCGCTCGAGTTTCGTGGAAGTCCGCCCGCCTTCGGGAGTCTTCGCTCTCCCTAGCCTTTGTCTGTCGGATGAGGAAAACTGTCACCAAATGTTGAATCAGAATTTTCGCTTCGATAGAACGGTCCGGCATTTCGTCGCCACGTCTAGCAGGGGCCTTTCTGCGCCGCACCCGCTTCGAACTACTGACTCAGCAGTTGACGCGCCCAAAATCACTCGTCAATCAATCAATTGATGTGTAATAGAAGGTATGCTATAATTTCCGATCCTTTCCCTAAGCATTGGTTTCTCTTTTTTTTACAGTGGATAACAGCGTGCAGTTCGACACAACTCGCGCCTATCTAAAAGAATTGGATGTGGTGAATAATGTGTGGATTGGTCTCAAGAAAGGTGGACCGAACGAGCAGTTCGCTTGGACGTAAGTACGACACGACACTAAATGTTACTCTGTGCTTATCTTCTACGTTCGTGTCTTTTAGCATATTGGTTTGGTAATTGCATTTAATTTTTTGTTCATTTAAACCTGATTTAAGAACAACTTTTTTCATATTTTTCTAGCTTCATTTAAATACATAGACATTGCGTTTTACATAGATGCACAATTAACACCATTAAGATGGCTTGCCATATTTCGAAATGAAGTGAATCATTCATGAATTTAAGAAGCTGACACATGAAACATATTTCGGACCGAATTGTAGTAGAGGTGTAAAACACATTAATTTATTGTTAAGGATGCATATAAATTAAACTGAAGAACGACCTACGAACGTACTCTCCTACGTACATGAAATATTGCTTTGGAGTGCCACCTAATTTGTTTTCGAACTAACCCAAAACCTACACACAATGGATATCCCACGCATCACCTGTCTATGAATATTGAAATCAGGTGTCTCTGGATAAATGTTACGAGCTACTAGGAACAAAGATCACTTTTTGCTTTCTCCCTACGGAAAAGAGAGAAAATTAATGATGCTGTGCGTCTAAACGGCGAATTTTCAGCAGAAAAACTGTTATTACATGACCCTGGTGACAAAAAAGTGGATAAATTCAGTTGCTAAATTTTTAGAAAAAGTCTTCTAACACGTCGTGTAGCGAGAATATATGTTGTGTGAGTCGTTGATACCGAAAAATCGAATGACAGCAAATCGTCTGTCCGTCCTCTATCCGTCTGCGAACAGCTTTTCATTGTGTACACGTAGGCTTCCGCGGCTCGAGTCCATTACTTCTAGGCTGTCCGGGTGCCGCCGCGTCGTTGGCAGATAGGCCGACGTTTCGCCTGTCATGTCGCAGGCTTCTTCAGGGTAGTGACACAGTAAAGCTCCGCCTCCGGTGTTATATCTTTCTTTTTGGGGGGGGTTGGCCCAGACCGCGAGCTAATCAGAGAGACCTCTCCGCCCACTAGATAACTTGGGTACCTTTCTTCTTTTATAACGCTCCATAATTTACATCGGTTGACACTATCAAAAGCCTTCTCAATATCCACGAAGGCTAGAATATTTCTCTATTAAACTTTACTCGTTTCTCAATTATTTGTTTTAATGTAAATGTGTCATCTACACATTGTTGAACAATCTTATTTAAACGCCTGTTGTTTTTGAGGTATCTATTCCGTTATTCACAGTTTTTGCGTATACCTTGCAACATGAGTTAAGTAGGCAAATATCCCCATAGTTGTGACATTTACATTGATCTCCGTTTTTAAAACATGGAGTAATTAACGAATCTAATTATTCATCTGGCATTGCATATCTTTACCAGCATTCATTCATTAGGTGGAACAGTCGAAATTTCAGTAACATACCTTCATATTTCATTAATTCTACGTTAATCCCATAAGGACCACAGGCTTTCCGATTTTGGGGGAGGGGGATTTTAACGCACTGCCAAGCTCTAACAAATTTACTTTTTTTATTACTTTTTCTTCATCTGGCGTATAAATTTCTTGAATCCCACTCCATAATTTTACAAAGTAGTCCAACCACTCTTTCCAGGATATTATACTCAATCTTACCGTACCTGTTTCTTCTAAATTAATTCTTTTAACACTTTATAGGCTCTGCTTTGTCTTCGGAATACATCATGTTCTAACATATTCACATATCTGTCTCAATATTCTTGATGGGCTTGTCTCGCTAATAATTTAGCTTTATTCCTTTTTTGGAAGTAGATCTGTTTAGTCTACTCATTTCTGCTTTGTAGATAATACAGGTACGCTACCTTTTTTTCTTGCACTGCCTTTGCAACCCTATTATTCCATATTTTCACAGTTTTCCTTTATCGCCTCATTTTTCGAGTGCCTATGCCTCATATGGTGCTCATCTGAATAATTCTATAATGTTTCTCCATTCATCATTGAGATATTCTGATGTGGCGATGTCTCTCAAAAACTTATTCAACTATATCTGAAATAACTCCCTTATACTAACGTTTTCTAGTAGAAACACTTTACTCCCTACACCTTCTTGTTTATTTTTTGAGGCAGTTCGTTTCTTCCATCTTGTTCTTATATTTATTTTTGTGTCTACTAGATAGTGATCGGAATAAATGTCATATCCTCTTAAAACGCGGGTATCCTTCACGTCTGAACTTAACGTTTTATTAACTATTACGTAATCTACCATTGAGTGTTGTCCGCGAGCAATCAAAGTATATTTATGGATGTTCTTTTTTTTTAAATGTATTGGTGATTATTAGTTCATTGTATGTTACAAAATCTGTAAGTACTCTTCCATTTTCATTCATTAATTGTTCTCCACACAGTCCTATAACATTGGGAGTAGGCTTGTTTCCCACTCTCGCATTTACATCTCCAGGTATAATTAGCCAGTTATTTGGGTTGCAATTGTTTACCGCTGTCTGCAACGTTTCATAAACTTTTACGGTTGCTTATTTCTTACCTTCCTCGGGGGCATAAACACCCATAACTGTAATATTACCTCTACTCGTTTTAAAATCTACCCTTAGTTGTTTTTTTTATGTATGTGTAACTCGTAATACACTTCTTCCATTTCTTATCCACACACATAGCTACACCAGCTTTTGCTCTCTCTCGCTGTTCTGCTCCACTCCTACCCAGTCATCAATCTCTCTTGTTTTCTTTTTTGTTTCTGTTGCAATGTTGGTTTTTCTTACTTCAAATGTTTTTAATAGTTCTATTTCTTTGTTCTATATGCCGCGACCATTCCATGTTGCTACGTTTAGAACATTCGTTATTCCCATGTGCTTTAACCTTTTCCGTATACTGTGGTTGTCATCAAATCGGTCCGGCTTCTTTCCTTGAGGTTGTCAGTAGCAGAACATATCCCCTCTCCACGTTACAGGTGCTGCACCGGTTGAGTTAGGTATTATTATTATTATTATTATTATTATTATTATTATTATTATTATTATTATTATTATTATTATTATTATTATTATTATTATATCATTATTATCATTATTATTATTATATCATTATTATCATTATTATTATTATATCATTATTATCATTATTATTATTATCATCATTATTATTATCATTATTATTATTATCATTATTATTGTTATTATTATTTCTTCAAGTCTCTCGCTTAGCGAGGTGCCTATAGCAGGCACCGGGACCTTAGAACCAAGGTGCCTGCTTCGCTTGCAAACTCGGGCGGTCGGTTATATCAATTAAAACTTCCTCACGATGCATGCAGTACCCAGGGGAACAGCCTTTTGCATTGTTTGTATGGGCCAGTTCTTAAGGCCAAGCCTTGCAGACGATGAAATTAGTTTTTCGGAGATCAGTCCATTTGTAGAGATGACCACAGGGACAACTCTTCAACAGATACTGACCGCCACATGTCGCTCAGTTCAATAGCCAAGGCCTGATATTTTCGCTTCTTCTCGGCAACAGAGGCAACTATATTTCGGTCTAAATGGATAGCTATGTTGACTATAATCCTTTTCCGTAAGCCTTGCCAATTATGTTATTATTACTGTTATTATTGTTATTATTACTATTATTATTATTACTATTATTATTACTATTATTATTATTGTTATTATTACTATTATTATTATTTTTATTTTTATTATTACTTATTGGATATGATATCCAGTCGAATGTAGTTGGTGAATAGCCTCTCCGTTGCAAAGCCCTTCCTCAAATCCACAGCCCGCTTTTTGCAGTAAAACGGCTCTTGAGCGAGGCGAGGACTTCGATAACGATCTAAATTCATGCAGAAGCACCGCCGCGATCCCCTGTTCGTGCAGTCATGAATATATATTCGTTATTTTACTCCGTCGCCGGAAAGGGTTGAAAGATTCCAATTATTGATCAACTTGTGCAAAATGTACGGGGTCAGGAGGGCTGTGGGTATTAAAGGAGCAGAGCTCATTATCTGGGCTTTCTCTAAGCCGGTGCGTTTTATAATCATAAGCCGCGTGAAGTATGGCTAAATGGAAATTGTTTAATTTTTTAATTACAAAAGCGGCGAGCGCAGTAATTCAGAATTAGGCGTCGGTATCCACTTCTACCGCGCTCTTCCAATTTATTCAATTAGTGAAGGCTCTCCAGATCGAGTCTCCCTTTGAATGGTCTCGAAATACGAAGCGTTTCAGAGGGTTAGGAACATTTTCCGCAAATGCTGTGGGGCTGAGATCTCGATGGAACACTTCTCATGGAGTTATTCTTCGTTCAATTTTTTCTTATTTCCTTTTGGCTTTCTCGTTGCAGTGACTTTTCTTTCCTTTAACTACTGTCCATTTTTCCTTGCTATTCTGTTATTTTTTCTCTCCCGGAAGTTACATTTTTCATTTCTCCTAGTGTTAATTTATTTTCTCTCTCTTATTTTCTCTCTCTCTTTTATCATAAAAGTATTTAATTTTTCTTTTGTAATATATTCACAACATTCATACATTTTGCTTTTTTTTTCATCTCGCATCTTATCTTCGGTCTTATTTTTCTTTGATTTCTTACGTTTGACCTCTCCGTCCCTTCCTTAAACATCATCGTTTTCTCCTTTCTCTTTGTCAATAGTTCAAGCTTTAATTTTCGTTACCTGTCTTCCTTCATCAACTTACATACTTTGAAACATTCGTTTTTCGTTTCTTATTCTTAAATATTTTTATCTCACATTTAATTTTTTTTATTTCTTGGAGGCTTTTATTATTTTGCTCCGCTTTATCTTGATTCTCGGTTACGCTTTTTCTGATGTATTACTTTTCATTTTATTCTTCGACCACCCCATCGATCTCCTCCGATTCGACCATTCCGTCTCTTCACATGCACTTCTCCCCTCTCTTCGCTTCCCCACATCATCGTTCCGTTTTCCAATTGTTTCGACGAATTCATTCATTCACGTAAGCCCCACTCCCCTCCCTTCCCCTCCCTTTGTCTTCTGACTCCTCCTATCCTCGTCCTTTAGTTTCCGCGCCCAACTTTCCCCGTCATATATCATCCTAACTTCTTCTGCCCCACCCCGATTCTTCCCAGTCCCTTCTCCTCCCCGCCGTTCCTCACCCCCTCTCTTCCCATCCCTTCTTATGTCCATCCTTTTTCTTCCTCGATGCTTCTTTCAACGCGTCGTTAGACCAGCTTATCTACACCGACTCTTCTCTCCCCATGCCCTCACGTTCAAGCTTTCTCTCTCTGCCCCACCTCTCCACTATGTGTGATGCGGCATCCACAAACGAACATGTATGTTGCCTAGCATCGACGTTCAAAATTAAAACATCGATGTTAAAAATACATCGAACAGAAACCATCGACGTTTTTGAATATCGATATTTTAAAGTATGTTTAGTAATCTCTAACATTAAGTTCGTGTGCAACAAAATTTAATTTGACAATGTTCACGCATCTTATTTTACAATTGAAATTTAACTGAAAACAAAGCTTTAAGAAACGAAAATGTGCGACATGCGAGGAAACACAAAGGAAATAAAAGGGCATCATGAACATATCAGGTGGGGAATAACGATCTCTACAATGAGAGTAGTAGATATCGCATTCGTGTGGTCCGAAAATAACATGTTAACTTTCACAACATTGGGATTATATGAATTTTTTACCCACGAATAAAATATTCTAAATGTAAAAATATCGAGCATAAAACATCGATATTAAAAAAAAATAGAGTATAAAACATCGGTGTTCAAAAAACATCGGCTTCAATACATCGATGTTTAAATTATCGATATTTATATAGAAACATCAATGTTTTCAAAACATCTACATCGACCTTGCCTCCCTTCGCCCTACCCTTTCCATCTCCGCCCTTTGTTTCCCCCTCGTTTCTCACCCCACACGTCTCCCCACTCATTTTCTCTCCATACATTTCTCTCCCCGCCCCTTGCCATCTCCCTGTCTGTCACCGTCACTTTCCGCCCCGCCCCTTCCCTCCCCACCCCTTTTCTCTCCAAACCTTCTTTGCTCTCCCCTTTCACATTTTCTTCCCACCCCTTCTTTGCCCGACACATCTCTTTACACACCTCCCCTCCCCGCCACACATCTCTCCTCGCCACACTTCTTCCCTCTACTTCAATCACCGCCCTTCCCTCCCCACCACTTTTCTCTCCAAACCTTCTTTGCTCTCCCCTTTCACATTTTCTTCCCACCCCTTCTTTGCCCGACACATCTCTTTATACACCTCCCCTCCCCGCCACACATCTCTCCTCGCCACACTTCTTCCCTCTACTTCAATCGCCGCCCTTCCCTCCCCACCCCTTTTCTCTCCAAACCTTCTTTGCTCTCCCCTTTCACATTTTCTTCCCACCCCTTCTTTGCCCGTCACATCTCATTACACACCTCCTCTCCCCGCCACACATCTCTCCTCGCCACACTTCTTCCCTCTACTTCAATCGCCGCCCTTCCCTCCCCACCCCTTTCCTCTCCAAACCTTCTTTGCTCTCCCCTTTCACATTTTCTTCCCACCCCTTCTTTGCCCGACACATCTCTTTACACACCTTCTCTCCCCGCCACACATCTCTCCTCGCCACACTTCTTCCCTCTACTTCAATCGCCGCCCTTCCCTCCCCACCCCTTTTCTCTCTAAACCTTCTTTGCTCTCCCCTTTCACATTTTCTTCCCACCACTTCTTTGCCCGACACATCTCTGTACACACCTTCTCTCCCCGCCACACATCTCTCCTCGCCACACTTCTTCCCTCTACTTCAATCGCCGTCCTTCCCTCCCCACCCCTTTTCTCTCTAAACCTTCTTTGCTCTTCCCTTTCACATTTTCTTCCCACCCCTTCTTTGCCCGACACATCTCTTTACACACCTCCTCTCCCCGCCACACATCTCTCCTCGCAACACTTCTTCCCTCTACTTCAATCGCCGCCCTTCCCTCCCCACCCCTTTTCTCTCCAAACCTTCTTTGCTCTCCCCTTTCACATTTTCTTCCCACCCCTTCTTTGCACGACACATCTCTTTACACACCTCCTCTCCCCGCCACACATCTCTCCTCTCCACACTTCTTCCCTCTACTTCAATCGCCACTCTTCTCTCCCCACCCCTTCTCTCCAAGCTACTCCTCTCCACCCCCTTCTCTCCCTGCCACCTCTCTTCCAGCCCTTCGTTGATCATTCCCCCGTCCGCCCGCCCTTCCCACCATCTCTTTTTTCATCATATGGCAAAGAAAGTAATCGTCCACTAAACGTTTAATAATTTTATTAATTATTACCCAGAGTTAACTTACTTAGAGTGGGCAAGACCCACTGAGGATGGGAAAATCGTTTCCTGAAAGTTAACTCTGGGTAATAATTAATAAAATTATTAAACGTTTTGTGGACGATTATTTCCTTTACCATATTATGGATTACCACAAGATATATGCTGCCACCACGGAATTTCTCTTTTCATCCTTATTTCCCGTGTCCTATTTCCTGCTCTTTTTCTTGTTATTTCGCGTCCTCTCCCCATTCCATGTTTTCCTCGCCCCTTCTTCTCCCCATCCACCCTTTTTCACCTCGAATCTCCTCTTTGCCGCCACGTCTATCCTCTGCCCGTCAGCGAAGGTGAGGACGAAGCATCTCCACACTTTTTCCCCACCTTCTTTTCTAACCCATTCTTCACCGTCTTCTTTTATCTTCATCACCTTCCGCCATCTTTACTTTGTCGTCATCTTTATTGCGCCCATCTACATAATTAATAATTTCTTTAATCTTTTTTCTTTAATCTCTTTCTTAATAATTTCTAATAATCGGCTGAAGTGGCTCAGGGCATCAACTGATATCACGGCAGTGGCTCTGACCGGGAGGTCCTAAGTTCGAATCCCGACGGTGCCAGGAATTTCGACACCAGAGAGCTAGGTCGCATTCAGCCACTGTCTGGAGGCGAATTCTGGCGACCGTCTGCTCCGATCGGAGTTTTCGGCGGTTTCTTCGATGAACACCAGGAAGATGCCAAGTAGTGCCCTAACAAACGGGCCACGGACCGCGCGCGATCTTCCCTTACAATTCCTTGCCCTATCCTCTCTCTTGCTTATGCACTCTTACACATACATGCACTACACTAGCACACAGTCCGGGAGCCCGTTTGGGAGCTTAGAGCTGGTCCCGTCTGGGGCGGTGCGTCGCTGGCAGGAGATACCTGGTTGAGGAAAACCCCGCCAGCCGACGGCAGGTAGGCGCCGGATCTCAGCAACCAACGGGGGCAAGATCACTCCCACCGCCCGAGCAAAAACATGCACTCCACTTACGGGAATTATGCTATTCGCAGTTGGCGCGCCCGGAATAATTAATCAATCAATCAAATCACTAATCCCCTCCCGTTTTCTCATCCACTCTTCACCGTCTCTTCCCTCCCTAACTTTTCATTCGTACTCCGATTTTCATTCGTCTTTCATTCGTACTCCTCCACAGCTCGCCCGTCTACACTACCGATTTCCAATGCGCACAGAAAGTGAAAGAAAATGATATGCAGCCGAGAGAGAGATGTCTAAGGTTCCGTTAGATACCCAGGAACTCGGGGGAAAACCAAAAATTATGAATCAGTTTTGAAGTCGATTGAAAAATGCAAACGTTTGCTTGTTATTCCGCCTAGTTTCATACTAACTTCGTTACTGCCGTCGACACAACTGACGTCATGCGACAGCAAGGCTCCGAGAAAGAGACCACCCGCCATTAAGAATTTGCTACTTTACAGATTGCGTTAAGGAATAGAAACTTTTTGATAATATTGGTGTCTGTAAAAAGCGGTTGTATTGTGTATCTGTATTCAATACTATGTTACATGGCCGGTTTATGGAGACTTGAATTATTTAATTTATTGAAGTATTGTACAAGAGAACCGAACTAACTGGCTCGTGACTTCGCATTCGGGAGGCCCAGGTTCAATCCCCGTGCCGGCCGTTCTGACCGGGGTTTTCTTGGTTTCTCTCGGTCATCCAGGAGAATGCTGGGATGCTTCAATTGAAATGCCGCGACCGCAAAACCGACGTCGTCCACTAACCGAATTCGTTAACTACGCAAAGTCACGAAAGTTACGCGAATTCGAGATATCGCGGGTTGCTGGATGGGTAACCGACTGGAAACCCCGGGATCTAACAGCGCCGAGGCCGAGGCCTCTACGGGAGATGTACTGGGTTAATACAAATACCAAATACAAGAGTACTTTTTTTCTTGGTTGGAAATTTGTCATTTTGTTTAGGTTCGTACAGCTCCATTCTTACATTTGCAGTCCACTAGTTTTTAAAAATAGTTTCTGCGCGGTCGTAATCGTTCATCTTTCTTCGGAACCCCCAATGAATGGGTAGTTCATTCTCCGCTTTCAGTCGCGTTGACTGGCCTCTCCTGCGCGAACGACTGCAAATCGTATCTGCGCGATTTTTCGCGCACAAAAGCTCGCGAAGCGTTTTTATAAATTGTCGGCCCTCGACAGAGTTTAATGAATCTTTTGCGTACGTCTGTGTGCGGCCTTTGAAAAGACCCAAGAATCAAGCACGTTTGGATGAATCATGATTTCAGAGGTCGACATAATTTCATTTACGAAGATGCACTAATGTTAGACACGTACGATTCTAAAATTTGTCTGTCGATCAGTAACGGGCAGCATGCTGATATACACCCATAAAATTAATTCCTCAAGAGTGGAAATACAATTTCTCTCATTTATCCGTAACGTAACTTTTAATGAAAATGCCTATATTTACGATGAACTGAAACCTCCAACCTCCCTTTTAAACGGTTCAAAACATTTGAAAATTTTTATAGAATTTTTACAGGAACCAAATATTATTATCAATTTTTCAAAAGGGCATACCCAGAAACAATTAAATTCAGTAATATATATAATATTCCGTCGAGCTACAATTATGATTTTATAGTAAACATCGTAATAAAATTTAGAAGTTTTTTCTCTGATGGATTGGATAGCGTGATCGAAGAGGAAAATTATTAAGCCGAAGTGTGTCTGAGAATACCTGTACTCCCAACGTTTAGTGGCATTCGTGAAAAAAGATTGGTTGCTATTACTTGAAATCCACTACTGATGCGATTGTTAACCTTTTCAAATGTTAAACTTTTAATAAACACAAAGAACTACTTCACTTTTTCTTTTATTTTGCTAGCAGACCTCTCGGGAGAATATACCTGAAAATAAAACAATTGAACAGGATTAACAAATTGGCTTTCCAGTCCAAGCTGTAGAACTTGAAGGCCGTAAAAACCATTCGAATGAATGCCTTCGGCCTGACGGTAAGGTTTGTGCTTTGACAGATTTGCGTCAATCGGACGCAAAGAAAAAAGACTCTTAGAATAAATAGGAACCGCCTAATTCTTAAAATTCCGGCTGTTCTAACCTTCGGGAATATTCCCTGCTTTCGGTGGGTCCGCGGCATTCCCATCCCCTCTGCAGCATCGTTCACTGAGAGGTCCTCGAATTGGAACCATCCTACTGGCGGTGTGCGATTTGTGACACCAGCTACCCATCTGTGTTGGATTCTATCACTGTCTGGAGGAGAATTAGAGAGGTCGGCGGCTCTGATCGGTAGTTTTCCGTGCTTTCTCCGATCAACACCAGGCGAATGCCGGAGCAGTACCCTAACAAACGGGCCACGGACGGCAAGCTAACATGCCTTCCTCTTACTTGTCCTATCTTACACACGCGCACACGCACTACCCTATCACACATGCTGGGGGACCAGTCGAGATCTTACAGCTCGTACCGGCTGGTGCCCCTTGGTGAGAGATACCTGGCCGGGAAAACGTTGCAATCCGACATGTCACGTTCCAGAAATCACCACTAACGTTCGAGATATAACGTGTACTACACTTACGGTACTAATGACCATTGCAGATGACGTAAGCGGAAGCAATAAATACATCTTTACATCGTTAATACTCACATGATCACTGGAAGTATTCTCTTACTCAAATGATTCGCCTCGTACCACATAATTACTTCCACTTGATCACTGGAAGTATTCACTTACTCAAATGATTCGCCTCGTACCACATAATTACTTCCACTTGATCACTGGCAGTATTCACTTACTCAAATGATTCGCCTCGTACCACATAATTACTTCCACTTGATCACTGGAAGTATTCACTTACTCAAATGATTCGCCTCGTACCACATAATTACTTCCACTTGATCACTGGCAGTATTCACTTACTCAAATGATTCGCCTCGTACCACATAATTACTTCCACTTGATCACTGGTAGTATTCACTTACTCAAATGATTCGCCTCGTACCACATAATTACTTCCACTTGATCACTGGCAGTATTCACTTACTCAAATGATTCGCCTCGTACCACATAATTACTTCCACTTGATCACTGGTAGTATTCACTTACTCAAATGATTCGCCTCGTACCACATAATTATTGATTGAATGATTAATTTGTGATTCCGGGTGCGTCAAATGCTAAGGTCATTAACCCCGCAAGTATAGCGCATGGTTTGTCGCGGGACATGGCGATTATCTTTTCCGACTCGATGGCGAGATCCAGTACACGTCGACTTGCGGAGTTTTCCCTAACCAGGTATCTCCCATCAGCGGGACACCCCTCCAGCCGATACGAGCTCTAAGCTCCCGACCGGTCTCCCGGCTTTTAGTGCATGTTGGTGTAACTCTGGGTAAGTAAGGGGTGCGTATAGAACAAGGAGGGGGAAGGCAATATCCTGGCTCGTTTGTTAGGCTACCACACTAATATTCCCCTGGTGTCGATCGGTGAAACCACGGCCGGCGATCACAGCAGCCAGCCGCTAGAACTCTCTTCCGGACAGCCCCTAATTCGCCCTAGCTACTAGCTGCGTTGAACCCCCCCCCCCTCGCCAGCGTGGGAGCTCACGTCCAAGACCCTCCCGGTCAGAAGCACTTCAGAGACATCAACTGATGCCCTGAGCCACCTAAGCCTGCCCTATCACAAAAGACACCACGAGTGCCATCAAATGTGTGATTGTTTATCGGTGATTACAAGATCTCCGACAGCAAACGACTGCCGCAGTGAAAGCACCGCAGAATCGAACAAAAAGAAATGATTCGATTATTTTTCTTTCAAAGAAACGGGTCATTCTTCGTATGTGCAGCGGGATAAAGTCATTTTGGCCAGGCGGTGCGGACGGCCCGGTTTGTCAGCGGCGAAGGCATCTGCTTCGCTGTCGAAAATGCTACTCTACTAAAAGCGCTTGGAGCTCCATTCAAATTGCGCCCATGAATCTCGTGCGCGTTTTCGTGTGTGTGTGTGTCTCTCGTCTCTCTCTCTTCTCTCTCTCCTCTCTTCTCTCTCCTCTCTTCTCTCTCCTCTCTTCTCTCTCCTCTCTTCTCTCCCCTCTCTTCTCTCTCCTCTCTTCTCTCTCCTCTCTTCTCTCTCCTCTCTTCTCTCTCCTCTCTTCTCTCTCCTCTCTTCTCTCTCCTCTCTTCTCTCTCCTCTCTTCTCTCTCCTCTCTTCTCTCTCCTCTCTTCTCTCTCCTCTCTTCTCTCTCCTCTCTTCTCTCTCCTCTCTTCCCTCTCCTCTCTTCTCTCCTCTCTCTTCTCTCCTCTCTTCTCTCTCTTCTTCTCTCTTCTTTCTCTCTTCTTTCTCTCTTCTTTCTCTCTTCTTTCTCTCTTCTTTCTCTCTTCTTTCTCTCTTCTTTCTCTCTTCTCTCTCTCTTCTTCTCTCTTCTTCTCTCTTCTTTCTCTCTTCTTTCTCTCTTCTTTCTCTCTTCTTTCTCTCTTCTTTCTCTCTTCTTTCTCTCTTCTCTCTCTCTCTTCTTTCTCTCTTCTTTCTCTCTTCTCTCTCTCTCTTCTTTCTCTCTACTCTCTCTCTTCTCTCTCTTCTCTCTCTCTCTTCTCTCTCTCTTCTCTCTCTTCTCTCTCTCTTCTCTCTCTCTCTTCTCTCTCTCTTCTCTCTCTCTTCTCTCTCTTCTCTTCTCTCTTCTCTCTCTCTTCTCTCTCTCTCTTCTCTCTCTTCTCTATCTCTCTTCTCTCTCTTCTCTATCTCTCGTCTCTCCTCTCTCTCTTCTCTCTCTCTCTTTTTCTGGAAATAAAATGAATTCTTTTGAGGGATTCTGAAATAATGTTTGTAATTCGTTATTTGCTTTTAAAACACAGGACAAAATGTTTTATCGAAGTGTTCATAGATTTGTTAAGAGTGTTGTAGCGTTGGTTAAAAAGTGTTCTATTTTGATGGTGAAAATGTTCCGATTTGTGAAAACTGCAACGTAAAATGTTTCATTGTTATTTGTGTGATAATTTAAATTCCTCAAATGAATTCTCCGAATACAAAGGTGTTATTACTAAACCATCCTCTGTACTGACCTCGGTAACGACGTGCATTGGTCCTCTAGCTTTCTCCGGAAAGAAAGTGAAGTCGGTGGAACCGAGTGTACAAGGTATTAAAAGGAACAACTATATAATGGTTAAAAAAATTCAGAGGTCATTCCCATTGACAGGCAAATGTTTACTTATCTGCCTGTGTAAAGAAAGAGAATTAATGTCATGAATATTGTCACGTAATGAGTCTTCAGTTGGTATATCAAATATTAACATTCGTATGGAACAGGTATTTAAAGTGTACGATACTTTTGTTCGTTCATTGTACAACCTTACTCATTGACAGGAAACTAAGTAGAGCACAAAAAAAAAACGTTAAAAACAAAAGTCATTTATTTGCCAGACGTGCGGAAGTTCGAAGCTCAAAACCAGCATAGGTGGCTCAGAGCATCAACATGTCACTGCTGTGCCTCTGAACGGGAGGTCTTGTGCATAAGAGGCCGGACCGTGGCAGAATTTTGGACACTAGCTAGAAAGCTTGGTCGAATCCAGTCGCTTTCTGGAGGAGAATTCAAGCTGCCGGCTTTTTCCGATGGTATTTTTCCGTGGTTTCCCAGATCAACACCCGGCGAATGCCGGAGCAGTACCATAGCAAACGGACCACGGACCGCGCGCGATCTTTCCTTCCTCTTCCTTGTTCTATTCTCACCCCTTTCTTGCGCACAATTACTTTTTCATGCGCTACCCCATGTCGGGAACTTAGAGCATGACCCGGTTGGGGCGGTGCCTTGCTGGTGGGAGATACCTAGTTGGGACGACTTCGCGAGCTGACATGTTAGTTGTCGCCGGATCTCGCCATCCTGCGGTGAAAGATCGTACGAGACTAATTATCTTAGCAGTTGATGCGCCCGGAATCACTAATCAATCGATCAATTGAATGTCAGAAGAACTGCTCTGCCCTCGATCGAATGAATGACCGCATCCCACTGAAAACCACCACCCCTTAATGCTCGCGCAATGCAGAGTAAACTTCATAAATTTTGCTTACCTTACCCTCAAGGACCAGAGTAATTTTACCCATTATTTGCGAGTCAACTCCGAATTCTTTCTTCAAAAATACACTGGGCATCTTTTTTCCCGACAGTCAGATTTTTGTCATTAGCTACATAACTGGATAGAATTCAGTCTCCGTTTCTCGGACAATTCTAGCGGCCGGCTGTTCTGAATAGTAGTTTTCTGAGGCTTCATCAGTTCCAGGCGAATGTCGGATTAGTGCTAACAAACGAGATATAGACCGCGCTTGATATTTCCTACATGTTCCTTTCTCTCCCCTTAAACACTCTTGCATGCTCTACACTGATATGCATGTCGAGGCACGAGTTGCTTGTCCCAGTTGGGTCGCTGGACCCCATCCCCAGTGGTGGAGAGACCTGCAGAAGGGAAACTCAACCGCCGATATGAAGGTCGACCCCGAATCTCACGTTCCAACGAAAAACGAACAACGGCACCTCTCGGATTAAAACATGCACTACAACTCACGGGACTGAAAATCGAAAGAGTTGACGCGCCTAAAAAAAGAAATACTCCCGCTGTGAAATCGACCACTGTAAAAGATAATTGAACAAATTTCCAGCTATTTCAGCGTGAGAGTAGAGGTCTCCATATAGCAAGCTCCAAACTCCAAACAGCACAAATCGGCTGAATTTAGCTAAGAGTCAGAATTGCCTCTGTCTCTGCAGGAACTTTGACCGTGACATTCTAGGGTTCGAGTCCCGATGTTGGCAGGGATTTTGACTTTAGCTAGATTGATTGGTCGAGTTCAGTTAGTCAGTATACGATAAATTCGTTTGAACTGCAAATGGGCTTTACCCGGTGGCAGCTAATTACATAAATAAGATAATACATCTAACATGTGAATTATTCAATAATAACAATAACAATAAAAATAACATTATTAATAAAAATAATATTATTAATAAAAATAATATTAATAAAAAAATAATGGTATAAAAACAGCCTAATTCATAAAACATTAAATTACCTTAAAAAAGAAACATCTATAATCTAACTCCGCACCGAATGTTTGTTTAATGAAGACAACACTTCACTTCACTTCACTTCACTATAACCCTTTAAGCACTTCCTTCATTATTTCTCTGTTCTACACTGCACGACACCTCACTTCACAATATATCCCTTATGCATCGATCTATAGGCTACTATTCTCAGTTAAGTTCCTCATTTACTTAGTAATACCCTAAATTAACTTCTTTAACTGTTGAACGCTACGAGGAAAGCGTTCAAAAGTTCCTGCAGTCATCCCCTTATCGTCCGATTTGTGAAATAAATGTCCCGACGCTGTCTGGAGGAGAGTTCTAGCGGCCGGCCGCTCAGATCTGAAGGTTTTCTTATCTCTTTTCGATCAACACCATACGCGTGGCGGAGGGGCAACTAACAAACGCGCATCGAATCACGCGCTGTTATTTCTTCCCCTTCCTCTTCCTCTCTTACCACACAAGTCGTTCCACACAAGTACCACACACATCGAGAGACAAGACAGGAGCCTAGAGATTGAGAAGAGGCCCTGTTCGGGGAGATTCCTGCGGGGGGAATCCTTCGCAGGCCGTCATGAGGGTCGTGAGAGCAGTTGCAGAAACTGCGACGAAAAGTTCTGTGCATCGCCTTTCTGTGTTCTCGCCAGACGAGAATTTTCTGAAAAGGGACACAGTTGACGAGATTAACACCTTGCCACCAAGAATCATTAAGTATTGAATAGATTGTCATGGTAACCTTTGTCTGGACGAAAATAAAACGTTCCCCTCATATTATTTACGTTTTGTGGCGTTTTCTGCCGCGTTTTGAAGCGCTGGTTTACGGAGACTACATGATAATGCTTGCTGCCAACGTACCAACAAACTTTCAATGTGTCCAATACGCGTAACACTTAGCTTCTCCCCACGATCGCTATGAAACTGATCACGACTCCTGATTATCAAACAATGCCATCTCTTCGCGTCTTATGTGGAAAAATTGGATTCCGCGAAATTACAATGGCAAACTTTTCATCGCCGGTATGCCAGGAGATGGTGCGATCTGCCCATCACTTTTGGAAGTAGATGAAGTTTTATTTCAAAGAATTTCAACTTTTCAAAATCTCCAAGGCGGGAAGTTTGAAATGTATCATCGTTTCTTCTTACATACCTTCAAAGTGTAGCTAAACAGCTTGAGCTCCAAGCGTGGCGCCAAATTTGAATTAATTTGTCCGCCTAAGCGCAAACGACCCCCACCACCTCCTGTGACAAAATATTAACTACACTAACGTGGCTAAGGGGCGTGGCAATTCCCGCGCCCGGCGTAAGTCGGTCTGAAGGCTGTGATTCTTGTCGCGCAGGGACTACAAGCCGCTCGGCCCGCTGGGCGGCTACTGGCTGGAGGGCATCCCGCAGGCCGCGGGTCCGCTCTGCGCGGCCCTGGACCCGGCCGCCGACTTCCGCTGGCACAGCCTGGACTGCGGCGGCCCCGAGGTGGCTTCCTTCATCTGCGAGCTGCCAGGTAACGACGACGCTTTTTTGTCTGGCCGAGAGCGTTAAGGCAGTGGGTGCCGCAGCGATCCTGGACCGAAGGGTCGCGGGTTCCAGTCCCGCCTGGGCATGATGTATTTGTGTTCGTCTCTTGACCCACTTTCATCACCATGTCATCTTCACCGCAAATGCAATATTGGTCACGAATGACCTTGCTTCACGAAATAACAACAAATTTTATATTTCACCGATCATCTTTTTGGTCTGGAGTCGGTGAAATGGCTCTTTATTACAGCCCTGTAATAAAGTAGCTATCAATTGTGTCGAAAAAAAGCTCAAAACCGCTCCTGGCGAACAAAAATAGTATGATTCTCACAAATGATTTATTTTATTGACAAAATAAAGGGATATACATAGAAACACATTTGTGCTTAATAATCTACTAACAAAAATAACACAGTTACTCTTAATAGTCAACAAATAAAGTACAATTCACCCTTTCCTATACATTTCTACGAACCTGCATTAAGTATTGTTGCTTACTTTCATTGCACCATAAACTAATATATCTTCCTCGCATACGTTCGTAATATTTCTCTCCACCACTCCTTGTAAGTTTAGTATTCTTTACGTACGTAGTAAGTCTTCCAGATCTTTCGCAGCTTCACTTCCTATACTTTCAGGAATATTCCGTAATATAACTCAATTTCTCGCATCAGCAATTGTCAACTCAAATGAATAGATTATTTCAGAAACTCGTCAAACTTCGAGTTCTTGATTTAGAGAAAACTGAAAAAAAGTGTCACAGTTTTTCTGATTTCAAAATATTTTTTTAGTATTAAAGTAGGTGATAAAAGCATATTTTTCATGTTAATGTGCACTAAACGATGCGTTTATCCTCATCGAACTATATCCCACCGCTGACGTGTTGTTTAGATTTTTGTCGTGTGACAGGTTTCTGAGACAAACTATTTAAATAATTTCGCCAATGTTTATCATTGCGCCTACTTCCAGAAAAGAATAAGCTGAAAGTGTCAGTCCGGATGCTGAGGTCGTTAAGGCATTAGTGTCGTAGCGATCTCGGACCGAAGGATCGCGAGTTCCAGTCCCGCTTGGACACGATTGTATTTGTGTTCGTCACGATATCATGTCATAGTTATCATACCGTTAAATGTAATAGTGGTCGCTAATGTTTTAGATGTTGATGCGACCTGAAATAACAAAAATTAATTTGAAAATGAAAATAAGCTCAAAATGTTGGATCTGATATGATACTATTTTGTATGTTTCACGTGACTGGAAGATCATTATGTGGTCGTTAGTAACTATACAGTCGCGCTAACGCGCTCTTGAAGAATTAACTAACTTGCACGTAATGGTCTATTCCAGCCACTTAAAAATCAAATACTATTATTTTCCAAAATGCAACAGAATAAACCTTTTACGTAGCACTGGATCAGAATATCAAGTAGATGCAACCCCAAGCTGAGTCGTCAGAATGAGCGATTTTACACGGGCCAGGAAGAATAATCCTGGAGTGAAGCCTCATCTGTATAATAATAATTTAACTATTTCTGGCGGATTTGACTTCTGAATTGAGAGAGAAGGCTACTGGTGCTAGACGGCACCTTAAGGTGGTGTTCTTCGATTTAAATGTAGTGGCGTTACAAGGTCACAAGCTGGACGGAGAGTAGAACACTGTCATCTAATTGGAAGCTCCGATACCAAAACTTCAAGTCGTAACGAAGCTCCCAATTGGATATCAAAGTCACTCTCTCATTCTAACACGTGACTTTGATGAGCGACCACGTTTGAATCGGAGTATATGTTCGTGCCAGTCGCTAGGGAAACACGTGATAATTTATTACACCTAAAGTTTAATAATAGTTATTTGTAAACGTGAAAGGAGCGTTTAAAAATTTATTTATAATTTTTTGAAAGAGAAATATTGAATACATTCTCTATAAACACAATATTTACAAATAAATTTAGTCGCTGGCATATTTTTTATCATCACAAGTTGGTAATACATTTCTAGGTTGACTTTGGCACCCGCACATTTATATCTTTGTGCGTTGAATTTTAGTCCTCATTGTTTACATTAAAATGAATTACCGTCAAATAGTTTGTGGTTGTGTATGAAACAAAATTTTAAGCTAGGGTGGTTTTATCTCGTACCCTAAGAGAAACAGCGATGACAGTAGCATGCATTGTACGGCATAACTCCTACGCCGAGAGTGGCCGAGAGCCAGTACTTCTAGTTGCGATGGATTTCGCAGAAGTTCATCATTTAGTCCTCAGAATACCCGGTGAGGTGTGTTACATTTAATACCATCTGATTCTTAAAATAATTTACTTCATATTGAATAAAAGAAAAAGAGAACTTTCGCCATATAACCTCTACAATAACTTAAAAATGCATACTCCAGCTTTTTTCATAAGAGCCTGAACAAATTTAAACGTCTTTTATTCAACAATTAGGCCGGTAAGTGCCAATTGTTTTCCTTGTTTTGGGTTCGGGGCCAAATAAATTCGAAAACACGACTTTCGAAATGTATGATCTTTCCTACTTAAATAACCTCAAAGAATGATCAAAGTGAATGACCTCCAAGGGTGGTGCCAATTTGAATTAATTTGGCCAACTATGTGCCAACGAAACTTTATAAACACGTTGCTACCTGCCTGAGTATTTGGCATCAGAAGGAAGAAGTTGAAATGTTATTGTAGTTAGCATTACGCCAGAAAGTGAATGTTATTGCAATAAATAGGAAACAAACAGATCTCAAATAAGGCTGTAAACTTGAAAAATATATATTTAATTATATTTTTTATTTATATATTATATTTAATTATATATTTGTGGGATGACAAATATTTTTAGTTATTACGATCATACTGATTAAATCATTATTCAAACCACTAATAATAATAGATAAACGGAAAGACCACTAACCACTAATACAATTTAAATACAGATAAACGGAAAGACAATCGAGAAATAAGATGTGGTACTAACAACACCTCGATTCAGATCAATAGTTCTACACGCTACCACCAGGCATCTCTCATGGTCTGACTGTAAAAAAAATAAACATGGCGGCCCCTTGTTCGGCGAACGTACACCAAGATCGCTGAAACCATATGGTCAGCCACTCTATGTAGCACATTCTAGCTCGCCGCTACTACGCCACCTGCCCCACAGACTTACCCAGTTACATTTGCGTTGCTTGGCATCAACGACCTTTACACGTCGCCCCGTAGCAGCGCACACGGCGGCTCGAAGCAGAGCGTTGGTTTGCATGTAGGTCTTCCCACGTGGGATGGGTTTTGTGGCGTTCGGCGCCAGACCCTCGCCACGAGAAGCGCAGGAGGGCGTACGTGCCACCGCTAGCAGAACACAACTTTAAGGGCACCTTCACACGACACCGCGGCGCGCTTCCGAACGTCGCGGCTCGAAGCAAAGCATTGGTTTGAATGGAGGTCTTACGATGTGCGGCGGGCTCGCGCCGCTGCGGCAACCAGGGGAGGACCCTCGCTACGCGAAGCCGAGGAGGGCGTACGCGCCACCGCTAGCAGAACGCTGATTTAAATGGCGGTCTTCCCACTGCGCCACCGGACGCGGCGTTATACCTGCTGCGGTCCCTGTGTTCGTCGTCGCAGGAGGGTCGGTGAAACCTACTTTTGCAGACCCCCCCCCCCTCCACGGTGGCTGCAGCGGTGGCGGCATGGGAAGAGCAACGTTGCTTATGGGAAGCGAACCGCTGTGCCGACATGTCGATCCTCCGTACGCTACAACCATCAGAATAAGTAATCAAACTTCTTTTTCACTAAACGCCGGTTAAAGGCCCTTTTCTCTTGCAGTGTTTTCGTATGTCGGGTGCATCTCTTAATGAGGAACGAGAATCGAATGAATGTGCAAAAGTTGCTGATAAAACATGAATAGCTTTAAGTCTCTGTGTTGCGATGCGCAAATGTTGTCGTTCGTTGCAACTGCTGGTCTCCCGCAGGGCGTGTCCGTAACCCAATGAACACGCAAATGGGGTTGGAATTGAATTCCGTTCCATTTCAATGGAGAAGTGATGCGACAGTTTACAGTTTCAAAAATTAAGCTTTGGCGTCAAGCTATGTTATGAAGACAAACGTTTGGCGACCACGTTAGTGGGAACACATCTGCATTGCATTGAGCGACGTTCTAGTTGATACGAATGCAATGAAAGCTCCATACTACCAACGTACCGGTTAAGTGTTCGTTTTGCAGTTCAGAAATAGATCAGTGGGCGTCGTAGTTAAATGCAGTTCTTTCCTTGAAGCAAGTGTGTTTTACTCTGGAAAGAACTACTTGTAATGAGCTGCTCGTGTTGAAACACATACGATATAAGGTTCTGATGTGTTCACTGGTAGAAACGTACACTGCTGTTCGCCAAAGTTCTTAGTTCACCTTTCTATGTATTTCCAGTTATTCATGCATTGAATGCTCCATGATATCGATGCAATGACAAAATGTTCGTTTGCAGTTTAGTATTAGAACAGAAACAGAACCGTGGACGTTTGTAATTAAATGCAGTTTTTTTTCTTTCAAGAAAGAATGTGGTTCTCTGCAGTGGAGTAAAATGTATAGTGAGCTGTTCGTTTTGCAACACACAAGATATAATGCTGTGATGTGTCGACTACCAGAAACGTACACTGTTGTTCTCGTGATATTCCAAAGTTCTTATTTTACTCTTCTATTGATTTCTTCCCCAAGAAATCTACGCTCACTTGCTCTTTATTTAGTTTTTGAACTGCTTCCTCAATACAGTTCCAAAAACAAAATTTATGTATTTATTTTTTTAAAAGCATTTCAAAAACACGGTATACTTCGCCAATGTATACGAGTAGATGAGACAAAATATTTTACATAGTCATAGAGAAGTGGTTGTTGAGTATATGGAGGATCTAGTCATGAGTTGGGAAACTATTTCTTGGTTTAAACTGGGGGAACCAACCAATTTTTTCATACCGCTTGGAGCGCAAGGCATTGCTTCTTAATAGAGACTATACAGACTATTATATTATTATTATTATTATTATTATTATTATTATTATTATTATTATTATTATTATTATTATTATTATTATAAAATATCAAGTACCGCAGCCATCTCCACCATGCATCAAAGTATAAAACATTTAGATATTCCTATGGAAGATTATGCAGATTTTGTCCTTTGCCCAAAAGATGCTTAAAATAATGGTGCAGTTTTCAATTACTTTAAAACGTCTGTTTTTTTGAAAATAGAAAAATTAAAAAACTTTTTGGCGTCTTTCTACAACTACAATTGTGAAGATACATTTTTTCTTAATGAAATGTGTACACTTGATTGATTGATTGTTTAGTGATTCCAGGGACCCGTCAACTACCTGGGTCCCGGAAGTGTATTGCATGTTTTTGCTCGGGAGGTGACGGTGATACTTCCATCGCTGTATGGCGAGATCCGGCGCCGACCTGGCGGTGGTTTCCCCTACAAGGTATCTCCCACCAGCGGACCACTGCCATAGCCGGTACATAATCTAAGCTCCCGACCGGGCTCCCGGCATGTGTGTTTGTAGTGCAAGTGTGTGTGTGTGTGAGGGGGAGAGCGTGGGACAAGGAAGAGGTAGGAAAGATCGCGCGCAGTCCGTGGCCCGTTTGTTAGGTTACTGCTCCGGCATTCGCCTGGTGTTGATCGGATAAACCACCGATGAGAGCAGCCGGCCGCTAGAATTCCCCTCCTGACTGCGGCTGAATTCGACCTAGCTGACAAGCTAGTGTTGAAAATCCTGCCACCGTCGGTATTCGAACCTAGGACCTCCCGGTCAAAATATTTTCACCAAAAACAGATCTTCAAATACGGTTACGTTTAATTTTTTCAAAAATATGAGTATTTTTATGTAATTTGGCTTCAAACATAGTCGCCCTCTTCGAATTACTTACGCTTCGTGAATGTAATTTGAGAAGCGTTGTGCATTATTTCGTATTTCTTTGTTTATTCCTTACATTCAAGCTTTTGTTATTCGTTTACAAACTAATCTTTTAGAAATTATTTAAAACCCATCTGATTTTACATAATATAAACAGCAATCCGCAAATCCATGTTTTTACGTGTTGCGAGGAATGTACTTGCATTTTCAAATTATTAATGTTTTCTTCCAAGCAATCCGTAAACCTTAGTTGAAAATGGTCGAATTACCTTTTCTCTCGTAAAAACGCGATTTAAATGTGTTATAAATGAAAAATTGTTAGCCTCCTGCAAATATCAGATTGCAACGCGACAATGACATTACGCGACGTGAGATGGGAGCTATTGTTTTGTGAATTACATCTCATTGTTGGAACATAATTTAACTGTATAAAACCCGCAAGATATAATGTTGTGATGTGTCGACAATCAGAAACTTACACTGTTGTTCTCGTGATATGCCAAAGTTCTTGTTTTACTCTTCTATTGATGATCGTCGTCACGAAATCTTCGCTCACTTGCTTGTTAAGAGTCGCTTGCCTGGATGGTCGAGGCGGCTGGAGCGTGTGGCGTCTCTGCACCTCTGACGAAAGGGTCGCGGGTTCGAGTCTCGCCGTGCACACGGTTGTTTGTCCCTTGTCTTTCATGTGTGTGTGTTGTCACGGAGGGCCTTGTGAGTCTGCTGGCCACAGACCGAGGAGCCCGCACCTAATATTCTACAGTTTGTAATGAGTTGTACCACGAAGTATGACTGAGATGCGTTAATTCGGAGGGATACCTAGATATAAATAGTATTACGTATCCATTACTAAGAGGGAGAAAGTACGTGGTGCTTTAGCTCCTCTAGTTGAAGTTATGAGAGGTGTGACATAAACACGTTCTTTAAACCTTGCTTTTAGAAAGCAAATGTATCTAATTAATCGCAATTTATTACATATGCTATTCAAAGTGCAAGTTTGAAGTAAGCCCCTTATTTCATAGTTCTAATGTTCAGGCGATCATAATTACCGTTCTAAATCTCGGATAATTATGAAGATCATGATTCCTTCTTAAAGCGATAAGCCAAAATGCTTTTCTGGATGAATTTCTTGATTAGCAATCGCTTCGTCATGACTTTACATATAATTTAAAAATTCAAACGAATATTTAGGGTAACAAGTGTTTTCTTTCTTCACATTATATCTTCAATGTACAAGTAACAAAAACATTTTTTTTAATCTGCCAATCACCAAATAGATTGAAAAGCAACATATTACTGAAGTTAATTATATATATATATATATATATATATATATATATATATATATATATATATATATATATATATATATATATTGTGGCGTCACCAATTAATTAATATAATTTTATTGTGGCATCGCCAATAATAAAATAATAATCACATCTGGAAATAGCTCGCGTCGAGAAAGAAGGCGTCAAGGGACGCTGCCTTCGCCGCGACGGTTTCTTTCGTTACGCAGCGGGGCCCGCCCCGACCGCACTCAGCCTCCTTTCAGAGGCGGACCGTTTATTGCCCCTTCATAAAAAGACATAATGTCCCTGGCCGGAGCCCGGTCGGACAATACGCACCCTCACGCCCACTTTCTTTGCCACCACCCTGGAAGGAAGGCGGAGCCCCCCGGACGGGCTGGCCGGGTGTCAATTAAGACGACGACGCATTTACAATACGTCGTGAACTAAATCTTTCTCGGCCATCAACCGATCCCCTTCCAAACAATGCCGCTGCCTGCCGAGATCGGGCACGCGCCTGGGCTAGAAACCCGAATTCCCGCAGGGGCTGTTTACAAACTAAATACAGTAGGCTGTCGATTAGCCCATGCCGACCGTCGAGGATCCGTGAAAATGCGCTCCTGCTCGAACACGTGTCCAGACAGCTGCCAAAAGTTTCTGGAACCGTCGACAAAGGGAAGCGAGCGAGAGAGAGAAGCCGGTGTCAGACAGAGAACAATCTACCGAAAAATACGGGAAAATTGCCACATGATTGGTTAATCAGAATTCTGCGACGCAGCCACCCTCAGCCAATGGGAAGCTTCGCCATGAGGGAAGGGAGAAATTCAGAGCTAGAACTATTTTGGGAAGGGGAAAGGAAGTTTTTTTAAAAACGAGATGCAGAGAGAAAACTTATCTTTAGATCGGAGCGCGACGGGGGAGGAATACTCCCAGAGCGAGACACTTCTAAGATTTTTTCGGCCAGACTTCTAAGAATTTTTCGGCGACACTTATAAGATTTTTTTGAAACGCTCCTAAGAATTTTTTGAGAGCTAAGTTTTTGTTACTTCGAGATACTTCTAAGATACTTCGAGAGAATTCCAAGATACTTCTTGGTTGCTAAATTTGCTTGATTACTCAGTTACTTACGATCGGGACGCGAGTTTGGGAAAGACTTTCCCAGAATCGAATTAGTTAGGACGCGACTAGTGGACTTGTCGCGAAGGAAACTCGGGCGAGAGACTACCGGATCCCGCGCCGTTTCCGCATCGGCCCGCCAGCCTTTGCCGCCTCCCGCGTCGGTGCTGATTGACAGCCCACCGCGTTACGTCAACGCCCGTGGCCACCCGCCCCACTGAGCCTGCTCGAGCCGACAACCTGGGATTGCCGCTGTCTGCCGAGAGGGGACGCACCGCAGAAGGTCAGCGACCCGGAACTGCCGCCGCCCCTGC
Source organism: Gryllus longicercus (assembly GCA_038098605.1). Lineage (NCBI taxonomy): Eukaryota > Metazoa > Arthropoda > Insecta > Orthoptera > Gryllidae > Gryllus > Gryllus longicercus. The sequence goes on along the minus strand of JAZDUA010000486.1, from coordinate 410,774 downwards.
TTCGAGGCTGCCGCCTCGGCCCGCCCGCGGAGACAACGCAGCCACTGGTGATAAACTACGAGACGAAGCCGTCTCGCAGAACTATCGTAACGGCGAGAAATTGCAAGTGGCCGCGCTCAGGCCCTGCAGACCTTAACGACTAGTAATTAAGATAACCAGCTCACAGAGTAGATTTAGTAAAAAACTTGCGTCGCCCTTTGCGACATATAACTTCCCTGGCAGCTCTTGGTGCCAGGAATAAACTGTTATTCGTTACAAATGACTCTGTGCTAATTCATGACCTCCCAACGCTTCCATCCAGTCACATTTCAGGAGCTGAACCTGGCGCCCTCCCCCGAGCACATTAGGTTTGTTTACATTTGGCTGGTCCCAACGTGGGGCTAGTTTAGTGTATTAGACGCTATTGTTTACAATATATATAAAGTTATCGAATGAGGCATTTGATTAAAAGTAAATAATCAAAAACTGAACGAATCCTCTGATTGACATCCATGAATTGGTTTCACGTCCCTCCGAATTTCGGCTTCAAGGTTGATACATTCTGATTGTATTATCATTTAATTTCCATTGATTTTCTATGAATTGTTATGGAGAATTAATAAATGAAGTTGGGCGAATCAAATTAAATTTACAAACACAATATTAAAAAATGTAAAAAAATTACATGACGTTATCTAAATTGAAATCGCACGTCAATCTATACGCATACCTTGACATCTCCTCTTTGATTACTGGCATTTCTGGTTATCCAACATAAATTAATTTTGTACCTGGATCTTTTTACTGATTTCCTCCCAGGACTTCCCAGAATTGCATTCAAACTGATAAATGTTCCGATGTTTGTATAGCTTATTATAAACTAAAAGGAATAATGTAGGAAGCTAAAATAACAACAATGGGAATTCCAATAAATAAAATATCTACTTTGTTTTGTTCGACTCCAAATTACTTCATTAAATATATGACATTAAACAGGCTGCCCTGAGCGCAATTCCGACACAAATATTCACCTAAAAAATTCAATTACCAGGACACAGCCATATTGTCGCGAAATTAAACTTGTGTTACCCTCTTTGAAGCAATTTTACCCTAAATGAAAAGTCCCTGCCGCTATTTAATTCCCGATGCCGGGTCCGCATGGGTCCAATGGCTGGGAGAAATATTTTTGTATGGCCAGAGAAGTAAGCGTAATAGCAAGAGTTAACGATGGGCTTTGCGCCTGCCTACACTCCCTCTCTCTTCATTATCAAGGGAGGGGGGAGGGGGGGGAGAATCGACTTCTGGCAAGTCGAAGCTCGATGCACCAGCCGGTATTGCCATCGACTTCTCTCCCCCTCCCCCCTCGGCTAGACGCCATTCTATTGGCTGGTCTCCCCGTGGCAGACAGCATACGCACACTCAGTGTTTAAACGGCGAGTTTCTCTCGAAGGAAATGATAGCGCTGCTAACTCCCACTCCAGACATCCGAATGGTAGCTGGCGACATCCTGATCGCCGAGCTATCAGATCCGCAGTGGAAGACACCATTGTACCTCGCAACTCCTTACTGGCTGAGGTGGCTCAGGGCATCAATTGATGTTCCTGCAGTGGGGAGGTCGCAGGGATCAAGTTCCGATGTGGCAGGATATTTGACACTACCTACATAGCCACACAGGCGGATTCAAGTGGGGCCATGCCCCCCGCCCCCCCCCAAAAAAAAACGCTTAGAGTTTTCGTTTCCTTCCATTATTTAGCAAAATTGATTTAAACATTTGTTCACGTTTGAATTGTGTAATTATTTACGTGCATAAATAATATAAAATATATTAACAAAGATGTTTATTATTTAACAAAAATCTATGATGGCCCCTTCAAAATGATTGACTGGATCCGCTCCTGGAGAATTCTAGCGGCCGACTACTTTGATCTGTAGTTTTTCGTGGTTTCTCCGAATGGCAGAGAAATTCCCTTACAAACGGGTCACGCACCACGCAATCTTTCCTTCCTCATCTTAGTCCTATCATTTCCCCTTACTGACCACATTTAGAGTTACATGCACTACCACACATGTCGAGAGCTTAAGGCCCATTCACAACGCAAAGAAGCATCGTGTTAACAAAAGAGGTAGGACTACGTCCATAAGCGGACTTATTCACAATGCGTTCACTTGTGCATAACACGTTAGACGTTATCTTAAAAGCTTGCAAGCTTCTTTGCTTATGCTTAAGTAAGGCATAAGAAATGAACCAATTACAGTACGTGAACTGAACATCAAGTATCGAAGTCGATAGACGAACTAACGGCATGTACCATGGGCCATGGTCACGGTCGATACCTCGAAATCGATTCTCACATCCAACCATTAGTAAAATAGAATGTCGCACAGCGAATAGAAACTCTTAATTTGCTTACGTTTATGTTAGACTAAATTATTCACAATATCTATCACTTATGTTAATGATTACGTCTACGCGATATGCTTACGTTTCTGTTTGCATTGTGAGTGTGCCTTTAGAGCTTGTCTCGGATAGGGTGGTGCCTCACAATGGGAGGTACCTGGAGGTGGAAACCCCGCCTGTAGACGTGGAGGTCGGCGCCGGTTGTCGTCGTGCTGCGGTGTAAGACCACCGCCACCCCTGCGATGGAAAAACCATGCTCGACGCCAACGAGACTGACGCCAACGAGACTAACGATATGACCAGTTGACGCGCCCGGAAAATAGAAATATTCTCGCAACCCCTTCTTGCAAACTCCAATCGCCGAGTTGAGTCTCCGAGCTCGTAACATTCGCCTGTGGTGCGACAAAGGTGGTTCAGGCCGTGAACTGATATTATTGCAGTGTTTTTGACCGGGAGGTCCTAGGGTTCGAGACTCGACGGTGGCAGGGGTTTGCGACACCCGCTACACAGCTGTGTCGACTTCAGCTGCTCTCTGGAGGAGGATCTGAGCGGCCCGCTGCTTATCGCCATCCAGCGGGAGAAGACCACCGCCAGCCCCAAAAAGAAAAATATCTTACGGGAATAATGACCTTGGCAGCAGACGAGCCCAAAATCACCTCTCAATCAGTCGCCAATGGCTGTATGCAGGGTGGGTTGGTGAAAGTTGTCGCGCAGGGGGAAGGGGAGGGGTCGCGCGCCGCCTGCAACTTGTTTGCGCGTGTATCGCCAGCGGGGGGGGGAAGGGGTTGAGTGAAACAATCGAATGGAGAGAGTGTATCGAGCGGCAGTAAATTTCGTTTACGAGCAGGGGGCGGGGCAGAGGGCAAGGGGCGGTGCCGGAATGAGGCACGCCGCCAGCCACCTGGCGCGTGAGAGTGCGGAGGGGGGGGAGGGGAAGGCAGCTGGAACGCACCCGGCGCAGGGCCGTGTGGAGGCACGGAGCTGGGAATGGGAGTGGGGGGATAGATACGAAGAAATGGACGCGGATGGCTCAGCGGATAGGGAACGTGAAGTGCCAGGATAAGGTTCGGCGAGGGAACGCAGGGGAAGGGACAGGCTGAGAAAGAGATAGACGCCTAGAGAAAACGGGGGAGTAGGAGGAAGGAGAGAGAGGTGGGAAGTTGGAGAAGTTATGTGGAGGCAAGTGAAAAGTGGGGCGACGAAGGTGGCTCAAGGTATGAACTGATGTCACTGCAGCGCCCCTCACCGGAGGTCTACTTTCCAGACGGCCGCGGATTACGGGAGGTTGCTCTGATCGGTACTTTTCAGAGGTTTCTTCCATCGATACCAGCCGATTGTCGGATCGGTGTGCAAACAAATGGGTCACGGATCGCTCGCGATCTTTCCTTCCTCTTCCCTGTCCTATTCCCTCTCCTGACCTGTCCTCTCTCTCTTACTTACGCACACTTTCTCTTACATGCAGGACACTACAACACACGTCGGGGTGTACCTGGCTGGGGAAAATCACTCAAGGCGACGTTTAGTCCGCATTATTCAGTGAGAATAATCGCATTATTCTCCCCACCCCCACCCCAAAAAAACTCCTGTGTGTGCCTCTGATATAGAATATCAGAAAATGGATCTAAAACAACTATCGCTATTATACTACTCGTCACATTTATTATGTACACATATTAAATTAACTAGTACAATTGACAAGAACACTAATATATTTTGTCTATTCATATTGTGACGTACCTTGGTTTGCGGTACTTTTCACTATATATAATTTTAGAAAGGACAGGTGTCTTGGTTCGTGAATGGGTTCTCGTAAGGTTTGACAAGAACATTGGAAAAACTCAATTTTAATTTTCTTTTGAACAAACAAGCAATTTATTACCGAAATCACACATTTAGTACATCAATTTCAATCTAATTACTCCCTGTTTTGGTACCAAAACTATACCCATGATCTTAGATTTCACAATACCTTGAATACCAAAAATAGCTCATTTCTCCTCGGATGGTTCCCAACGGCTGCGGCGATCGGCGGCTTTCGGCGCGACTCGGCGCCCTTCGGACGGTTGACTGCGTGGATGCCCGCGGCACCGGCCCTCTGCGGCGGTTACACAATACCTCTGCTTCAACTCCGACCGTTGCACGTGTCTCTGAAATCGAGTAGGCACTGCTTCTATATTACTGTCCGCCTATCCGATGCTTTTCTTGCGGCACAATCCACCAATTCTCCTTCACTTTCCTTTTTACAATAACGCAGGCACGTGGCCACTACCCATGCCGTTACCAGCCACGCGGCTTACAGATCTTGCCTTTTTCACCACTGTTCCTGACACCAATACCACGATCACCAGCTTGCGCTATTTAACATTTGCCACTGTCACACTTAACTCACTTCTTGATAGCTTCCCTTACATTATTTAACTTAATTTTGTCCTTTTTTCACCGCGCGCACCAACATCGCTCCGCTCTCCTTCGAGTTCTCTTACCTACTGCTGCCGTCGTCTCGCCCGGTCTCGCCGCCTTCTTGCGCCTGACCCGTTCCCTTGTCACGTCCGTTACTCGCCGCCGTTGCCGCGCAATTCAAAATAGGCGTAATTGGGAGAAAATGCCCTGCGTTTAGAAGTAAAAAGAAACGCTCCGCGTTTCATTATATACTTGTATATGTATATATATGTATATATGTATATATATGTATATATATGTATATATATATATATATATATATATATATATATATATATATATATATATATGAATAATCATTAACCAGTAGGCACAATCTTCAAGGATACAAACATTTAAAAAACTATACAACACTTATTATTTTCGCCATTATTTCGTTCCCTTCACTGCAATTGATACGACTTCGCAATTCATAATATCACTGTCCAGTAATTTTTACAATAAAATCATGAATGAGAACATCACACATCATTGCCCATTCATTATCTATTGCTTTTTCCTTAAGACGTCCCATCACTTCATTGTAGACATACGGTCTCGATGATAACCACGAGCTGATACCTCGGAAGGTCTTAGGTTGATTGATCGAGTAGTATTTCCGGGCGCGTCAACTGCTAAGGTCATTAGTCCCTTAACTGTGGAGCATGTTTTCATCGAAGGAGATAGCAATGATCTTCTCCCACTGGATAGCGCCCGACTAGTCGTCGGTGTGCGGGGTTTCCCAAAATAGATTCTCCCATCAGTGGGGAACCCCTAAGGTCCTGACTAGTCTCCCGATTAGTGTGGGGGTGTAATGTATGTGAGTGTGTGTACGTAAAGAGTGAGGATAGAACAAGGAATGGGAAGGGAGAAGATCGCGCGCGGTCCGTGGCTCCTTTTTGAGGGTACTGCTCCAGCAATCGACCGGAGAACGGAGGGAAAAACTAGCTATCCCGTTGGCAAGAACTGAATTCGATGTAGCTGCCTACCCAGTGTCGAAAATCCACCCAACGGCAGAACTCGAACCTAGCACCTTCCCGGTCAAAGGCGCTGCAGTGACATCGGTTGATGCCCTGAGCCACCTCGCCCGGTTGGTAACCGCAGGAAGAGGGAGTATCATGAAAAGGCAACCGCATTCGAGGTGCATTTGTGGAGAGCACCCAGCGCCACTGGGCGCGGTCTGGGTCGAATCCGGAGCGGAGCAATGAAGCTGCGCCGAGGTCACGTGGCCGCCGGCGGGGGTGGGGTGGGGGTGGATGAGGGCGCGGGCCCATTAGGAAGTTGGACTGCGGCCGCAGCTGCTCTGCGCAGCACGTGCCTCGTGGGGCGCTCCCGTACGTCACCCGCACCCCCCCCCTCCCACCCACCGCCCCACTACTCTCGCCTTCCTCCTCCTCTGCCTCTCCGCTCGGCTTTCGCTCCCTCTGACAGCGTCTCCTCAAAAGGCTTTCCCCCTCGCTCTCTCTCCCTCTCCCTCTCTCCCTCTCCCTCTCTCCCTCTATCCCCCTCTCTCTCCCTCTCTCTCCCTCTCTCTCCCTCTCTCTCTCCCTCTCTCCATCTCTGCCTCTCTCCCTATATCTCCCTCTCTCTCCCTCTCTCTCCCTCTCTCCCTCTCTGCCTCTCTCCCTCTCTCTCCCTCTCTCTTCCTCTCTCTCCCTCTCTCTCCCTCTCTCTTCCTCTCTCTCCCTCTCTCTCTCTTTCGCAGCCGCGCCTCTGACAACCTCCTCTCAAAAGCTTTCCCCTGTCTTTCTTTCCCTCTCTCTCTCCCCCTCTATATCTCTCTCCCTCTCTTTCTCTATCTCTCTCCCTCTCTCTCCCTCTCTCTCCCTCTCTCTCCCTCTCTCTCCCTCTCTCTCCCTCTCTCTCCCTCTCTCTCTCCCTCTCTCTCCCTCTCTCTCTCCCGCTCTCTCCCTCTCTCTCCCTCTCTCTCCCTCTCTCTCTCCCTCTACTCTCTCCCTCTCTCCCCCTCTCTCTCCCTCTCTCTCCCTCTCTCTCTCCCTCTCTCTCTCCCTCTCTCTCCCTCTCTCTCTCCCTCTCTCGCTCCCTCTCTCTCCCTCTCTCTCCCTCTCTCCCTCTCTCTCTCCCTCTCTCTCTCCCTCTCTCTCCCTCTCTCTCCCTCTCTCTCCCTCTCTCGCTCCTCTCTCTCCCTCTCTCTCCCTCTCTCTCCCTCTCTCTCCCTCTCTCCCCCTCTCTCTCCCTCTCTCTCTCCCCTCTCTCCCTCTCTCTCTCCCTCTCTCCCTCTCTCTCCCTCTCTCTCCCTCTCTCTCTCCCTCTCTCTCCCTCTCTCTCTCCCTCTCTCTCTCCCTCTCTCTCTCCCTCTCTCTCTCCCTCTCTCTCTCCCTCTCTCTCTTCCTCTCTCTCTTCCCTCTCTCTCTCCCTCTCTTTCTTCCTCTCTCTCTCCCTCTCTCTCCCCCTCTCTCCCCTCTCTTTCTCTATCTCTCTCTATCTTTCTCACACACTCTCTTTCTTTTTGCCTTACACACACTGTCTGGCACAACCTCGCGATTTCACTCCTCTTCATCTCTCTTCCATCCGTCTCTCAACCCAACCCCCTTTTCCTCGTATCCTTACTTATCCCATCCCCCTCGAACTTGCACCCTCCCATCTTCGCTCCACTGCTTCCTTCTGTCCCACTCTTCTTGCCTTTTCGCTGTCATCCCCTTCCTTCTTGCCTCCCTCGCACCTCGCTTTCGCTGTCGCTTTTTCTGTCACCTCATTCGTCCTTCTGACAACCTCATGTCTTTACTTAATGACGTCCTCTCTCTCACACCCTCGCGCTCTCACACTCCTTCCACTCTGTTTCATCTATATCTCTCCCAAATCCTTACTCGCACCAACCGTCTCTCATCTATCCCTCTTTCAACCCTGAAATCTTATCCCTCTCTTATATTCCTCACAAATAGTATCATTGCAAACCAGACAAGAAAAGGAAATTATTTTTCAAATCTCTAACGCATGGTAGAAATTCTACAATTTATCATTTATATTGAACAACAAAAAAGAATACATTTCAATTAAATGACAAATATTAAACAGCTGTATGTTAGCAGTTCTAATTTATAGGTTAGAATGTAAAAGATAGAAATATGATAGATTTATGTCAAAAGAAAATGGATAGAAAAATGCTGAACATCAATCTAAGAGACAGAGTCAAGAAAGTAGACACTATAGATGAAAGATAAAATTAAAAGACGAAGAACAAGAGGCAAAAAGATAAAAATGAAAATGGGGAGGACATATCAACCCAGTTGACTCGGGAAGATAGACCAAAGAGTAGGAGGGAGATGTGTAGGTAGACCAAGAAACAGGTGGGAAGACGAATTTGTTAGCGAAAGAAGTCAGTTATGGGACCACAAATCTAGAGTCAGGGTAAAGTGGAAATAAGGGACGAAAGAAATTCTAGAACGAACAAATTTGTAAATATATATGAACAAAAATGTTAATATTTAAGATAAGTGAGGGTGAAATAGCAATGTCTAGCAATGTACTGTTTAACAGTGAAAATAGTGATACAGGAAAAATTAATGGTTTATTAAGAACTAGTGGATCTAATTATATCTATATAACAGAATTGTGAATGATAAATAGGGGGAAAAAATTAACTTCACCTGGTTTCAGCTCACCTGATAAGATCATATTTGTGAGCTATTCCATCAGAGAAAGGCAGATACTGCCCTGGATAGTGGTGTTATAGCTTTAGTAATAATATACATCGCGCCAGAAAAGTCTTTCCAAGTGACTTGTGCCACCGTACGCGGCGCTAGTGTCGCATGCGCGCCGCCTCCCAGCCCCCGCTGCTTCTAGACCCGCAAAATGGTCACAGAGCAGCCCAGTGCACTTGATACCAACATTATTTGTGCTCGATAAATTAATTTAAACTGCAATTGGGTATAACCCGGTGGCAACTAATTACACAAATAATACTAGTATAACTAACATGCAAATTATATAATAAAAATAATGGTAAAAAAATAATAAATAATAATAAAAGTCGGCCCTGTGGTGCATACGGTTGCGGCAGCCGTCGTCTGCAGGTTCGAGTCCTGCGTAGTCATGGTCGTATTTGTGATTGTCCCTTCACCCATCATCGTCATCATCATCATCATCCTATCATCTCATAATTCACACTTCAAGGCATAACAACCTTGTCTTACTGAAGAATACAGCTGAAAAGCTGCAAAATTACACACATTATTCGTGTAGCGTAGTCAGTAATGGCCTGTACGCCAATAATAATAATAATAATAATAATAATAATAATAATAATAATAATAATAATAATAATAATAATAATAATAATAATAATCTCACATACCAGACTCCCCTCACAACCGACCTGATTTGGTTCTGGTAGACAAGACGAAAAGTCAAGCCTACCTGAGAAGAATGTCGAAAAGAGTACAAAATATACTCCGCTGGTTGAAAGTATCAAGAGACAGTGGCACATGGACCATGTGAGAACCATCCTCTTTGCCATCTCTAGCACCGCACTAATTTCAAAGAAACTGTTTAAAAGTTTAAAAGATGTGAATATTGATTTGATTGATTGATTTCTTTCCAAGCTGGATGACCGCTATAGGCTTTATACGAAGCGTAGTCTTAGTACTGATCGCGTGTTTTCGAGTTAATCCCACCCTGCAATTTTCTTGTCTCTGAAAGTAAATTTAGCTGCCATACGCTGAACCCTTTCCAGTTTTTTTCACTGCATAATTTTGTTGCGGATCCCAAAAAATTGTTGCATATGCCTTTATCGGACGAACACGCGATAAATAAGCAACTTCCTTCGCGTTTACCGAACTCTTTTGTTTATGTTGACGGCACACTCGTCAGCGTGCTGCCAATGCGTAGAAACTTTCTTGGGGCACTATAATAATAGTTTATATATACACATATATGTACACATTCTAGAGCACTAATCAACTAATCAGTATATATGTGTATATATACACACATATATACATATGTACATATACGTATATATACAGATATACATATTAGGGTGTCCGTTATTTACCAAAGTTCTTATATTCTATATATATATATATGTGTGTGTGTGTGTGTGTTATATATATGTTATATAAATGTATATATATGTATATTATGTGTATGTTATATATATGTATTACATATACATTTGTATATACATATATATATATATATATATATATATATATACTATATATATATATATATATACATATATACTGATTAGTTGATTAAGGCTCTAGAATGTGTACATATTGCCCGTCGCTCTCGTTTTAAGATGAGATAAGTCGTAACATAGTACATGTACCGGAAGGTGTAGTATCTGGAATGGCAAAGTAGGGCTTGGTAGTAGGGCGATCCATTTACATTGGAGGGGTTTTGTGCAAATCAAATATTTTGATGATATAAATATTATTATTGTTTATCCCCGGGCTAACAACCATGGGGAAAAAAATCGGATCCAGCTAAATGCTGGTCCCCCCCTAAGAATTGTTGCAAGCACCTGCTACCGCGATAATAAATAAAAACTGAGCCACGGTAAATGCAGGATGCTTGCTTGCGTGGTCCTAGTCGGCCGATTAACGAAAAATAATAATAAATAATAATTATTATTGTTGTTAAATAAAAGTATTTTTATTATCAAAATCAGTTGTTTCCGGGCTTGAAGGCCGTGGTCCAATGGAAACTTGTCCATACGTTTCGCCTGCAACTGTGGCAGGCATCCTCAGTGGCGTTGCTGGCGGGAGCGAAGTGTCCTAGTTGGCAGCGCCGCGTTGACTGACGCTCCCGCGGCTGTGGGGCCATTCATAGTGAAAGGCGAGGTTCGCGCGCTCGCGTCTGATTGGGGCGCGCCGCCTGTTCTCGCGCCTGATTGGGCCACGTCAGCGGAACTGTTTAGCTGCCGAGTTTTGGTCGTACGAAGTGCCGGGTACCATGTACTGTTTAATTTTTCTCCTTCTTCTTTTCTGTTAAAATTGTTCTTGTGTTTGTAAATCTCGATGGCTTCCATTTGGAGTCTCTTGTAGTAGTGTGTGCTGGTGGAGAGAATATCCGTCGCTTCGAAGTGCATGTCGTGTCCGCGTCCCGACAGCGCGTGATCGGCGACAGCTGACTTGTCAGTATGTCCTAGACGGCAGTTCCTTTTGTGTTCTTTTAACCTAGTATTGAAACTTCTCCCAGTAGTACCTATGTATACGGAACCACAAGAGCAAGGAATTCTGTATACTCCAGCTAAAGACATACGATCCTGGGGGTCTTTGGCCGAACGTAAAGTGTTACGGAGTTGTTGGGTGGGTTTAAAGACAGTTTTAACCCTGTGTCTAGCTAGCAGTCTTCCTATGCGGTCCGTTACCCTATTCACATAGGGCAAGAAGACAGTACCGAGTAGAGTATCTTCTGTGTGGTTTTGTTCTTCTGTCTTCCTCTTCGGGTGAAGAGCTCGTCTTACTTCACTGGGCTTCTACCCGTTGGCTTGTAAGGCCTTCTCCAGGTGTTGTAATTCTTCGGGTAGGTGATCGGGTTCGCAAATACGTTTAGCACGGTCGTAAAGTGTTTTGATCATAGTGCGTTTTTGCCTGGGATGATGATTTGAGTTTTTGTGTAAATAACGATCCGTGTGCGTAGGTTTCCGGTACATTTTATGTCCAAGGGAGCCATCTGGATTCCTGTTGACCAAAACATCCAAGAACGCAAGTTGTTTATCTTTTTCCATCTCCATGGTAAATTGAATTCTTGGGTGTATATTATTGAGATGATCCAAAAAATCTGATAACAAGTGTTCACCGTGACTCCAAACCACGAAAGTATCATCAACGTATCGAAACTAATGTGTCGGTTTCATACGAGAACTGTTTAATGCAGAGTCTTCGAAATGCTCCATGTAAAGGTTGGCCACAATCGGACTCAATGGATTCCCCATGGCTACGCCGTCCGTCTGCTCATAAACATTACCGTTCCAGTGGAAATAAGTTGTAGTCAAAGTGTGTTTAAACAGTAAGACGATATCCTCTGGGAAGTATTCAGCTAAGAAATTTAAAGTCTCCTGTACTGGAATCATTGTAAACAGCGATGTGACATCGAAACTCACCAAGAGATCGTCGGGTTTTAAGCGAAGTCCTTTTAATTTTTCAATGAAATGAGAGGAATCCTTGATGTGTCTTTCCGTGTTACCAATGTGAGGTTGTAGTAGTTTGGAGAGGTAGTTAGCCAATGTGTACGTAGGCGAATTAATAGCACTCACAATGGGCCGTAGTGGAATGTCCGGTTTGTGAATACCGATAACTACAGACCTCTTCCCAAAGATCATACGGTTTCTATTTTACGCAAGTCCAATGACCTAATCAAGAAATCCTCGATACCATCTGAGGAACAGAAGTTTCTTAAGATTTCTGAGGCGCTACCTCCCAGACTATATGGCTTACCTAAGATCCACAAACCGGACTACACTACACTATACTACGCTATACTACACTTTTCTATACTATACTACACTATACAACTATGTTATTCCAGTATTCGTAAACACTTTTTTGCGTTCCAGCTTTAGAAACTTATTTTTTTACAAGAAATAATTCATAAAATGGTCTTATTATACTGCACAGATTTTAACATATTTGCCGTTTATGGCACGAAGAGTTGTTTTATCTCACATTCAGACAATCGCAGCGGGAGAATCTTGGGGAGGTAGCGACAAACCGAACAGCGGACTAAGTTTTATTCGCAAATGTCAAATACTCGTAGCGTCACAATAAAGTTGTTTCCAAAATTTAACTCTCATTCTTTTAAAATTGATAATGCTATTGTACAAACATTAATGTGTGCAACTCGTTTATAATATTGTTTGATTTGCATTCATACGCATTCGAAAACTGCTTCCAACGTCGTTGGTTTTCAGAACATGTACTCATGCAATAAAGCTTAACATTATAAACTAGTTGCATAATATAATTTGTTAGTGTTAGACGAGACTATTATATTTGTTATTTTGAGCAGTTGCATGCAGTTTTCTGGAAAACATTTTTTTTTTTTTGTGATTTTGTTCAGCAGCAATTTTGCTTCTGCTGGCTACTAGAAAATAGTTTTCTGCACATGAATTTCCAACGTGTCATTTCAATTGTAATACTAAGATTGTTCGTTTGTTTCGCACAATAATACAATATTTGAGTTATGACAGAAATACAGGCGCGCATCTTTTGAATTACAGTAACGCGTACATTTGATAATTTCTTGCCAATAGACAGCAAAAATTGGCTGAACTCTGAATTAATTCTTTATACCACTGCACACTCATAACATGAGTAGTATAGGCAACCAAACACGTTTTTATACATACGTTATCTGCAAGTTTTGCAAAAGATTCTTAGATAATTTTCAAAAGAAAAATGAGAAAGATGGCATATTCGTCTGCTATGTGATTCCTCAGTCACTATCTTTTATCGATAATCTTATTAATATGATCGACACGGGATAACTGGAAGCTATTTCATTAGTCCGATGAGCGAATTCCTGTCACAAGTGTCATTTTGTTTCTAAAATCTATACTTCACCATGTGCACATCGATGAACATATAAAATAAGGTTTTTTCTTAAATAATATACTTGTACATTCATTGTCTTGTGAGCGAAGTATCAGAGCGATTTTGTACGTCAATTGGAAAAGTACTGTGTTCTTTAAGATTAAATTTATTCTGAAGAGGCTCCCTGTGTAATTATGAAGGCTTTTCGGCTAATTTACTTCAAATTACAGAGGCAAATGAACTTGCTTTATTTTCGTTAACTCCTTTCAAGGGTCTCTTTATGCCCAATAAACACGACCAGTCTTTACAACAGGCTCATGGTGATTTCAAAGAAACTGCTTCCCTTAAAAAGATGGTTCATGAACATTAATTAATGCAATATTATCTGGGTTTTTACGTAATAAACACGATCTTATTCAAGAAAAATTGCGATGTATCGTTGCAAGTTCACATTCTTCCATAATTATTTTTTCCAACTGAAATGATTTATTTTCAATAAATATTCTGAAAATAACTCAAAAAATTTGAAGATTGGCACTTTCTTTAATCCGCACTGTTTTCCCTCGTTCTAAGACAATAAATAAATTGGTAAAATAAATAATAGTGTTGTTGACAAAGCAAATTTCTCTAACACATCGTTCCGAGTTCTCTCACATTCATTACATTAATTTCTCTTCGCATTATACATGCTTGCGTGTCATCTATTCAAGAGATACTTTATCAGAACTAAAAAAATGCAATTTTAATTGTCGGTAATAGTTTTAATTCAGTATAAAATACTTAACAATCAATTTTAACAATTAATTACTTCGAAAATACGTAAGGTTCTTTTTAGTGTCTACGAGTGAGCTGTCCATTTTGTCTAACAAGAAAAATATTCCTTCGCCGCAAAGCTTCGCGAAATTCTGGATAGCTGAGACGTGCCTATAACGTACGCGCGTCGAACTCACGCCGCGAAACAGGCAGCCTGTGAGCGAAAGCCCCGCGTCGCGGCGAGGTTTGTGTTTGCACGAGGGACACGCCAGGCTCCGCTCCCCCACCCCCACACCCCCGGGCCGCACAATAACGCACCTCGCAGCGGTTTGCAGTCGCTTCGGAACCTCTGCGCCTTCCGCCTCCCCCCCGCCGCGCCCCACCATACCTGCGCCCCGCTCCCACCACGCCTCGGCACGACTCGCTCCGTCCCGCCCCGTCCTATCCCCGCACCGTCCCCGCTCCTCCCCCGCCTCACCCCGTCCCGTCCCGGCCACGCCACGACCCCACCCTGACCCTGCCCCATCCGCAAACCGTCTCCGCCCCTTCCCGTCCAGCCCCTCCAGCCCCGATCCACCCCACCCCATCCCCTCCCTTATCCCCACCCCATCGCCGCTCCCTCCCCGCCACACCCCCGCTCCATCCCCGCCCCGTCTCCCCCATCCCCGCCCTATCCCCGCCCCATCCCCGCCCCATCCCCGCCACGCCCCACCCACCTCCCCGCCACACACCGCCCTATCCCCGCCCCATCCACGCCCCATCCACGAACCATCCACGCACCATCCCCGCCACATTCCCGCCCCATCTCCCCCATTCCCGCCACATCCCCACAACACCCCCGCCACATCCCCGCCCCATCGCCGCCCATCCCCGTATTTCCTTCCCCCTCACTCTTCATCCCCTCCACTCCCACTCCCTCCACCCCCGTCCCCTCCACGTCTCGTCTCCCTCCGCGCCATCACTCCGCGGCCGCGCCGGCGTTGGAACAATCGAAGCTCAACTGTTCGCGAACAAGCGAGGATCAGAGCGCGGCGTGGCGAGTGGTCGGGGGGGGGGGGCGAGGCAGGGAACCAAGGTTCAGAGGAAGGGCTTGCAGGAGGCAGTGAAAGGACATTACTCTCCCAGGGTGGGCTCGCGAATACTCGGGACGCTCGCGCCTCGACAAACAAAAAGCGTCGGAACAATGAACGCTCGCAACACACATTTTGATGAAACTTGCACAAGGAAAACGATTGCAATGAAATCGGTTTCATGTGTTACAGTTATCAAATTTTATTGTACTTTGGAATTGTTCTTCTTTTTCCATTTTTTTTTTCGGGGGATTCTATCAAACTCCAGTTGCCTAAAAAACCGGTTTTGTTCCCAAATCTCTCTCTGTTGTGAGTAAAATTTAACATAGCAATTTAAACATTGCCAAAACATTCTCCCGACAAGTCATTGTTTGATGTAAAAATATGTTTGTAATAGTTGAGTTTGTTTGGATGAATATAAATAAGTTGTTTTCAGATTTCTTTTAGCAAAACTGTATCAATAGAGATTATCTCTGGTGCTCTACCAACCAATTGATACAATCGTGATCTACCAAAAATTGATAGAATCTTGTCGTGCAAATTTTGCGGAATTCTCTCCAAAAATGGGGAAATATACTACTTGTGTAGAGAGAAAAGGAAAAACAAAATGATCGCAAGCACTGCTTGATACGGTCGCGATCAAGCAATATCTAGCGGCATGACTGCGAAAGTCGCGAAATGCCCTGAGATATTCCATCGGGAAGGCGCCTTGAGAGGCACGTGTATAAAAATCGCGCTATAGACACGACCTCTCAAAGTCTATGGGGTTGCAGCTCTGACGTCATGCACGTGGCCGTCTTTGATTCCGCTGGAGGAGACCGCTGCGGCGATGCGGGCGAACTCCGACGGCGCGTCTTGTAACCTCCACATGTGTTGCGCAGACCGGCCGCTAGAGTACACGGCATGTCGAGGGCGCGGTTTATGAATTGAAGTCAGTTACCTGCACAATGGGCCAAATAAGGCACAACGTGATTTTCTGAATGACAAAAGACAAGAAGGTATTGGATAGTTCAAAATTATTATCTACGCACGCAAAAAGTATTTTTGACGTGTGAATGAAATGAATTCGTTCGAGAGACAAGAAGAAAGTCAAGTGTGAAATTTTTTTGAAACGAAAGGATCAAAAACCCTTTCTTAAGAGTTTTCTAGATTATATTAGTAAACTGTATGTAAATATATACAGTTAGAACCATTTACATACATGAAACCACATCCTTGATTCATTTACCCCTCATTCTGAGCTTTTTTGATAGTAACAGTGCTTTCTTTATTTTAAGGTAGAATTTTCGTTAGACCGACAACGTAGAAATACCCCAAAAGGTAATTTTAATGAAAGCAAAATCTGTTCTTCAAGACGGTAAGAAAAAATGGGCCCTTATTGGTCTAATTTATTAATTTAAAAAAATTAAATAAGCACTGGTTCTTATGGGAGAACGCGGCATAGGTTTTTTATGTTATTGAAGAAGTTAGGCGGTGAAAGTGTATTTTTAATTTATTTAATAAGTATTTTTTTTAGGAATCAGATGTAATTAAATGTGACATACCTCACTGGGCATTCTGAGGAGTATTTGATAATGCTGCGAAATGCATCGCAACCGGAGGTATTGGCTGTCGGCCTGGAAGTTACGCTGTACAAATCACCTTACTGTCATACTATTTACGATTATTCATTTTCATTGTAAACAATGTGGACATATTGCGACGGCAGCGCTGCCACGTACGCCGCGCTGGGGACACCCGGCCACTGTGGACCCATCGACCGAGGGGTAGTGTTGGCAACGAGTGTTTGCATGAATCAACTGTTCTTTCCCGCCTTTTCAATCGTTGCAATTGGGGGATTTCAATCGTTGCGTTGCGGTTGGAATCGTTTGACCAAGGATTGCTTAGTAGTTCGCCCTTCCACCGTGCACGAATTTACAGCGCTAATGTGTCAATGTTTTATACGTATTTAATCGTCATAATAAAGCATTTATTTTATACTTTGGATTTGTCTTATGGAAATATTGCGTGAGAGTTATTTTGTAGTGTACGTTGCCACCGCATTTCCCCGCATTTCCAATCGAAGATTGGTACAGTAGCACCGGTTACGCCGACTGAATCGGTCCATCATCCATGTAGTTCTTCGATGTTACGTTTGTTCCGCGGTGGCGCTAGTGAACAGTGAATCGACTACGTGACTCACGAGTCGTAAGAGCAAACCTCTGGTCTCTACGAAGAATCATTCGTGCAACTTTCAAAAGTGTTGTATATTGAAGAATTCACCTTTAAACGATGGCAATGTACATTTAAAATATATAAACCACAAATTAATGCATTTTTGTAAAAGTAACAACTCACTTCATAGATATTCCATGAGGAATTATACTTCTTCCATGCATTTATTATTTATTCACTTGGAAGGGCAGTCTGAAATAAAATATGATATTATTGATGATTTAAATGATTCATAAAGGCATATTATGTTCGTTTCGTCCGAGGTGTACTAAAAAATTCTATGATTACTTACATTATTCATTAATTTCAATTTTCCCGAGATTTTGAAAGATCCGCCTAGATAACTGCGTTCACAGCACAGATACTGGCACAACTGGTGAACGCTTTCGACTATTCAACCATGCTTCAACGAATGAGTCTGAAAAGTAATCGGACTCCCGGTTCAATCAACAGTTGGGGCCCCTCCGGATGCCATCACTGCCGAGGAGCAGAGAAAAGCGGCCGGGCGCGCGCCCAGAAAGGGTAGGAGGACACTCACGCAAGGGAACACAGGAAGGAAGGTGTTATGACCAGAAAACAACAAAGATAAACACGGTTTCTCACTACGTGTTTTATTCCACAGTCCAAAAGAGCAAGTCAATTTACAATAGCCAAGTTCTAACAGAATTCCAGGAGAGAGTCCAAATACGTCGCTAAATCACCAAATATCCGTAGGGGCAGTCCAGAGTTCGTAAGCACTTCGACGTATCAACTATTCACAATGTCACTCTCTAATCACTTGCAGGCGCTCGCTTCCAACTGCCTCTTGCTGGCCCGAGCGGCTCTTTTATAGCTCGCTCGCGGCGAAGGATCGCTGGCCATCCCGGTGATAGGGGTGGGTTCTCGCGCGCCGCTGTCTGCTCGGGCGTGACGGTACTGCCGCGCTGTCGGACAGCGCACTCTCTTGAGCAGTATCGGTACCGTCGACCGGCGGCAACTTTAAGGGGGCCTGTTCGGCCACGGCACCCTCCGCGCCCAAATGCGTTGCGTATGGCGCAAAACGCACTGAACGAGTAACCCTCCTGGGCCGGAGTTCCGTCCTGGTCGAACAGGCGGGTTCTCTGCTGCTGCTGGTGGCTGCTTCCTCCCGTGTGTCAGCTGCAACTGTTGGTGTCCCTACGGCCGTGCGCTCCTGTGGGACATAAATTATTTCCCTCATCACTTTTCTGCGGAATTCCTCGGGTGATATCCAAGGCCTGTTGTCTACTTGACTTTCGTTAGTACGAGGTCTGATTTGCCCCTGGTGGCGTGTGACCAGCCTTTCTAAGGTTCGTACCGCATAAACTCTGCTGCCTCGAATTTCTTGTATTATCCCGGGCACCCATGCTGGTTCTTTCTTAAGTGACTGAATATATACCTTGTCACCTACCTTGTATTTTGGTCTAATACCTCCAGCTGTATGCGGGTCGCTAGGGCTGAGCAGTGACAGCAGGGTCCGGGGCTGCCTGCCGTGGAGCACTTCAGCTGGGCTCTTGCCTGTTGAGCCTGGCAGGACCCGGTATGTTGCCAGGACCCTTAATAGAGCTCGGGACTTTGGCGTCCCCGCTGCCCGCGCTTTCCCCATGGCAGTTTTGAAGGTTCGTACGAACCTCTCCGCCTCTCCATTGGACTGTGGGTGGAAAGGCGGTGCACAGATGTGATGTATGCCGTTGCTCGCACAGAATTTTGCGAATTCTTGGGACGAAAACTGCGGACCATTGTCTGAAATCAATACCACAGGTAGACCCTCTGTCACAAAAATCCTCTCCAGCATCTCCACGGTCTGCGTAGATGTGGTGCTCCCCATTTCAACTACATACGGGTAGTTTGATTTCGCGTCCACTACTACCAACCACATAGACCCCCAAAAGGGGCCGGCGAAATCCACGTGGATCCTTTCCCACGGTTCTGTCGGCTCCGGCCAAGGTGTCAGGTCTTTGGGGGGGGGGCACTTTGGTTGAGCTGGCAAGCCTCACATCTCTTTAGCATTTGTACAATGTCGTTATTCATACCCGGCCACATACAGTGCCGCCTCGCCAGCTGCTTCGTACGAACTATCCCCCAATGTCCCTGGTGTAACAATTTAAGCACTGTCTGTCTGAGGCTCTTGGGTATAATTACTTTTGTGAACTCTTCGCCCTCCAACAATAGAACTCCAGCTTTGCATGACAATCTGTCTTGTTTGCTATACCATCTGGCGTTGCTTCTTAATCTTCGCGCTGGCCACCCTTCTCTGATGAAGCGCCGAACCTGGTTCAACTCTGGGTCCTTGTCCGTCTCTCTTGCTATAGTCCTAGCCTCTAATGGGAAATCTGCTAGGTTTCCTAGATCCTCCAGGTCTAGCTGGAGGCACTCCTCTTCAGACGCGTCGAAAACTGGGTCTGGGCCGGCGGGTAATCTAGATAACGCGTCCGCGTTCGCGTGTTGCGACGTGTTTCTATAGTGGATCTGATAGTCGTAATCTGCAAGAAACAACGCCCACCTCTGCAACTTCTTGGCTGTGGATTCTGGGATCTTCTTCCCTGGGTGAAAAAGTTGCACCAGAGGTTTATGGTCCGTAATGATGTGAAATTTGGTCCCGTAAAGGAACTCGTTGAATTTTTTCACCGCAAAAATGATTGCCAACGCTTCCTTCTCTACCTGGGAGTAATTTCTCTGATGTTTGTTTAAAGTTTTCGACATAAAAGCGATTGGCCTCTCGATCCCTTTTCCATCTTTTTGGGATAACACCGCTCCCAGACCGTAGTCTGAGGCATCTGCCGCCACAGTTGTGATCCTTCCCGGGACAAAATGATTAAGTCTTACCGTGCGTAGTAACTCTTGCTTTAAACTGTTCCAAGCTTTGTTGCAATCTTCCGACCATACAAATTTGACCCCTTTCTTTCTCAGGTGGTTTAAAGGAGCTGCTATTGTCGAAAAGTTTCTAATAAACTTATTGTAGTAGTTAACTTTGCCTAAAAAAGCTTGCAGCTGTTTTAGATCCGTTGGCGGAGGCATCTGAATAATGGCTTGTACATGCTGCTGGGTAGGGGCTATCCCCGTGCTGTCCAACACGTGCCCCAGAAAAACTACTTTCTCTTTGAAAAATTCGCATTTCTCCTGATTTACCTTAAAACCCCTGTCTCGCAACACTGTAAACAATTTTCTCAAGTTTTGTGTATGGTCTTCTAGGCTGCGTCCTGTGACGATGATATCATCTAGATAATTGCAGCAACCATCCAGGCCCGAGGTAATTTGCTCTAGACAGCGCTGGAAGATTGCTGCCGCTGAGTTTACCCCAAAAGGTAATCTGTTATAGCTAAATAGACCGAGCGGAGTGTTGATTACCAGTACTTCCTTGGCCGCGGGATCCAACGGTATTTGTAGGTAAGCATCCCTAAGGTCTATTTTAGAAAACTGTTGTCCGCCTGATAGTTTGTAGAAAAGATCTTCCGGCTTGGGAATCGGATATTG
Organism: Gryllus longicercus; assembly: GCA_038098605.1. Lineage (NCBI taxonomy): Eukaryota > Metazoa > Arthropoda > Insecta > Orthoptera > Gryllidae > Gryllus > Gryllus longicercus. Next base: position 389,949 of record JAZDUA010000486.1, on the reverse strand, counting down.
CTCCACTTCTACTTGTTGGTTCACCGTGCTTTTGAAGTCGCCACACAACCTAATCTTCCCGTTCGATTTTTTCACTAGAACCAAAGGCGTGGCCCACTGGCTCACTGTTACTGGCGTAATCACCCCTTCTTTCTGCAGCCGTGTTAATTCTTCTTTGACTTTGTCTCTAAGTGCCCATGGCACCGGTCTCGCTTTGTACAAGCGAGGCTTATGTCCCTCTTTAAGCTGGATCTTAGCCTGAAATCCCTTGCATTCTCCCAACCCGGGCGAGAACACCTCCGCGAATTCTGAAACTAAATCTTTGATGACGTGCACCTCATCCTGGTCTGATATCTGATTCACCTCGTCTACGACTCCAAATCCCAGTTTATCAAAGGAGTCTAACCCCAGGATGTTCGTTACGTCATACCGGTCGACCACTAATAATTCTATGACTGCCTGCTTGCTCTTGTATGAAGCTTGCACGCGCACACTCCCTAACACTTTAATAGGCGTCTTCCCGAAACTGGTCAATCTTTTTTGTACTTTAGCGTAACCGGGAGACCCTAAAAGGCGGTACGTGTTTAGATTGATCAGCGTAACCGGTGCTCCCGTATCTAACAGGAAATCTACTGGTTGACTGCCTAACTTAATTCGCACCGTTAATTTTTTCTGCCCCTCTCCACTAATGACCTCACTAACCATGGCTACCTCCATGTCTTCTTCGTGTCTTGCGCTTCGTGCCGCATGTCGTTTTTGTTCACAGACTTCTTGGATGTGGCCCATTCTCTTGCAGTAAAAGCATTGCGCTTCCCTGAACCTGCACTCGGCTCTACTGTGATACTTCCCGCAACCTTTACAAGATTTCTTTGCCTTGAAAATGTTCGTACTTCTCGTTTTCCTTGAGTCGCCCCACTTTGCCGACTTTGCCCCTATCTGATTATTTTGTCTACCTTTCCTCGCTTCACTTCTTTTCTCTCGCGCCGTTCTCGTACTGACACTACTACTTAAACTGTTAATACTGTCAGAGCTGCTGCCTTTCACTGAATTGTTATCGGTAACGCTACACACGCATGATCCGGCCGTGATTTGGCGGGCTGTCTCACGCGTGGTCTCGTAAGTCTTGCACAGGGTTTTAATTTCCTCCAATGACGGATCTCCGTTTTGCAAAGCTAAAAACCGAATTTTGTCCTCCGGCGTGTGCAAGACCACCATATCTCTGATGAGTGTTTCAGCGTATGATGTCTCTCCTTCTGATGGCGGGCATTTGAAATGACACTGCCGCGCCAAGCCAGCTAATTCCGTGATCCACTCGCAGTGCGACTGACCTTCGCTTTTCCGGCACTGGAAAAATTTATACCGGGCTGCCAGTACATGCGGCGTTTTGTTAAAATAAGTGTCTAATTTGCTTTTAATTTCTTCCCAACTCCAATCAGTTGAGTCTCTTTCTGGGAGTAGTTTTCCCAACAAACTCGTCACTTTGTTCCCAACACAACTTAGAAAGAACGCTTATTTTGTTTTTGCGTCACCTACCTGGTGACATAATAAGTGTTGTTCAAAACTCTCTAGGTACTCTGACCACTCCTCCGAGTCGGGCTGGAAGCAGTGAAATTGGGGCGGGGGGCGTCTGTTGATAGCTTCCAACAGAATCGCCAGCTGCTGCGCCTGCGCCTCTGCTTGCTGCCGCTGCGCCTCAGCTTGCTGCCGTAGCTGCTGCGCGAATGCCTCCTGTTGCAGCTGCATCTGCTGCTGCAGTAGTGTTAGCATTTGCACTAACGGGTCGCCGGCTTCCATTCTAGTTTTCCTCGTCGCCAAGTTGTTATGACCAGAAAACAACAAAGATAAACACGGTTTCTCACTACGTGTTTTATTCCACAGTCCAAAAGAGCAAGTCAATTTACAATAGCCAAGTTCTAACAGAATTCCAGGAGAGAGTCCAAATACGTCGCTAAATCACCAAATATCCGTAGGGGCAGTCCAGAGTTCGTAAGCACTTCGACGTATCAACTATTCACAATGTCACTCTCTAATCACTTGCAGGCGCTCGCTTCCAACTGCCTCTTGCTGGCCCGAGCGGCTCTTTTATAGCTCGCTCGCGGCGAAGGATCGCTGGCCAACCCGGTGATAGGGGTGGGTTCTCGCGCGCCGCTGTCTGCTCGGGCGTGACGGTACTGCCGCGCTGTCGGACAGCGCACTCTCTTGAGCAGTATCGGTACCGTCGACCGGCGGCAACTTTAAGGGGGCCTGTTCGGCCACGGCAGAAGGAAGCAAGGAAGGAAGGAAGCAAAGAAGGAAGGAAGGAAGGAAGGAAGCAAGAAAGGAAGCAAGAAAGGAAGCAAGAAAGGGAGCAAGAAAGGAAGCAAAGAAGGAAGCAAGAAAGGAAGCAAGGAAAAAAGCAAGGAAGGAAACAAGGAAGGAAGCAAAAAAGGAAGCAAGAAAGGAAGCAAGGAAGGAAGCAAGGAAGGAAGCAAGGAAGGAAGCAAGAAAGGAAGCAAGGAAGGAAGCAAGGAAGGAAGCAAGGAAGGAAGCAAGGAAGGAAGCAAGAAAGGAAGCAAGGAAGGAAGCAAGGAAGGAAGCAAGAAAGGAAGCAAGAAAGGAAGCAAGAAAGGAAGCAAGGAAGGAAGCAAGGGAGGAAGGAAGCAAGAAAGGAAGCAAGGAAGGAAGCAAGGAAGGAAGCAAGGAAGGAAGCAAGGAAGGAAGCAAGGAAGGAAGCAAGGAAGGAAGCAAGGAAGGAAGCAAGGAAGGAAGCAAGGAAGGAAGCAAGGAAGGAAGCAAGGAAGGAAGCAAGGAAGGAAGCAAGGAAGGAAGGAAGGGAGGAAGGAAGGGCGGAAGGAAGGGAGGAAGGAAGGAAGGAAGGAAGCAAGGAAGGAAGCAAGGAAGGAAGCAAGGAAGGAAGCAAGGAAGGAAGCAAGGGAGGAAGGAAGGGAGGAAGGAAGGGAGGAAGGAAGGAAGGAAGGAAGCAAGGAGGGAAGCAAGGAAGGAAGCAAGGAAGGAAGGAAGCAAGCAAGGAAGGAAGCAAGCAAGCAAGGAAGGAAGCAAGCAAGGAAGGAAGCAAGCAAGGAAGGAAGCAAGCAAGGAAGGAAGCAAGCAAGGAAGGAAGCAAGCAAGGAAGGAAGCAAGCAAGGAAGGAAGCAAGCAAGGAAGGAAGCAAGGAAGGAAGCAAGCAAGGAAGGAAGCAAGCAAGGAAGGAAGCAAGCAAGGAAGGAAGCAAGCAAGGAAGGAAGCAAGCAAGGAAGGAAGCAAGCAAGGAAGGAAGCAAGCAAGGAAGGAAGCAAGCAAGGAAGGAAGCAAGCAAGGAAGGAAGCAAGCAAGGAAGGAAGCAAGCAAGGAAGGAAGCAAGCAAGGAAGGAAGCAAGCAAGGAAGGAAGCAAGCAAGGAAGGAAGCAAGCAAGGAAGGAAGCAAGCAAGGAAGGAAGCAAGCAAGGAAGGAAGCAAGCAAGGAAGGAAGCAAGCAAGGAAGGAAGCAAGCAAGGAAGGAAGCAAGAAGCAAGCAAGCAAGGAGGGAAGCAAGGAAGCAAGCAAGCAAGGAAGGAAGCAAGGAAGCAAGCAAGGAAGGAAGCAAGCAAGGAAGGAAGCAAGCAAGGAAGGAAGCAAGCAAGGAAGGAAGCAAGCAAGGAAGGAAGCAAGCAAGGAAGGAAGCAAGCAAGGAAGGAAGCAAGCAAGGAAGGAAGCAAGCAAGGAAGGAAGCAAGCAAGGAAGGAAGCAAGCAAGGAAGGAAGCAAGCAAGGAAGGAAGCAAGCAAGGAAGGAAGCAAGCAAGGAAGGAAGCAAGGAAGGAAGGAAACAAGCAAGGAAGGAAACAAGCAAGGAAGGAAGGAAGGAAGAAAGGAAGGAAGGAAGGAAGGAAGGAAGGAAGGAACGCGCACCGGGAGAGAGGGCTCAGGGCTTCAAGTGATGTTACTGCAGTGGGGAGGGGGGGATTCTATGTTCGAGTCCCGAGGAAGGCAGGGATTTTGACACCAGTTAGATAGCTGGGGCGAATTCAGTCGCTCTCTGGTGAATTCTAGACACAGGCTTCTCTGATCGCCAGTTTTTCTGTGGTTTCTTTGATCACCACCAGGCGAATGCCGGAGCAGTGCCCTAACATACGGGCCACGGACCGCGTGCGATCTTTTCTTCCTCTTCCTTGTCCAATCCTCACCCGTTACTTACACACATACAGTGGCATGCAGTACACTACCACATATGCCGGAAAGCCGGAAGGTTAGAGTTTGTCCCGGCGGGGGAGATGCCCTGCTAGTGGGAGATACCTGGTTTGGGAAAACCCCGGTAGCTGACGGCAGGTCGGAGCCGGCTCTCGCCATCTCGGTGGTGGGAGGTCCCCGCTACCTCCCGAGAGAAGACTAGATTAATGGCGTCGGCGGTTGCCCAAATGCATGTGGCCGAGCTGATGCGGCGCCGGTGGTGCGTTGCAGTGCCCGCGTGGGCGCGGAGGGAGGACGGCTGCCTGCTGACGGAGCTGCCGTCGCTCACCGTCACCTTCCTGCCCGAGCGCGCCGCCGTGCAGCTCAGCGCCGACTGCGGCCTCGACGGCACCCGGCGCGTCGCCTGCAAGGGCGCAGCCGTGAGTACTCCACCTGCCCCCGCCCACACCCTCGCCCCTACACGAAAAAGATGTATTGCATGTAAAATATCTTCAAGCCTAAATGAAGCCTAAATTCAAATCGCATGTTGGGTTACCAAAGTGATACCTTTTTCCTCCTCTAGACGGTGAAAGGAGCGTAGCGAAATTCGCGTGGTCAGACGAAAGAGCAGGTCTGATGATCTGAGTCTCAGTCCATAAAATAAAGCATAGTTGAATTGATTTTTTTTTCAAAAAAAAAAAACAAACTCCTTTTGTCTCAGTGCGCGTGTGTTTGCAGGACCGCGAGGAGATGGTGCGGCAGCTGTCGTGCGACCAAGTAAACGCCTCCCAGGAGTTGGACGGAGCGGCCTCCGACTCGCCGGCGTCACCCGCCGCCGCCGCCGCCGCCACCGCCACCGCCACCGCCACCGCCACGGCCTCCAGCGTGGACGAGGAAGCGACCAGCGACGCCCCGGTGCGTGCGCTTTGTCGTGACCAAAACAAGCCAATTTCGTAAAAAAGTTGTTGTTTTTTTTTAATTCAAGTTTGCAGAATATACTGCGGAAACCATAAAGCAGCGTAGTCACAAAAATTGCCACATCAACCAAAACGGAAGAGATGTCGAATAACTTTGACGTGGTCGCGATCCAGAAGCCAGAAGAGACGTCCTCTCACTCGCAGGCTGCGTCGTCCCTCACTATCACTGTCACTATCACTCCCCATTGCTCGCTCTGTTGCCGGGATGACTTGATCTCCGACCGCTGGCCACCGATTTATACACGGTCCGGGCAAAAGACTCGGTCGTAAGGGCGGTGACTGAGGCGTGACGGTTGCCCCGACTCCGACCTCGACGACCTCTCGTGTGCGGTGCCCGTACTTTCCGGGTGCGACGCCGTCTCGCTGCTGCGTCCCGGTGGCGGTTCTTTTAAAGGGACGCGGGCGACCACTGCACACTTTGCGACCCCAGAGGGGAGGGGGCAGACGGCCGCATGTCCTGAGGCTCTGGGTGCTGTTGGACCTGAGTTTCCCGGTACTCACGTCGCTAGTGCTAAGGTGGGCGCGGTCAGAAGGCGGTGGGGCTAAGCTCCGTGTTGTCGAGTTCGCCCGGTGACCTGTTGACCTGTTAGTCACCTCCCGGGGACCCTTGGGAGGGATCGGGCGAAGGACTTGCTCCCAGACCCACCCACAAAAGTCTAATGGAGAGCATGAGTTCCTGTGTCAGGGTTGCGAAGATTCCTGCGGTACTCACGTCGATAGCCACAAGGTGGAGGTAGTGAAGAGACGGGTTGACGACCTTGAGCCACCCGGGTTTGGTCCGGGCGAACATCGCAAGGACTTTTGGTTACTTCGGCGCGTAATCAGGCTCCGGCAGCTAGTAGCATTGAGGTAGTATTACAGATGTGTGCAAATTATTAGAATAATTTATAAATTTGGCGCTTTTCGCGTTATTTAGTAGAAAAACCACTTCACATATGAATGTAAGAGTTTGTTTCAACCTGCTAATGTCTTCTTTGTTTCATGCACTTTACTGAAGGTCCTTTGGGATATCTCAAGGAAACTTATTTTTCTCTCTGTAATGTTTGTGAAACTGTGTGTCAAAATAGCTGATGCTGTGGCAATTGTTGAATGTGGTTTCCTTGTTTTTTCTTGTTGAGTGTTGCGTTTCTATGCCAGAATTTAGAATTTGCAGGAGTGTTTTATATTGTTTGTTTAATCCAGGTTTTGGACTAAAATTGTTTTTTGATTTTTTCCTGGTGGGTTTTTGAACCGGTGAACTGAAGATGCTTGCAAAACTGCGGTTATGGCTAAAGGCTTCCTGTAAGAAGGTCAAGAAATAACGCAAAAATAAGTCCTACCTTTGCTACGAAACGGCTGAAATATGCAAAAGAAATGCAAATTGAAGTTAAAATCCGTTCGGAAAACGTAATAAACATGATATCTCATTATTTACTGTTTACTAAATGGTAACTTCATACTCAGAAGTGAAGTGAGATATTTCAAACTTTTTCATAAATTCAGTACGTACGGATTTATTTTATATACTTTCAAAGCATTATTTTAAAAATTCAGTATAATTAGTGCATATTATCTTGCAGGTAATAGTTTCTGACGAGATCATATTTTCTGTGTCCACAAAAAGCTGCCAGTACTTAAAATAGAATCTGATGAAGCATTTTCTCCCAAATGTATCACTGAGATGGTCAAATATACAACTTCATTTATAGTATGAAGTTGCATGTCAGTTCATAGATGTGACAGATTTGACACTGTTGATGGTGCAATGGAGCAGAGTCAGTACAAAAAGGTGCTTCATACCCGCCTTCCGCCTCAGATCAGAGATTGGTGTGCTGAAAAATATTGCATTTTTATGCATCCCGGAACACCACGTCATTAGGCCAAGTCTATTGAGAAATTCTCGGAGTAAATAACATAGAGACATTGTCTTGGCCTGGTAATAGCCCAGACTGCAACCCAATTGAAAATTAATGATGAATTGTAAAGACAAAATTGAAGAAAAAAATAACAACCAGAATTGGTCTCATTGGAACCATCATTGACATACAGTTTCGTGATGAACAAATTCAGAAAATGTGCAAGGACCTTGTGGAAAGCATGCCATAGAGGATACAAATGATTATAAAGAGCAAGGGAGTGCATCTCAGTGACTAAACAGCCCATTGTGTATTGATAAATTGTTATATCTATATTCAAAAGTAAATTGCTGTTAGTTTTTTCAATTATTCTATTAATTTGCACACGTCTGTGGATGTCCCCCAGGCTTTATTGGGGAGGAGCCCGTGATGGATTCTGCGTTCCTGAGGGATCCGGATTCCAGCTTGAAGGTGTACATGTGTGCTGGAAGGCGTTGAGGATAAAGGCGGGCTTAAGTTGTTTGATTGTTAGCCAACGCCCACACTTGGCATGTCAGCCATTTGCTGACGCGCCGACCAGTATAGACGTGCAGACTTTCCCCTCAGCTTGTAGGGATACGCACGTCTACAATGGTCCAGCGCGTAGGTGGCGAATCACTGTTGTTCATTTAGCGTTACCCAGGGAACACGTGTGGTAGACCACGGATGCGATAAACTTTGTCCCCGCTGTGAATTATTATTATTATTGTTATTATTATTATTATTATTATTAATATTATTATTATTATTATTATTAGTGGATTAGGAGGTGATAGGATATTGGTGCAAGGTGATCGTGGACTTTCTGAACCATCCCAGCATTCGCCCTATGATCGAGGGAAACCACGAAAACCCCGGTAAGGATGGCCGGTCCGGGAATTGAACCCAGACCTCCCGATTGAGGCGAGCTTAAGCGCTCACCCTGGGGAGCAATTCTCCTGGTAGAACAAGCCTTCTATGGGACAGACGCCCACGCAAAGTGTTACGTACACTTTGCGCTCGTGAGCTGAAATAAAATGCCCATTATTTCTGTTAAGGATGCAAAATCCACGCCGATTTCAACACATCGATGTTTCAATCAAGAATCGATGTTTTAAACATCCATGCATTGAAGTCGATGTTTTGTGCTCGATGTCATTACGTTTTCGATGTGTTATTCGTGGATGAAAAATTCCCAAGATCACAATTTTGTAAAAGTTAAAATATAAAATAATAACTGATGATTTCTCTTACGAACAGGTCTCTTCAAAATTTTAGACAGAATTTTTTTTCAACTACTTTAAGATTAAATTTACATTGTTATTAAATAAAACAATTGAAAAAATTGTCTGCTGTCTAAACTATTAAAGAGACCTGATCTTAAGAGAAATACTACTATTAAAAGTCAGTAAAAAATAACTGATGATACCACTATTTGTGTTCGAACGAAATGTAGTTTGTACGGCCTTCTTCGAGTAGACTCGATTTCCCTTTTCTAGATGATCCTGATGCCCCGGTACTTCCTTCGTCTTTCCTCGTATATCGCATATGGAGAGGTGATTTATAAACCTTGTTTAGAGTTAATTTTTAATTATAAATTAATATGCACGACCTCTGCCAAATTAAATTTTGTTGCGCACGAATTTAATGTTAGAGGCTACTAAAGCAGCTTTAAATCATCCCTGCATTTTGGTCAATACATAATTAACATCAAAGTTTTGATTTTGAACATCGATGTTTGGCAACGTCGATGTTTTTGGCGAGAGTTCGCCCCAAAGCCGCCCATCGTGTAAATATCCTCATCTGTTCTACATCTACGTTGGGCTCTAGCGCATCGTATCCGACTTTAGCCAATGAGCTTCAGACACCAGTAAGCGTCACAATATTAGCTAGAATTTTAAATGTAGCCAGATACCAAAATTACCACCTCGTTACAAGGCATTGCAACACATTTATGAAGCGCTTATTTTAAACATTGCATCTTGCACACCTTCACCGTGTTATTTTTGCTTGGTTACCGTTGAAAACTCTCAATTTGCACCACTTTCAAAATGTTTCTCATCATGTCTCGCACTCTATGCAACATGGCGGCCAGCGTCTGGGCTTGGTTTTTTCGAAAGAAGTGCGCGTGCTGTGGTCACGTGGTTTGTGACCCATGCTGGTGTTGCGAAGAGCAGAATTCGATGCGCCGGAGGAACTCACCCACGGGCCGGTTTAAATTGGTGAGCGCGCAACAGGGTAACAACGTGCCCTTTCGGCGCTCACCGCCTGTGTGAAAGCGGCCACCACGACATCGTGCTGGGTAGGCACATTTTACTCGTAGCGACGGCGTAGCGGCGCTGTGAATACCAAAGGAGTTCCCTAGCACCGGTCGGAGCAGTAGAAACTTTCGACATGTACGATAATAGTGCGAGTATAGAATAATAGTTCTCGGGTGAAGAGAATGGATCTCCAGCAGATAGTAATGTCGTTCTGGGGGAGCTTCGTCGTACCTAGAGAATCAGTACGTCTTCTCCTTTGCTACTGGTAAGCTGTTTCGTGTGTTTTTTCATTGTTGCATTCATGTGGTGAATAAATTGTGGTTAATTTGTATTCTATGTTTATTTTCTGAGCATTACGCTTTGTCATCACACGCGCCACTCGGAATCGCTGCTGAGTAGCGCAATGTGAATGGACCCTACGCACCACGCCAGCGGAGATATTCGCACGACTGCCCCACTCGTTTGATTACCTTCAATTGGCCCAATGCTTAGCCAGCAGACGCGCCACTGGGAAACGCTGCTGAGTAGGGCAATGTGAAGGGGCCTTGCGCCTCACGGCAGCGTAGATATTCACATGACTTCGACAACCGTGTGAATACCTCCACTTTACCCAATGCTTTGAGAGCAGACGCGTCACTCGGAAACGCTGCTGAAAAGGACAATATGAAGGGACCCCATGTGTCACGGCATCAGAGATATTCACATGACTTCCCAGCCGTGTGAATACCTACACTTAACCCAATGCTTTGAGAGCAGACGCGTCACTCGGAAACGCTGCTGAAAAGGACAATATGAAGGGACCCCATGTGTCACGGCATCAGAGATATTCACATGACTTCCCAGCCGTGTGAATACCTACACTTAACCCAATGCTTTGAGAGCAGACGCGTCACTCGGATGCGCTGCTGAGAAGGGCAATGTGAAGGGACCTTACGCGTCACGGCAGCGGAGATATTCACATGACTGCGCCGGCCGTGTGGATACCTCCACTTAACCCAATGCTTTGAGAGCAGACGCGCCACTCGGAAGCGCCGCTGAGTAGGGCAATGTGAAGGGACCTTACGCGTCACGGCATCAGAGATATTCACATGACTGCGCCAGCCGTGTAAATACCTACACTTAACCCAATGCTTTGAGAGCAGACGCGCCACTCGGAAGCGCCGCTGAGAAGGGCAATGTGAAGGGACCTTACGCGTCACGGCATCAGAGATGTTCACATGACTGCGCCAGCCGTTTGAATACCTCTACTTAACCCAATGCTTTGCCAGCAGACGCGCCACTCGGTTGCGCTGCTCAGTGCCGTCGCTGAGGGCCGCTTTGTGCCGCAGGCGGCCGGCACCGGCTCCTCCCCGACGGCACAGCCTCTGCCCTCGTCAGCGCCCTCATCTGCGGCGCCCGCGTCGCCGCCCCCGCCGCCACCGTCGCCCGCCGCGGCCTCCACGCCGCCCGCGGCGCCCGAGCCCGCCTCCGCCGCCGCCGCCGCCTCGGCCTCCACGCCGCCCGCCAGCAGCAGCAGCAGCACCGGCGGCGGCGGGGGCTGGGAGGTGGCCAGCGCCGCCCCCACGGAGGCGGGCGGCCACGCGGGGGCGGAGGGCGGCAGCAGCTCCGCCGCGGCCGCCACGCCCCCGCGCGCCGTTGGCTGGACGCCCGAGCCGCCCACACGGCACCGGCGCGACGCGTTTGGTAAGCAGCGTTTTTTGTCTTTTGTCTCCTCTACACCATACGAGCGTTATGTTCCTGCCAGTCGCTAGTCACACTCACACTCGACCATTTATCACATCCACAGATTGACAATAGCTGCTTGTAAACGTGAAAGGAGCATTTAATTAATTACTTGTAAATAGTTGCAAGAGAAGTATTGAATAGTTGCTTCAGAAAAATAATGATTATTAATAAATTTAGTCTCTCGCATGACGTTTTATTTTCACAAGTTGGCGATACTTAATATAGGTTAGGTTGACTTCGGCGCTCGTTGGTGCCGAGGCGGTTTATCGACAAACAGTTTGTGGTTGGGTGTGGTACAAAATTTTAAGTTAGCGTTGTTCTATGTCGTATCCAAAGAAAAACAGAGGTGACAATAGAATGATTTGTACAACATAACTCCAAGGCCAAGAGCCAGTACTTCCGATTTTGATGATTTTTCTTATCAATTACTTTTAAGAATGTTCGGTGAAGTACGTTACATTTAATATTATCTGATTCCTAAAAAATGTACTACGCATTGAATAAAAGAAACCAGTACTTTCAGAGTATAAATTCTTCTATAACTTAAAAAACCTATACCTGAGAATTTTTTCCCGTAAAACCGTGTACTAATATAAACTTCTTTTATTCACAAAGTAGGCCGGTAAGGACCAATTTTTTTCTGCCTATCTTGAAGAACACAGATTTTGCCTCCTTTTAAAGTACCTTTTGGGGACTCTTCACTGTGGTCGATCTTACGAACATACTACCCTAAGGTCCATTCGCAATGCCCAACATAAACATAAAAGTTAGGACGACGTCCATTAGCGGAATCATTTTTTCAATCCGTTCGCATAGGCATAACACGTAAGACGTTAACTTAAAAGCTGACAAGCTTCGAGTTTCTGTGCTTATGCTTAAGTAAGACATACGAAATGAACCAATCACAGTAAGCTAACTTAAAATCGAGTATCAAAGACGATACTCTAACTTACGCCATGTACTATGAACCATAGACACAGTCGATACCTCGAAAACGATTCTCACATCTAACCAATAGTAAATTAAATTGTCTCACAGTCAGTAGAAACTCTTATTTTGCTAACGTTTATGTTATACATTGTAAATACTTCAGTAGATCACTTATGTTAATGTTTACGTCAACACGTTTTTTTTTTGTTTTTTTCATTAGGAATGGACGTTTACTCATTCACCTTACGCTTGCAGACACAGCGCTGCGACCTGTTTACATGAGTTCACTGCCGACTGAATGAGAATCGCACGTCATATATATTCTGAATGTTTTGTTTTCGAGTAAATGATCACTATGATATTTATCCACAAAGACCTTCTACTATATCTAATAATGACAAATACTTGCGGTTAACATGCATCGTATTTTCATATACAAGCAAAACCTAAAATAACATTCAATGGTTTTCAGTTTCCTAAAAGAAAATTGAAACATAAAAAACAGAATCGACAAACTCCCACACCGTCCTTACTAATGTTAGGGTAAAAATTGTATAAGTAATGTATATAATATTTGGAAACTGTACCGTATAAAATAACCTTACACTTCGATTTAAACGGCCTTTGATCGGGAGGTTCTAGGTTGACATCCCGACGGTGGCAGGATTTTCGACACAAGCTGCAAAGCTGGGTCGAGTTCTGTCTCTGTCTGGAGGAAAATTCTAGTGGCCGGCTGCTCTGATCGACAGTTTTCCATGGTTTCTCCCATTACCAGGTGACTGCCGGAGCAGAACCCACATAAACGTACCACGGACCGCGCGCGATCTTTCCTTCCCATTCCTTCTCCTAACCTACCCCTTACTTACATACACTTACACTTACTACCACACAGGGCAGGAAACCGGTCGGGAATTTAGAGCTTGTCCCGGCTGGGGTGGTTCCCCGCTGATGGGAGATATCTGGTTAGGAAAAACTTCGCTAGCCGACTGTAGGTAGGCGCCGGATCTCTCAATCTAGAGGGGAAAGATCACCACCCGACCGGGAGCTTCGTGTAGTCGTTTTTGGTAATAAAGCTCTCGATTCTCTCGACACAAACTTCTACGGTGGTGGGCGAAGATTATCACGTTTTGCCAACGACCATGCCCACCATACACACCTCCACTTTCTCGAAACTGGTGAAAAGTCAATGAATTTCATTGATTCATTAACCTAGAACGAGTCAGAAAAACCATGACCCACTTGAAGTTCTGTCAGAAGTCACTCTGTTAATTCAAAAGTTAAGAAGCCACTAAGTCTAACAAAACGTTGTTTGCTGCGCAGGAACGGCGAGCAGCGACGCTCTCCTGGCGTCCAGCCTGGCCAGCACGCCCGCCGCCACGGCGCCGCCGCCCCCGCCTGCAGCCGCCGCCGCCGCCAGCTCCGCCGCGCCGCCGGCCCCACCCCCGCCGCCCCCGGCACCAACTGCCAGCCCGCCCGCACCGCCCGCGCCGCCTGCGGCGTCAGCGACGGCGGTTGAGGCGGCGACGGCGCGCGCCGACACGCCCACGGCCACACGCAACGCCTCCGCCCCCGCCGCGCCCACCGCCCCCGCCCTCGGCAACGCCCACTCCAGCGGGCCCGCCCCCGCGCTTGCTCCGCAGGTACGCAATGCTCACGCGGGTTCAGAACAAATGTCACAAACTTCTACGGTGGAAGACGAAGATTATCACGTTGTGCCAATGACCACCCCCTCCATATACACCTCTCCTTTCTCAAAACTTGTGAACAGTCAGTGAATTTCATTAATTCATTGATCTGGAAAAAGCCAGGAAAATCGTTGAATCCAAGTCGGTTCAATAATCAAACTCAAGTCTCCACTTTACAAGTGCATCCTAAATGCTCTCTGTTTTTCATCTTTCCACCCCCACACCTTTTTAATAGTACAAATTGACCCACCTGTCAGTCAGATATCCTCTTTGTGCTACCACAATCCCTACTGCATTTCCTTTTCACAATTCCCCACGCTTGCCTTATGACCACAATACCCTTTCTTAAATTGTTTGCCTTATGCTTGTCTCACCCTCCATTACTTTGCATCCGTTAATTCAAGCACTTTATTTTATCTACGTCCTTAATTTTCCTCTCTGGACATGCGATCCTTTCTTCTTTCTTCCAGATTAATACCCCTCCCCCAAATATTTATCACAGTTACTGCACCCCTTTTGTATATTGCAGTAATAATTCCTATTTTCCATTCACTGGATAATCCTCATTTGCCTGCTTAAAAATTCTAAAATCCAGTCAAATTCTTTCTTCACTTCCACATCTCTAAAATTCATTTGAGATTCCTTCACATCCACCTGCTATTTCTCTCTTTTAAAATTTTAATTGCTAGTTTTATTCCTTCCATGCTTATGTCTCCCAAAATTTTCCTTCCTCTCTTACCATACTCCTACCACATAACACCTCAGTATTCTCTTGTTCGTTTAAAAAATTCCCATAAAATGCCCATACCAATTTTTTATTTTCTTTTTGTTTTATATTATATTTCCTGGTCTGGACTCTTTCCTTAAATTCGCTCATGGCTGGATCTACGTGTTTATTCTAATTCCCTGAGTATTCTTTTCTTCCAAACGACAAATAACTAGTTATTTTTTTCTGATAATACTCTTCTCAGTTCATCATCGTATTTTCCTCTTCCTGTAACTCATGTTTACTTCACTTGATCTCTTGCTTTTTGTTTCCGCATTCCACCATTATAATTGCCTTCGCAGTATGTCTCCTATTACTTATTTCCTCGTACTCCCAACGTTTCGTCAATATTTCTTATTCAATTATTCTGAGTTCTTCTCATCATGGCATCTACATCACCCTTCAAAACTCCCTTTCAGTTTACCTGCCATTTTACGCTCCGGGACACACTGTCGATCGCTCGGATAACTGAGTTGTTCTTCTGACGATAGAGTCTCGTAGACTATTTTGGGAATACTGTGATTTTCACAATCTCTCTATTATTTGTCTTAGATGCCATAGCTTCCATTTCATATCAATAGGATATACGATGTCACCAGAATATTCTCAATCAAACAGTGTGCAGCGCAACATATTTGCAAGTCGGAATGTGTTGTACAATTTACAACTGATATAACTTTTTAGAGGGAATATTGTTCTTATTATTGATAAATATTGTAGATTAATTATTTTTTTATGATTTCGATGTTATTAAACGTGTTTATGTTTTTTTCAAACAACCAATAGTTAGTTTCAGAAGCAAGATATGCTAAAATGCAAATGGTGCAGCTGAGAGATCACCGCCTGTGCTCTGAATAATTTTTTCTTTTACGAAAAAGCGAATAAATCGAGTTGCCAAATTTAGAAAAAAAACCTCTCACAAGTGGTGTAGATATAATCCATATTTTGTTGGTCCTTTTTTACCGAAAAATCGTCAAATGGTCAAATGACGTCAAAAGGTCTGTCCGCCTGTGAACAATGCTAGCTGTTAAACCGTTCAACCAATTTTCTCCAAAATTCATATTCCTCAATTGATCTGGATGATGTTGCGACCCCCTTGAATTTGAAACCAAAGGTTTTATTTTGGGGAGTACTTTACATGAAGCCCCTGGGACATTTTTCAAATGTTCAAACCAATGGCTGAATTGTTTTTATTAAAATGTGTTGTTGGTTAGTGTTAAGGGCATTTAAGATAACGGTGTAGGTCTCACGTTCGTTGAAAACAATTTTTTTTTCAAAAATTCAAAATGTTTTCCGTAGCTTCCTACCACTGCAATTATGATGATAGAGATTTTTTTCTCTGACTGAATTCTTTAAGATAGATTTTGAAATAAGGTCACGTATAATGCTTCTAAATTTGAGTACTTTTCGCGTTATTTTGCGTGAAAGTAAGGGTGAGAAAGTATGTTTCTTTTTTAACACCACTAGTTTCTACCCACAAATGTTTTTCCCCAAACTAAAGTCCCTCCCTACTACCATTTTCAAAAAAATCCTTCCTCACTACTAACTTTAATAAATTCGTTTCTCCCTTGATGACTTCTTCATCTGTTGAGACTCCGCCATCAATTTCATCCCTCCCTATTCCTTCCATTATCTCATCTTGCCTGTGCATTAAAATCCCCCAAAATACAATATAATTGTTTTCTTTCCGTTTTTCTCATCTACTCATAGATTAGCTCTTTAACGTTCCTTGCAAACACAGGGCAAATCGTTTAATCAATACCATCAATTTCATATCACTTCCTTTGCCTCTATCCATACCTTCTGTGAAATCGTCAATCTAACTACTGTACCAATGGCTCTTACAATACTTCTTACTTGAGAATTGTAATATGCATTTGAATTCCTTAGGTAGTCAGTCCTCCCATTTCTTCTCTTTTATTCCACTCTTTTTTCAACTCCCTAAAATATCTTAAATTTTGACCTCTGTCCAGAAAAATATATCCTTATTTTCTAACATGACCACATTCCAAACTCCTTTCTTAATAATTCTTTCTTGAATTATCCAGTTGTCATCACCTGCTTTGCTCTTTATTTGCATACCTTCCCTCGGCACCTCTTCGATTTAATGCGTATCTCTCCTCATACAGTACTTTTTCTCTCATAACTCATCATAAACTGCTAATCTGCTCTCCCTCTCTTTTTGCCATTATTTGGTTCACCGCTAATCTATTTTGTCACTACCTCATGTTTCATTCCACTTCTGGCAGGTCATACACAATCCACGTACCAAAATGTCATAACCTTCCAAAATGTCCTTTTTCAGTATTTCCTCCTTTTTCTATTTTGTTCAACTTGATAATCCCTCTGCTTTCCTTTAATCATCGTCTCCTCTACTTTCATTGTTTTCATATCCATTAACTTTTCTAATCATTTGCTGAACTTTACAAATGCAATCAGATGATGATAACTTTTTGCTGGCCTCATTCATAGACTTTATTTTCAATTACTTTTATTATAATGTTTCCCCTTTCCAATTCCTCCTCTATCTAATCCAACTATGTCTCTAGTTTCCTAACATATCTTGCATTATGCACGAAATCACCTGACCTCTACACTTTCCTTGCTCCAATTCCAAAAACCTTGTTTTCTACATGTTCCCATCTCTTACAATTATCCTTCAATGTACTCATTTCTTGTTTAGTTGCTGTATTTTCACCTCTATCCCTTTTCCCCCATTTTCTCGTAAGCTTAGAGCTATTCTTATATCTTTAAACTCACCTTTCATCCATTTCTAATTCATTTCTCTCTCCTACGTTCTTACGATCTACCATATCCTTCTTCTTTCATTTTTCCATTGTCTCTAGTCCCCTTAACCCCTGATTACTATCCTATTTTTCATCCCCCTGGGACTTCCTTATTCTTCTCTTCCAGTTCTTTACTTTTTATAATATCCATCCTTTCTCTTTACTAATGACCTCCATTTGCTCTTATCTTCCCTCTTTTCACTAGCGTCTATCCTGTTGTTTTGTTCCCCTTCCCACTTCCTACCACCCTTTCTTATTGTACTCTTTTTTCGTAGACATTTATTAGATCTCGTCTCATTTGGTCCTCTTTATACTACATATTTCCTTTCGTCCCATCAGTATTAACCATCAAAACGTTATTGTTCACAAATGCTAAGTCTCAACATAATTACACACTCAATCCTCTATCCTTCCTTATTTGCTATGCAAGTACTGGGGACTGTACAATCAATTCTTATTGTCTACCACAAAATTATACAGACTACCCTCTCTTCTCTCTTGCTTGCTTCATTTTCTGTTATCATTTACTTTATGACCATACCTCTTATCGCTTTAGATTCCGGAGACAATCATTTTTATCTCCTTCTTGACACCATTTAAAAAACAAAAAATATGGTAACATATTACAAATATTTTTATAAAAAAGTTTGTCTAAGTTCCATCTCAGCATTAGGCATTGTCAACAAGTTCAGATGTTGAATGCCCAATGGAATATAAATGAAATGAAATTAACGAGTATATCAAAACTATTTTTCTTCTTTATATTAAAACAACAAAACTATTTGTGTAAATGTAAGTACACAACCGTATCAGACTAACAAACAAATGCAGCTCTTCTTTGTGAAACTGCTGAAAGTTGTTATCAACTGCAATTTATGGATGTGGCAATGGAAATGTATGGTAAGTATTCTAAATAGTTAGTCATTTCTGCTCACACGTATTTCTGAAATATATTCTTGCAAAAATAAATTGTGGGTTATTTAAGAATTATATTTAAGTTTGTTACAGAACAGGAATACTCAATTCCATCTGCATTCAATCTTCCATCGCTAACCCTACGAAACCCCATTCTTGCTTAAATGTCGAGGGGCCTTAAAATCAAGAAGGTGCCTCTTTAACTTGTGAATCCAGGGCTCAACCTAATCCCATAAAATATTTCCCATTCATTTCATTTCATTTCATTGCACCCTTCCCACTCTGCAACCCTTCTGTATTATACGATGGTGGTCGGTCTCATTTGATTCTGGGATCCTGTGACGTGTCTTTGGAGGTTCCAGAAGTAGACAAGGTGATACTATTGATGCAAAGTGAAATTTGGAACATCAGTATTAAAAGACATATTGTTCATGTGTTTATTTTTGAACTTTCGGTTACTATACTTATTAAGATTATCCTCTAAGTTCAATAATAAAGCTGGTAGATGACAGTTACAGTGGCGACTCGTGCTTACGTTGCACTCGTGCTTACGTGCTTACGTTGCCCCGAGATAATCGAAAAACATTTTGTAGTATGTTAGGAATATACATTTTCCTTTTAACGACATTCAATATTCAAAATATTGCAGCAATATCGATGAATGTGAAATCATTTTGAAACCAAAGAGCGCCCAACGACATCTCCCTCCGACGTCTGGTACTCTCCCAGGAGTGCACCAAGTCATGCTTCTGGCTCTATTACCGCGTTTACCGCATTTTTCTCTCTGGCCCTATGCTTCAACGTAGGGTCTTGGGTGTTTTCACTGTGAAACAGCTCATCAGCACAGCAAGTTGGAGCTTGGAAAATGGTATTCTTCCAAAGGTGGGAGGTCAGGTCGCTGAGTGTTGCACGGTGCGGCATCTGAGAGGAAGAACAATTTTGTGTCTTTGTCTGATTCCATCTTTGTTGTATATTCAGGCCAAATCAAGGAAACAACAGTTAATAATAACCATGTCGCTTTATTCCAAAATCCAAGAGCATAAACATAAATCAAAGCCAGCTCTCCGATTATCAGTAGATGACCCGTTACAACCACAATAAATCAGTCACCAAGAGAATCGCCTTACAACACCTCTAACAGCCTAACAATACTTGTCGCTAAGTCGCTCACACTCTGCACTATCTCGGAATTGTCACTGCTCCGGCTTCTCGGGCCGGCCGCTTTATACTTCCCGAGCCGGTGGAGCGAGTCTTCTTACTCGTGCCGTTCCGGCTCAGCGGGCAGCCTCGTCGCCGCTGCCGCCCTGCCACCTAGCGGCGCCTCCCAGCTTCTCTCACTGCTAGGCCCGACGCTCGGTCGGTCAGTGCGCCGCCAGCCACGGTGCGCTGCTGCGCCGCTGCCGCGGCCCTATCTGCTTATACCATAACTATCTTGAACTTAATTTTTTAAATTTATTAATCATTAATGTTTGTTTTGCTCGCATATAGGCCGACTAGGACCCTGCATTTACCGCGGCTCAGTAACATTATCGCGGTGGCAGGTGCATGTAACTTTAATTGGGGACCAGCATTTAGCTGAGTCCAATTTTTATTCCCTAGGGTTGTTAGCCCTGGGGGTCTGGAAGATGGAATGATGTTGATAAAGAGGTGTAAAAGGGCGACGCACTCATACAGACATACACAAATACACCCATGCCCGAGGTGGAAGTCGAACCCGCGATATTCTGGTCCGAAACCAGTACGGCACTACTGCATTAGCGATCTCGGCCATCTGATCGGCAATAATTAATTAATTATTAATAAATTCATAATTTATAAACATTATAAATGTAACTTCAATTTAACTTATCCCATAGCACGTTGTACCCAGTGTTTAAATTTATTTGACGTATTTTTTTCGCGAGTTATTGAGAATGCACAATTTAGTAAATTAACGACGGTATTGAGTGCATTCTATTTTGGAGGATTTATTTTCAATTGATATGAGGTTCATTGACTCAAAATGTACATTTCACGAGCACTTCAAAATGCACATTTCATTCCTTTGTGTAAAGTCGGCCATTCTGGAAGTAAATGCATTTCTGTCTCTCACAGTGGCTGTGTATTTCCGACTGCAGTTACACCTGAGTTACAGCCTACGAGTGATGTGAATACGTGAGTGTGTGGAAGATCTTTCGTTATTGCAATATCTATCACGGTACTGCAACTTTTGGAATAAAATAATTTTATTTGCGTAAATCGTGTTCAAACAATAGTGCTTGTTGCAAAGTGCTGAAGGACGATCACAGTACTTTCGAAACCAAGTTTGTTTTTGGTATGAATTCTATAACCGTCAATTGTCTCAATTCATAACTAATACAAAAACTACAGTGTCCACTGGAAATGAAAGCCAAAACCACGTGCGGGAAGTAAATATGAACACGAACTATTCGTTTAAATTTTTGCAAGAAATCTTTCAATACAGAGTGTTATTAAACTCGGTTTAAATGAATTTACATTACGTTTTATTATTTATTAGTAGGGTACAGATTTGTTTGTAAATATACAAGACATACTTTCAGTAAATTCTTTTATATTTTCCATGACATTCTGAATGCATTAAGCCATTTTTGTTTTACACATTTTTAGATAATACGCTACCTTAGGGTCAGAATGACGTAACCACAATTTTTGCAATTTCTTGTTGCGACCAGGACAGAGTTAGAACACATTCCTGCATCTTGTTTGACTCGAAATATTTCGTTACGTCTGTCTGATTCTAAAGTATTCCTACATATTTTTACGTATTTTGCCTCTAACTGCATATTTCTTACATATTTTGCAACCAACGAGCTAGAATATACTACATGGTTGAAACGCGTCTGTGAAGCAAATTGAAACCATGTTTTTTCGCAGCCAAAGTAGCACCCTCCGGGAAAAAATGTATTCAAGCATTACGTTTGGCGGTGGTTACGGACGGTTATACTCCGGTCTCACCGCCCCTCGTATGATTTGATTTCAAAAAACATGGCGGCCCCTAGTTCGTCGAGCCTCCACCAAGAGCGCTGAAACTATAGGGACAGCCACTTTAGCTCGCTGTTTGTAAATGAAATAATTATAGACGTTGTCATTGCCAACAATAGGATTTAATATAATAGCAGCTTTCGATGGCTTAGCCATCATCATCAGTTGTCTGATACAAGGAGAAAAAACAAAAATATTACAACAAGATTATGATAAACGTTACAAATAATTTACAAATTTTTTGGAAATAAATTTAACATTTTAGAAACTGGAAGAAAGAAAAAAAGTGAGGGGGTAAGTCATTAATACTAAAGAAAAGCGAATGGAATAGATATAGGACACGTAAAATTTTTAAACAGAAAACATAGAAATGTAAGTTGAGCCATTCCTTACCTGCTGGATGGAAGCCACAAAAACGACTACGCGGGGTCGGGCGAGCCAAGGGGCTTAAGTACCCGGCCGTGGGGTGGAGGAGGGCAATGGCCTGGGTGCGGTGCGCTGTCACTGTGCCGCCCCGGCGCGGTGCGGTGTGAGAGTGGTGTCTAATAGTCATTTTAGTAAAGGAGAAGGACTATGGTTTATGTTTTCATTCAATAAGTTATGATTTAAATGAATGTGTAGGTTTTCTAAAGTTAATCTGGTGTGGTAGTGATTTTCTATTTCCAGTATACGAATGTCTGTGTGTGGATTGAATATATGGCCTGTCTGGAGTAAATGATTGGCAAAGTGAGATTTACAGGTGTTGTGTTTCCAAGCATGTATGTGTTCCTTGATTCTGGTATTAAATGTTCTGCCTGTTTGACCAATATATTTGGCTACGCAGTCGTGGCAATTTAGGAAATAGACGCCGCTTTTTTCTAGAAGATCTGTGTGTTTTTTTTGGGGGGGACAGCATTTTTTTAGGGAATTCTGTGATTTGAATGAAACTTTGATACCTGCTTTGTGAATATTGTGTGCGACTTTTTATGAAAGGGGTACAAAATAAGGTAAACAAGTGTACTTATCCGGTGTTTTTGTTATAGGAGAAAGTGTAGTGTACATTTTTTTGTTTTTGTTTGACTATTTTGCGGCGCAGTATGTTGTTAATGAGTTCTGTGCTGTAACCGTTAGACATAGCAGGCCGGGTACGTAAGCCCCTTGGCTCGCCCGACCCCGCGTAGTCGTTTGTGTGGCTTCCATCCAGCAGGTAAGGAATGGCTCAACTTACATTTCTATGTTTTCTGTTTAAAAATTTTACGTGTCCTATATCTATTCCATTCGCTTCTCTTTAGTATTAATGACTTACCCCCCCCCCCACTTTTTTCTTTCCTCCAGTTTCTAAAATGTTAAATTTATTTCCAAAAAATTTGTAAATTATTTGTAACGTTTATCATAATCATGTTGTAATATTTTTGTTTTTTCTCCTTGTATCAGACAACTGATGATTTCCATAAGCCATTTCGATAAGCCATCGAAAGCTGCTATTATATTAAGTCCTATTGTTGGCAATGACGTCTATAATTATTTCATGAAAAATGCCAACGATAACACACCACAACACTTATATCGCTGTTTGTAACACAAATCCGAAGGTTAAGCGGAGTGTGTGCGTTGCTTGTTCGCAGGACGCGTCGTCCGAAGACAGGCGGCGCCAGTTCCTCCCGGCGCCGCTGCGCGCGCTGCCGCCCAGCCAGCCGGCCCCGCCCCCAGCCCCGGCCCCCGCCCCCGACGCCTCCGCGCCGGCCCTGAACGCGTGGGTGCCGCACGGTGGCGAGTCGGCGACGGCGGCGGCGGCGACGGCGGGCGCGGGCGACGCGGGCGGCGGGGGCGGCGAGGACGAGGAGGAGGAGGAGATGGTGCAGGAGGCGGCGGCGGCGGCGGGTAACTTGGTCCCCGACGCACCACCCACGAGGCCAAACCGCGGACGTCGTCTCACCAGGCCACAGGGCCACTCCTTCTACCCCTACTTCCGCGTGCTGGGCTAAGCGCCAGTTTCCACCCACCCCCACCCCACCCAATCCCCTCCCCACCCACATCCCTTCCACACCCCTCGCACGAGTGCAGCTCAGCCCACGGGGCCTCGAGAGAGAGGGAGAGAACTATCGCGGCCTTCGCACGGAGCCACTGTTTGGCGCCACCGAGAAGCATCTGAGCGCTTTACATGCAGCTACCGCCGACCATCACTCACCGCAAGAGAGGAAGGCTGCCTTCACACGGAGCCACTCGGCGGCGCCACCAACAAGCGGAAGATCCCTTCACACGCAGCCACCGCCATACGCCACTCACCGCAAGAGAGGAAGGCTGCCTTCACACGGAGCCACTCGGCGGCGCCACCAACAAGCGGCAGAGCCCTTCACACGCAGCCACCGCCATACGCCACTCACCGCAAGAGAAGAAGGCTGCCTTCACTCGGAGCCACTCGGCGGCGCCACCAACAAGCGGAAGATCCCTTCACACGCAGCCACCGCCGAACGCCACTCGCCGCAAGAGAGGAAGGCTGCCTTCACACGGAGCCACTCGGCGGCGCCACCAACAAGCGGTAGAGCCCTTCACACCGCACGTCACCGCAAGAGAGGAAGGATTCGTTAGCCATACTGCTGTTGGTTCCGCCAAAGGAAAGGTATCCAGCAGGTAACACCCGGCTCAGGGGCGCGTCTAGTTTGAAGGCTGCCATTTTGAACTGTATTATTCTGGTGGTGGCGCGGGCGCGCGTCTGCGCGGCGGGTGGTGGGGTTTCGTCACCGGCCGCCACCGCAGCGCGACTCCCCCGCTCGTGTGAAGGTCTCCATTTAAACCAATGCTTCGACAGCAGGCGCGCCACCGCCGAGTGGCGCCGTGTGAAGGGGCGCTTGCGGCGAGTGAAGGGAAGTCAGCGCTATGTTCCTCTAGAGAGTCATATGCGAATCAGAGAACTCGAGTCTGGATGTAAGGAGCTATGCGTTTTCAACGCTGTCCATCCTTTCCATCGCCAGCTGGATTAGAGTGTGATTCAGAGGTGTTACGTGTTAAAATCACATCAATTTCACAGATTTGTTGCCTCAAAAGTACCGAATGGTTTTTCAGACCTAACCTCATCTCGCGTGACATCCATTTGAATCACGTCATTGAAAACCTATGAAGAAAAGTATGTCAAACCAATCTTGAGAATCTCAAGAATATTCGTTACATTGTTCTCAACAGTTTTTTATTCGAAATTCTGTGGATGTCGTTTGCATCTTTTGAAACATGGTGTCCTGGGTTCCAGTCCACCTGCGCTGCAATATAAATCCTGACCCGAACTCGTTTGAGGAACTGTCGATGACTCTTTCGCGTTCGATTTTCTCTCTCGAGGACCCTTTTCCCCGATGTTAGTTGAGGTGCTCATTCTAACCGCTCGATGGCAGCACTGCAGCATGAACGAGTCCCGGAAGTATCATAAACTCATACTGACATTTGCTTCGTAGCAAAACTATAGCACGGCCAGAAAAATAATTGACATCACTAGAGTAGCAACACCGTTGCAAACCTTATTACAGTCTGTTTAATACCTACTTGGTTATACGAGTTACCTAGTTATACAAGTATACCTAGTACGTTGCATGGACGTTTTTGAGTAATGAAGAGACTGCTGGCAAGATATTACGGCACCTGGGTTGTCAGATTCACCGATCATACGTTAGTGAATAATTCTCCACGTCAACCACAAGGATAGAAACATACTGTGAATCGCCGGTAAACAAACACGGTTAGTTCCAGAAACGATCGGGTCCACTACTTTTCTGGCCGTCCATTATTTTTCTGGCCGAATATATCCGTGTCCGCGGTGAGGGTAGTTCGCAACAATTCTCGTCGAAGTTACCGCCTTGGGTCTGGAACTGTTCATCGTGCGGGCGATACCTTACCTATATACACCGCTGGGATTTCCTCTGGTACCGCATTGAAGGAGGGTCCATCCACGTGCTGTCATCGATAGATTCTGCTCACTCCACGCTCATGCTCGTGGGGCAAAGAAAAGCCTTGACGGGGGACAGAGGTTGATTTGCACATGTTACGCCTGCCTGCCCCCCCCCCGCCCTTCCGCTACGTTTGAGGCCATACCCACTCTCCTCCCATCCCCGCTATTGTCCCTGCTTCCTTAGCGGGGGAACCATGGTGGAAATATACTTCGATTTAAACGGAGTGGCACTTCGAAGTCACGAGCTAGGGGAGGGGGCCATCTAATAGGGAGCTCCAATACCAAAACTTTACCTCGTAACACAGCTCTCGATTGGATAACAATGTCCCGCTCTCCGTCCAGACTGTGACCTGGAAGTGCCACCTTGCTTAAATCAAATTATTCGTGAAGAAGAACGATAATGCTTCCAAAAATAAACATGTTTGCAGTACAGATGCGTAACATTCTTTTCCAATGGTAACTGGATGTCGTGTTGTAATTACGTAGGTAACACAATCTCTTGGTACCACAGTTCCCAAAGGCGTTGCACATTTTCTAATGAGATCGCCAGACAAATTTGAATCACTATGAAAGTACAAGGAAACGATATATAAATCACTCGTTTTTAAATTAAAGTTCAAGTAAATATACGTATATTTAATTTCAATCACAAAATCCGGTAACTACCATCCAACGCATTTGAAATAATGCCTTACTTTGGCTGACGATGCCATTAAATCCCCTATAATTTGTCTTTATGTATAAGATGAATTATGATTCACCTACATAGTATACTGATTAAATCGTAACTTGGAAACCCTTCAAGCTGTTGGAACAAGCAAATAGCATGTTTAAGGAGTCAGGTTTGTTTAAAATTACAGAAGAGAAGTATGACCACACAACACAAAACGTTCTGAATAGTTTCTAAAATACGCAACGGTCGAGAAAACACCTATTGTTGCTTCAAGTCACCTTAATTACTTTCCTTTTATAGTTACCTGTAATTCTATTGTCATGTTAAACCATATTTTACAACGGCGGCCAACACGTCACAACGTTTTTTCCAGTAGCATATAAAGATCAATGTTACGTACATTTTATATCAAAAGTTAAAATTTCATATTACTATTTCATATTATTTAGTACATATTATACACCGTATTAATTGGATAACATGTTTTTTGAAACATAACTGTTGGCATGGCGGTTTATGTGAGTTGTATCCAATTATATTTGCTTCCCTCATGAACATTGTTTCCACCATGGGTTATTCTCCATAACAATGCTGCTCGCTGTACGAGAATCGCAAGTGTACTGGCTTTTGACTCTCCTAGATCTTGACCTTCCAATCTTTCCCAAAAGAGTTGAATCTCACTCTTTAAACACTGAAAGATTTTTTGGTTAGTCTCAGTGCATTTTGGTGTTCAGCCTGAGAATGTGATTTACAAGTAGATAACTCTTAATTTCGCGGTATGGCCTCTCATTCGCAGCCGTTGCCAAAGATCGATTCTTGAAGGTTATCGGTAGTTTCGGTATAGACAGGAGGATCGCCATGATAGTTGCTTCGCGGTAGGTCTTAACTACATCAGCGGAGCTTAGGTAGAAACATGTGCAATTCCAAAAGTCATCTTAGAGTAGGTGCATAGAGTTTGTGATTTATCCCCCCCCCACCCATCTGATCCATCAGTTTCCCAGCAGGCTGCCCCGGTCTTTTCCAAAAGTGGTGTTCAGTAGCGCCTCCGGATCGCTTTATCGGAACCGGAAGTGCTGTAGACGGTAGTTCACAGAACAGATCTTTGGTAGCGGCCGCGGCCAACGTCCTGGCACCGTCACGCACAGTTGGCGCCTCTTTAGCTGCATCGCTCGAGAATCTTCAGAACAGCGCAGTTCGCCGAGCTCTTGCACTATCCGGCTCCCTCCAGTCTACGTCATGTCACGTTCATTTCGTGTTTGGGGGCATTTGTATACCACGATGAGGCCTGGACTCAAAGTTCGTTTTGAGGTCAGCGCTAGTGTTCGTGACAAGTGTCCAAAACTCTGTGCCAAACACGTACTGTCAGCTCCATAGCGCACGTCGACCAATAGACACAAACAGAATTTCATGCCCATGCCCATTCGAACGCGCCCCACTAATCTTAGGTAGCTGGGGACATCGCCTTGAAACCCTCGGCTACCCCAATCGGCTTTTTTTATTATTATTGTTTTCGTTCGAAACCAGCCACTCACTACCCCTCTCGATGTAATTCGATAACAAAATCACTCTTGCAATATCCTCGGATCTTTTATCCGTTCGCTCTCAGAAAAATTACCCCCATCATAATAATAATAATTATTATAATTATAATAATAATACGAGGACGAAGACTTTATTACTGCAAATCAGTGTATACTCGATGGCAGTTAAGATGTAATAGTCTCTATGTCAAATCAATCTTGATGTAAGCAAACCAAGGAAATCGATGCGCCATATTGTGTTTTTGATTGTATAACTCCTCAGGCCCCGCCGGTTCAGATTGCCGAAGAGCTGTCATGCAAATGCAACCTCTGTTCTTGCGATCACCCTGCATCAGGAAGTGGTTCTATTCCCTTCATGATCGATGAAGGTAATTTTTACATTTGCATTTGATTACTGGATGAATTGTCGAACTGAACTGATTACGAAATGAATTGTGAACTTTCGAACACACTCGGGCATTCCGAAACAATCTGAGGAGGGCTCCCGCAGGCCGCTTTCATGCGATAAGACGAGCGGCCCATGCGGTTTGATATTGTGGCTAAGCATGTTTGATGCTTCGCTGGGCGAGCATATCCCTGAGCTGCTCGTAACCTTATCTCTGGACGTCCAGCGCTGAGTATACGTGGTCTCCTTTTCTCGAATTCGTTACTGATTTGATCGACTGGTTAATTGAGACCTTACAAACCCAATGGGGCTAAGTGCCAAAATTGTGTTTTGGGTGGAAATCAATAAAATAATGCATGAATTTCCTATTCTTGGTATACAACCAGGGCCATCACTGGGTAAGTGTTATAGCTACTTGGAAGGTGTTAGGAACAATGGTGTTTTAACTATGTATTGCAACAATTTTAAATAATATTTAGATGTCCAAACCTTCATTTTGAACATGTTACTTAGCCTCTATGACCTTGCAAGGCCTCAATTAGACTCACGATGGCAGAAAAATATAGTTCACAAGCGGAGAACTATTTAGTTTCGCATCAGAAACCTGACTGCAGCAGAGCTCAAGAAAATGCTGGCGCTTTGGCAACATTCGAACACACGTGAACACATTTGTTTAACCCTTCAACTCTAACCTTCAACCTTCAACCTAAATGAAAACCTTCGACGCGGCGTCACCCGGACAGCCCAGATCACCCACAACTCGGAACCTAGGTTGGGCGCGGTAACATTCCAACCTGGCTATAGAAAAAGAGTGCGTCTCAAAGGTTGCTATTTAAGCTAACCTTCCATCTCTATACGGCATGCCGCCGTAGAAGGGGAAATTCCATGACGCGTATATACGGGAACTCACGAATAGAGATGAAAGGATCTTGATGCCTCAAAGCGACATTGATGAGTTACATCAGAATTTTTCTGAGAGCAAACGAAAGTAAGACCCATGAAGGTAAATTAACTCAAGTCGAAAATTGGTTTTTACCTTCTCAAGCGAAACAAATTACGAGTACTGACGACTCTGTCAGTAAAGACAATTACTACACAAATTTATTATTCTGCACTTTTTAATGCAAGAGTTGTGATTTCAGGATATTTTCTTGAGTTACATTAATTGCAAGCCAATTTTTAATACATTTTACGAATAAAACCATAATTATACTCTCGATTCAGCGCGTATTTCTGCAAATTTACAATTAGCAATACGGAACTTTGATTCACTTCCCTTTTTTCAGAATCATTTGTTACAAACTTCTGTATTATGTAAGGGGGTTTGAAGATGATATACTTTTGCCTATGATGTGATGGGAAAGATCACGTAACGTGGCACACGTGTGACTTTTGTCTCTGATAGGTAGGCAACTTATCTTACACTGGTGTTAGGCGGATACATGAAATATCTTTGCTGAACACACGTGCACTATAAATTGCCTGCATATCAGGGGGGAAATGTGATTGTCCACCACAAGTTCATTGGCGAAAGATAAATCATCTTCGACTCTAGTGCATGCCCTAGAAGTTTGTTACATTTACTCCGAGTCACCGTGCGCCCAGCGGAGAAGCTGTAGATTTCGTGCGCGACGGAGAACGCAACCTCCTGGGCGCGGGGCCGAAATAAAAGGGCAAGAGTTGGGCGTGCTTGCGACGTCGCTCATCGCTGCTGCACTGCACAGCACCGTCCTCCCGTCCTCTCCGTCCTCCCGCCCTTCGTCCTCACGCGAACAGTCGGATGCGGCTCACTCGACGGACAGTTTGCTTACGCGTCCTCTTTTGGTCACCCCTGCCCTGCGTCGCTCGGCTTTTGTTTTTATTGTGAGCTTGAACGTTTTAGACGTTTACCTTACATTATCATTATCATTATCATTATCATTATCATTATCATTATCATTATTATTATTATTATTATTATTATTATTATTATTATTATTATTATTATTGTCGTTATTATTGTTATTATTATTATTTCTATTATTATTACTATTATTGTTAGTAGTAGTAGTATTAGCCATTTCCATGCTGGGAATGACAGATATTGGCTTCTTCCCCGCGGATAATAGGGAGTTGTAGCGCCAAGCGTAAGGAGATAGCGCTCAACTTTATTGATCACGTGACTAACGCCTTTATACGGTCATTATGAACAGCGTTCAGAAGAGTTTTAGCAATTGCAACATTGCGTTATGCATTATAACAAAGGAAGCATTTCAAGCGTTGAACAGAGGAATTGCATAATATATCAAAGAGTGTAGGCTAGTGGTAAGACATTTAAAAAAAACGTTACGAGTCAACAGAACAACAAATGTACATTTTGCATGGAGTTTTAGATATTGTGGCCCTCCGTGATGAGTATGCAGTCTGGAATTTTGAATCTGCTTTTCTTGAAAATATAAGAAATACCTTAAAACAGCGTTCGTTATGAGCGTAAGACATAACCTGCCACGAAGATATGATTTGAACTCCTTTTTCGAGAATTTTCTTTCCTGTCACCTCTCCAACATATCCCGTTAATTCTTGCTAGCGTTGTGGAGTTGGTAAGGAATAATTGTAACTGCCTCACATACGAGAATCGGTTTACCAGAGTTGAAAAAATTCTACTTTTCCTGTTTTTAGGCGGCCATTTTGCCGCTTGTAAGGTGACCGTAAAGACTCTTACAGGCGTGCACTATTTATGAAAGTATAAGGTCTTACCTTACGGCTAAGGTAAGACGTTATGACTTCAAGGTCCATCACGTGACTGTTAGTGCATAACGCCGCTACCTTACGCGTGGCGCTAAAACTCCCTAATGACAAACTACGGGTCCTAATGCCCAATCTACGGACTCCCACTCGGCATTGAGAAGGCTGGGAAGGGCACATCGCGCGCGCTCATTGGTCCGTTGGATGGGCACTCTCCGCCATACTCCTGAAAGTGTTCAGGGAAACCACTAGAACAAATGAAGAAAAAAATAGTCCGCCAGAACTACGATTCGATTCCAGGAGGCTCTCTCTAAGGACAAACAAATGAAGCAAATTTCCCCCCTAACAATGCTGGTGACTTGCATGTTCCGTTATTCGGGTTTAAATGCATTGCATTGCTGTTATCTGTATTCGGATATTCTACAATCATCGTAATCTCAAATATGATAATGACCTCGTAGCTTCCATGTCTCTGCCAAAGAAAGAGGAGACTTATCTTTTTGTTAATAAAAAGAAAGGGGTTAACTTTCAGCTGCCTTGCCGCTATTACGTGCAGCAGAGGGACAAATTCCATACAGCACGACCGACATCTCGATTACCATGCGATACAGGTCGCCCGCTAAATCCGTCGAAATAGCGGGCTCCGCCATCACTTCCGAGTTCGATTCCCAGTTGACGCTCGCGCAGAGGCTCAAAACTGAAGTCGATTGCTGTACTCTGCGCCGTGCTTAAACTCCATAGCATATCGCGACGTCTGTACTACGCATGGGCGGTCCACGTGTGGCACCTATTGGTAGCACGGAAGCTCCTACTTGACACAAACGCCATCTTGGTTCCTCGGCATGGAGTTGGCGTACGCGCATAAGCACAAAATGTTTAGTGGATTATTGTACGCGACGCTTGAGGTTCACATTAAAAAAAAATACTCAATACCACAAATAACGCAACGGCGGAACGATTACGTCGTCGAAGATTAGGCAAACCTGTGGGATATTTAAAAATTTAATATTTAAATCAGTTGTTATTGCAGGAAGTATTTATTTATTTAACGTCGGCAAGAAAAAAAAGGGTAAGGGAGAAGTGTCAATATTCAAAATCAAAGCGTGGAACTACCTTTCCCATTTTCTTTTCTTCCTTTTTACTTTACATTTCATTTCATTCTCATTTCATTTCATTTGATTCTCATTTCATTTCATTCTCATTTCATTTCATTTCATTCTCATTTCATTTCATTTCATTTTAATTTCATTCTCATTTTATTTCATACTCATTTCATTTCATTCTCATTTCATTTCACACTCATTTCATTTCACACTCATTTCATTTCATTCTCATTTCATTTCATTCTCATTTCATTTCATTCTCATTTCATTTCATTCTCATTTCATTTCATTCTCATTTCATTTCATTCTCATTTTATTTCATCTCATTTCATTTCATTTCGTTCCATTTCGTTTCATTTCATTTCATTCCATTCTTCTTTCATTTATCTTCACTCTCCTTTCTTTTCTTTTTTTTTTCTATTGTAGTTGTGGTACTTTAGTGAGAGTGATTGCGGGTGAACCTGAAGAGTGCTCTGCTCACCGGGTGAGGCCTCATCCGAAACTGATTCCCTCCTCCTCCTCCTCCATCCCCTCCTCCCCTTCGGAGACGGACAGGTTCCGCTCCGCACGTTTGTACTTGATTCTATTTTATGATTAGATCGTCTGGATAGATCGCAGGTTAGTTAGCTATTAGTGGTTGACTCATCATTTGACGGTTTTAGACGAATCTGAATATAAATTCTTTCTTTGTTCTGCACAAATGTTAAATAGAAGTTAAACACAACAGGTACAGTAGGGTAATGATTAATGTTTTCATACATAGATATTGAAGTTTACGTATAAGTAACTAATTATATTTTCCAAAGAAGTATAATAGATTTCGCTCAAATCCTTGTTCTTAAGTTGCCTCATCTCAAAGAATTGCTTGTTGTGCCTCTTGCATTCCTGCCAATGTTACATAAATCTATATTGATACATATATAGACGTGCTTCATATGTTCCGGAATGTTACTCTTGTCAGTAGATTGTTTCCTACTTGTGGTGAATGCTCAGTATCTCTTTGAAACGACGATTACCCTCGTATGAGGCGAAAGATATGCGACTTGTCGAAATGTATGTAGCATCAAGGCTTGAAAAATGTTTCTAGCTGGAGAGAAATAGCGAATGTGGTTGCTGCATAGAATCTAAGTCTGTCATGTTGACCACTCTGGAAAGGAGATTAGACATTTAAGCACAGTAAATTCAAGCTGCATTATTGTACAACGGTAAAACAAAACGTTTTGTTTTTATCTCAGGAACTTACTCACTGAGCACAACATGACTGAACGGAAATACTAAGTTTGAGCTAAGGACTATCGAGAGCTAAGAAATGCATTTTCAATGTAAGACGTTTTGAAATTATATACATTTTCCTACAAAATATTATATATTGTCGAAATTATTAACAAAGTTCTTGGCTGCTTTTACAGTTTCGTTTTTTAGAATAAACCTTTGAGTAAACAAGATAAATTTCTGTTTTAAATAAAAAAGTTTCAGTTCTCGTTTGTAAAAGAACTTGGCTAATTACACATTTGCCATGTAAATTCCAAAAATTAATACAAATAATGTACATTGAAATTGATAATCGAGCGGGCACTTTGTATTAACTACTAATACGTTCGTCTTTAAAAAGGAAAGTATTAAATTCAGGTCCGAAGACTCATGAAATGACAATCTAGCAAGTGGAAGTGCGGATGGAATTGTGAGATTTTAATAACGATAGATGTAACCGAACAGAAGATTTCAAAATCTTCATTCTGAAGCTAAATGTAAACTATACTCCTTTCCATGGTATTTTATATATACTTTTGTTTCCTACAAGATAAAAATGACACACATTGTATAACAAAATCATGTTGCTGTGCCATCTGTAATATTCATTTTCAAAATAAAATTTCTATGTGTAATTTTTTTTATTCCCATATAAAATAGGTTTCCTCCTTGTACTACATATATTGTATTCTCCAATTTTTTTTATATTTCAGTAATTTTTAATAGTATTCTCATTAGTTAATTCTCCCTTTATTTAAACAGAAACTTCTTTCCATTCATCCTTTTTGTCCTTTTATCCTATGTACTTTTGTACATTAGAAGTTGTTTCAAGAGAGTAAACAAGAGGTGTATTGTGAGTACGCTTCAGGCTCAATTTATGACTAGTGAAGCACAAGTTGCTTCGTCAGCAAACATTTTAATTGATTATATACGAATTACTGAGAAAAACATTTAAATATAACCAGAGTTACAAAATTAAATTTAGAATAGTAAATAATTCATTAAACCTATTATTCCCAAGAATGACATTCAGACACAATGGCAGTTTATTTTTCAATATAGTTTTAGTTTTTGTCTTGAGAATCACACTCTTTAATAAGAATTTAAATCTATAAAAGTTTAATATTTATTTAGTAGAGGAATGTGTTGTACTTTGAACATATTGTAATTTAGGCTCCACCAATTGGGTTAGTTTAAAATCTCTTCTAATAGTTTGTTAACTTGCTTATAGAGACATTCACAAATAAGTTATTCCACGTCAAATCGCACAAATTTAAGACAAATTTGGCCTTGATTAGCAAATGTTTTAACTTTTTTTGTGAAGAATATAAGCAGAAATATGAGTTTTTCATTTTTTCCCAAGTATTATTTTTCGGAATTATATTAATTTTTAAAATTTTCGAAAAAATGCTCTAGTCTCCAAGTTAATCATTTTAACTCATGTTGTAATTGTGACAGAAATTTAATATTTTGCAACATTAAAGAACAAAAGATGCTCTTTCATTCGATCTTTATATTGAATTTATTTAATTTTTAAATCATTTTGACCTTTTTTAATATATTCACTCATCAGTCAAACTCATCAGTTTAAAAATTTGAAAAAAACATGGTAATATTTAAAAAGTTTTATGTAAGCCTGGCAAGTTACGAAGTGGGACATCGAGATGATTCGAGAAATGAAATGCAATAGAAATAATTACTTGCTTTTTTGCTGCAACGTCTCCTGTAGAACTTCACCCCTCAAGAACTTGCCAATCATCAGTAGACGATTTCTATCATTATACTTTCACTGAGAAATAAATAAAACTATACCTTCACATCTTTCGATGTACCCGATATACACATGATCTTCATGGCCGATTAAATTCAAATTAAAACCGGATTCAATTTAGCATTAAACGGACGGAATATTCATACGAATAAAAATAATAATAATAATAATAATAATAATAATAATAATAATATTAATAATAATAATAATAATAATAATAATAATAGTGGGATATGACACAGTTAATTTAATTGTTATTTCTTTTACGTCATTTTACAGAGAATATCGTTAATTGATATTTCATATAGAAATGAAACTATGTATTTTCTTCGTGGTTTCTACTGTTGTTTTTATATCATTATTGCAATAATATTCTTTCTAAGTGTTGTTCAACGGTGCTAAAAATATAACGGTAATGTAAACCCCAACACAACACCAGCTTCGACTTCGCTCGGCAAGGACTTCAAATTATTTACGACTTTGGTCGGGTTACCGCATGACCATTTGACACGTCCCAGAACCTGTGTTGCTTCAGTAAACAGTTTCTTTTCAGCAATTTTTTTCTGTGAGTTTTTCATTGATGTCATTGTCATGTTTTCGACGCTATTCATTGTTAGATAAAAACATTTGACAGGAATGTGAGCACTCTACCTTCGGTTTTTCAAAACGAATTAAAAAGTAGCCTACTACACACGTTTACAAAATATTTTTGTTTACACTTACTTCGAAATTGATTTGTAACTGCAACTCGCTTTAAAACATAAAAATGTGCATATAACAATCGATTAACAGAGTACTTGTGAATGCATCACTGCAACAGTGCGTTCGCGTTTATTGGAAGGAATGAGAGCTCATTCAAGTGCAGAGATATCTCACAATTTCTTCTTTCGGTGTCACACTCTCTTCTCTTAAGAACTTGTGCTAGCCGAGTGTTGCATCTTCGCGACATGTCAAGGCACTCGCAGACGGCAACTGCGTCTGCGCACTGGCGATCGCATCGCCGCCAGTGTTGCCACATCGGCGGAATTCCCGCCGTTTTCAGCGGATTTGAACTCGTACAGCGGAAAAAAAAATTAGTTTCGCGGGCAGCGGAACAAACGGCGGAAATTAATAAAGTTATTAAAGCAGGAAAATTAGTAAAGTATCAGTTTTCGTTAACCTTCTTTTATTTGTTGTTTTGCACAGATGTTGTATATTTTTAAAATTTCTAAATCCATGTTACTAGCAAGAATAAAGAATATAATACTTATATAATAAATTATATAATACCTGAAATCAATTATTATTTTGCAAATTATCACCCAAGTAATGCATTCTATATTATCTAAAAATTGAATTGCAGGTTCAACAAAGCCACTATATTTCGCAATCATATTTTTGTTTTAATAGAATAAATTAATACAACATTTAAATAAGGAAAAATAATTTATTTTACGTTTAGCGGATTTAGGACGGAAATTTAAAACCAGTTCAGCGAGGGCGGAATCCCTGTAAACACATCTGGCAACGCTGGTCGCCGCCCGGCTGCTCCATCCGTACATTAGCCGCGGTTGTTCCCCTCCTTCCCAGGGCCGGCAACTTTCCATCAATATTGGGAACAAAGCTAGAGATTGCTACTGCAGAATGCGCTAGTGTCGCCCGA
This sequence comes from Gryllus longicercus, assembly GCA_038098605.1. NCBI lineage: Eukaryota > Metazoa > Arthropoda > Insecta > Orthoptera > Gryllidae > Gryllus > Gryllus longicercus. The sequence goes on along the minus strand of JAZDUA010000486.1, from coordinate 353,943 downwards.
TATAGCTGCTGGTAAGACTCGCCAACTTTCGCACATAAAAATTGGTCAAGAAATGCGAATACACTTTGATTATGAGCGATTTCTGAAATAAATTACAAAAGAAGTTAAATACTATGACTTTATCTTCAAAAATTCATTTATTCATAATAATACCCGCATGAAAGAAAAGGTAGCGCGAACAGCGGCGCGATCTTTTTTATCAAGCGCGTGTGTTTGCGTCCCGAGAACCACGCACGTTTTAAATATCGTTGGTAGCAGTTCGTATTTTAGTTCGTGTAAACACACGCCCTTGATACAAAAGATCGCGCCGCTGTTCGCGCTACCTTTTCTTTCATGCGTGTATTATTATGAATAAATGAATTTTAGAAGATAAACACGTAGTATTTAACTTCTTTTGTAATTTATTTCAGAAATCGCCCATAATCAAAGTGTATTCGTATTTCTTGACCAAATTATATGTACGAAAGTTGGTGAGCCTTACAAGCAGCTGTATCCGACGACACTAGCGCATCCTATAGTAGCAACCTCTAGCTTTGTTCCAAATTTTGATAGAGAGTTGCCGGGCTCAGGTCTCCACCACGTTATATGGGAGGTATAGGGCCCTGCTCCTTCTCCTGCAGCCAAGCGACACCCTTCCTGAGCGACCCGGCTGGCTGTCTCGGAGGGCATTGGCGGCGGACTGGAATCGCAGCTCCCGAACAGCGCGGGTGGCGATGTACCAGGTTCGAAAACGCTCCAAGAGGACTCGTATTGCCCTCTTGTTAAGGGATGTTTAAGAGAAATTGCACCGAATTAATTTGGATGTGCCCATGCGAACGTGCGAATACCCACGAGCCGCCACTGGTTTGCACTGAAAAGGGTGAATTGAATTCGTGTCGTGTTTGAGGCACCCAGAAGAAGACTTTTTATTCTTTCCTTTCTCTGACGTACAGCACAAAAGGATACAGAGTAGCTAAGACATTAATTCACAGCAGTTTCTGAATTACATCTTCAAGAACGAAAGAATTTTTTTGTTTAATTCACACTGGGCTGGGCAATGAACACTCCTAGCACCAAATTTTGTTTTTTGTCTCATGAAGAGAGCAGAAGACGGCAAAAGATGGACGAAGACAGCAGAAGAAACAGAAGACAAACTTCCTCGGTCAGTTTCTTTATCACTCTTACCAGGTGAGACGTCATCAGCTCCTGGTATCTTTTAAATACGTACTCTATTCAATTCTTATTCAATTTTTTCCCGATCGTAGCCCAAAAGTTCTACCGAAGCTGTTCCGTAGTCATAAATATTTATTTGCACGTCCGATCGGCCGTTTGTACAGAGATTCGTCGTCGAAATCTTTACGGAGAATTGGGAACCCTCCTTGTGGCTGTTTTAGAAATAACAACACTTCCTTTTTCAGAATATTGCCATTATATACGCTGCAAACATACATTTAGCATACACATATCTTAATTCAACAACGAAAATTCCACAAATACATTTTTTATCAAGCGCCCTATTTATCTTTCATATATATTCTTTACCAAATCCCTCCTCTTGCATGCATGGCAAAATTTCGTCTTTTAATTATTAATGCAGAATTCTTAAAATTATGACAAAATTGCTCTTCCTACAATTGTAAATTCAAATTGTCCCCCGTTTCGTTACTTCGCTTTTCTGTGGATCTACTGCATTCTTCAACGTCGAGATGTTCATTCCATTTCCATTTTGCTGCATTCATTCTAGACCAATGGTGTCCATTTTATATTATACTCCCGTTTCTCGCTACGCGTTATTCAAACTATTTTCTTCATCTCAACGGCGTTACTAACTTGTCAGTTAAACGTTATATGCCCCCACAAGCTATCACGGCCGGTTATGAAAAGTTTGACTTGAACGTCGGCTACATCGGAGCATCGCCTCCCCTTCCGACCCTCCCGCGTTGGGAGCCGTCCGTCTGGCTCGTTCACCTCACGCGCTCGTCAGCTGTCTCTCCCTGCGCGAGATCCTCCCACACACGGCCATTCCACCTCTCGCACACGATCTCATTTCTGTAATTTTGCCTCTGCATTTGTTCATTCCTTGGTTTCTTGTTCGGAATACTTCTCGTAACTTATTTCCGCACACAAGGATATTGCTCACATGTCACACATATTTTCGTGAATGTAATTATTAACATATTCTCTCTTTTCCCCGTCACCACTTGTCTTTACATTCTCTTGTAATGTTATTAATGAATATTCACACTTTGCTTATCGTCTCTCCCCCATTGTTGCGATCATCCATATTTACATTTAAAATGCTTTTGCTGATCTCATTTATTTATACTAGTGATAACCTATCACACAGGCGATACATTATGGTGACCAGGACCAGCAGTGCACGTTCATTCATCGTTGTCACTGCCCACAATTATTACGACATTGAGAGGTACGATCGATTGTTAATTTCTTGAAAAACCTGGCATGAGTCGCCACGTGAAGGAATTTTGAAATCCAGTGTTTCTAATACATACCTTTTTTGACGGCATTCAGTCAATTTGCCACTTTTCAAGAAGAAGGCTGGTCGTAACAGCCTTCACGTACGTCTCTTCTGCAATTATAGATTTTCATATTAAGAAAATGCAAATAACAATAGTATTGACATTATTGTACGACTAACTGTGGTTACTAACTTCACAGAACAAAGCACATGTTTCGCGGATTCGTCTGTTTACACAACTGACTCAGTATATCGGAGGAGATTGCTCTGTTTCAGGCACATCCTAGCAGTGTCAGTTTACAAATAGTCGCATTTCGTCAGGAGACTTCCATTTGAGACCGTATGGGTGTTTCGAGATTGTTATGCATTTAGTTTTTTGTGTGGATATCCTCATGATGAATGACTGGCATGTCTTGTAGAATTGAAACAGGAGGCGTTGTAAATCATCTTCGCTTTCGGGAATTAAGACTGTATCGTCTGCATAACAGATTGAGTTTATGTTATTAGAGCCGATGTAATATCCTTTTTTGTTCGAAAGATTGTTTAGGATGTGTTTCATTACCAGGTTGAAGAGTATTGGGCTGAGGGAGTCTCCTTGTCTTATTCCTTGACCTGTTGTTATGGCTCGGGATATTTGTTCGTTATGTTTTACTTTCATTCTGGTGTTTATATATATATATATATATATATATATATATATATATATATATATATATATATATATATTGAAACGCGGAGCGTTTCTTCAAGTAATTAGAAACACAGAGCATATAATTCTAATTACGACCATTTTGAACTACGCGGCAATAGCGGCAAGCAACGGACGGGGACTAGGGAACGAATCAGGCGCGAAGGCGGCGAGAGCGCGCGAGACAATGGCAGTTGGTAGTGAGACGGCGCTCAAGGGAGGTCGGACGATATTGGTGTGCGCGGTAACGAGGACAAAATCAAGTTGACGAGTGTAAGGAAAACTATCAGGAAGCGAGTGAAAGGTGATAGTGACAAAGGTTGAACAGTGCAAGCTAATGACCGTGTTCATAGTGACAGAAACAGTGGAGAAAAGGGGCGAAACTATAAAACGCGTAGCTGGTACCTGCACGGGTGGTGGCCACGTGCTCGCATGGTGGTAAAGAGGAAAGGGAAGGAGAATCGACGAACTGTGTTACTATAGAGCAGCGAGATATACTGCAAGGACCAGACGAACAGTGAGCTAAAAGCCGTGCATATTCAAGTGGAACGCCACGTGCAACGGTCGGCGTCCAAGCAGAAGGATTTGCGCAACCGCCGCCGTGGGCCGACGACGCAGGAGCCCGCCCTGCCGACCGCCCGAAAGAGCGCCGAGCCGCACCGAAGGTCACCGAACGTCGCGGCCGTTGGAAATCATCAGAGAACAAACGACATATTCTCGGTGTCTGAGGTATTGTAAAATATAAAATTGTAAACTGAGTTTTGGTACCAAAACAGGGAATAGTTGTGTTTATGGCAATGTACTAAATGTGTGATTCTAGAAATAAATCGTGTTTTTGTTCAGACAAGATTATAACTTTGTTTGCCGATGTGTTGCCAAATCCTCAAGAGACCCATTCACGAGACAAGACACCCGTCCTTTCCGAATTTAATTGCAGTGAAAAGTACCGCCAACCAGGTACGTCACAATATGTATGTATATATATATATATATATATATATATATATATATATATATATATATATATATATATATATATATATATATATTTGCTATGAGTTTAATAAGGTTGCAGAGGATATTTTCTTTCTTTAATAATCTTGCTACAAGGTGTACGCTGTCAAATGCTTTCTGTATGTCTACGAAACACATATACGCAGGTTTGTCGAATTCCAGAGATTTCTCAACAATTTGTCGTATAATGAAGATCGCATCATTACATGATGTTCCTCTTCTGAATCCTTGCTGTTCTTCTTTCCATTCTATTAAGTTTTCTATTACTTGTGTGATAGTTTTTGTTTTTAGTTTAAGCGTTGTGTTCAGAAGGTTAATTCCTCTATAATTGTTTGTGTCTAGCTTGTCCCCCTTTTTTAAAAAGAGGATTAGAATACTCGTTTTCCAATCCTCTGGTATTTTACCCTGCCTATATATGATTGTATCAGTTTTTACTAATTCTTTATGTAATGATTGCCCCCCGTATTTTAATAGTTCGTTATAAATGCCATCCTCTGCGGGTGATTTCCTATTTTTTAATTTGGGTATCGTTTGTATAATCTGTTCTTCTGAGATCTCATAGTCTTATGTTAGTGTGTCGGCTATATCCAATACTGGAGTCTCGTTATTGTGAAATAGCTTACTAAAATATTCCACCCATTCCGTGTTACTGATTTTTGTTGTGCTTATCAACTCATTTGTTTCGGAGTGTGTATTTCTTACGAAACGCCATATCTGGTTTTGCAGGCCGTAAAAGTCGTTTTCCATTCTTACAGTAAATGATTCCCAATAATTTTGTTTTATTTTTCTGATCTTTATATTTACTTGATTACTTCTAAGTTTGTATTCTTCATAGTCTTGTGATAATTTGGAGTTGTTAGTAGATTAGTTAGCAGTAGTTGCAGAATGTGCAGCAGCAGTTGTATAAGCAGTTGCCGAATCGTGTTGAAAGTAACAACAGACACCCTAAAGATTTTTTTGAGGTTCTTGTAACCTGCCAAAAAAATGTTTCAAATTTTCTTCTGTCAGAACATGGCGCATCGACCATTGTTTCTCAATTAAAATTCCGTGTGTGGGAAGTTTCTTTACAAGCTTCAAAATTGTCGACCGGTGTGGAATATTCACGCCCGTAAATTTCTTAATAAACCGCTTGCTGCACTTACTGGCGGGCTTAAGTGGAACGAAGGTGTCGTAAAGAAATGATCTCTGCTTCAAAGAAAAGATGTCATGACGCGATGTAACGCTCTCGGGGCACTGGTGGGTGGCCGATCTCGCCGAGCGACCAACGCGCCGGAGGCACGGGGCCTGGTGGACAAGTCCCCGGGGAACCGACGGCACGATCGCCGAGGCAAGAGGTGTCGTAAAGAAATGATCTCTGCTTCAAGGAAAAGATGTCATGACGCGATGTAGCGCTCTCGGGGCGCTGGTGGGTGGCCGATCTCGCCGAGCGACCAACGCGCCGGAGGAACGGGGCCTGGTGGACAAGTCCCCGGGGAACCGACGGCGCGATCGCCGAGGCAAGAGGTGTCGTAAAGAAATGATCTCTGCTTCAAAGAAAAGATGTCATGACGCGATGTAAGGCTCTCGGGGCACTGGTGGGTGGCCGATCTCGCCGAGCGACCAACGCGCCGGAGGAACGGGGCCTGGTGGACAAGTCCCCGGGGAACCGACGGCGCGATCGCCCGAGGCAAGCGGCGCGTCATCTTGGACGAAAGATAAAATGAACACCCGGTATTAAAGTTAGAAATTTTTCCCTTAATGAAATTTTCCCCTTAAAGATAGATTTTGAAATAAGGTGGTGTACAATTTTTCGAAACTTTGAGTATTTTTTGCGTAATTGTGCATAAAATATAGGCAATTTTTAATATTATTTAAACTAAAAAAACAGCTCTATCGTTTTTGATTAAATTTTATTGTTGTATAGTGTGAAGGACGTGTAAGGCAAAGGTGCAGGTCGCACGTTCGTCGATAACCCTATTTTCAAAAATTGAAAAAATTCAAAATTTTTTCAGCGTCTTACTACATCTACAATTATGTAGATAAACATTTTTTTAATGAAATGTGTTCATGAAAACCGATTTAAAAACAATATTAGCCTCAATTCTTTGAAAATATGAATATTATTTGTGTAATTTCAGGCAGTTTGATGATAAGTACGTTAGAATTTGTATATTATTTCATACTTTTTTGTTAATTTCTTACATTCGAGCTTTTGTTATACGTTTCTAAATTAATCTTTTAGGAATTACGATAGGAAACAAAAAAGAATTTTATACCTCCAGAATAAAAGTAGGTGACTTCAAAGGAAACAATCACGCTCATTTCGAAAATCATTATAAAGTCTCTGTCAAGCAGGGTTCAAAAGATATGACCATATTTAATATTTGAAATAAAATACTATACAAATTTCCGCTTTTTCACTCCGATTATATTTTACTTATTATTAACTTTACGTCATATTAAAGAGTGCAATTAGTACTAACCGTTCAAATTGTTTGAAGAAAATATTTGGATCGCTTTTTTTGTTTTTGTTTTTGACAAAATGGTGTTTGAGCCTTTCTGAAAATTTCGTTCTTGCGTTTTTGAGATTTGAGACAGTTTTCACAGAAAACGGTAGAGTTTTCGATAGAAAATATTTGATATTATTTAAAGCACATGTACTAATATATGCAACAATGTGAACAAATTACCGCTAATTTAAATATTAACGACATGAGAAGCAAGTAAAAAGTACAGTTTTGTAATTTTTGAAAAAACAACAGAGTAGAGAAATAAGGGGTTTATGTCATCTTATAGAGTACATTTAGCACTATCCCTATCAAAAGTTAAAAGAAAAAGTTTGAAGCCTTTCTGAGAAAATCTTACTTTTGTATTTTTTTAAATAGCACATAGTTCACACAATATTGCGCGAAGACTACTAAAAATTTCAAAAAAATATAAAGAACTCACAGTGGAGAACAAATTGTATTTGAAGAAAAAATCCCTATCTTTAATTTTGTAGTTGTAGAAAGAAAATTTTGAAAATGTCCGAAGGGGTTCATGTGTAGTACCCCAAATTTTGAAGAATGCTTTTCAAAATCTTAAAGTTTCGACTCGAGCCAAATTGACACGGATTTCCTCATAATTGGAATTGGAAATAATCCTACGTATGGCTACGTATGGCTGCTAGTGCTCACAGACACCAGACGGACGAACAGACGGACGGACAGACGGAAGTTTTGAAGAAAAACACCACTTCGTCATCAGGGAGCTCCAAAATGTTTATTCCCATTGAAATCTGGAAATCGATTTTCCTCAGCATTACATGACTTCCCCTATACTGCGTATATTACTCCGTAAATACGTACGTATACGGGAATGTAAAATGGAATAAGCATATTCGTGCAATAATATAGAAACAGCTTGGAAGGATAAATTCCTACTGCTTTGCGCCTAGTCACTTACTCTTGTATTCCTGTTTACTCCTTCTGAAACGAAATACTTTTATGATTTTACTTATTTAATATGGCAATCGTACACTAATTAATTATTTATTCTATCATGCCATTTGTAACGTTTCTATCTTCTCAATAATTTATCTTTCTATTATTACTTTATTTCTCCAATTATTTCAATAATATTTTTTTCTTTCAATGCCCTACTATGCTCGTAAATTTTTGCTGTAATGACTTATAATTTGGCTTGCTCTTTTTTTTAAGATCTTGCATGAGTTCGACGTACATCATACGTCTCCTTACCTCTTGCACGTGGATGATAAAGAAATCACCATTCCTGGAAATTGTGTGGAATTTACTAATCACTGAATTGATGGCAATTCAATGAAATATCAGCATTTTCTTTTCAGGCAATCAACTTGTATAACAAAATTCATATGACGTGTCTCGAGCTCATTTTTAATGACTGGTTTCATCTCTTGAAATCTTACTAAACCTTTTACAGCTTTGCTAAAGTTGGTAATCTTACGGAATGTCTCCTCGGTAGATCTGATGTCGCCGTGTTCGCCACAAGTGGATGTTCTGGATCTTCCTATGGTATAGTTTATGAGCCTATTTTCTGTGTAAACTTTAAATGTTTCCCGACTGTTGCTAACTATTCAGTCCGCTATTCGAAAATCCCTAAATTTGCTTCATTGTTATCGAGGCGCGACTTTCCCTAACTGGGTTTCGGATGCCACCGCTATTCGCGACTACGATTTATTTTGAATTAATAATTTATAATTCCCTACTACGCAATTATCCTCATCTACACCCACGAACATTTCGTCAAAATATTTAAGATGCAAAATTCTTTCACTACAACTAATGTTATCTATCATTAACAAATGCAAACATTTATCCACTTAAACCCAAATAAACAATACTGCTTGGCCTATACTGTTATTAACTATTCAAACAAACATTCACCCACAACAAATTTACTACGACAAAACTACTATCTCGTAATGTTCATTACCATCTGAACGTCTTGGCTGCTTCCGTGAAAATGAGAATTTGTTTTTCCTCGCCTGACCTAAATTTTCAACGTCGTCCCCTTATCAATCCCATGTTAATGCCATCAGACCGTGCCGTCCAACGACAATACTATATGATTGTTTCTTGGATCCAGCACGGCAAGCCTATATGTTTATTAGTCCGTTGCTATACTGCGCATAATCCTAGAATTCTAACGTTCTCGATCCATCAAAATTCCGAGTACGCTTGATGTCATTCCCATATTACATTCGTGTGACATTCGCGTATGTTACAGAAATCAGCATTGCAGGTTCCTTAGGCGCTTGGTATACCTTCCTCGTTGTAGCAATATCTTGATGAAACTGTTCACCATGTAAATCAGCAATATCACCCAAATTCTGTCGGAAAAATTAAGATGGGAGTGAAGAAATTTAATTTTCAGAGACCTTCTACGCCTCATATGCTTTCTAACTATTCTGTGACCAATGCTTCATAATTGTCTTCTTTCTTTGTCCCGGGAAATGCATGCACAACTCTCTTAAATGATTGCAGAGCTGCTAACTCAATGTCTCACACTTTTTATTCCAATATTTCATCTAACATGAGTTTTATAATTTGCTGTCCAATGAAAATTCCTCCCTTCAATTTTGCAATACTCCTCCGTGGAATTATTTCATTGCATTGAAACTATATTTTGAAGAATCTATAAACAATTGCCATTCATGTGGACTATAGAGAAAACACAATTCACTCGTTAACCCTCTAATATCCGTTTGGGGGTAAAACTTCCACAGACGTAAAATAAATTATCAGATTCATTCGCACACTTTGGATGTGAAATTACTATTTTATCAACAATTTTTATCAACAATTCATCAACATTAATTCAACCTATCATGTGCCGAATTTCACTTCATAAAATTCAAACTGTAATGTTTTAATGTATTTGATGCACACGCAAACCAGACCCGAAATTCACGCGAACTGCGGGGCACTGTAGTGCATGACAGATTCACATGACACCGACTGACCCAAAATCTGCAGTCGGATACTTGCATACTTGCGATACGGTAAAGGGCTAAAATAATTCCTTTTAGTGGCAGATGCGCAGTGGGAAATATGAGGATGCACGTGACTTGTTTTCAAAACAGCCATTGAGACCTTCTGAGACCTACTTAGAATTGAGCGCGACAAGCACACGCGAGAAGACAACCATCTTCGAATACAGAAGGTAAAATTACGAAAACCTAATTTGGTTCGAATCTTATGAAAGTGGCATAGATGGACTGAACAATTATTTTACTTCAAAATATATTTCATGCGTATTGGTTATACGCATGTTAGAGATGCAATTTAAATCTATTTGCATTAATAGCCAAATACGGTATGATTCAGTATAAAGCAACGGCATTGTGATGCGTTATCACAATAAATTTACGTATTCATAAATATGGACGACAGCAAAAGTGGGAGTACAGAAAACAAACCGAGGTCAGCTTTATTTTGGAAACAATGCAAAGAAAGAACAACAGAAATGATAGTGAGGAAAATACATAATATGTTAACAAATAATGCAGTGAAAGGGCACGTGAGCAAATTCCGTGGGGCAGAAAATAAATTAAGAAGTTATTACGAGCAGGAAACCAAAGAATAAACAGATACTATGTTAAATGTGTGTGATCAATCAGGAGTGAGATCGTGTGAGATGAGAGACAGATGAACGGCGTGCGAGATGAAAAAACGGGGCAGACGTGTTTTGACAGGGTATGAGTCGGATGTAAATGGGAAAGATTGTATTTACTAGGCCTGGGTCTGCTTGCAGGCACTGCCGGTCCCAAGCCCGGATAAAGGAGGAGGGTCTTTTCACTAGTATGGCAATGCTTCCACTTACTTTTGCCATACTTCTTTTAACTGTCCTATTTTAGTCACTCTCGACCCCTTGTATTTTTCGACCCCGATGCTATTAGGTTGCGAGGGCTAGGGAGTCTTTCCCTTCTGATCTTCTACTTTCTGTAAACTACTAATCTTTTTCTATCTTCTTATAGATCCTGTTCTTATGCTTCTTAATGGGGGGACAGACCTCAGAGCTGAAGTGAAAGCAATCTGTCTAGGGAGAAAACCTTATACAAATCCTGCGAGTTTGGGAGCAGTGAGGTGGCAGCCCCACTACCAAATTTCCCTGCGCAGCGTTCGTAGCGCGGCCAGGGGAGATTCTTATTACTGGCTCACTCATTGATTGTAAACAAGGAAATCCTTTGGTAACGACATTGGCAAAGTTAAAGGACAAACGTCTTGGTATATCAGAACATGTCAATATAGGAACTTGGAATGTACGAGGCATAGCTAACAAAGAATGCGAATTGCTAAGAGAAGTCAGGAGTGCTAAACTCGATTTGGTTATGTTATCTGAAACTAAAAAGAAGCAGAGGGGAACATGTGATTTGGGAAACTATACATTAATTTATAGCGGTGTACCTATCGAAAATAGAGCAGTAGCAGGAACAGCTATTCTAATAAATTAAAAATGGAGAAATAGGATAACTTCTTACAGTTGGATAAATGAAAGAATTGTAACATGCAGATTCAAAATAGCTAGAGGATATATGAGTATTATATCAGTGTATGCTCCTGAAGTGGGTAGAAAAGAAGAATCTGATAAATTTTATGAAAGCCTACAAAGTGTACTAGATTCCTCAAATAAAAATGATTATATAGTCGTAGGAGGAGATATGAATGCTAGGATAGGACAACAGCCCATTAAGGAAATAATTGGAACAAACGGAGAAGTAGTAATTAATCAAAATGGAAAAGTGTTACGTGATTTTGTGAATTTTAACTCATTACGAATAGAAAATACGTTCTTTAGACATAAAGATATCCATAAATTTACATGGGTGAACAGAGGGTACAGATCAATAATTGACTATTTAATTGCATGAAATAATTGTAAAGGTTGTCATTGCCAACAAAAGTATTTAATGTAATAGCAGCTTTCGATGGCTTAGCCATCATCATCAGTTGTCTGATACAAGTAGAAAAACAAAACATTAGTACGTGAATACAACAAGATTATGATAAAGGTTACAAATAATTTAAAAATTTTTTGGAAATAAATTTAACATTCAAGAAACAGGAAGAAAGAAAAAAGTGGGGGGGTTAAGTCATTAATACTAAAGAAAAGCGAATGAAATAGAAATAGGAAACGTAATTTTTTTTTAAACAGAGAAACAGAAATGTAAGTTGAGCCACTTCTTACCTGCTGGATGGAAGCCACAAAACGACTACGCGGGGTCGGGCGAGGCAAGGGGCTTAAGTACCCGGGGGGTGGAGGAGGGCAATGGCCTGGGTGCGGTGCGCATCGCTGTGCCGCCCCCGGCGGGGTGCGGTGGTGGGAGTGCGGTGGGAGTGGTGTCTAATAGTAATTTTAGTAAAGGAGAAGGACTATGGTTGATGTTTTCATTCAATAAGTTATTATTTAAATGAATATGTAGGTTTTCTAAAGTTAATCTTGTGTGGTAGTGGTTTTCTATTTCTAGTATACGAATGTCTGTGTGTGGATTGAATGTATGGCCTGTCTGGAGTAAATGATTGGCAAAGTGAGATTTACCGGTGTTGTGTTTCCAAGCATGTATGTGTTCCTTGATTCTGGTGTTGAAAGTTCTGCCTGTTTGACCAATATATTTGGCTACGCAGTCGTGGCAATTTAGAGAATAGACGCCGCTTTTTTCTAAAAGATCTGTGTGTTTTTTGGGGGACAGCATTTTTTTGAGGGAATTCTGTGATTTAAATGAAACTTTGATACCTGTGAATGTTGTGTGCGACTTTTTCTGAAAGGGGTCCAAAATAAGGTAAGCAAGTGTACTTGTCCGGTGTTTTTGTTATAGGAGAAAGTGTAGTGTACATTTTTTGTTTTTGTTTGACGATTTTGCGGCGTAGTATGTTGTTAATGAGTTCTGTGCTGTAACCGTTAGACATAGCAATGTGTTGTATGGTGTGTAGTTCTTCTAGAAAATGAGATTTTGTCAGGGGGAGGCTTAGTAACCTGTGTATCATGTAGTGGAAGGCAGAATGTTTATGTTGAATAGGATGTTGTGAAGAGTTGTGGATGACAGTGTCTGTGTATGTCGATTTTCTGAAAATATTGAAAGTGTGTTTGTTTTCAGATATGTTTATATTCAGGTCTAGGAAATTGATAGATTTGTCTTCTTTCTGTAGTTCTGTGGTGAATTGAATGTTAGGATGTGTGTTGTTGAGAAAGTCAGTAAACAGGTCAATTTGTCTAGTCGTACCGGTCCAGAGAACAAGGATGTCGTCTACGTAACGGTGCCAATATGTAATGTTTTTGAGAAGGGGATGATTTGAAAGGAAGATGGTCTGTTCGAAAGCGTCCATAAATATATCAGCAAGGAGAGGAGAGAGAGGTGAGCCCATAGGAATTCCTGAAGTTTGTCTATAAAATTTGTTGTCAAAAGTGAAGTAATTTTGGTCCATGCATAAGTTGAAGAGATTTTGGAGTTCCTCTCGAACGGGTACGGGGCATGACGATTTGTCTAGTAAATTACGTAAAAGTAATTTACAATCAGCAGTTGGAGTACTAGGGAATAGATTCTTTACATCAAATGAAACTAGTTTTGCATGTGGTGGGACAGGAATGTGTTCAATTTTTTCTATTAGATCAAGGCTGTTTTTTACAGTATATGTAGGTTTGAACTGAACGTGTTTATGGAAGAGGAAATTTAATTTATGAGCAAGTTTGTGTGTTAATGTGTTGGTGTAAGAGACTACAGGTCTGATGGGAGTATTTTCTTTATGTAATTTTGGAAGGCCATAGAGTCTGGGGGGAGAAGGGTTAGTTGGTATGTATTGTTTGGGATACGGAAAAAGGGCTTGAGAATTGTTAAGTTCTTGCTTAAGATGGCAAAGATACTTTTTGGTGGGATCGTTGGAAAGTTTTTCAGTCTGGTTGTTATCAAGAAAGTCATAGATTTTTTGGTTATATTCATGTTTATTAATAATCACTACCGTGTTGCCTTTGTCTGCTTTTGATATGATTAATTCTTCTTCTGTGAGTTTTTTGGCAAGTTGTTGGGCGTGGTGGAAGTCAGAACTTTCCTTGTTCTTGTGTCTTGTGGTGGGTTCTGTGTAGTTTTTAATAGTGTGGGCTATGTCATATTTGGTCTCGACGGAAATATTATGAAAATTGATGTTAGTGTCAGCTTTGACACATAACTGTTTTATTTGAGTGTTATTAAGGGGTGTGGGAGGACAGTATTTGAAGCCCTTATTTAGAAGAGAAATGTCCTGGTCGGATAAAACAGTGGATGAAAGATTGCAAACACGAGGGTGGAACTGGTGTGACATGATCTGACTTTGAGTAGCATTGTCATTAGTCAAAGCTTTGTAGGTAGGTTGTGCATTTGAGTTTGAGTGGCAGATAAGGCGGCTCAACTTACCTTTCTGTACATCTTTCTTCGTGGAGATGATTGTGAAGATCCGTCCCCGCACAGTCTCTTCAACAGCCGTCCACTGTAGAGGATGTAGTCTGGACGTAAGTTCCTGATGAAGCCAGTACTTTTGTAGTGCAGTTTCATCACGAGCGGCACACCAGCGCTACATTAAATACTTTTGTTGGCAATGACAACCTTAAGAATGATTGTTTCAAACATGCATTAATCTCATCCGCGAAAGTAGAGCGAGGTATAACCGGTAAGGTCTGCCGGAAGTCACCAGACAAAAGTAAGATAGCACCACCGAAAAGTTTATTATTGCTGTTTAAATCTTGCATAGTTCTGTTTAATGCTTCAAGTGAATATTTGTGTGCCATTGTGCACTCATCCCAAATTATTATAGAACTCTTCCGCAACACTGCAGCTATTCCACTATTCTTTTTGATGTTACACATTGCATCTGGTTTATTATGAACGTCCAATGGCAGCTTGAATGTTGAATGTGCTGTTCGCCCACCATCCAGTAAAGTAGCCGCAATGCCTGACGATGCTATTGCTAATGCGATTTTTTGTTGCGACCGTATTTTGGCAAGAATCAACGATATTAAAAATGTCTTACCGGTTCCACCGGGTGCATCCAAGAAAAAAAAACCGCCTTGTTCAGCAGCAACAGCCAGCATAATCCGATCATAAATAATTTTTTGTTCTCCTGTCAGTAATGGTTCACTGTTCATGATAATTGTTGCTAAACTTTCATGGTCATATTGATTTTCTCGTTGTAAATCGGTATTGACTAAGTCGGTGGCTGGACGATTAGGTGATGGCATACCATAATGATTAAGTGGTAAATTTGAAATAAGAACACATAAATCCTCGATCAAGACCAATGCTTCATTGTACATCTCTGGTGTATAATCTATGTTTTGGCATTGATTTGTTTGTCTAATTCGGTGCAATATGTCTTCTGTCATACAATTTTTATATTTTTCCCACAAAGTTTGTGCTTGCGAGGGATAACATGTCGTCAAAATAATTGCAAACAACTGACGAATGTTATTCGGTGTTGATGTCAACGCAGCATCAGCAAGCGTTAAGTCCCAATGGTTATCGTCTTCTAGCAATTGCAGTTCACGACATGCATCCTGGTATGTATTGAATACTCGACCATTAACTGTTCGTAAAAATTCAAAAGACGTTGGTCCGGGAACATTCACCAATAACAAACGTAAATAGAAGCACTCACGTTGCTTTGGATGTACCGTGTAAAGTCTCCCCAATGTCTTAGCTTTGAATATGCCTGTAATGGAAGGATGTGGTTTTCCTTGTTTCCGTGGCTCCCATTTTTTACTGGATTTGTTCCATGTGAAATAACGTGGAACATCACCAAACACCAATGTCTTCGCGAATTGGCCAAAAACATCAGGTTTTTGACACAATGTAAAAAAATTCAGTCGTTTTCGGAGCTTCGAACGCTCTTTGGAGAACATTTTCTTCAGTGAAGTATACACGTTGACCGTTTTCAAGATGTATTGCCAGATGTTGGACAGCAGGATCTCTTTCGTGGATGGGAAAGCTGAGAATATGACAAATAGCTTCATTGCTGCTAATGTATCTGCCCATTTGATATCGTGCTATTTCGTCATTTTTATTTATGTTTTGTACTTCAAATATGGCCAAATCACTGCCTTTGTTTACATATTTACAAATATACTTAATTGATTTAACAGAACTGCAAAGCTCAACATTGATATGAGCTTTGTAAGTTTTTGAAAGTAGTGGTGAGTATGGACCACCCACTGATTATCAAACTCAACTTGATTTGGAAAGTTCGGCAGTCGCATTGTAAATGTGTGGCCACCATTCTCAGTACTTCTGCGGCGATACATTGGATAACCATCAATATCCGTGATCGTTTCATTCGTATGCGGCTTTGGGAATTTTTTTTTACATTTTCCATTTTCCATGCACGGTGACGTCATGTTGAAAGCACCGCATGGCCCATGTATCATGTGTTTGGTGACAATATCAAATAATTCTTGATCAATTAATGGGTCTGGAATTTCGACTGAAATTATTTGATCCATTTCTTCAGGACGGATTCTATCTTTAAGCCAAACCAAAATGTGGGCATGAGGCAAACCTCGCTTTTGCCACTCTATCGTATACAGCCAACAACGTGTGATACCAAAAATTGAATATTTAACAATAAAATCAATTAAGGATTTCAATTTTTGTTTAAACACACGTGCAGTTAAATCATGACGATGAATGGCTTGTTGTCCTGGCAATAGTAAAGTTTGTATCTCTTCCCAATTCGGATTACATGTGAATGTAATAAATAAATCCGGTCGGCCGTAATGACGTACGTAAGTCATCGCATCTTGTATGTAATCCTGCATGTTCCGTGGACTGCCGATGTAGCTGTTTTTTTAAGAATGTTCCAAATAGTAGTTGAAGAGTAAGACATTAATTGACCTATTATAATATTACAGAACCATAACAATATTGCGAGAAAGCACGTGCAAAAGAAAATCACCAATAATATAAAACAGAACTTGTTTAAGGCAAAAAAATCTTTCTTCAATTTCATAGATTTGAAATTATTATCTTTTGCAATTTTCGAAAATACTTAGAGACCGCTGCTGCAAAGCCCACTGAACATTCTCCTCTTCAAAATTACGAATCAAAGTAAAACCAAATAATGTTTTGAAAAAATTACCATTTTGGCCACGTGTGCTACTCCAACCACATTAGCTATAAATAATGGGCTCATTCATCACAAACCAAATTCAACAAAATACAAATAGCGCAGAAGCAAGTCCTACGGAGCATCAATAATGCATCCTGGTTCGAATCAAATCATCAATTACATCAAAAACTAAAACGTGAAGCCATCATTCAACACATTTACCAGTCCCACAACGTCTTATCCTAAATCATCACATCGAAAATCTGTTCTCATTTAACCTTTGAAAGAAAATCAATTATCCCATTCACATTATAACCAAATATCCATTCCATATATTCTTACAAATATTTTCACAATCTAAAAGAACGTGGATGATTTCATAAACTTTCATATTGGAATGAGCTCAGGTTAAGTAATAACAGTTAAGTCAACACTACATATGTGTATATTTTATTTTAGACAGTCCTTTTTCATTAAAATACAAAGAATATAAAAAAGGAGTCTGCTCATGTTAATTTATGGTGTTATTGCCGCAGGATATTCCGTATACAAGAAGACTGAGTAGTTTCAAAAGAGGTCTTGTTCTTCCAACGCCCTCCCCAAGGCTTGAGGTCCCTCCTGGCGCCGGCGGCAAGAAGCGCGCGCACCGCTACCTCATTGTTTCTCTGCGCCGCCCTGTGCAGAGGAGTCTCTCCATCTATATTCCTCGCGTCGACGTCGGTGCCCGCGCTCAACAGCAGCTCTACGCACCGACCGCTGCGGTCGCTCCACGCAGCACAGTGCAACGCGAAACATCGCAACGGGTCGACAGCGTTCACATCGGCGCCTCGTTGCAGAAGGAGCGACACCACGACCGCGTTCGCATGCACGGCTGCTCTACGCAGAGGAGTGAAACCATATTGATTAGTGTAGTTGACGTCCGCTTCGGAGTCTATGAGACGTCACTTAGCCTTCCTCCTTCTGCCGCCGTACGCAACTGCTCTCCCAGAGGAGAGGGAGAGGTTCGTGCCTCCTCAATCTTTAACTGCATCTTTTGCACCCGGAGCTCCACCCGCCGCCTCGCGCGTTCTTCCTCGTCTGCTGCTGCGCCCTGGTGGCCGGCGCCTGAGGGAGTGGGTGAGGAGGTGGAGGAGGGGGGCTCCACCCCACCGCCCGCTACCGCCCCTCCCGTCGCCCGTTCTTGGCGGGCGCTGGCGGCGGCGGTGGCAAGGGACGCACGTGCAGATTGTGGCTCCTCCAGTTGGCGCAACAGAGCCTCAACGCGAGGCATGAACTTCTGCAAGGCGCTTTGAAGAGAGGCCTCTACCCGTTCACACGGCGTTGTAGACGTTCCATATCTCCTTCCCCTGCAGACCCCTCAGGAGTCGACCTTCTTTCTTCGAGGGCGTTCACTCTCTCCTGCATCTCTTGGAGTGTCTGCTGCAGAGCGCAGATGGCAGCGTCCTTCTCCTGCAATTTTCGCTCCACCTCTCGCAACGCCGCTGACGCCCTCTCCACTTGCAGGCGCAGGGCCTCCTGCATTCTCCTCTCAGCCTCCTGAACCTTTCGCTCCGCCTCCTGCTTCTGCAGGTCAGTGCCTCCTGTAACTGCGCCATCTCCTGCACCAGCCCTTGCGCCACCAGCTGAAAGGCGTCGCCGACAGCGTCGGCGCCATCTTGTGCACCATTCTCGCCAGCACTTCTGGCACTCGCCATACCTTCTTTGGGCCTCTGAAATTCGTGGAATAAAACATATGTTAACACACATTGCTATAGTTCATGCGCCAGAGTTCAAAACAAGTAATTAATATGGTTCGAGAATTGTTAATAATGATCTCACGAAAAAGTACGTGAAACGTTGAATTTATATGAAATTATTATGTTGAATTTTAATGCGTATATATAGAATGAAATCATTTATAATTCGTGAATACGAAACTTGTCTCACACTAAACCTTTGTCGCATTACGCCAAATACTACTTAGATTCTCAATGGATCAAATTGAGCACAAGAAAAATAAGATTATCGGTTTCCCCTCATTATTTGAACATTCACAACTAGTGGTGCTAAAACAGCGCGTATTGTCTCGCCAGAATTTTCACGCAAAATTGCGAGAAATATACTCACATTTTCGCTGCATTGCAATGCTATGAAATGCTACACAAAATTGGGTGTATTATGGCATCAAATAAATATCCAAAAATATTTGCGAGCAGATGTTTGTGTTTCAAAGTGATGTGCCATACGTATTTTGTGCACTTGGTATACTTTGCACTACCATTATTAAATAGAGCAGTTTACGCATTTGTTTAACAATTTGAAGCCTGTATTCAATATGATTCATATTGGAGCATATATTCTATATCTGATTCTATATCAACAACAGATGAACATCTCACACACATTTTCTTAACGTACTCTAGGCACACCCATTGGACACAATTTAAGCAGTACTGTCGAGTGCTCTTGTTTAGTTGACGTCGAATGATAACAACGCCCTACCTTGCCCATTGATGACTTCGCGGCCCCCTCAGTCCCTACTCAGATTCCCTGCAGATGTCTCACGCTTCTTCTTGCTGCTGTCGGCAAAGTTGTTCTCTCGATTATTCTTTCCATTCGTGATTTCATGAGGGGCAAAGCGTGACATTAGAAATCGTTTCCTAGTCAAACTTTCTCCTCCGTTGTTCTTCGCATAAACATTCCCAGCATTGATGGCAGCGATATTCATGCTGTGCGCCTAGGTCAGAGACTGGAACGTGAGTGGTCGCGTGGATGGCTATTGCAATTAAAGAGGTTTCCTGCGCTTATCGCTTGTGCTTCAGTTATCACTTTAGATATATTTTGCTATAATTCAATAGCTGTGGGCCATTTACGAAAGGGACCTAAGGAGTTCATGCCAATACTTTGTCAACTCACTCTGTAAACAGCGAATGAATATTACTGGTTTACAATAGTAATCCACGAGGCCATTGAAGGGTTAAAACCCGAAAACAAGATAAAAATATCATAATTTTACGAAAACGTGAGATGGGAATACACGTTTGTGCATTGGCAGGTCATTGCCTGACACAGTGTGCAAACTTTTTCATGTCATTATCTTTTAATATCCGTTTTGTTCATTACTAACTGTAATAATAAAATTCACAAATTATATGAACATTATTTCGAGATTTGCATATGTTTGAAAATGCTTTTGCTTCGTTATATACTTCATACGTTCTTCAATTTTGTTCAAAATTGCTAATTCTCTACAATCGTCGTGGCCAAAACGAAAGGTGTTCGTAACACACGAAAACCAACTTTTCACAATATGGCAGAAAAGCAATGATGTAAAATTATTAATGGCCCTTGAAAAGAATTGAAAACACACGTCCTAATTTTCTTCCGTTGCCGTAACACCCCAGTTTTGCCAGCATGTTTGTGCTCACAGAAACTTCTGTGTTACTCTAAAACCGAGAAGCGGTATAAAGAAGATTCAGCGAAACACTTGGTTCCTAGGATGGTAATTGTACCTTATTTAAGAAGATAATTGTAGCTAAAAGTACCGAAACACTTTTTTAAAATTTCTTTCAGATACCGTCTCAATTTAGTTTGTGTATCGGTACTTCCAAGGTATAGCAGTTTGCATTGCCGGAGTTTTCTTCTTTTAGGTGAGATCCATTATCCGTCAATCGTTGTAAACAGTGTGGGTTGGGAGATATGTCACAAAAATCCCAAATTTTTCTCTTCGGAACACTTTTTTAACTAGGACTAATTATATCAGGTTGTGTACGACTGATATTAGAGCAACGTGCTCTTCATCCTTGCCTGAGCACTTTTACGTTGATAACCAAACACACAATTGTGTTCAAAAAATATTAAAAGCAAATTCGATAACAATAATTTACGAAAACTAATTTTAGAGTAGATGTTCTTTGCGTAGTTAATAGGTGCAGATTCTGACGCACTATACTTTACTAGAAGCACACTCTCCCTACCCAGCTCCCTGTACCCCAATTCTTCCGCATAATCTTGCAGTCACCAGCTAAAGACGGCGTTGGCAGAGTGCGCGGATATCGTCAATCCTAAAGATATTGATCATTTGTTAGGCGGGGATAAAATTATATTCCTTCTCAAAACAAGCGCTAGTGGTGTGTACAAATTAGAAGAGAAGTTTTAGTGTAAGATGTATACGTGCTTCAACGTTTCCCGAGATTGATTTTTCTAAGGTGAGCGCTACCCTTTAGTCCTTAGGAACCACCAGAGAGAGCCAAAGGGAATCTGCCCAACAGTTGGCCCTTAGAATGAGTCTAGAACCATATTTGGGTTCCACAACTGTTTCAATACAAATATAGACTATACCGAGCATCCAAAAAGAACGTAATGTTAGTTTTAACACTGACATTTAATATATTATATACCATTTGTATTGTATAAAAGTAAAGAACCTGTAACAAGTATTGTACTTTAGCTTCTGGGTGAATGACCCCCATCTCGATCAAGTTTTCGTCCAGTTTCCCTGATCCTCGAGAGATTGCTGAGATGGCCTTTGATTTGCTCTGGACATAAATGTAACTTCAAATTAACTTTTCCCCCTAAGTGTTCTTGTCGGAAATAAATAAACAAATAAATGTTATATTAAGCTGATCATTCGAGATAATATAGATTTTCTTTTTTTTCGAGATTCTGAGTCCATAACGAATAGAGTGATATATTTTGTAACTAACAATCAGATATGTTTCTCACACAAACTTATTTAATAATTATCTACTGAAACATTTCATTTCAACAAACCTAGCAGTAATGGTACTTTACCTGCCAGAGCGTAGCGAGTGTAGAGACCCAACTTCTTCGCCTGTTGGATGCAGTTGCAGACGAAGTGCTACGGCGTCTCACGAAATTAGAGATCGGTTGCTGATAGACGTTGCCAGGTGCGACGTGTAATCTCCTGAGACAGCGGTCAAGTGGGCTCGAGTCGGGCCCTGATTGGCCCCCGCCGCTCAGCTGATGGAAATGTCGCCTTGCAACTTGCCCACTACAAGCACGTGCATGTGTCGTGGTAGACTTTGAGTTATATACTGACATGGTATATTTTCTTCATGAATCAACGTTTAATCATATTTTTTATTGCCAGCGCGAGTTTTGTAGAAAACCTAGTGGTTCTAAACCATCACTTACTTTCTCGCCCGTATTTTTACGAAAAAAATAGGGGAATATACTCACATTTTTGACAAATTGCACATGTTCGTATTTCAAAGTTTATCTTACAGGAACAGATTTCGTTAAGAGAAAAACCTATATTTATATTTTAGTTGTAGACAGGCGCCAAAAAGATTTGAATTTCTACAATTTTCGAAAAATCAGATTTTTCAACGAAAATAATAACCTGCATTATTCCCTTAAACGTCCTTCACACTATATAATAAAAAAATTTAATAAAAAACGATGGAACCATTTTCTTTAAATTTTGAAAGTGGTCCAGAAACTTCAGTTCAAGTACCTCCAAAATTTTGTCGTTTTCGAAAAATTTTGATTGGAACATGGGCGAAATCAAAAATTATCAAAATAAGGTTGTTTCAAAAAATGAATCCAATTTGTCTTCAAAAGTTTTTACGAATAGTGTATTAATTGAACTATATGAGGTACTATAAAACACATATTGCTGTATTAGTTTGATTTTTCCAAAATAGCTAATTTTTTTAATATCTCACGACCATAAAATTGATATTACACACGTATTTCATTGTACAAAGCGTTCGTTAACACGTAAGTTACAAAGTATCTCAAATTATGATTTTTTAAATAATCGATATGTTTTTGCGAATATGACAATTAAAAGTAGCAAATTTTCGGACACGTTCAAACCCAATTTTCTCAAAAACTTTGGGAAAGTTTATTGAAATTCTCCACAGTGGAAAGTGTTTAATTCTCTCCGATATTCCGAGAGCTTGATTTCTACTAAAATATCTGGGTCCTTAAATTTGAAAAATGTTTAAAAAAGTAGATGTTTTTAATCAGAAAAAAGTGCATATTACACAAAAACCAAAAAATAAATCATCGCGTTTGTTAGAAAGTTCGTCAGTTCGAAAGTACATATTTTGTATTATAAGAGTTTGTCACATTTTGGTAAATATTACCGTTTATGTGAAAGTATTGTATTCCCTCGTTTAAGAATTCGCATTTGGTATATGTTGGTAACCACGACAAGAATATGTATTTAACAGTCGTTTGTTTTAATTTTTTAAAATTGCATCATTTTAAACCAAATTTAATTTAATAAAGCGATTATTTTTCCGACCAGATGGCCGAGATCGCTAAATATAGCGGGTTCGAGTCCGCCTCGGGCATGAATCAAAGTACGTTTGTATATGTGTTGCCCTTTTATCCCTCATTATCATCATTATTTCATCTTAAATACTAACAGCATTGAAGCTAACAACCCAAAGGTAACAGTATTGTTGCTTGCAGCTGGGAAATGAAAATCGGATTTAGTAAAATGCTGATACCATGATAAAACTACATGAATCCGACCGTGAGATAACTCTACTATATTACTGAGCCAACACAAATGCAAGGTAATGCAAGGTTATGAATTTTCCCCAATGCACGCTTGGTCCAAATGGGCCTATCGCGAGCACAAATCAGATTAATATGTGGAATATTACTAGAAAAGTAGTATCAACACCCAATACCCAAAAACTGATTCAATTTTTTTCTTGAAACTTTTCGTTCGTATAGTTCTAACTTCGCATTTCATTTAATTTAACTTAGTAAATCGCACTGTTTAACTTCGAAAATTATAGGAGTTGTCGCCCAATCCTGAGTGAAATAGAGCACTAATTATAAGTATCCAAAACAAACATTTGCCTAAAACGGCTTCTAATTATTTCTTTACGCGTTTGTTAAGGATGGTGCTAAATATATTGTATCAGATGATATTAACGCAATTTTCCTCTATTTTTTGGTTGTGGTTTTTTCAAAAATTTGTGTAATTTCTTTGTTATCTCTCTTACGCCATATATATTTATATTCGAGGCGATTTGTTCACATTATTACGTTGATGAGCAAATGTGCTTTAATTGAAGTCATATAGTTTATCGAAATAACAGTTTTTTCTAAAAATTAGGTCAGCTTGTCGCCTTTTCAGAAACACTCAAACGCCGTTTCTTCAATAACTGCTGCAATTTGTTTTCTTCAAATATTTTTTATTGGTAGTGCTAATTACACTGTTTAAGTTGACATAAAAATAAATTTGCTCTATAATCTATTTTCATAAACTACATTAATGCAAGTGCATAAATATAGCTTCTTCTAGCTGTCCGTTGAGTGAGCAGACAAAAATTTATAATATCTTTAACGGAATGATATATCGATTACAGATAATAGTTGCCATGACACACAATTGGCAGGGTCAGTGGCCGAATGGAGACGAGTCGGGACCTCATTGGCCGATGCCGTTACATTTAGAACCTAGGACACCACACGTACAAGCACTGGTTGTGATAATCGTTTAGTCCGGGACTGATGTAATCTATTCTTGACAGCATATCTCCCTCCTTCATGAATCTGTTATCACACATGAATATAATACGCCAGTTTGTACACTTAAATTGAGACATCGTAATATCTGAACAATTTGCAACGCATGTAAATAAACCCTGAAACAAATACAATTTTGAAGGAGAAAATAGACCTGTTCCACATTATTCCTGTTTGTTTCTGCATTTTCATTGTCGTACGAGTTGTTAGGTACATTTCTTATAATAATTTCGTCTTTTTCATACTGTCGAACCACAAGTTATAATGTGAAATTTCGGTTCATAATATACTTTGAAAACGAGAACATATTTACCCTGTAATGATGTTCATTTAAAACCAATCAAAAGCCGTTTGAATTTATTGACAGGTCACATTTAGCCTAGCAATAACTGACGAAACGGAAATTATCCTATACTTCACATCCGTCTTCAAAAGATGTCTTATAATTATATCTGATTTAATTTTAAACAATTACAAATGACGTATTTCTGCCATTGAAAAGAAAGCTCAGTTTATACATACGTTAAACGATGGGTTTTCTTATATGAATCATTTTATCCCTTGTATGCAATTCAATTTTTTCACGTAATGTATAGTACTGAGAAAGAGTAACCATTCTAATATTACGAAGAGTTGACATTAAATAGCACCCACAATCAAACACTCCCTTTCATGTAACCGTGAAAATTATTCGTCTTTTTAATTTAATTTTACCTATATTTCTGGATTCTGCGTGTTTCTGACCAAGGTGTAGTGACCTAATGTAACTAATTCTTCGAAAATACAAATGAAAGTTCCAAAAGATCACATTTGTTGAACATTTGTTGTTGTTGCAGTTAAAGAAAACTACTTTCTGGCCGAGATTGCTAAGGCACGGCTCGGGAGTGGTTGAATTTGTGTTCTACCTTTTACCCACTAATCATTACAATATTACTTCATTCAGTATGCATATACCCCTTACGTTAAGTAGATGGTGGTCGCTAATAAATGCGTTGTTAAAGTAACCTTAAAAATTCAAACAAAAAATCCTAACTCCGGCCCCATAGCCTCCCTTTATTTCCCCATCTGTCCACAAAACTCGGGCCCTCAAGAATCTCTCCTATTCCCACAATATTTGTGTCCCTTTGGGTTCCCCAAAGTAGCTTTTAAAGTTTTAAGACATCGTTTCCCTGCTATTCGTGATTATAATACTGTACCTTTTAGCTCAGTCGGGTCGCTAGTTCATTCCTATAATGAATGGATGTGGATGAAAGAGAAGGAAAGTTATGGAATTATCTATTAATTCATTTCATTAATAGGGCAAAAAATAATTTATTCTTGACAACATTATCTGCCAGGGAAGTTACACGCCGCAAGAGAGCGACAAAGACTGCCTACCAACTTTACGCTATGAGCTCATGGTTCTAATTGCTGGGAAGCAACATCTTAACACTAAAATTGGGGTTTTGTCTACAATAATTCGTGCATTGTTAAGTAATAAAAATCTGCCTGGGCGCGGCAACGCTGAAACTTTCGCCGGAATACCCTGCGAGGGAACCCCGTGACATAATCAGGTGGAGAGAGTTAATCTTTGGTTAAATATCGGATTATCACCGCTGGTGTCGGCGCCTCCGCAGACCGGCTGGATGGCTGTCCTCATCTTGTAATTCACCTTCGCTTTGGCGAAGACTGATCAAGTGATATACTTATGTTGGTAGTAGTTAGGAGGTCAGAGATTATTATTAGAACATTTACGATCTATTTATTCTCATTATGTCAGCGATATTAGTTTAGTTAGTTAGTAAAATTGGTAATCAATGAGTTGTATGTACTTGGCTCGACAGCACGTGAACGTTCTCAGGCCTGCCGGCGCGACGTCTCTGCCTCGCGGCCATGGGTTAAAGGGGCACGTGTGGTTAGCACGTAGATTTCCCCATACCATTTTCCAGTCTTTTCAATGTAAGACGTGGAATTCATTTGACAAAAAGGAAAATATTTTCTGTCGAATGAGCCCAAAGAAATTAGCAAAACAATCATCTTGTGAGGTAAGGGACACAATATAATATAATTCCGACGGCTCCCCCACCTAGTGTACATTAGATGTCTGATGGTGAGTCGCGGACGAATGATCAATACGAACTTTGAACATATCTCGGGACAGTGGGATCCTTGTGGTGAAAAAGAACATCCCAACAAAAAACAGAAATACACAAAAAAATGTTCATATATTCTAGAACTCAATCTTTTAATGTACCTAAAAATACAAAAATGAAGAAAGAAATTGCACATATTCTTTGAATCACGAATTTTCTTAAATTCTGCAATGTGCTTTGAAATACATAATTCATGTGAAATAACACTTCTTGTTTTCATAGCAGCGAGTACGTTCGTTTGATCATTCGCGTCACAGGCTTCTCTGAATGATTTTAATTAAATTAAACAACGAGAAAATACCTTACACTTGTGAGCTCTCTAAAATGTAAATCAATGAATTCAGAAACTATTTAATATACTTACTCAAGATTTATATAATTCACTCGAAAATGGTTCACAAATTGATGTAATATTCACAGATTTTTCCAAAGCGTTCGATAAAGTACATATTCCTTTACTAATTCAAAAACTCAAAAACATTGGAATCACAGGACCCCTAATTGAATGGTTCGAATCATACTTGTCAAATAGAATACAATATTTAAAATATAAAAACTTTATATCAAAAAAAATAAATGTTACCTCAGGTGTACCACAAGGTTCACATTTAGGGCCAATATTATTTCTGATCTTTATCAACGACATAAATGTATCTTTTTCTGATAGCAAATTTTTACTTTACGCAGATGATTGTAAATTTTATAGAATAATAAGTGATGTTACGGATTGTGTTCTTTTGCAAAAAGATCTAGATAGCTTATCTGACTGGTGTAAAAACAACTTTATGAATCTTAACATCGATAAATGTAAAATTTTAAGTATCTATAGAAAAAAACATGCAATTAAATTTAATTATAACATAGCAACAGTTGATATAGAACATGTTAATCATATTAAAGATTTAGGAGTTATTTTAGAATCGAAACTAAACTTCAACCCACACATCGATTACATTGTAAATAAAAGTCTAAAAATGTTAGGATTTGTTAAGAGACACAGTTCTAATTTTTCTAAAATCGAGACCTTGGTATCATTGTATAATACTCTCATCAAACCAACTTTGATGTATGCATCCACGATTTGGACTCCACATTTTACTAAAAATATTGAACGAATTGAAAAAGTCCAGCACAAATTTTTTAAATACGCAGCTTTCAAAGCAAAAATACGAAACCCATCGCTGGATCATGACTATCGGGAAATAGCTAAAATAACTAAACTTAGTACACTTGAATCATTCAGAATTTATACAGATGCCTGTATGTTATACAACATCATTAACAACAACATCACCTGTAACGAATTACAATCAATGTTCGAATTCAATACGTCATTTTATACACTGAGAGAAAATCGTATACTGAATGTCCAACATTTTAACACATCTTATGGATACTATTCACCAATACCCAGACTTTCTCGATTATGTAACAACGTGACATGTCCTGCGCTTGAATCGTCATCAATTTATGTATTCAAAAAACATGCAAAATTATCTATATTAAACAAATTTCATTAGATTAAAATCATACAAAATATGCGACTCTCAATTGTAATATTTACTGTATACTTAACTCTTGTATATTATTTGGGCTATTTAGCCTGTATGTTAATAAATAAATAAATAAATAAATAAATAAATAAATAAATAAATAAATAAATAAATAAATAAATAAATAAATAAATAAATAAATAAATAAATAAATAAATAAATAAATAAATAAATAAATAAATAAATAAATAAATAAATAAATAAATAAATAAATAAATAAATAAATAAATAAATAAATATGTTTAATCATAACCCAAACCACTCTCAATCAAATCACATCATAAATTTACAGAAACTGTTTCAAACTAGCATTAAATAATCTATACAAGAATATATCTAAGTTCTTAATTACGGTATCTACATTTGAATAACAAAATGTAATTCAAGCCTAGCGTTCGTAAACAGCTTGCAACTATCTAGAAGCATTCCCCGTTTCTCAAATTCAATTCGCACGTCGCCTGTTCTGAATTCGGAGCGCCACGGCGTTGAGAACGGCGACCTCACGCCGCTAGAACGCTCCACCGCCCCTCCAATAGGTTTCGCCTCGTTACTTTCTCGGCGGCAACTCAGCTGTCGCGTGGCGGGACGCGGCCTCGTCCGGCCTCGGCAGCGTTCGCCCGCGCCACCCGGCGTTGCGTCCGTCCGACTGACTCGTTCGCAGTGTCTTCCGCCTCCGCCTCGCGACCCGTTCCTTAACGTCTTCCTTGTGCTTCTCTCTTGAGAGGTCCCGTCCACGTCTGCTTCTCTCTTCTCCTCGTTCGCAGCCTGCACGCCCGCTGTGCGAAAGTCTCATGCACACCGCGAATGACTTTGTTTCGTTCTCTGTGTAGTTCTGGTGTAGCTACAGCGCTTTCTGCTCTCCACCACTTTACACGTAATTGATACATCTTTCTGAGTTTCTCCTTAGCGCAAATAGTCTCTGACTCCGTAGCCTACGTGAATATTGGAAAAGTGTAATTTTTTAGAGGCATCTTCCTACGACTATAATATTGAATGTATTTCTTTATATTGATACTATATTAATTCTTAATTTTAAGACTTTTTCTTTAATAAAACCTTTACTTAAAGATAGATCTTTAAATAAGTTTATGCTCAATTTTTTAAAAATATGAATAGATTTCGAAAATTGATTTCAAGAATTCTCATTTCCGGTAAATTCTCTGAATTTTTGAAAATACTAATTTAAAAATAATGCGAGAAAGTATGTGCTATTTACCACCACTAGTTCCTTAAACATAACAAAAAATTTCAAAAACCCAAAAACACTCTAATATCTCATTTCTCAATAACACAATTCCTTTTACTTAATAGGACTTTCTACTGTAAAGGAACAGTTTGGAATTTAATTACAAATATGTTTTGATTAAGCGCCCTCGGAAATGCTTTCCGCAATTCCATATTTCCACATACTCCACTTCATTTTGGAGCTGCCTTATTTAATATTGAAATGTCATAATTATTTAATATGTTGTCAATAATAACCTAATAATACTAATGATGATGATGATGACAATAATGTTTATATTAATGGCAAGGCCTTTACTCGCACTTATGACTAACAACTACGCCAAACCACTGAGTATGCAATCATACTGAGTAGGATCATCTAAGAGGGTAAGGGTGAGCTGATGTACGCCTGGAAGTGCAAAACTAGGGACCATCCCGGTATACGACTTGAGCGATCGAAAAAAACTAACATAAAATCTCAACCAGAATGGTAACTAAAGGTATTTGGAGTCAGCGGTCTCAAGAACCACATATATGAATACGATTCTACGCATTTTTATTTATTTTTTTAAAATGTGTCTTTCCGCCATTATTAATCAGTTATTTTGATTTTTTTAATATCATTGTGTTATTCGAATTCAGTAACTTCAAAAATCATTTGATACCTATTTCTATGTAAATCCATTTGCATTTATGGCCAGTTTTTTTGTCGTTTTGTTCGAAAGTACTGCTTAGGCCAAACAATCGAAAGCTGCTATTGCAATAAACAATATTGTTTTCAACGACAACCTATATTATAATTCCTTTGACGTATTTGTAAATAGACAATTGTATTATCTTTATAATTGTTAGAGAAATAAAAATACAAATGTGTGTTGAAAATGGCTAACATCACTCAACAAACATTTCTAGAGCGTCACCATTCTGTAAGATTGTGACGCCAGTCTAATTAAATGTACATTCTTGTATAATTTTTCATTTCATATTTGGCAATGCTATTATTGAATATTGTATCTTCATGTCCGAGAATTTTGTCTCCTTTACTATCAGTTGACATTTGTTGCATCTATTATTAATTATTTAATTTGATATTATTATAAAACCTTTACTTAAAGATAAATCTTTAAATAACCTTATGCTCAATTTTTTTAAATATAAATAGATTTCGAGAATAGATTTCAAGAATTATCATTTCCGGTAAATACTCTGAATTTTTAAAAATGCTAATTTAAAAATAATGCGAGAAAGTATGTGCTATTTACCACCACTAGTTCCTTAAACATAACAAAAAATTTCAAAATCCAAAAACACTCTAATATCTCATTTCTCAATAACACAATTCCTTTTACTTAATAGGACTTTCTACTGTAAAGGAACAGTTTGGAATTTAATTACAAATATGTTTTGATTAAGCGCCCTCGGAATAGCTTTCTGTAATTACGTATTTCCACATACTCCACTTCATTTTGGTGCTGCCTTATTTAATATTGGAATGTAATAATTTTTTCATACGAAGTCAATTATAACTTAATAATACTAATGATAATAATGATAATAATGATAATAATAATAATAATAATAATAATAATAATAATAATAATAGTAATATTAACGTATATATTAATGGCGAGGCCATTACTCGTACTTACGCCTAACAACTACGCCTAACCACTGAATATGCAATCATACCGAGTAGGATCACCTAAGAGTGTAAGGGCGACCTGTTGTACGCCTGGGTGTGTAAAACTAGGGACCATCCCGTTATACGACTTAAGCTATTGAAAAAGAAAAAAACATAAAATCTCGACCAGAATGACGACTTATGATATTTGGAATCAGCGATCTCAAGAACCACATATCTATACGATTCTACGCATTTCTTTTTAAATGTGTCTTTCCGCCATTTTTAATCAGTTATTTTGAATTCTTAAATATCATTGTGATATTCGAATTCAGCAACTTCAAAAACCATTTGATACCTATTTCTATGTAAATCCATTTGCGTTTATGGCCAGCTTTTTCGCCGTTTTGTTCGAGAGTGCCGCTTCGCCCAAACCATCGAAAGCTGCTATTGCAATAAACAATATTGTTTTCAATGACAACTCGCGTAATTATTCCTTTAACGTATTTGTAAATAGACAATTTTATTATCTTTATATTTGTGACAGTCATAAAAATACAATTGTGTGTTTATAACTACAATTGTGTGTGTTAAAAAATACAGTTGTGTGGCTAACATCACTCGAAAAACATTTCTAGGGCGTCTCTGTTCTGTAAGATTGTGACGCCAGTCTAATTAAATGCAGATTCTTGTATATTCTTCTTTTCTAATTAAATGTATAT
This sequence comes from Gryllus longicercus, assembly GCA_038098605.1. Lineage (NCBI taxonomy): Eukaryota > Metazoa > Arthropoda > Insecta > Orthoptera > Gryllidae > Gryllus > Gryllus longicercus. The sequence continues at coordinate 322,465 of JAZDUA010000486.1, read as the reverse complement.
TCTTTCATTTTCATATTTGGCAATGCTATTATTGATTATTGTATCATGTCCAAGAATTTTCTTTAGTTTACTATCAGTGGCTATTTGTTGCATCTATTGATAATTATTGTCAAGTATATTGTGTTTGTGTGTGATAAAAACATTTTTAACCCTCTCTATTGATTAGTTCATTTTCGTCCATCTATTGATAATTATCGTCAAGTTTTTTCTGTTTATGCGTGATGCAAAAATTTTTAGTCCTTGCGATTTTCGATAATACACGAAAAATAAACAGTCATGATAATAATATGGCTTGCGTACACATTTCATTGCCGAGAGCCTACACATTTCATTGCGATGAATTACACAGCAGTTTGTATCAATTACTCTTTAGAATGCCTGGTGAGATAAGTTAGATTTATTAGCGTCTGACTTCTTAAACATTATCTCTGAGTTCAATAAATGAAAATACTAATTTGATCTCTCACTTTCTTACTGGTACATTTAAAAAAAACATGTGCCCATAAGGCTTTTCGGTATGAAGCTTTACAAATTTAAACTAACTTTATTGAAAAATTGGGACTCTATGATGTAAAACTATCTGTTTGCTCTCTTAAAGAAGAGATATTTAAACTTCTTTAGGTACTCGTATTCTTCGACGTACTTCACCATGGTTGATGGGACAAATGCACAGTGCGCTGGAGGACTTTCTCCGCAGTTGCAGCATTCGTGTGAGAGTGCTATTAACAAAAAGTATATTGGATTTTGTTGGTATCAACACTTCAGGCAATCCCCCCCTCGGTCCGATTGGTAGGGGGAAGGGGTTCAGCAGCTGGGGGGCGGGGCTGGGAGGCGGCAGGCATGCGACGCTAGTGCCAAGGCGCCGTACGGCGGCGAGGGCAAAAACGCGGTGGTGGCAGCCCTTGACCTGGACGTATTAATTAGTACAGGCTTTTACGGAAAAACGTTCGCGGGTATTGACATTTTACGTAATTGAAGAAATAATTCAGTGAAAGGAGCTTTTTCTTTTATTCAATAAATAGTAATGTTTTTACGAATCAGATGATTTTAAATCTAACATTTTTTTCGAGCGTTCCGAGGACTAATCGATACTCAAATGCTGTAGAATTCATCCCAACCGGAAGTATTGCCTCTCAATCTAGGATTTGTGCAGTATGAATCATGCCATTGTCACCACTGTTTCTCTCGGGATTCGTGATAAATTCATCTTAACTTAAAATTGTGTACCACACGCACCCAGTTACTATTCGACAAGAATTCAATTTAATTGTAAACAACGTGTACTAAAATTAAAAGAGAAAGATAGAAAGTATTGAGGCGGAAGGCAACATAACCTCTTCTATTGCCGAATGATGATTTTTCATTTTCATAATACGTCAAACCTTCACTCATCCAAGAGACAAAATTTATTAGTAAACATTGTTTTTCTATAGCAAATTTTCAATATTTCTCTTTAAATAACTTACATTTAATTATTTACATCCTCCGTTCACGTTTACGAGCAGCTATTGTTAATCAGCAGATGTACAAAATGGTCGTGTGTCTGACTGGCGGCAAGCCCAAAAATACAACACTAACCCTTAGGTACTCGCGCTGTTTTGTCACACAAATATCCGTGCGGTGTACTTTGCTCGGCAAGACTATTTTTTAGAGAAATTAACTCTGGAAGGTCTGAATAATATTTGGATATAATTTTTATTTCATTTTATTTGAAATGTATACATATTACAATTTTAATTAATTAAACAATAATTTGGCATATTACTTCCATTTGATGACATTAATTGAAAATTGCATTCCACGGACATATTCTTAATGATCACTGTAGTAATAATTGGAGTAGTGCGGTTTTTGTTCTTCCGCAAATGAGGCAGTAATTTCTGAACTTCGTTGGGGTTTATTCTTGATCACGACTTCCAGTTTTTGTACTTGTGCGGCAGAGCGCTGCTTTATTTCACGTTTGAACCTTGTTGTTGCCAATGCAAACGTCTCTACACTCTAAATCTCTGTTTAATTAATCACTAGCAATTTCAAGTTCAGTACATGTTCTCACTCTGCCACTATAACTTTTTTCTGAGAATCACTTGCAGCATCACAAAACTCATCTTGTAACGTTTCCTCATATAATGGTTTAAAAATCTAGTTTTCCGTTAAACTATTTATCTCTGCATTATTCGTATTGTAAAACAAAATAAATCAGTTTAATTACATTAAACAAATTAAATTTTATATTGGTACCCGCAGCGTAAAAAGTATGCTACCAGCACATTCCAACGGAAGTACAATCGTCTCTCCACTGCAGTAAATCGTACGCACCTGCGAGGTTAGGTAAAATGTCAGAAGGCGCGCTGATGTTATCTGACGCCTAAAGCAATAACACTTCCTGTGGCGAACAAAGCCCGCCAGCGCGAGTTACTGAGGGTCAATGTCTTCTGCAACGCGACGGCGGCAAGAAGCGCCTGCCCCGCCGCCTGCTTGCCCCAGAGAATCTCGAAGCATCCATTTCGATCACAATCGAAGGAGGTCTGGTGCAATGGAGGATGCTGCGACGTCTGACGGCGTCGTGTTCTTCCAACGCCCTCCTCAAGGCATAAGGTCCATCCTGGCGCCGGCCGCGACGAGCGCCCGCACCGCTTCCTCATTGTTTCTCTGTGCCGCCCGGTGCAGAGGAGTCTCTCCATTCCAATTCCTCACGTTGACGTCGGCACCCGCGCGCACCAGCAGCTCCATGCACTGGCAACTGTGGCCGTTCAACGCAGCGAAGTGCAACGCGGAAGACCCACTGCAGTTGATAGCGTTCACAGCGGCGCCTCTTTGCAGAAGGAGCGACACCACGTCCGCGTGCGCATATTTGGCTGCACAAAGTAGAGGAGTGAAACCAAATAGATCAGCGTAGTTGACGTCGGTACCGGTGTCTATGAGACGTCGTACGTCGCTTAGTCTTCCTTCTTCTGCCGCCTTCCACAACTGCTTTCCGAGAGAGGAGGGCGAGGTTCGAGCCCTCTCCCTCCTCAACTCCATCTCCCGCACCCGGAGCTCCACCCGCCGCATCGCGCGTTCTTCCTCGACTGCTGCTGCGCCCTGGTGGCCGGCGCATAAAAGAGTGCAGAAGGAGGTTGAGGAGGAGAGGGCCTCCCTCCAACCGCCCACAGCAGCCCATTTCGACGCCGGTGCTTTACGGGCGCCTGCGGCGGAGGTGGAGGCGGTGGCGGCAAGGGATAATAAAATAAATGTTCCATTAAGCTGATCATTCGATATAACATTGATTTTCTTTTTTTTTCGAGATGTTAAGTCCATAACGAATAGAGTGATATATTTGTAACTAACAATCAGATATGTTTCTCAGACAAACTTATTTAATTATAATCAACTGCAACATTTCATTTCAACAAACCTAGCAGTAGTGGTACTTTACCTGCCAGAACGTAGCGAGTGTAGAGACCCAACTTCTTCGGCTGTTGGATGCTACGGCGTCTCACACGAAATGAGAGATCGGTTGCTGATAGAAGTTGCCAGGTGCGACGTGTAATCTCCTGAGACAGCGGTCAAGTGGGCTCGAGTCGGGCCCTGATTGGCCCCCGCCGCTCCGCTGATGGATATGTCGCCTTGCACCTTGGCCACCACAAGCACGTGCATGTGTCGTGGTATACTTTGAGCTATATACTGAAATGACATATTTTCTTCATGATTCAACGTTCAATCATATTTTTTATTGCCGGCGCGAGTTTTCCAAACAAACTAGTTGACCTAAATATCACGTCCATTCTCGACAGTATTTTACGAGAAAAGGAGGGGAGCATAATCACAATTTTGTAAAATTGCACATGATCTTATTTCAAAATTTATCTTAAAGGTACCGATTTCGTTACGAGAAAAATCTCTCTCTCTCTCTCTCTCTCTCTCTCTCTCTCTCTCTCTCTCTCTCTCTATATATATATATATATATATATATATTGTGACGTACCTGGTGATGCCGGGTATTTCACTGCAATATAACACTGAAGGAGGGTATCTTTTCCGTGAATGGGTCCCTGGATAAGTTGGTATAACATTGGGAAATTTGATTAGAGATGGAAATACAATCATGAACAAGATTTATTTGCAAATCAAATAGGTTAATTACATGATCTGATAACAGTTATACACTCTGCCTTGGTACCAAGATTAGGTGTAATATGCATTTATCATACCTTCGGGGCCCCGACCAAATACTTTCGATACTCGTAGAACAGCTCGTATCGGCAGGGTTGTCGACCTCTACAGCAGCTGTGGGCCGTCGGCGGCTGATGGCGTAGCGGTCGCCCTGGGTTGGTGACCTTGCGACTCCTCCCCGACTCGGATCTTGATACCACGGCGTTGCACCTCTCTCGAATCACCTTCCGTCGATGGATTCAATTACTCAACCCGCGCCTATCACGCGTGCTGGTCACAGTTCCGCGCAACACAGTTTCAGTATTGTTCTCGCCACACTAATTAATACGAGTGCAATCGATTGTTCTATCGGCACCAAACTCTTATTCTCAAAATACTATCGGTATTCACTTCACCTATCTATGGTTTAATGATTACTATTACTTTATACACTACTTCGCATGTTCATTTTATCCATGCATTAGCGGCGAGCTCTTCGCCGCTCCGCTAACGTCTTTCTTCTTCACGATTCTCCTGACGAATATTTCCCGGCCGGGAGCACGCCGGCCACGTCCTTCATCGACGGGCGGCTCGGCCTCACTGTCTTAACGGCTGCTTACACGTTTTCGCTGCCCTGTTCCTAACCGACATTCTCACGCTGCTCGCGGCGGTGGCACCGGTGGCGGTAGCGACCGTTGCTCGCTCCCGTCGTTGTTCGGCGCGCTTGGCTTACGTACCGCGCAGTCCAAAATACATACTGATTACTTACACTAATGTTTTAATTAGTGTAAGGGAACACATTCTGTGTTTCAATATATATATATATATATATATATATATATATATATATATATATATATATATATATATATATATATATATATATTAGTTACAAAAAAGCGTCAAGAAGTTTTGAATTTCTACAATTTTCGAAAAATTAGATTTTTTAACGAAAATAATAACCTGCGTTATTCCCTTAAACGTCCTTCAAACAATCCAATTACAATGATTAATGAAAACCGAAGGAGTCATTTTCTTTAAATTTGAAAGTGGTCCGGAATCGTACTGTAAAGTACCCCCAAATTTTTGTAGATTTCGAAAAATTTCGATTGAAACAAAGGCAAATTTAAGAAATTATAAAAAAAGGTTGTTCCAAAATACGAATCCAATTTGTCTTCAAACCTTCATAAGAATAGTGTACTAACTGTTCTATATGAGATATAAAAAACCATATTTGCTGTATTAGTTTCATTTTTACAGAAGAGCTTAATTTTTTTAAATATCTTACGTCCTTCAAATTGACATTACACATGTATTTTATTGTTCAAAGTATTTATTTACACATAAGTTTCAAAGTATCTCAACATATGATTTTTGAATGATAGATATGTTTTTGAGTATATGACAATTAAAAATGGCAAATTTTCGGACACGTGCAAACCCAATTTTCTCAAAAACTTTGGGAAACTTTATTGAAATTCTCCACAGTGAAAAAGTGTTTAATTCTCTCCCATATTCCGAGAGCTTGATTTCGACCAAGATATCTGGGGGTTTAATACTTGAAAAATGTAGGTGTTTTTAATGAGAATAAAAAATTGTGCATTGCACATAAAAGAAAAGTAAATCATCGCGTCAGTTGGAAAGTTCGTCAGTTCGAAAATACTTATTTTGTCTTACAAGAGTTTGTCACATTATTTTAATATGGGATTATTTTTTCCGATCAGATGGCCGAGATCACTAAATATAGCGGGTTCGAGTCTTGCCTCGAGCATGGGTGTGAGTACGTCTGTATATGTGTTGCCCTTTCACCCCTTATTATCATCATCGTTTCATCTTAAATACTAACAGCATTGAAGCTAACAACCCAAGGCTAACAGTATTGTTGCTTGCATCTAACAACCCTGGGAATGAAAATCGGATGTAGCCAAATGCTGATACCATGATAAAACTACATAAATCCGACCGTGAGATAACACTACTATATTACTGAGCCAAGATAAATGCCAGGTTATGCAAGGTTATGCATTTTCCCCAATGCACACTTGGTCCAAATGCGCCTATTCGCGAGCACAAATCAGATTAATATGTGGAATATTGTTAGAAAAGTAGTATCAACTCCCAATACCCAAAAACTGATTCAATTTTTTTCTTAAAACTTTTCGATCGGATAGTTATAACTTCGCATTTAGTTTAATTTAATTTAATTTAACTTATTTAATCGCACTGTTTAACTTTAAAAATTCTAGGAGTTGTCGCCCAATGCTATGTGAAATAGTGAAATATTAAAAAGTATCCAAAACAAACATTTGCCTAAAACGGCTTCTAATTATTTCTTTAAACGTTTGGTAGGGATGGTGCTAAATATACTGTGTAAGGTGATATTAACGCCATTATCCTCTATTTTTTGGTTGCGGATGTTTCAAAAATTTGTGTAATTGCTTTGTTGTCTCTCTTACGCCGTTAATATACATATTCGAGGCAAATTGTTCACAGTATTACGTTAATGAACAAATGTGCTTTAATATTGTATAATAATATTTTATTTTCCAATTTGTTTGGGTATACACATTTGGTAAAATTACATACAATTTTAATAACATGAGAGGAGTAAGGTCCATTGACCGTACTCCTAATATTACATATTTTTTTCATATTAACACAAACTAAACATATTTGATAACTAAACTAACATGCTAATAAATAAGATGATAAGCATAGATAATAATGAAACAGAAAATAATATAACAATTTATAGTCGATATGTCAGGTCTAAAGTATGATATCTTTTAAGTCGTCTGGTAGTGTCACTATTGTCTAGTAAGTTAATGGCAAGAATATTTGGATGGTTATGTAGTCGTTGTAAGTATTTTGCGCTGGTCTTCTTAATTTCTTTTTTTATTGTTGTCATTTGTAAGTCTCTGTGTATTGTGGCGTTCGTTACGTACAAAGGAGCATTTACAATTTTTTTTATGCTTTTAGATTGCAAACGTTGTAATATATCAATATTTGAATTTTGAGCCGCTCCTCAAAGTTGTATTCCATATGTCCAGACAGGTTGTAATAATGCTTTATACAGAAGAGTTTTGTTTGCGATGCTTAAGGATGAGTTTTTTCCTAAAAGCCAGTTTAATCTGATAATTTTGAGATCTAATTCTTCTCTTTTATTCTTTATATGTGTTTTCCATGTAAGTCTTCTGTCCAGTGTAATTCCAAGATATTTTGCTGAGTCGTTTTGAGGAAAAGGTTGTGATCCGATTTTTATAGGAGGGCATGATTCGTGCTTCAGAGTGAAGGTAACTTGGGCAGACTTCTTGTCATTTGTGTTGTGACGCCAGCATTTCTACCACTTGTGAATGGATTGCAGATGTTTTTCTACGAGACGTGATGCTTCTGCTGGATCTTTATGTCGAGCTAAGATGACTGTGTCATCCGCGTAGGTTGCTGTCAATGCGTTTTCTGATGTTGGAATGTCGGCAGTGTATAATGAGTAAAGGAAAGGTGCAAGCACACTTCCTTGAGGTACCCCCGAATTTATAGGGATAAGTTCGGAAGTTACACCGTTAAATTTTATTTGATAATATCTCTCCGTGAGGTACGATTTTAGTAAGAGATAGTAGGGATATGGTAAGTTTTGCTTAATTTTCTACAATAAACCTGGGTGCCAGACCTTATCGAAAGCCTGGCTTATGTCGAGAAACACAGCAGAGCAATATTCTTTATTTTCTAGCGATTCACTAATTTCGTTTACAATTCGATGGATTTGTTCTATAGTCGAATGGCTTTGTCTGATCCCAAATTGATGATGGGGTATTATTTATTTTTCTTGTAGAAGTGGACTCAAACGTGACAGAAGTAGTTTCTCAAAAGCTTTGGATAGTGTTGGAAAAAGACTAATAGGTCTGTATGATACTACTTCATGCATTGGTTTGCCCGGTTTAGGGAAGACTATTACTTGGGCTATTTTCCATTGCTAGGGGAAGTGCCCAAATCTTAGAATGGAATCGAAAATGGAAGTAATTAAGGCTATCAATTTCCTTGGTAGATGGCGTAGAATTGTTATAGAAATCATATCATATCCGGGAGCTTTTCTTGTTGGTAAAATTTTGATTAATGTTTCAAATTCTCGAGCACTTACGGGCTTGATTTGGGGAGCTAGTTGCAACGGTGAATCTAGGAAGTTGTAAATTTCTTCCTCTTCTGCTGCAGATATTTGTGGAGGAAATGGCTGGAAGACGTTAGAGAAAAGGGAAGCAAAGCATTCCGTTTTCTCTTCGTCGCTTTTAGCCCATGTACCATCAGATCGGAGGAATAGGTTGAATTGGTCTCTGCAAGCATTTGGTGGTTTTCCATAGAGAGTACTCTGAATTTGAATTTGGAGTCAGTCATATACGTTTATCTTGTAGAGCGTTGTTTCGGTGGTCTCGAAGTAATCTTTTCAGGTTTTGTGTAGCAGAAATTAGTCTTCTTTAGTTGCTGGATCTTTAGTGATTTGCCATTGTTTTTTTAATTTGCGTTTTGCTATCACCTTTTCCCTTATTAATTGTGGGATATTTGTTGTTTTATATTGCCTAATTTGTGGTGTAGAATACCATGCAGCTTGATAAAGTCTTGTTATGTATTCTATTGCTTCATTTACATCGAGATCACTTTTCAATGGTAGATTAGCGGTGCTGTTATTAATTAGCCATTCTGAGAAGTATTTCCAATCTGTTTTATTGTTATGAATTGAGCTTTGCTTGTTGACTTCAATAATGAATGAGCAGATGATTAGTAGAACTGGTGAATGATCAGATGATAGATCCTGTGACCAGGAGGTGCGAATGTATTTTTGGTTTACTCCCTTTACAATAAAGAAATCTAAAACATCAGAAATTTTGTTAATGTCAGACGGCCAATAAGTGGGTTGTCCAGAAGTGGATAATATTTCGTTTATTATAGATTCATAGAGAGATTTCCCTTTTGGAGATGTTAGTCTGGAGCCTCACAAAGGATGCTTAGAATTGTAGTCACCGCCAGAAATAAATCTTGGTCCAAGTGTTTTGAAGAAACTTGTGAACTGTGAATTCTGAATTTTGTGTTTTGGAGGGCAGTATATAGCTGCAATATTCAATGTTCCGAATGCATCGCTTACTTGAATGGATGCTGCCTGCAAATATATGGTGCTATATTGAGAATGTAAATGATGTTTAATTTTCTCCCGAACAATTATGGCTGATCCTCCATGTGCTGTACCATCTAGATGGTTTGTGTAATATATGGTGTATCCTTGAAGCGAGAAAAAGCTCTTATTATTGATATGAGTTTCTGAAATGAGCATTATGTCTGTATTTGTTAACTGAAGAAAACACTAACCTTCATCTCTGTGTTGTAACAGGCCATTGGCGTTCCATGCTGCTATTTTATATGATTTGTTCATAATTTAGTAAGAAGTTTTAACACATGATTTAAAAGTGCATTTATCTGTTCCGCTTGTCTGTTTAGTATAGTTTCAAATCTTTCGAAAGACTGCTGTATTATTAAGAATAATTGATTATTAGACACCGTGTTTAATGCATTATTGTTTAAGCTATTCTTCTGGTGTGAGCTGTTGTGCATAAGTACCACGCTGATGTAAATTATTTGTTGATGTACCTCTCAGTTGTGAGACGTTTTCTTGATCTGTATTCACTTTAATTGTAAAGCAATATAGTTTGAATGTTGAAGAGTTTTTGTTGCCTGTGGATATTTTTATTACGTATTTTTTGATAAATTTCACATCCTTTATAACTCGCCGTATGTGGACCATCACAAAGATCACATTTTAGGAGAATTGTCTTGTTTTGCTTTTTAACGTGATTCTCACCGCACACTACACACCGATAAGGATGATTGCAGTAGTGCTTCGTGTGCTCCCAGCTTTGGCAGCGATGGCACTGCACAAGATCTCGCTTTACTCTTGGAGCTTCAATTATTATTTTGGTATTTTGAAGGTACTGCAATTTATAAACGTCTTTGTTATTATCTTTTGGTTCTAAATCAATAAAAAATACCGGTAGGGGAATTTTTGTTACACGGTGTTTGCAGTTGTGGATATTTCGTACAGTGTGACCGTTTTCTTCTATTTCTGTTTTCAATTCATCAATATTTATAGTAGGGTGGATATTTTTTAATACCATTCTAAATGCCCTGTCTTGTTTTAGCTGATAACTGTGAAACTCAATTTCCTCTTTAATAAGGTATTTAGTAAGTGATCGACAAGCTTCTGGTGTTGCCGGTAAAATTTTAAATCTTGGCCCACAAGCTTGCAGCAATACTCTTCTTTATTCACGGCTTTTTGTAAAGTTTCTGTCATTGCGTGGAAGTCATTTACCCCAAGGAGAAATATTAACGGTGGCTTTTGCACCTTTTGAATGCTGTTAGATTTGTGATTGACATTGGATTTTTTGTTATTGGGTCCATCGTCATTAATTAGTTCGAGATCTGAAAATATATTGTCTGTTGGTATGTTAGTTACGTTTTCACTTTGACATTTCGGTTGTTTTTGATTTTCAGGGCAGTTTGATTTAATTCTCTTGCGTTTGCTTACTACAACCTGCCATTTATGGGTGGTGTTATCACTACTTTAATTACTGTCAGATCGATGAAGTTCTGGATTTATTACATCCCTTGAACTTGGACTTGACGACTGTACTGCAGAAGGGAATACTGGCAAAGTACTGCTTCTTAATAGCGGAAACTGTGAGGCGCTTTAATTGAAGTCATATAGTTTATCGAAAAGACAGTTTTCTCTAAAAATTAGGTCAGCTTGCCACCTTTCCAGAAACACTCAAACGCGGTTTCTTCAAAAACAGCTCAAATTTCTTTTCTTCAAATATTTCTTATTGGTAGTGCTAATTACACTGTTTAAGTTGACATAAAAATAAATTTGCTCTATAATCTATTTTCATAAACTACATTAATGTAATTGCATAAATATACCTTCTTCTAGCTGTCCGTTGAGTGAGCAGACAAAAATGTATAATACCTTTAACGGAATGATATATCGATTGCTGATAATAGTTGCCATGACACACAATAGGCAGGGTCAGTGGCCCAATGGAGACGAGTCGGGACCTGATTGGCCGAGGCCGTTACATTTAGAACCTTGGCCACCACACGTACGAGCACTGGTTGTGATAATCGTTTAGTCCGGGACTGATGTAATCTATTCTTGACAGCATATCTCCCTCCTTCATGAATCTGTTATCACACATGAAAATAATACGCCAGTTTGTACACTTAAATTGAGACATCGTAATATCTGAACAATTTGCATTGCATGTAAATAAACCGTGAAACAAATACAAATTTGAAGGAGAAAATAGACCTGTTCCACATTAATCCTGTTTGTCTCTGCATTTTCATTGTCGTATGGGTTGTTACGTACATTTCATCTAATATTTTCGTCTTTTTCATACTGTCGAACCACAAGTTATAATGTGAAATTTCGGTTCAGAATATACTTTGAAGACGAGCACTTATTTACCCTGTTTCGAATATTCACCTGAAACGAATCAAAAGCCGTTCAAACATATTGACAGGTCACAATTATACTAGCGACAACTGACAAACCGGAATCTAAAACAGAGTTCAGTTTATACATACGTTAAACGATGAGGTTTCATGGATAAATCATTTTATCTCTTGTGTGATTTCAATTTTTTAATGTAATGTATAGTAGTGAGCAAGATATATATTACGAATAGTGGAGGTTAAATTGCACCCAAATACAAACACTTCCTTTTATGTAACCATGAAATATATTCGTCTTTTTAATTTAATTTTACTTAAATTTCTAGTTTCTGCGTGTTTCTAACCAGTGAGGAGTTATCTAACATTACTATATCTTCGAAAGTCTAATAGAAAGTTCCGAAACATGTTATTTGAACAACGCTGTTCAAGAAAATCTGGCCGAGATCGCTAAGGCAGCGCTCGGGTGTGGTTGAATTTGAGTTCGTCCTTTTACTCACTAATCATCACAGTATTACTTAATCCAGTGTACAGATACCCCTTACGTTAAATAGATGGTGGTCGCTAATACCGGTGTTGTTACAGATACCTTAAATAATCGAACAAAAAATACAAACTCCGGCCCCATATCCTTTTTATTGTTTTTCTACTATCCGTGATTATAATGTACTCACATTATTGTGTCTTTTATGTTGTCATCTGAATACTTCCTCTTTTATCTTTTGAATGCATTAACAAGGAGTATTTCTCCACAAGTACTTCACTCTCGGGATTTTGGTTAGATGGAGACTAATAAATTGGTGATAAACCTCGTCTATCATCGGTGCCTTGTTTATAGATTCATCAAGTACAGGGTTGTCCAGCTGGCGTCCACTTCTTGTGGCCTGAGAAAGGTCATTAGTGAAAACTGGAAGCGTCCAAGCCGAGTGAGAAAAAAGGGCGCCTAGCGCATGCGCCTTGATGGGGCAACGCCCCCTTAATATAAATTTTGGTTAAGTTTGTATTTTAGACTTTTCTAGTAAATTCAGAAATTCGACATAATCCGAATGTGTTTCGCCGCGTATGCATGATAAGGCCCGTTATTACCAATGCTTCCCACCACTTTGAGAGCAGGCGGGCGTGTGGCCGAGATCAACAATACGGGGAAGCCAGGCGAAAATCGCCCGAGTAATGTAAATACGACTCCATTAAAGGTTATAGTTATGACCCTTGAGGCCTTGCACGTTGGACACCCCTGTTCTAGTATATTCATCAAACAAAGAATTGTACGAGTATTTTATAGACTCACATTGTAGATTATAGAATTATAGATTCATAATGGGAAGGATACGTGACAAACACTGATGTTGGTACTAGTCAGAGATAATTATTAGAACATTTATGTTCTGTTTATTCTCATATCTTTTATACTAGTTTAGTTGTTAGACTTAACAAAAGAGTGCAGACGGGTAGAGAAATGTGAGACGGCACAGAAAGGCGGCGACTAGCAGAAAAGGGTGGGGACGGGTAGAGAAAGGCGGGGAGGGGCAGACAAGTGCGGGGACCGGCTAAGAAAGACGGCGACGTGTACGAAAAGGTAGCGACGAAAAGAAAAAGGTGGGGACGGACAAAAAAATGCGGAGACGGGAGGAGAACGGCGGGAAGCAGAAATGTTTTTATTTTTAAATGTGTTTGTCGCCCATTTCAATCGGTTATTTTGAATTTTGAAATAACATTTTTATATTCGTGTTCAGCATTTTCAAAAACCATTTGCTACCTATTTCTATGTAAATTCACTCGCATTTGCTTTTATGGCCAGATTTTTTGTTGTTTCGTACCAGAGTATGGTTTGGGCCAAGCTGCTATTGCAATAAACAATATTTTTTTCAATGACAACTCGCGTAATTATTCCTGTAATGTATTTGTAATAGACAATTGTATTATATTTATATATGTTACAATAATAAAAATACACTTGTGTGATTAAAATGGCTAACATCACTCGACAAACATTTCTAGGGCCTCACCATTCTGTATGATTGTGACGCCAATCTAATAAAATGTAGATTCTTGTATAATTTTTCACTTTGATTTTTGGCAATGCTATTAGTGATTATTGTGTCTTCATGTCCGGGAATTTTCTCTTGTTTACTATCAGTTGGCATTTGTTGCATCAATTGATATTTATTGTCAAGTATATTGTGATTATGGGTGATAAAACATTTTTAGTCCTACCTATTGATTAGTCCATTTTAGTCCATCTATCGATATATATCGTCACGTATTTTCTGTTTATGGGTTATGCAAACATTTTTAGTCCTCGCGGTTTTCGATAATACACGAAAAATAAACAGTAATGATAATATTATGGCTTGTATCTACGCCGAGAGCCTACACATTTGATTGCAAGGAATTTCACAGCAGTTTGTATCAATTACTCTTCAGAATGCCTGGTGAGATAAGTTAGATTTATTATCGTCTGACTTCTTAAAACATTATCTCTCTGTTCTATAAATAAAAATACTAATTTGAACTCTCACTTTATTACTAGTACCTTAAAAAAACTTGTGCCCATAAAGCTTTTCGGTATAAAAAATTAGGACACTAAGATGTAAAACTATCTGTTCATTCTCTTGAAGATATTTAAGTTTATTTTAAGTACTAGTATTCTTCGACGTACTTCACCATGAATGATGGGACAAATGCACACTGCGCAGGAGAAGTTATCCGCAGTAGCAACATTCGGGTTAGAGTGATATCAACACAAAGTATGTTGGATTTTAGTGGTATCAAGACAGGAGGCAGCATCCCACTGTCCGAAAAACTTTCGTGGATATTGACATTTTACGGTATTGATGAAATAATTCAGTGAAAGGAGATTTTTCTTTCATTCAATAAATCGTAATGGTGTTTACGAATCAGATGGTATTTAATGTAACATTTTTTCGAGCGTTCCGAGGACTAATTGATACAAAACTGCTGCATAATTCATCCCAACCGAAAATATTTCCTCTCAGCTTAGTAGTTGTGCAGTATTAATTATGCCTTTGTCATCACTGTTTCTCTTGGGATACGAGATAAATCCATCTTAACTTAAAATTGTGTACCACACGCACCCATTCTATTGGACGATAATTCACTTTCATTGTAAACAACGTGTAGTAAAATTTAAAAGAGAAAGATAGAAAGTATTGGTGCGGAAGTCAACCTAATCTCTTTTATTGCCGAATGATGAATACAGGTATGCCATATTATGAAAATTAAAATTCATGCAAGAGACTAAATTTATTATTAAACATTGTTCTTCTATAGAAAAGTTTCAATATTTCTCTGTAAACTATTTACAACTAATTATCTACATCCTCCGTTCACGTTTACGAGCAGCTATTGTTAATCAGCAGATGTACAAAATGGTCGTGTGTCTGACTAGCGGCAAGTCCGAAAATACCACACTAACCCTTAGTTACTCGCGCTGTTTTGTCACACAAATATCCGTACGGTGTACTTCGCACGCCAACACTATTTTTTAGAGAAATTAACTCTGTAAGGTCTGAATAATATTAAGATATAGTTTTTATTTTCTTTTATTTAAAATGTATGCATATTACAATTTTAATTAATCAAAAATAAATTTAGCATATTAATCTTCAGGAGATTTTTTGCATTTGATGACTTTAAGAATATGTTCGTGGCTTGCAAATTTGTTGCACCAGTTAGTAAACGCTCCTGGTCCCTCGAGGTCCGCTCGAGGTCCCTCCTGGCGCCGACGCCAGCAGCGCGCGCACCGCTTCCTCATTGTTACGCTGCGCCGCCCATTGCAGAGGAGTCTTTCCACCTATATTCCTCGCGTTGACGTCGGCACCCGCGCCCACCAGCAGGTCCACGCACCGACCACTGCTGTCGCTCCACGCAGCCCAGTGCAACGCGGAAGTCCCATATCGGTTGACAGCGTTCACATCGGCGCCTCGTTGCAGAAGGAGCGACACCACTTCCGCCTCCGCATTCGAGGCTGCATAAATTAAAGGACTGTTACTATGTTCATCAGTGTAGTTGACGTCGGCTCCGAAGGCTATGAGACGTCGTACGTCACTTAGGCTTCCTTGCTTTGCCGCCTCACACAACTGCTGTCCCAGACGAGAGGGAGAGGTTCGAGCCCTCTCGCTTCTCAACTCCACCTCCCGTACCCGGAGCTCCACCCGCCACCTCTCACGTTCTTCCTCGTCTGCAGTTGCGCCCTGGTGGCCGACGCCTGATGAACTGGGGCAGGAGGAAGAGGAGAGGAACTTTCCCCCACCGCCCTGTGGAGCCCCTCCCGACGCCGGTGCATCGCAGGCGCTGTCGGCGGAGGTGGACGCGGCGGTGGGAAGGGACGCACTTGTAGACTGAGGTTCCTCCAGCTTGCGCAACAGAGCCTCAACGCGAGGCATGAACTTCTGCAAGGCGCTTTGAAGAGAGGCCTCTACTTCGTTCACACGGCATTGTAGACGTTCCAAATCTCTTTCCCCTGCAGACCCCTCAGGAGTCGACCTTCTTTCTTCAAGGGCGTTCACACTCTCCTGGGTCTCTTGGAGTGTCTGTTGCAGAGCGCGGATGGCAGCGTCCTTCTCCTGCAATTTTCGCTCCATCTTTCGCAACGCCGCCGACGCCCTCTCCTCCTGCAGGCGCAGGGCCTCCTGCATCCTCCTCTCAGCCTCCTGAACCTTTCGCTCCGCCTCCTGCTTCTGCTGGCGCAGGGCCTCCTGCATCCTCCGCTCAGCCTCTTGTTTATGTAGATGCAGGGCCTCCTGCACCCTGCGCTCCGTCTCCTGCTTCTGCAGGTTTAGTGCCTCCTGTAACAGCGCCATCCCCTGCACCAGCCCTTGCGCCACCAGCTGGAACGCGGCACCGACGGCGTCAACGCCATCTTGTGCATCATTCTCGCCAGCACTTCTGGGACTCGCCATACCTTTTTTTGGGCCTCTGAAACTCATGGAATAAAACATATGTTAACACACATTGCTATAGTGCATGAGCCAGAATTCAAAACAAGTAATTAATATGGTTCGAGAATTGTTAATAATGATCGCACGAAAAAGTACGTGAAATGTTGAATTTATATGAAATTATTATGTTGAATTTTAATGCGTATATATAGAATGAAATCACTTATAATTCGTGAATACGAAACTTGTCTCACACTAAACCTTTGTCTCATTACGCCAAATACTACTTAGATTCTCAATGGATCACATTGAGCACAAGAAAAATAATATTATGGGTTTCCCCTCACTATTTGATCAATCACAACTAATGGTGCTTAATTAGCGCGTACTTTCTCGCCTGTTCTTCACGCAGAATTGCGCGAAATGTACACACAATTTCGCTGTATTTCAAATGCTATAAAATGCTACACAAAATTCAATCATTGTGTTAAATAATAAATTAAATAAATGTACTGATATATATGCGAGAAGAGGTTTGTTTTTCAAAGTGATGTGCCCTACATATTTTGTGCACTTGATATACTTTGCACTACGATTATTAGATATAGCAATTTGACGGATTTGTTTAAATATCTAGAGCCTATATTCTATATGTGATTCAACCTCAACCACCGACAAACATCTCACACATATTTTGTTAGTGTGTTCTGGACACACCCACTGGACACAATTTACACAGTATTGTCGAGTGCTCTTGTTTCGTCGACGTCCACAGAGTTAACAACGTCCCGCCTTGCCCCTTGATGACTTCGCGGCCATCTCAGTCCCTTCTCGGATTCCCTGCAGACGTCTCCCGCGTCTTCTTGCTGCTGTCGGCAAAGTTTTTCTCTCGATTATTATTTTCATTCGTGATTTCATGAGGGGCAAAGCGAGACATTAGAAATAGTTTCCTAGTCAAACTATCTCCTCTGTTGTTCTTCGCATAAACATTCCCAGCATTGATGGCAGCGATATTCATGCTGTGCGCCTAGGTGAGAGTTTGAAATTTAAGTGGTCGCGTGGATGGCTATTTTAATTCAAGAGGTTTCCTGCGCTTATCGCTCGTGCTTCAGTTATCACTTTAGATATATTTTGCTATAATTCAATAGCTGTGGGCCATTTACGAAAGGGACCTGAGGAGTTCATGCCAATACTTTGTCAACTCACTCTGTTAACAGCGAATGACTATTACTGTTTTACAATAGTAAACTACGCTACCACTGAAGGGTGAAAGCCCGATAACAAGAGAAAAATATCAATTTTACGAACACGTGAGATGGAAATTCCCGTCATTGCATTGACAGGTCATTGCCAGACACAGTGCGCACACTTTTCTATGTCGGTATCTTTTAATATCAATTTTGTTCATTACTAACTGTGATAATAAAATTCACATTAAATTTACAATTTAAATGAACATTTATTTCGAGATTTGCATATGTTTTCAAACCGGTCATACGATCATACGTTCTTCGTTGCAATAATGTTGTTCCAAATTGCTAATTCTCTACAATCCTAGTAGCAAAATCGAAGGGGGTTCGAAATAAAATAAAATGATCCTCTCACAATATGGGAAAAAAGAAATGATGTAAATTTATTAATGACCCTTGGAAAGTATTGAAAACACACGTTTTAAATTTTCTCCGTTGCCGCAACACAAACACCGTATTATATCCCATTTGGATTGTATAATCGCAAAGAACCTATAATATATATTGTACTTCATCTTCTGGTTTCTTAAGGTTTTCGTCCAGTTTAGATTTAGATTTATTCAGTCAAAAAACAGTAAAAACTGTAGTGACGAAGGGGGGAGAAGCTCATCTGCACACGTTGTCTTGAGTTCCAGAATCACTACCCGTCATTTTTAATATAAATAGTTGAAAGAGGAGTGTAAGTTCAACATAAATAAATAAAAAATAATTTTAAAATAGCAAGATTAGCAATATTTGAAAAATAGTTATTTTCGTTTCCGTGTTATATAAAACGTATCCGTACACGAACAGCAAGTATGGTTTTTCTGCATTGCTATCAAAATAGCTCTTCTCTTATCATTACAAGCAAAAGGAGAGTTCAACAAAACGTGCACGTAGTGAAGGTACATTAACGTCCCGAAGCAAAACAAGGAGCCTTTTCAGCATTTGCTCAATGGATCAGGGAAACTGGACAAAAAACTGATCGACTTGGGGGTTATTGACCCGGAAGCTGATGTACACTACTTGTTACAAACAAATAAAATCTTTTAAAAAATTATGCAATACTAATGTAAATTAATTCATTATATATCACTTTTTTGTTAAAATAAACAGTATTCTCCATTTCATTATATATTATATTATATTATATTATATTTTATTATATTATATTATATTATATTATATTATATTATATTATATTATATTATATTATATTATATTATATTATATTATATTATATTATATTATATTATATTATATTATATTATATTATATTATATTATATTATATTTTATTATATTATATTATATTATATCATATATCATATTATATTTCATTATATTTCTTCCCTGACCCTCGACCAAATGTTGAGATGGCCCCTTGTTTGCATCTGGACATAACCGTAACTTCAAGTTAACATCTCCTCATACCACGCCACACACAGTTTTTAACCGTTTCTGACGTAAATAAATAGATAAATAGATAGATATATAAAATAAATAGATAGATAAAATAAATAGATAGATAAAATAAATAGATAGATAAAATAAATAGATAGATTAAAAATAGATAGATAAAAAATAGATAAATAAAATAGATAAATAGATAAACGTTACATTAAGCTGTTTATTCGATATAATATTGATTTCGCATCCCCGCATCCCCGTAAAATCATAATTAAAGACATAGTGTGTAGCGTTTACAGTAATGACAATTAAACTCACTCAGTAAGAAAGAAATAACAATTTCATGTGACATATGAACGTATACATAACTACTACACACTACATAGTCACCATATTCATCAGGCGACAGTATCAACAGCTCACTACAAAAAAATCACATATAATTCATGTATATTATTTTACAACACCTTGCCAGATGACATTAAACGATTAAATTCGATACAAAATGTTAAGTCCCAAGAAAAATCTTTTCTGCTGCACAACTGTTTCTATACAATTAGAGACCATACCGAGCATCCTAAAGGAAAGTAATATTAATTTTAACAATGTCATTTAATATATTATATACCTTTTGGATTATATAATTGTGAAGAACCTGTAACAAGTATTGTACATCAGCTTCTGGGTCAATGACCCCCATCTCGATCAGGTTTTCGTCCAGTTTCCCTGACCTCGAGAGATTGCTGAGATGGCCTTTTGATTTGCTCTGGACATAAATGTAACTTCATATTAACTATTCCCCATAAAACGTAAAACACAGTTTTGAACTGTTTTTGTCGTAAATAAATAAACAAATAAACGTTACATTAAGCTGATCATTCGATATAATATTGATTTTCATTTTTTTTTCGAGATTCTGAGTCCATAACGAATAGAGTGATATATTTTTTAACTAAACAGCAGATTTGTTTCTCAGATAAAATTTATTTAATTATTATCTACTGTAACATTTCATTTCAACAAACCTAGCAGTAATGGTACTTTACCTGCCAGAGCGTAGGGAGTGTAGAGATCTGACTTCTTCGCCTGTTGGATGCTGGAGCAGACGAAGTGCTACGGCGCCTCACAGGAAATGAGAGATCGGTTGCTCATAGAAGTTACCAGTTGCGAGGAGTAATCTCCAAGGTCGAGGCGGTCGAGTGGAGTCGAGTCGGGCCCTGATTGGCCCTCGCCTCTCAGGCGATGAATATGACGCCATGTACCTTGGCTCTAAACGCTATCTGTCGGCGATTCCCTGACTTGACTATGACTGACGTAACTTGACAACACAACGGCCCCTGGAGGGCGCTTATTAACAGGGGATTACTCCAGTGTGTTCAACGCTCCTGAGTTTGGTGACGCGTTCCAATATAGACGGAACCAATTAAGAAGAAGAAATAAAATTACCGTTTGAAAAATTCTTAAACTAAGATATTTTTCCTTATTCGGAAGTTTAAACGAAAACAGCCTTGCTATTCGGTGTATTTACCGAATTCAGCATTATTGTACCAATGATGCGCGATGCGTATTTCAGACGTAAACAAAATTATTTGTTTATATTAATGCGAAGAAAATACAGTCGCCATTATCGCCTTGATATCAGTGCGGCGTTACAACAATGTCTTGCAACAAACAACAATGACAGCTAATTCCTATGGAATTTGAAAAATTAGCATTGTTGATACCGCTAGCAACAAAAAGAAAATTAATAGAAAAATAAAGTAATTAAATATAATATTGTTATATTAATCAAAACTGATGGATTTTACAAGCATTGCTCTCGGACATGTTTTTGTCGTTGCCGCTCTAGTTTCGTGGAAGTCCGCCCACCTTCGGGAGTCTTCGCTCTCCCTAGCCTTTGTCTGTCGGATGAGGAAAACTGTCACCAAATGTTGAATCAGAATTTTGGTTGAATTTGGGTGTGGTTGAATTTGTGTTCTTCCTTTCACCCATTAATCATTACAATATTACTTCATTCAGTATGCAGATACCCCTTACGTTAAATAAATGGTGGTCGCTAATAAATACGTTGTTAAAGTAATCTTAAAATTCAAACAAAAAATCCTAACTCCGGCCCCATAGCCTCCCTTTATTTCCCCATCTGTCCCACAAAACTCGGGTCCTCAAGAATATCACCTATTCCTTCAGTATTTGTGTCCCTTTGGGTTCCCCAAAGTAGCATTTAAAGTTTTAAGACATCGTTTCCGTGCTATTCGTGATTATAATATTGTACCTTTTTTAGCTCAGTCGGGTCGCTAGTTCATTCCTATAATGAATGGATGTGGATGGAAGAGAAGGAAAGTTATGAAATTTTCTATTAATTCATTTCATTAATTGGGCAAAAATTAATTTATTCTTGACAACATTAACTGCCAGGGAAGTTACACGCCGCAAGACAGCGACAAAGACTGCCTACCAACTTTACGCTATGAGCTCATGGTTCTAATAGCTAGGAAGAAACATCTTAATACTAACATTGTGGTTTTGTCCACAATAATTCGTGCATTGTTAAGTAATAAAAATCTGCCTGGGTGCGGCAACGCTGAAACAAACAAACAACCTCACAAGATGGAATACCCTGCGAGGGAACCCCGTGACATAATCAGGTGGAGAGAGTTCATTTATCAGTTAAATACCGGATTATCACCGCTGGTTGTCGGCGCCTGCGCTGTCCGGCTGGATGGCTGTCCCCATCTTGTAATTCACCTTCGCTTTGCCGAGGACTGATCAAGTGATATACTTATGTTGGTAGTAGTTAGGAGGTTAGAGATTATTATTAGAACATTTACGATCTATTTATTCTCATTATGTAAGCGATATTAGTTTAGTTATTTAGTAAAATTGGTAATCAATGAGTTGTATGTACTTCGCTCGACAGCAGGTGAACGTTCTCAGGCCTGCCGCCGCGACGTCCCTGCCTCGCGGCGATGAGTTAAAGGGGCACGTGTGGTTAGCACGTACATTTCCCCATACTGTTTTCCAAACTTCTCAATGTAAGACGTGGAATTCATTTGACAAAATGGAAAATATTTTTTGTTAAACGAGCCCAAAGAAATTAGCAAAAAAATCATCTTGTGAGATAAGGGACACAATATAATATAATTCTAACGGTTCCCCCACCTAGTGAACTTTAGATGTCTGATGGTGAGTTGCGGACGAATAATCAATACGAACTTTGAACATATCTCGGGACAGTGGGCTCCTTGTGGTGAAAAAGAACATCCCAACATAAACATAGAAATACACAAAAATTTGTTCATGTATTCTTGACTCATTCTTTTAATATACTTTATAATACAAAATGAAGAAATAAATTGTACATATTGTTTGGATCACGAATTTCCTTAAATTCTGCAAAGTGCTTTGAAATAGGTAATTCATGTAAAATAACACTTCTTGTTTTCATAGCTGCGAGTACAGTCGTTACGTTTGATCATTAGCGTCACAGGCTGCTCTAAATGATTTTAATTAAATTAAACAACGAGAAAATATCTTACACTTGTGAGCTCTCAAAAAATTAAACCAATGAATTCAGATAGTATTTAACATGTTTATCATAACCCCAATCACACTCAATCAAATCACGTCATAAATTAGTCATCATTAGTAATCAAATCACGTCAAACTAGCATTAAATAATCTATTCAAGAATATCTCTCAGTTCTTAATTAAGGTATCTACTTTTGAATAACAAATTCTAATTCAAGGTTAGCGTTCTTACACAGCTTGCATCTATCCAGAAACATTCCCCGCTTCTCAAATTTAATCCTCACTTCGCCTGTTCTGAATTCGGAGCGCCACGGCGTTGAGAACGGCGACCTCACGCCGCTAGAACGCTCCACCGCCCCTCCAATAGGTTTCGCCTCGTTACCTTCCTCGGCGGCAGCTCAGCTGTCGCGTGGCGGGAGGCAGCCTCGTCCGGCCTCGGCAGCGTTCGCCCGCGCCACCCGGCGTTGCGTCCGTCCGACCGACTCGTTCGCAGTGTCCTCCGCCTCCGCCTCGCGACCCGTTCCTTAACGTCTTCCTTGTGCTTCTCTCTTGAGAGGTACCGCGTCACGTACACGTCTGCTTCTCTCTTCTCCTCGTTCGCAGCCTGTACGCCCGCTGTGCGAAAGTTTCATGCACACCGCGAATGACTTTGTTTCGTTCTCTGCATAGTTCTGGCGTAGTTACAGCGCTTTCTGCTCTCCACCACTTTACACGTAATTGATACATCGTTTTGGGCTTCTTCTCAGCGCCAATCGTCTCTGACTCCTTAGACTATGTGAAAATTGTGAAAGTGTATTGTTTTGGAGACATCTTCCTATGACTATAATATTGAATGTATTTCTTTATATTGATACTATATTACTTCATCATTTTATAACTTTTTCTTTAGTAAAACCTTTTCCTTAAAGTTGGATCTTTAAGTAAGTTTAGGCTCAATTTTTAAAGAATATGAATAGATTTCGAGAATAGATTTCAAGAAATTCTCATCTCCGGTAAGGTCTCTGCATTTTAAAACATGCTAATTTAAAAATAATGCGAGAAAGTATGTGCTATTCAGCACCACAATTTCCTTAAACATAACAAAAATATTTAAAAACCCAGAAACTCTTAAATCTCATTTCTCAATAACACATTTCTTTTTACTTAATACGACATTTCACTGTAAAGGAACAGTTAGGAATTTAATTACAAATATGATTTTATTAAGCGCCCTCTGAAATACTTTCCGTAATTCCATATTTCCACATACTCCGCTTCATTTTGAAGCCGCTTTATTTAATATTGAAATGTGATAATTATTTGAGTTACGGTGTCAATAATAACCTAATAATACTAATGTTGATGATAATAATAATAATAATAATAATAATAATAATAATAATAATATTAATAATGTTTATTTTAATGGCGAGGCCATTACTCGTACTTACGCCTAACAACTACGCCTAACCATTAAATATGCAATAATACCGAGTAGGATCATCTAAGAGGGTAAGGGCGACCTGTTGTACGCGAGGGAGAGCAAAACTAGGGACAATCCCGTTATACGACTTAAGCGATTGAAAAAAAACATCATAAATTCTTGACCAGAATGGCGACTTATGATATTTTGAGTCAGCGATCTCAAGAGCCACATAAGTATTTTTTTTAATGTGTCTTTCCGCCATTTTTAATCGGTTATTTTGAATTCTTAAATATCTTTGTGATATTCGAATTCAGCAACTTCAAAAACTATTTGATACCTATTTCTATGTAAATCCATTTGCATTTATGGCCAGCTTTTTTTGTCGTTTTGTTCGAGTGTGCGGCTTGGGCCAACCCATGGAAAGCTGCTATTGCAATAAACAATATTGTTTTCAATGACAACTCGCGTAATTATTCCTTTAACGTATTTGTTAATAATAAATTTTATTATCTTTATATTTGTTAAAGTAATAAAAATGCAATTTTGTGTTTAAAATGGCTAACATCACTCGACAAACATTTCTAGGTTGTCACAATTCTGTACGATCGTGACGCCAGTCTAATTAAATGTAGATTCTTGTATAATTTTTCCTTTTCATATTTAGCAGTGCTACTATTGATTATTGTATCTTCATGTCCGGGACGTTTCCCTTGTTTACTTTCGGTTCGCATTTGTTGCATCTATTTATAATTATTGTCAAGTATATTGTGTTTGTGTGTGATAAAAACATTTTTAGTCCTCTCTATTGATTAGTTCATTTTCGTCCATCTATTGATAATTATCGTCAAGTATTTTCTGTTTATGCGTGATGCAAACCTTTTTAGTTCTCGCGATTTTCGATAGTACACGAAAAATAAACAGCAATGATAATATTGTGGCTTGTATCTACGCCGAGAGCCTACACATTTGATTGCAATGAATTTCACAGCAGTGTGTATCAATTACTCTTCAGAATGCCTGGTGAGATAAGTTAGATTTATTATCGTCTGACTTCTTAAAACATTATCGCTGTGTTCAATAAATGAAAATACTAATTTGAACTCTCACTTTCTTACTGATACCTTAAAAAAACATGTGTCCATTAAGCTTTTCAGTATGAAGCTGTATAAATTTAAACAAACTTTATTGAATAATTGGGACTGTTTCTCTCGGGGTTCGAGATAAATCCATCTTAACTTAAAAATTTGTACCACACGCACTCACATACTATTCGACGATAATTCACTTTCATTGTAAACAACGTGTAATAATATTCAACGGAGAAAGATCGAAAAGTATTGGTGCCGATGTCAACCTAACCTCTTTTACGTATTGCCGAATTATGAAAATGAAAAACCAAGCATGAGGCTAAATATATTAGTAAACATTGTTGTTCTGTAGCAACTATTCAATATTTCTCTGTAAACTATTTACAATTAATTATTTACATCCTCCGTTCACGTTTACGAGCAGCTATTGGTAATCAGCAGACGTACAAAATGGTCGTGTGTCTGACTAGCGGCAGGCCCTAAAATACCACACTAACCCTTAGTTACTCGCGCTGTTTTCTCACACAAATATCCTTTGCTTGGCAAGACTGTTTTTTAGAGAAATTAACTCTGTAAGGTCTGAATAATATTTGGATATATTTTTATTTTTTTATTCGAAATTTATGCATATTACAATTGTAATTAATTAATAATAAATTTAGCATATTAGTCTTCAGAAGATTTTTTGCATTTCATGACTTTAAAAATATGTTCGTGTCATGTAAATTTGTTGCACCAATTAGTAAACACTGTAATAATACTTGGAGTAGTGCGGTTTTTGTTCTTCCGCAAATGTGGCACTGATTTCGTAACTTCGTTGGTGTTCTTGATCACGATTTGCAGTTTTTGTAAATTTGCAGAAAAACGCCTTTTTTATTTCACGTTTCAACTTTGTTGTTGCCAATGAAAACATCTCTACACTCTAAATCTCCGCTTATTAATCACTAGCATTATCAAGGTCAGTACAAGTGTCATGTTCTCTCACGGCCACTAAAAGCTTTTGCTCAGAATCACTTGCAGCATCGTAAAACTATTCTTCTAACGGTTCTTCGTGTAATTATTCAGATATCTGACTTTCCGATAAACTGTTTATCTCCGCCATATCCCTATTGTAAAACATCATAAATATGTTGATTTGCATAAAAAAATTAAAAAATGTTGTGATAATTAAAGGAAAATGAAACGCTATGTTGGTATCCGTGCGGCGTATAAAGTACGCCACCAGCACTTTCCAACGGAAGTACAATCGTCTGTCCACTGCAGTAAATCGTACGCACCTGCGAGGTTAGGTAAAATGTCAGAACGCGCTGAAGTTATCTGACGCCTAAAGCATTAATAACACTTCCTGTGGCGAACAAAGTCAGCCAGCGCGAGTTACTGAGGGTTAAGGTCTTCTGCCACGCGACGGCGGCAAGAAGCACCGCCGCCTGCTTGCCCCATAGAATCTCGAAGCATCCATTTCGATCACAATCGAAGGAGCTCTCGTGCAGTGGAGGAGGCTGCGACGTCTAATGGCGTCTTGTTTTTCCAACATCCGCCCCAAGCCCTGAGGTCCCTCCTGGCGCCGGCCGCGAGCAGCGCGCGCACCGCTTCCTCATTGTCAGTCTGCACCACCCAGTGCTGAGGAGTCTGTCCATATAAATCCCTCGCGTTGACGTCGGCGTCCGAGCGCACCAGCAGCTCCACGCACCGACCGCTGCTGTCGTTCCTCGCAGCCAAGTGCAACGCGGAAGTTCCGGCGAGGGTGACAGCGTTCACATCGGCGCCTCGTTGCAGAAGGAGCGACACCACGTCCGCGTGCGTATTCCAGGCTGCATTATGTAAAGGAGTGAAATCATTTTGGTCAGTGTAGTTGACGTCGGCTCCGGAGTCAGTTAGACGTCGAACGTCACTAAGTCTTCCTTCCTTTGCCGCCTTACACAACTGCTCTCCCAGAGGGGAAGGAGAGGTTCGCGCCCTGACCCTTCTCAACTTCGCCTCCTGCATCTGGAGCTCCACCCGCTGCCTCGCGCATTCTTCTTCTGCTGCTGCGCCCTGGTGGCCGGCGCCTGAGGGAGTGGGGGTGGAGGTGGTGGAGGGGTGCTCCTCCCCACCGCCTGCTGCTACCCCTCCCGTCGCCAGTGCTTCGCGGGCGCTGGCGGCGGAGGTGGAGGCGGCGGTGGCAAAAGACGCACGTGCAGATTGGGGCTCCTCCAATTGGCGCAACAGAGCGCCAACACGAGGCATGAACTTCTGCAAGGCGCTATGAAGAGCGGCCTCTACTTCGTTCACACGGCTTTGTAGACGTTCCATATCTCCTTCCCCTGCAGACCCCTCAGGAGTCGACCTTCTTTCTTCGACGGCTTTCACACTCTCCTGGGTCTCTTGGAGTGGCTGCTGCAGAGCGCGGATGGCAGCGTCCTTCTCCTGCAATTTTCGCTCCACCTCTCGCAACGCCGTCGCCGCTCTCTCCTCCTGCAGGCGCAGGGCGTCCTGCATCCTCCGCTCAGCCCCCTGAACATTCCGCTCCGCCTCCTGCTTCTGCAGGCGCAAGGCCTCCTGCATCCTCCTCTCAGCCTCCTGAACCTTTCACTCCGCTTCCTGTTTCTGCAGGCGCAAGGCCTCCTGCATCCTCCGCTCAGCCTCTAGTTTATGTAGATGCAGGGCCTCCTGCAGCCTGCGCCATCCCCTGCGCCAGCCCTTGCGCCACCAGCTGGAACGCGGCGCCGACGGCGTCTGCGCCATCTTCTGCACCATTCTCGCCAGCACTTCTGGGACTCGCCATACCTTTCTTTGGGTCTCTGAAATTCGTGGAATAAAACATATGTTAACACACATTGCTATAGTTCATGAGCAGGAGTTCAAAACATGTAATTAATATGGATCGAGAAATATTAATAATGATCTCACTAAGAAGTACGTGTAATGTGGAATTTATATGATATTATTATGTTAAATTTTGATGCGTAAATATATACTGAAATCATTTATAACTCGTGAATACAAAACTCGCACACTAAACGTTTTTCTCATTGCGCCAAATACTTTTTTGATTCACAATGGATCAAATTTTGCTCAAGAAAAAATAAGATTATTCGTTTCCCCTCATTATTTGAACATTCACAACTAGTGGTGCTAAAACAGCTCGCCAGAATTTTCACGCAAAATTGCGAGAAATATACTCAACTTTTCGCTGCATTGCAATGCTATGAAATGCTACACAAAATTGGGTGTATTTTGCCTTCAAATAAATATCCAAAAATATTTGCGAGCAGATGTTTGTGTTACAAAGTGATGTGCCCTACGTACTTTGTGCACTTGGTATACTTTGCAATACCATTATTAAATACAGCAGTTTACGCATTTGTTTAACAATTTAAGGCATGTATTCAATATGATTCATATTGGAGCATATATTCTATATCTGAATCAATATCTACAACAGATGAACATCTCACACACATTTTCTTAACGTACTCTAGGCACACCCATTGGACACAAACTACGCAGTACTGCCGAGTGCTCTTGTTTCGTCGACGTCCACAGAGTTAACAACTTCCCACCTTACCCTTTGATGACTTCGCGGCCCCCTCAGTCCCTTCTCGGATTCCCTTCGATTGTTCTTTCCATTCGTGATTTCATGAGGGACAAAGCGAGACGTTAGAACTCGTTTCTTAGTCAAACATTCTCCTCTGTTGTTCTTCGCATAAACATTCCCAGCATTGATGGCAGATATATTCATGCTGTGCGCCTAGGTCAGAGACTGGAACGTGAGTGGTCGCGTGGATGGCTATTGGAGTTCAAGAGGTTTCCTGCGCTTATCGCTCGTGCTTCAGTTATCACTTTAGATATATTATGCTATAATTCAAGGGCTGTGGGCCATCTACGAAAGGGACCTGAAGAGTTCATGCCAATACTTTGTCAATTCACTCTGTAAACAGCGAATGAATATTACTGGTTTACAATAGTAATATTCAAAATATAGTAATATAGTAATAGTCAAAACTGAAAGCACCCAGTCCGAGCGAGAATACAGCGCGCCTAGCGCATGCGAGGAGCATGTTTAGGAAATAGTTTTGCTTAAAAAATTAGTAACCAATCAATTGAGTGTACTTGGCTCAAAATCCCGTGAACTATGTCAGGCCTACCGGCGACGTCCCTGCCTCGCGGCCATGACTTAACGGGGTACGTGTGGTTAGCACGTAGACTTCCCCATACCGTATTCCAGTCTTCTCAATGTGAGACGTGTGATTTATCATCGTCGCACAGCAACAAACACTGGGACATTGCAAGGAAAACGCACATTATAGTTATGGCTCAACCGGGAATCGATGTATTTATATGGATAATAATTTGATTCTTTTACGATTGCGTAGTTCTCTTTCCTCTCCCTGGGCAAACGAACCATCCACAGATCAATATAGTATTGATTATTCTGCCAATATTAAAGTTGAAAAACATATCTTCCGTCCGATAACTGAGCACAGTGAATAATATGTTAGAATAAATGAAAAGTTGGAGAAACCGGGGCGGGATATGATTTTGCGGTGAAGGGCGAGGCGCATAGAACCAACCAGAGAAAGTAGGGGACGGTCAGGTTAGGCGGGACGGGCAGAGAAGACGAGGACGAGTAGAGAAAGCGGTGACGGGAAGAACGGCGGGGTGGGGGAGAGAATGGTAAGGACGGGTAGAGAATGGCGTTAAAGGACGAACAAAAGGAAAAGGAGGACAAATCCGAAGGAGGAAGTAATGACAAGACGGCTTCTCCTGATTCTATTTTATCTTAAAGTCGCCACTGGTTAATATCGGCATATTAAGATCAAATTCTATTTTTGAAATCATTTGACAAAACACAAAATATTTTTTGTTGATTGAGCCCAAAGAAATTAGCAAAAAAATCATCTTGTGAGATAAGGGACACAATTTAATATAATCCTGACGGCTCCCCCACCTAGTGTACATTATATATCTGATGGTGAGTCGCAGACGATTGATCAATACGAACTTTGAACATATGTCGGGACAGTGGGATCCTTGTGGTGAAAAAGAACATCCCAACATAAACAAAAAAATACACAAAAAATTGTTCATGTATTCTTGAACTCAATCTTTTAATATACTTTATAATACAAAAATGAAGAAAATAATTGTACACATTGTTTGAATCATGAATTTTCTTAAATTCTGCAATGTGCTTTGATATACGTAATTCTTGTGAAAAACCACTTTTTGTTTTCATAGATGCGAGTACGTTCGTTACGTTTGATCACTCGCGTCACAGGCTGCTCTAAATGATTTTAATTAAATTAAAACACGAGAAAATACCTTACACTTGTGAGCTATCAAAAATGTAAATCAATGAATTCAGATACTATTTAACATGTTTATTCATAACCCCAACCACTCTCAATCAAATCACATCATAAATTTACAGAAACTGTTTCAAACTAACATTAAATAATCTATTCAAGAATATCTCTCAGTTCTGAATTAAGGTATCTACTTTTGAATAACAAATTCTAATTCAAGGTTAGCGTTCTTACACACCTTGCATCTATCCAGAAACATTCCCCGTTTCTCAAATTCAATTCGCACGTCGCCTGTTCTAAATTCGGAGCGCCACGGCGTTGAGAACGGCGACCTCGCGCCGCTAGAGCGCTCCACCGCCCCTCCAATAGGTTTCGCCTCGTTACATTCCTCGGCGGCAGCTCTGCTGTCGCGTGGCGGAGGCGGCCTCTTCCGGCCTCGGCAGCGTTCGCCCGCGCCACCCGGCGTTGCGTCCGTCCGACCGACTCCTTCGCAGTGTCCTCCGCCTCCGCCTCGCGACCCATTCCTTAACGTCTTCCTTGTGCTTCTCTCTTGAGGTGTCCCGTCCACGTCTGCTTCTCTCTTCTCCTCGTTCGCAGCCTGTACGCCCGCTGTGCGAAAGTCTCATGCACACCGCGAATGACTTTGTTTCGTTCTCTGAGTAGTTCTAGCGTAGCTACAGCGCTTTCTGCTCTCCTCCACTTTACACGTAATTGATACATCGTTTCTTCTCAGCGCCAATAGTCCCCGACTCCGTAGCCTTGGTGAAAATTGTAGAAGTGTATGTTTTTGGAGGCATCTTCCTACGACTATAATATTGAATGTATTTCTTTATACTGATACTATATTAATTGATTTTAAGACTTTTTCATTAATAAAATCTGTTCCTTTAAGATTGATCTTTAAAAAGCATATGTTCAATATCTTTATAATATGAATAGATTCAGAGTAAATTTACGCGAAATATAGTCAATTTAAAAAACTTCATTTTTTCTCAAAACCAGATTCAATTTTTTTCTCAACATTTTACCCATGAATAGTGGAAGATATACTTTACAGAATTCTCATTTTCGGTAAATTCTCGGAATTTTCGAATTTGCTAATTTAAAAATATTGCGAGGAAGTATGTGCTATTCAGCACCAAAAATTCCTTAAACATAACAAAAAATTTTAAAAATCCAGAAACACTCTTAAATCTCATTTCTCAATAACACATTTCTTTTTACTTAATACGACTTTCCACTGTAAAGGAACAGTTTGGAATTTAATTACAAATATTTTGTTAAGCGCGCTCGGAAATACTTCCCGTATTTCCATATTTCCACATACTACGCTTCATTTTGAAACCGCCTTATTTAATATTGAAATGTCATAATTATTTCATACGATGTCAATAATTACCTAATAATACTAATGATGATGATGATGATGAAGATAATGTTTATATTAATGGCGAGGCCATTACTCGTACTTACGACTAACAACTACGCCTAACCACTGAATATGCAATCATACTGAGTAGGATCTTATAAGAGGGTAAGGGCGAGCTGTTGTACGCCTGGGAGTGCAAAACTAGGGACCATCCCGGTATACGACTTAAGCGATCGAAAAAAACAACAACATAAAATCTCAACCAAAATCGCAACTTATGATATTTGGAGTCAGCAATCTCACGAACCACATATATGAATAGGATTCTACGCATTTCTTTTTAAATGTGTCTTTCCGCGATTTTTAATCAGTTATTTTGAATTTTTAAATATCATTGTGATATTCAAAATCAGTAACTTCACTAATCATTTGATACCCATTTGTATGTAAATCCATTTGCATTTATGGCCAGTTTTTTTGTCGTTTTGTTCGAGAGTGCGGTTTGGGCCAAGCCATCGAAAGCTGCTATTGCAATAAACAATATTGTTTTCAATGACAACTCGTGTAATTATTCCTTTAACGTATTTGCAAATAGACAATTTTATTATCTTTATATTTGTTACAGAAATAAAAATACAATTGTGTGTTTAAAATGGCTAACATCACTCCACAAACATGTCTAGGCCGTCACTATTCTGTACGACTGTGACGCCAGTGTATTTAAATGTAGATTCTTGTATAATTTTTCAATTTCATATTTGGCAATGCTATTATTGATTATTGTATCTTCATGTCCGAGAATTTTCTTTCGTTTATTATCAGTAGGCATTTGTTGCATATATTGATAATTATTGTCAAGTATATTGTGTTTATGTGTGATTAAACATTTTTAGTCCTATCTATTGATTAGTTCATTTTAGTCCGTCTATTAATAATCATCGTCATGTATTTTCTGTTTATTTATGCGTGATGCAAAAATTTTTAGTCCTTGCGATTTTTGATAATACACGAAAAATAAACAGTCATGATAATAGTATGGCTTGCCTACACATTTCATTGCCGAGAGCCTACACATTTCATTGCGATGATTTACACTGCAGTTTGTATCAATTACTTTTTAGAATGCCTGCTGAGATAAGTTAGATTTATAAGCGTCTGACTTCCTGTAACATTATCTCTGAGTTCAATAAATGAAAATACTAATTTGATCTCTCACTTTCTTACTGGTACATTTAAAAAAAAACATTTGCCCATAAGGCTTTTCAGTATGAAGCTTTACAAATTTAATCTTACTTTATTGAAAAATTGGGACTCTAAGATGTAAAATTATCTGTTTGCTCTCTTGAAGATGAGATATTTAGGTTTATTATAAGTACTCGTAATCCTCGACGTACTACACCATGGTTGATGGGACAATTGCACAGTGCGCAGGTTTCTTCGCAGTTGCAAAATTAGGGTGAGAGTGCTATCAACTAAAAGTATGTGTGATTTTGTTGGTATCAATAAACAAGGGAGCACCCCCCTCGGTCCGATTGGTAAGGGGAAGGGGTTCAGCAGCTGGGGGGCGGGGGATGGGAGGCGGCAGGCATGCGAAGCTAGCGCCAAGGCGCCGTACGGCGGAGAGGGCAGCCCCTGACCTTGACGTGTAAATTAGTACAGGTTTTTATGGAAATACTCTCGCGGGTATTGACATTTTACGTTATTGAAATAATTCAGTTAAAGGAGTATTTTCTTTCATTCATAAATCATAATGGTTTTTTACGAATCAGACGGTCTTTAATGTAACATTTTTTCGAGCGTTCCGAGGACTAATCGATACAAAACTGATGCATAATTCAACCCAACCGGAAGTATTGCCTCTCAGCCTAGGAATTGTGCAGTATGAATCATGCCATTGTCATCACTGTTTCTCTTGGGATACGAGATAAATCCATCTTAACTTAAAATTGTGTACCACACGCACCCAGATTCTATTCGACGATAATTCACTTTCATTGTAAACAACGTGTACTAAAATTTAAAAGAGAAAGATAGAAAGTATTGGTGCGGAAGTCAACCTAACCTCTTATTGCCGAATGATGAATAAAGGTATGCAATATTATGAAAATGAAAAATCATGCAAGAGACTAAATTTATTAGTAAATATTGTTTTTCTATAGGAAATTTTCAATATTTATCTTTAAACAATTTTAATTTAATTATTTACATCCTCCGTTTACGTTTACGAGCAGTTATTGTTAATCAGCAGATGTACAAAATGTACTGACTGGCGGCAAGCCCTAAAATACCACACTAACCCTTAGTTACTCGCGCAGTTTTGTCACACAAATATCCGTGCGGTGTACTTTGTTCGGCAAGACTATGTTTTAGAGAAATTAACTCTGTAAGGTCTGAATAATATTTGGATATAATTTTTAATTTATTTTATTTGAAATGTATGCATATTACAGTTTTATTTATTTAATATAAAATTTAGCATATTAATCTTCAGAAGATTTTTTGCATTTGATACCTTTAAGAATATATCCGTTGCATGCAAATTTCAGTAAGTAATGACTGTAGTAATAATTGGAGTTGCGGTTATTCTTCTTCCGCAAATGTGGCATTGATATCTTAACTTTATTGGTGTTCATTCTTGATCACGACTTCCAGTTTTTGTATATTTGCGGAAAAGCGCTGTTTTATTTCACGTTTCCACCTTGTTTTTGCCAAAGAAAACATCTCTACACTCTAAATCTCTGCTTTATTAATCACTAGCAATTTTAAGTTCAGTACATGTTCTCTCTCCGCCACTATAACTTTTTCCTCAGAATCACTTGCATCATAGTAAAACTCATATTTAACGGTTCCTCATGAAATGATTCAAATATCATGTTTTCCGATAAACTATATCTCTGCATTACTCCTATTGTGAAACAAAAGAAATTAGTTGACTTACATCACTAAGAAAAAAAATTCAGTGATAATAAAAGGAAAATGAAATTTTATATTGGTACCCGCGCGGCGTATTAAGTATGCTACTAGCACTTTCCCACGGAAGTACAATCGTCTCTCCACTGCAGTAAATCGTACGCAGCTGTGAGGTTGGTAAAATGTCACAAGGCGCGCTGATGTCATCTGACGCCTAAAGCAATAATAATTCATGGGGCGAAATAAGTCCGCCAGTGCGAGTTACAGAGGGTTAAGGTATTCTGCAACGCGACGGCGGCAAGAAGCGCCTACCCCGCCGACAGCTTGCCCCAGAGAATCTCGAAGCATCCATTTCGATCACAATCGAAGGAGGTCTCGTGCATTAGAGGAGGCTGTGACGTCAAACGGCGTCTTGTTCTTCCAACGCCCTTCCCAAGGCTTGAGGTCCCTCCTGGCGCCGGCCGCGAGCAGCGCGCGCACCGCTTCCTCGTTGTTTTTCAGCGCCGCCCAGTGCAGAGGAGTCTCTCCATTTAAATCCCTCGCGTCGACGTCGGCGCAAACGCGCAACAGCAGCTCCACGCGCCCACCACTGCTGTCGTTCCAAGCAGCCAAATGCAACGCGGAAGTTCCGGCGAGGTTGACAGCGTTCACATCGGCGCCTCGTTGCAGAAGGAGCGACACCACGTCCGCGTGCGCATGGAAGGCTGCTCTACGCAGAGGAGTAAAACCACCTCGATTAGTGTAGTTTACGTCAGCTCCGGAGGCTATGAGACGTCGTACGTCACTTAGTCTTCCTTGCTTTGCCACCTCACACAACCGCTCTCCCAGACGAGAGGGAGAGTTTCGGGCCTCCTCAATCTTTAACTGCACCTCCCGCACCTGGAGCTCCACCCGCCGCCTCGCGCTTTCTTCCTCGTCTGCTGCTGCGCCCTGGTGGCCGGCGCCTGCGGGAGAGGGGGAGGAGGTGGAGGAGGGGGGCTCCACCCCACCGCCCGCTACCGCCCCTCCCGTCGCCCGTTCTTGGCGGGCGCTGGCGGCGGCGGTGGCAAGGGACGCACTTGTAGATTGAGGCTCCTCCAGCTGGCGCAACAGAGCCTCAACGCGAGGCATGAACTTCTGCAAGGCGCTTTGAAGAGAGGCCTCTACTTCGTTCACACGGCCTTGTAGACGTTCCAAATCTCCTTCACCTGCAGACCCCTCAGGAGTCGACCTATTTTCTTCGAGGACGTTCATACTCTCCTGCGCCTCTTGGAGTCGCTGCTGCAGAGCGCGGATGGCGTCGTCCTTCTCCTGCAGCTTCCGCTCCACCTCTCGCAACGCCGTCGCCGCCCTCTCCTCCTGCAGGCGCAAGGCCTCCTGGATCCTCCGCTCAGCCTCTCGTTTATGGAGCTGCAGGGCTTCCTGGACCTTGCGCTCCGCCTCCTGCCTCTGCTGGCGCAAGGCCTCCTGTAACTGCGCCATCCCTTGCATCAGCCCTTGCGCCACCAGCTGGAACGCGGCGCCGACGGCGTCCACGCCATCTTCTGCATCATTCTCGCCAGCACTTCTGGGACTCGCCATACCTTTTTTTGGGCCTCTGAAACTCATGGAATAAAACAAATGTTAACACACATTGCTACAGTTCATGAGCCAGGGTTCGAAACAAGTAATTAATATGGTTCGAGAATTATTAATAATGATCTCACGAAAAAGTAGGTGAAATGTTGAATTTATATGAAATTATTATGTTGAATTTTAATGAGTATATATAGAGAATGTAATCATTTATAATTCGTGAATACGAAACTTGTCTGACACTAAACGTTTGTCTCATTACGCCAAATACTACTTAGATTCTCAATGGATCAAATTGAGCACAAGTAAAATATGATTATGGGTTTCCCCCCATTATTTGAACATTCACAACTAGTGGTGCTAAAAAAGCGCGTACTTTCTCGCCTGTTCTTGACGCAGAATTGCGCGAAATGTACACATAATTTCGCTGTATTGCAAATGCTATAAAATGCTACACAAAATTGAATAAATGTGATGAATAATAAATTAAATGTATGTACTGAAATATATGCGAGAAAAGGTTTGTTTTTCAAAGTGATGTGCCCTACATATTTTGTGCACTTGATATACTTTGCACTACGATTATTAGATAAAGCAATTTGACGGATTTGTTTAAAAATTTAGAGCCTATATTCTATATGTGATTCAACATCAACCACCGACAAACATCTCACACATATTTTGTTAGTGTGTTCTGGACACACCCACTGGACACAATCTACACAGTACTGTCGAGTGCTCTTGTTTCGTCGACGTCCACAGAGTTAACAACGTCCCGCCTTGCCCTTTGATGACTTCGCGGCCCCCTCAGTCCCTTCGATTGTTCTTTCCATTCGTGATTTCATGAGGGACAAAGCGAGACACTTTAGAATCGCGTCTTAGTCAAACTTTCTCCACTGTTGTTCTTCGCAAAAACATTCCCAGCATTGATGGCAGCGATATTCATGCTGTGCGCCTAGGTCAGAGACTGGAACGTGAGTGGTCGCGTGGATGGCTATTGGAATTCAAGAGGTTTCATGCGCTTATCGCTCGTGCTTCAGTTATCACTTTAGATATATTATGCTATAATTCAATAGCTGTGGGCCATTTACGAAAGGGACCTAAAGTGTTCATGCCAATACTTTGTCAACTCACTCTGGAAACAGCGAATGACTATTACTGGTTTACAATAGTAATCCACGCGACCACTGAAGGGTGAAAGCCCGAAAACGAGAGAAAAATATCATCATTTTACGAACACGTGAGGTGGGAATTCACGTCACTGCATTGGCAGGTCATTGCCTGACACAGTGCGCAAACTTTTTCATGTTGTTATCTTTTAATATCCATTTTGTTCATTACTAACTGTGATAATAAAATTCACATAAAATTCACAATTTAAATGAACATTTATTTCGAGATTTGCATATGTTTTCAAATCGGCCGTACGATCATACGTTCTTCGTTGCAATAATTTTGTTCAAAATTGCTAATTCTCTACAATCCTAGTAGCAAAATCGAAGGGGGT
Source organism: Gryllus longicercus (assembly GCA_038098605.1). Lineage (NCBI taxonomy): Eukaryota > Metazoa > Arthropoda > Insecta > Orthoptera > Gryllidae > Gryllus > Gryllus longicercus. Next base: position 284,658 of record JAZDUA010000486.1, on the reverse strand, counting down.
TCGAACAGGGGCGGATTAATATTTTTGCCGCCTGTAGGCACATCAAATTTTCCGCCCCCTGTTTAAAATTAATGTTACATTTCTAATTGTAACGTTTCAGTAACAATTCCTCATTAACTTAAACGTTTTAACTTTAAAAGTAACATTATATTTGCACATTGTTTTCATAAATTAAATAATTATTTTGGATTAGCTAATTTTGGATATAAACTGTATCTTCATAGCAAGTAACGTTCAAATTATTAACGTTTCAACACTGAAACGTTAACATTAAAAGGAAACTAAAACATGACAACTAGAATTGCAACATCTTTTCTTTCGTCAATGGGCCTTAGTTTCAGATTCATATACTTCTGAAATCATAAGGTGTACTCTAATGAAGTAGACAAATAAATAGCTTGTATTAAATATTAATATGATATTTTTAAAATAAAAATATGATTTATGCTGTTATAGTTTTTAGAGAACCTAAATTTGTTTTAGAAAATAACAAGAAAGTTTTGCGCCTTTGAAAACTTGCCGCCCTTGAAAATTCGCCGCCGTAGGCACGTGCCTACTGTGCCTATGCGTAAATCCACCTCTGGGTTCGAAATAAAAGAAAATGATCCTTTCACAATATGGGAAAAAAGAAATGATGTAAATTTATTAATGACCCTTGGAAAGTATTGAAAACAACGTTTTAAATTTTCTCCGTTGCCGCAACACTAACACAATATGATATCCCATTTGGTTTGTATAATCACAAAAAACTTATAACATGTATTGTACTTCAGCTTTTGGTTTCTTCAGGTTTTCGTCCAGTTTAGATTTAGATTTATTCAGTCAAAAAACAGTATAAACTGTATGTGACGAAGGGGGAGAATCTCATCTGCACACGTTTTCTTGAGTTCCAGAATCACTTCCCGTCATTTTTAATATAAATAGTTGAAAGACGAGTGAAAGTTCAACATAAATAAATAAAAAATAATTTTAAAATAGCAAGATTAGCAATATTTGAAAAATAGTCATTTTCGTTTCCGAGTTATAGAAAACGTATCGGTACACGAACTGCAAGTATGGTTTTTCTGCATTGCTAACAAAATAGCTCTTCTCTTATCATTACAAGCAAAAGGAGAGTTCAACAAAACGTGCACGTAGTGAAGGTACATTAACGTCCCGAAGCAAAACAAGGGGCCTTCTCAGCATTTGCTCAATGGATCAGGGAAACTGGACAAAAAACTGATCGACATGGGGGTCATTGACCCGGAAGCTGATGTACACTACTTGTTACAAACATATAAAGTCTTTTAAAAAAATGTATGCAATACTAATGTAAACTAATTCATTATATATCACTTTTTTGTTAAAACAAACAGTATTCTCCATTTCATTATATATTATATTATATTATATTATATTATATTATATATTATATCATATTATATTTCATTATTTTTCTTCCCTGATCCTCGACCAAATGCTGAGATGGCCCCTTGTTTGCATCTGGACATAAATGTAACTTCAAGTTAACATCGCCCCATACCACGCCACACACAGTTTTTAACTGTTTCTGACGTAAATAAATAGATAAAATAAATAAATGGATAAAATAAATAGATAGATAAAATAAATAGATAGATAAAATAAATAGATACATAAAATAAATAGATACATAAAATAAATAGATACATAAAATAAATAGATACATAAAATAAGTAGATACATAAAATAAATAGATACATAAAATAAATAGATACATAAAATAAATAGATAAATAAAATAAATAGATAAATAAAATAGATAAATAGGTAAACGTTACATTAAGCTGTTTATTCGATATAATATTGATTTCGCATCCCCGCATCCCCGTAGAATCATGTTTAAAGACATTGTGTTATTTCATTCTTACTGAGAGTTTAATTGTTATTACTGTAAACGCTACACACTATTTCATGTGACATATGAACGTATACATAACTACTACACACTACATAGTCACCATATTCATCAGGCGACAGTATCAACAGCCCACTACAAAAAAAATCATATATAATTCATGTATATTATTTTACGACACCTTGCAAGATGACATTAAACGATTAAATTCGATACAAAATGTTAAGTCCCAAGAAAAAACTTTTCTGCTGCACAACTTTTTCTATACAATTAGAGACCATACCGAGCATCCTAAAGGAAAGTAATATTAATTTTAACAAAGTCATTTAATATATTATATACCTTTTGGATTATATAATTGTAAAGAACCTGTAACAAGTATTGTACATCAGCTTCTGGGTCAATGACCCCCATCTCTATCAGGTTTTCGTCCAGTTTCCCTGACCTCGAGAGATTGCTGAGATGGCCTTTTGATTTGCTCTGGACATAAATGTAACTTCATATTAACTATTCCCCATAGAACGTAAAACACAGTTTTGAACTGTTTTTGTCGTAAATAAATAAACATATACACGTTCCATTAAGCTGATCATTCGATATGATATTGATTTTTTTTTATTTCGAGATTCTGAGTCCATAACGAATAGAGTGATATAATTTTTAACTAAACAGCAGATATGTTTCTCAGATAAAATTTATTTAATTATTATCTACTGTAACATTTCATTTCAACAAACCTAGCAGTAATGGTACTTTACCTGCCAGAGCGTAGCGAGTGTAGAGACCGGACTTCTACGCCTGTTGGATGCTGGAGCAGACGAAGTGCTACGGCGCCTCACACGAAATGAGGGATCGGTTGCTCATAGAAGTTACCAGTTGCGAGGAGTAATCTCCAAGGTCGAGGCGGTCGAGTGGACTCGAGTCGGGCCCTGATGGCCCTCCCCGCTCAGGCGATGAATATGACGCCTTGCACCTTGGCTATCTATACGCTATCTGTCGGCGATTCCCTGACTTGACTATGACTGACGTAACTTGACAACACAACGGCCCCTGGAGGGCGCTTATTAACAGAGGATTACTCCAGTGTGTTCAACGCTCCTGAGTTTGGAGACGCGTTCCAATATAGACGGAACCAATTAAGAAGAAAAAATCAAATTACCGTTTGAAAAATTCTTAAACTAAGATATTTTTCTTTATTCGGAGGTTTAAACGAAAACAGCCTTGCTATTCGGTGCATTTACCGAATTCTGCATGAATGTACCAACGATGCGCGGTGCGTATTTCAGACGTATACATAATTATTTGTTTATATTAATGCGAAGAAAATACAGTCGCCATTATCGCCTTGTTATCAGTGCGGCGTTACAACAATGTCTTGCAACAAACAACAATGACAGCTAATTCCTATGCAATTTGAAAAATTGGCATTGTTGATACCGCTAGCACAAAAAGAAAATTAATAGAAAAATATAGTAAATAAATATAATATTTTTATATTAATCAAAACTGCTGGATTTTACAAGCCTTACTGTCGGACATGTTTTTGTCGTTGCCGCTCGGGTTTCGTGGAAGTCCGCCCGCCTTCGGGAGTCTTCGCTCTCCCTAGCCTTTGTTTGTCGGATGAGGAAAACTGTCACCAAATGTTGAATCAGAATTTTGGTTGAATTTGGGTGTGGTTGAATTTGTGTTCTTCCTTTCACCCACTAATCATTACAATACTACTTCATTCAGTATGCAGATACCCCTTAAGTTAAATAGATGGTGGTCGCTAATAAAGGCGTTGTTAAAGTAACCTTAAAAATTCAAACAAAAAGACCTAACTCCGGCCCCATAGCCTCCCTTTATTTCCCCATCTGTCCCACAAAACTCGGGTCCTCAAGAATCTCACCTATTCCCACAATATTTGTGTCCCTTTGGGTTCCCCAAAGTAGCATTTAAAGTTTTAAGACATCGTTTCCCTGCTATTCGTGATTATAATATTGCACCTTTTATCTCAGTCGGGTCGCTAGTTCATTCCTATAATGAATGGATGTGGATGAAAGAGAAGGAAAGTTATGAAATTATCTATTAATTCATTTCATTAATTGGGCAAAAATTAATATATTCTTGACAACATTAACTGCCAGGAAAGTTACACGCCGCAAGAGAGCGACAAAGACTGCCTACCAACTTTACGCTATGAGCTCATGGTTCTAATTGCTAGGAAGAAACATCTTAACACTAACATTGGGGTTTTGTCTACAATAATTCGTGCATTGTCAAGTAATAAAAATCTGCCTGGGAGCGGCAACGCTGAAACTTTCGCCGGAATACCCTGCGAGGGAACCCCGTGACATAATCAGGTGGATAGAGTTCATCTTTGGTTAAATACCGGATTATCACCGCTGGTTGTCGGCGCCTCCGCAGACCGCCTGGATGGCTGTCCTCATCTCGTAATTCACCTTCGCTTTGCCGAGGACTGATCAAGTGATATACTTATGTTGGTAGTAGTTAGGAGGTCAGAGATTATTATTAGAACATTTACGATCTATTTATTCTCATTATGTCAGCGATATTAGTTTAGTTAGTTAGTAAAATTGGAAATCAATGAGTTGTATGTACTTGGCTCGAGAGCACGTGAACGTTCTCTGGCCTGCCGGCGCGACGTCCCTGCCTCGCGGCCATAGGTTAAAAGGGCACGTGTGGTTAGCACGTAGATTTCCCCATACCGTTTTCCAGTCTTCTCAATGTAAGACGTGGAATTCATTTGACAAAATGGAAAATATTTTTTGTAGAATGAGCCCAAAGAAATTAGCAAAAAAATTATCTTGTGAGGTAAGGGACACAATATAATATAAATCTAACGGCTCCCCCACCTAGTGTACATTAGATGTCTGATGGTGAGTCGCGGACGAATGATCAATACGAACTTTGAACATATCTCGGGACAGTGGGATCCTTGTGGTGAAAAAGAACATCCCAACATAAACACAGAAATACACAAATATTTGTTCATGTATTCTTGAACTCAATCTTTTAATATACCTAATAATACAAAAATAAAGAAAAAAATTGCACATATTGTTGGAATCACGAATTTTCTTAAATTCTGCAATGTGTTTTGAAATACGTAATTCATGTGAAATAACACTTCTTGTTTTCATAGCTGCGAGTACGTTCGTTACGTTTGATCATTCGCGTCACAGGCAGCTCTAAATGATTTTAATTAAATTAAACAACGAGAAAATACCTTACACTTGTAAGCTCTCAAAAATGTAAATCAATGAATTCAGATACTATTTAACATGTTTAATCATAACCCAAACCACTCTCAATCAAATCACATCATAAATTCACAGAGACTCTTTCAAATTAGCATTAAATAATGTATACAAGTTCTTAATTACGGTATCTACATTTGAATAACAAAATGTTATTCAAGCCTAGCGTTCGTAAACAGCTTTCATCTATCCAGAAACATTCCCCGTCTCTCAAATTTAATCCTCACGTCGCCTGTTCTGAATTCGGAGCGCCACGGCGTTCAGAACGGCGACCTAACGCCGCTAGAGCGCTCCACCGCCCCTCCAATAGGTTTCGCCTCGTTACCTTCCTCGGCGGCAGCTCAGCTGTCGCGTGGCGGGAGGCGGCCTCGTCCGGCCTCGGCAGCGTTCGCCCGCGCCACCCGGCGTTGCGTCCGCCCGACCGACTCGTTCGCAGTGTCTTCCACCTCCGCCTCGCGACCCGTTCCTTAACGTCTTCCTTGTGCTTCTCTTTTGAGAGGTCCCGTCCACGTCTGCTTCTCTCTTCTCCTCGTTCGCAGCCTGCACGCCCGCTGTGCGAAAGTCTCATGCACACCGCGAATGACTGTTTCGTTCTGTGTGTAGTTCTGGCGTAGTTACAGCGCTTTCTGCTCTCCACCCCTTTACACGTAATTGATACATCGATCTAAGTTTCTCCTCAGCGCCAATAATCTCTGACTCCGTAGCCCTCGTGAAAATTGTAAAAGTGTATGTTTTTGGAGGCACCTTCCTACGACTATAATATTGAATGTATTTATTTATACTGATACTATATTAATTCTTCATTTTAAGACATTTTCTTTTATAACATCTGTTCATTAAAGATGGATCTTTAAATAAATATAGGGTCTATATTTTTAAAATATGAATAGATTTCGAGTAAATTTGCGCGAAATATAGGCTATTTAAAAAACTTATTTTTTTTCATAACCAGATTCAATTTTTTTCTTTAGCTTTTATCGATGGATATTGGAAGATATGCTTTGAAGAATTCTCATTTTCGGTAAATTCTCTGAATTTTCGAATGCTAATTAAAAATAATGCGAGAAAGTATGTGCTATTCAACACCACAAGTTTCTTAAACATAACAAAAAATTTTAAAAACCCAAAAACACTCTTATATCTCATTTCTCAATAACACATTTCCTTTTACTTAATACGACTTTCCACTGTAAAGGAACAGTTTGGAATTATATTACTAATATGTTTTTTTAAGCGCCTCTGAAATACTTTCCGTATTTCCATATTTCCACATACTCCGCTTCATTTTGTAGCCGCCTTATTTAATATTGAAATGTCATAATTTTTTCATACTAAGTCAATTATTACCTAATAGTACTAATGATAATAATAATAATAATAATAGTAATAATAATAATAGTAATAATAATAATAATAATAATGTTTATATTAATGGCAAAGCCATTACTTGTACTTGCGACTAACAACTACGCCTAACCACTGAATATGCAATCATACTGTGTAGGATCATCTAAGAGGGTAAGGGTTAGCTGTTGTGGCCTGGGAGTGGAAAGCTAGGGACCATCCCGTTATATGACTTTAACGATCGAAAAAAAACATAAAACCTCGACCAGAATGGCAACTTATGGTATTTGGAGTCAGCGGTCTCAAGAACCACATATATGAATACGATTCTACGCATTTTTATTTATTTTTTTAAAATGTGTCTTTCCGACATTATTAATCAGTTATTTTGATTTTTTAAATAACATTGTGTTATTCGAATTCAGTACCTTCAATAATCATTTGATACCTATTTCTATGTAAATCCATTTGCATTTGGGCCAGTTTTTTTGTCGTTTAGTTCGAGAGTACAGCTTAGGCCAAACAATCGAAAGCTGCTATTGCAATAAACAATATTGTTTTCAATGACAACCCACATTATAATTCCTTTGACGTATTTGTAAATAGACAATTGTATTATCTTTATAATCGTTAGAGAAATAAAAATACAAATGTGTGTTTAAAATGGCTAACATCACTCGACAAACATTTCTAGAGCGTCACCATTCTGTAAGATTGTGACTCCAGTCTAATTAAATGTAGATTCTTGTATAATTTTTCATTTCACATTTGGCAATGCTATTATTGATTATTGTATCTTCATGTCCGTGAATTTTCTCTCCTTGTTATCAGCATATTGTTAATCAGCAGATGTACAAAATGGTCGTGTGACTGACTAGCGGCTGTCCCGAAAATACTACCTTCAGCCTTAGTTATTCGCGCTGTTTTGTCACACAAATATCCGCGCGGTGTACTTTGCACGCTAAACTATGTTTTAGAAAAATTAACTCTGTAAGGTCTGAATAATATTTAGATAAAATTTTAATTTTGTTTTATTTGAAATGTATGCATACTACAGTTTTAACTAATGAATATAAAATTAGCATATTAGTCTTCAGAAGAATATTTGCATTTGATACATTTCAGAATATATCCGTGGCATGTGAATTTCAGTTAATAATCACTGTAGTAATAATAGGAGTAGTGCGGTTTTTGTTCGTCCGCAAATGAGGAAGTAATTTCTGAACTTCGTGGGGGTTTATTCTTGATCACAACTTCCAGTTTTTATAAATTTGCGGCAGAGCGCTGTTTTATTTCACGTTTAAACCTTGTTGTTGCCAATGAAAACATCTCTACACACTAAATCTCTGCTTTATTAATCACTAGCATTTTCGAGGACAGTGCACGTGTCATTTTCTCTCTCGGCCACTACAACTTTTCCTCAGAATCACTTGCAGTATCGTAAAACTCATTTTCTAACGGTTTCTCGTGTAATGATTCAGATATCTGACTTTCCGATAAATTATTTGTCTCCGCATTATTTCTATTGTAAAACAAAATAAATCAGTTGAATGACATCGATAAATAAAAGAATTCTTTGATATGTAAAGGAAAATTTAATTTTATATTGGTACCCGCGCGGCGTATAAAGTACGCTACTAGCACTTTCCAACGAAAGTACAATTGTCTCTCCACTGCAGTAAATCGTACGCAGCTGCGAGGTTAGGTAAAATGTCAGAAGACGCGCTGATGTTATCTGACGCCTAAAGCAATAATAATTCATGGGGCGAAATAAGTCCGCAAGTGCGAGTTATTGAGGGTTAAGGTCCTCTGCAACGCGACGGCGGCAAGAAGCGCCTGGCCCGCCGCCTGCTTGCCCCAGAGAATCTCGAAGCATCCATTTCGATCACAATCGAAGGAGGTCTCGTGCAATAGAGGAGGCTGCGACGTCAAACGGCGTCTTGTTCTTCCATTCTCCTCCCCAAGCCCTGAGGTCCCTCCTGGCGCCGGCCGCGAGCAGCGCGCGCACCGCTTTCTCATTGTTACTCTGCTTCGCCCAGTGCAGAGGAGTTTCTCCGTATATATCTCTCGCGTTGACGTCGGCGCCTGCGGGCACCAGCAGCTCCACGCACCGACCGCTGCGGTCCCTCATCGCTGCAAAGTGCAACGCGGAACATACCAACTTGTCGACAGCGTTCACATCGGCGCCTCGTTGCAGAAGGAGTGACACCACGTCCGCCTTGGCATTCTCGACTGCTCTAAGTAGAGGAGTGGTACCATATTGATCGGCGTAGTTGACGTCGGCACCGGAGTCTATGAGACGTCGTACGTCACTTAGTCTTCCTTGCATTGCCGCCTTACACACCTGCTCTCCGAGAACAGAAGGACACGTTCGGGCCTCCTCCATCTTTGACACCACCTCCCGCACTCGGAGCACCACCCGCCGCCCGGCGCGTCCTTCCTCGTCTGTTGCTGCGCCCTGGTGGCCGGCGCCTGAGACAGTGGCCGTGGAAGTGGAGGAGGGGGGCTCCTCCACACCGCCCGCTGCTGCCCCACCCGTCACCGGTGCTTCGCGGGCGCCTGCGGCGGAGGTGCAGGCGGCGGTGGCAAGGGACGCACTTGTAGATTGAGGTTTCTCCAACAGGCGCAAGAGAGCCTCGACGCGAGGCATGAACTTCTGCAAGGCGCTTTGAAGAGAGGCCTCTACTTCGTTCACACGGCGTTGTAGACGTTCCATATCTCCTTCCCTTGCAGACTCCTCAGGAGTCGTCCTTCTTTCTTGGAGGGCGTTCACACTCTCCTGTGTCTCTTGGAGTGGCTGCTGCAGAGCGCGGATGGCAGCGTCCTTCTCCTGCAATTTTCGCTCCACCTCTCGCAACGCCGTCGCCGCCCTCTCTTCTTGCAGGCAGAGGGCCTCCTGCATCCTCCGCTCAGCCTCCTGCATCCTCCGCTCAGCCTCTTGTTTATGTAGATGCAGGGCCTCCTGCATCCTCCGCTCAGCCTCCTGGACCTTGTTCTGCGCCTCCTGCTTCTGCAGGCGCAAGGCCTCCTGCGTCCTCCGCTCAGTCTCTTGTTTATGTAGATGCAGGGCCTCCTGCACCCTGCGCTCCGTCTCCTGCTTCTGCAGGTTCAGTGCCTCCTGTAACTGCGCCATCCCCTGCACCAGCCCTTGCGCCACCAGCTGGAACGCGGCGCCGACGGCGTCTGCGCCATCTTCTGTACCATTCTCGCCAGCACTTCTGGGACTCGCCATACCTTTCTTTCGGACTCTGAAATTCGTGGAATAAAACATATGTTAACACACATTGCTATAGTTCATGAGCAGGAGTTCAAAACAAGTAATTAATATGGATCGAGAAATGTTAATAATGATCTCACTAAGAAGTACGTGTAATGTGGATTTTATATGATATTATTAAACTGAATTTTGATGCGTAAATATATACTGAAATCATTTATAACTCGTGAATACGAAACTCGCACACTAAACGTTTTTCTCATTACGCCAAATACTTCTTAGATTCACAATGGATCAAATTGAGCTCCAGAAAAAATAAGATTATTCGTTTCCCCTAATTATTTGAACATACACAACTAGTGGTGCTAAAACAGATCGCCAGAATTTTCACGCAAAATTGCGAGAAATATACTAAAATTTTCGCTGCATTGCAATGCTATGAAATGCTACACAAAATTGGGTGTATTATGCCTTCAAATAAATATCCAAAAATATTTGCGAGCAGATGTTTGTGTTACAAAGTGATGTGCCCTACGTATTTTGTGCACTTGGTATACTTTGCACTACCATTATTAAATACAGCAGTTTACGCATTTGTTTAACAATTTGAGGCATGTATTCAATATGATACATATTGGAGCATATATTCTATATCTCATTCAATATCAACAACAGATGAACATCTCACACACATTTTCTTAACGTACTCTAGGCACACCCATTGGACACAATTTAAGCAGTACTGTCGAGTGCTCTTGTTTAGTTGACGTCGACTGAAAACAACGCCCTACCTTGCCCATTGATGACTTCGCGGCCCCCTCAGTCCCTACTCAGATTCCCTGCAGATGTCTCACGCGTCTTCTTGCTGCTATCGGCAAAGTTGTTCTCTCGATTATTCTTTCCATTCGTGATTTCATGAGGGGCAAAGCGTGACATTAGAAATCGTTTTCTAGTCAAACTTTCTCCTCTGCTGTTCTTCGCATAAACATTCCCAGCATTGATGGCAGCGATATTCATGCTGTGCGCCTAGGTCGGAGACTGGAACGTGAGTGGTCGCGTTAATAGCTATTTTAATTCAAGCGGTTTCCTGCGCTTATCGCTCGTGCTTCAGTTATCACTTTAGATATATTTTGCTATAATTCAATAGCTGTGGGCCATTTACGAAAGGGACCTAAGGAGTTCATGCCAATACTTTGTCAACACTCTCTGTAAAAAGCGAATGAATATTACTGGTTTACAATATTATCCACGAGGTCATTGAAGGGTTCAAACCAGAAAACAAGATAAAAATATCATAATTTTACGAAAACGTGAGATGGGAATACACGTCATTGCATTGGCAGGTCATTGCCTGATACAGTGTGCAAACTTTTTCATGTCATTATCTTTTAATATCCGTTTTGTTCATTACTAACTGTAATAATAAAATTCACATAAAATTCACAAATTATAGGAACATTTTTTCAAGATTTGCAAATGTTTGAAAATGCTTTTGCTTCGTTATATACTTCATGCGTTCTTCAATTTTGTTCAAAATTGCTAATTCTCTACAATCGTCGTGGCCAAAACGAAAGGTGTTCGTAACACACGAAAACCAACTTTTCACAATATTGTAATAATCATAAGACTGCTCGGGGGAGGGCGCCAGGTTCAGCTCCTGAAATGTAACTGAATGGAAGAGATGGGAGGTCAGGAATGAACACAGAGTCATTTGTAACGAATACCAGTTTATTTCTGGCACCAAAAGCTACCAGGGAAATTACAATGTCGCAATGGGCGACGCAAGTTTTTTACTAAAATTACTCTGTGAATTAATTACAAGTGGTTAATTCTGCTGGGCCTGAGCGCGGCCACTTGCAGTTTTTCGCTGTTATAATTGTTCAGTGAGACGGCATCGTCTCATAGTTATCACCAATGGCTGCTGGTCTTCGTGGGCGTGCCGAGGCGGCAGCCTCAAAGCAGAGGCGGCGGCGGCTCCGGGTTGCTGATCTTCTGCGGCGCGTCTTCTCTCGCTCAGGTAGCGGCGATTCCAGGTTGTCAGCTCCAGCAGACTCAGAGGGGGGCGAGTGGCCACGGGCGTTGACGTTGCGAAAAGGGCTGTCACTTAGCCCGGGACGAGAGGCGGCAAGGCTGGCGGGCCGAAGCGAAAACGGCGCGGGATCCGGTAGTTTCCCGCCCGAGTTTTCTCCGCAACAATTTACGAGTCGCGTCCTGACTAATTCGGCTGTGGGAAAGTCTTTTCCCAAACTCGCATCCCGATCGTGAATGACTGGATAACTTTTAGAAGTGAAGTTCTCAAGTAACGAAAATTTCGAAGTTCCACGAAGAAATTTTACAAGTCGAGACTGTCGAAGGAATTTACAAGTGAAGTTCGCCGGAAAATCTTAGAAGTAGTCTCTTCAAACAAATCTAAGAAGAAGTCTCGTTTCGAGGAAATTTTTAGAAGTGTTCCTCCGAAGAAATTTTAAAAAGTTGTCTTATTCCTACTCTGCATCGCGTTTATAAAAGAAGTTCCTTTCCCCTTCCCAAATTGTTCCTGGCACCAAATTTTCTCCCTTCCCTCATGGCGAAGCTTCCCATTGGCCGAGGGTGGCTGCGTCGCAGGATTCTGATTAACCAATCTCGTGTCGATTTCTCTGTATTTTTCCGTAAATGTTCTCTGTCTGTCGCTGGCTTCGCTCTCTCACTCGCTTCCCTTTGTCAGTTACTCCGGGAGCTGATCGTCTGTCTGGACACGTGCGCGTGTAAAAGCGCATTTCACGGATTCCCGATTCCCGGATTCACGGACCGTCATGGGCTAATCAACACCCTACTGTATTTAGAGAGAAACAGCTCCCGCGAGGCTTCTGGTGCCCGACGCGTGCCCAGACGCGTGCCAGAACGAATGTGGGGAGTTAGCATTGTTCGAGAAGGGATCAGTTTGATGGCCAAGAAAGGTTTCGCTCACGACGTGTCGTAAATGCGTCGTCTTCTTTAATTGACACCCGGCCGGCCCCTCGTTCGGGGTGCGGCGCGGTCCGGTCGCGCGGCAGCAGAAAGAACGCGGGGGTGCCCTTTGTTCGACCGGGCTCCGGCCTGGGCCCTTATGCCTATTTATGAGGGGGCCATAAAACGGGGTTGCCCCTGAGAAAAAAGGCCGGCGCGCGGTCGGGGCGGACCGGCGGCGTGACGAAAGAACCCTTCGCTGCGTTCGGGGCTGGCCAGATGCGGAACTAAAGAAACCCGCCGCGGTGGGGTCGCCTGACCCACTTCTGTGCCGCGGCGCGAGCTATTTCCAGCTGTAGGAATTATTGGTTATTGGCGATGCCATAATAAAATTATATTTAATTAATCGGTGACGCCACAATATGGCAGAAAAGCAATGATGTAAAATTATTAATGGCCCTTGAACAGAATTGAAAACACACGTCCTAATTTTCTTCCGTTGCCGTAACACCCCAGTTTTGCCAGCATGTTGGTGCTCACAGAAACTTCTGTGTTACTCTAAAACAGAGAAGCGGTATAAAGAAGATTCAGCGAAACACTTGGTTCCTAGGATGGTAATTGTACCTTATTTAAGAAGATAATTGTAGCTAAACGTACCGAAACACTTTTTTAAAATTTCTTTCAGATACCGTCTCAATTTAGTTTGTGTATCGGTACTTCCAAGGTATAGCAGTTTGCATTCCGGAGTTTTCTTCCTTTTTAGGTGTGATCCATTATCCGTCAATCGTTATAAACAATGTGGGTTGGGAGATATGTCACAAAAATCCCAATTTTTTCACTTCGCAACACTGGACAAATTATATCAGGTTGTGTACGACCGATATTCAAGCAACGTGCTCTTCATCCTTGCCTGAGCACTTTTACGTTGATAACCAAACACACAATTGTGTTCAAAAAATATTAAAAGCTAATTCGATAACAATAATTTACAAAATCAAATTTTTGAGTAAATGTTCTTTGCGTAGGTAATAGGTGCGGATCCTGACGTACTATACTTTACTAGAAGCACACTCTCCCCGCCCAGCTTCCTGTACCCCAATTCTTCCGCATAATCTTGCAGTCACCAGCTAAAGACTGCGTTGGCAGGGTGCGCGGATATCGCCAATCCTAAAAATATTGATCATTTGTTAGACGGGGATGAAATTATATTCCTTCTCAAAACAAGCGCTAGTGGTGTGTACAAATTAGAAGAGACGTTTTAGTGTAAGATGTATACGTGCTGCAACGTTTCCCGAGATTGATTTTTCTAAGGTGAGCGCTACCCTTTAGTCCTTAGGAACCACCAGAGAGAGCCAAAGGGAATCTGCCCAACAGTTGGCCCTTAGAATGAGTCTAGAACCATATTTGGGTTCCACAACTGTTTCAATACAATTAGATACTATACCGAGCATCCAAAAAGAACGTAATGTTAGTTTTAACACTGACATTTAATATATTATATACCATTTGTATTGTATAAAAGTAAAGAACCTGTAACAAGTATTGTACTTTAGCTTCTGGGTGAATGACCCCCATCTCGATCAAGTTTTCGTCCAGTTTCCCTGATCCTCGAGAGATTGCTGAGATGGCCTTTTGATTTGCTCTGGACATAAATGTAACTTCAAATTAACTTTTCCCCCTAAGTGTTCTTGTCGGAAATAAATAAACAAATAAATGTTATATTAAGCTGATCATTCGAGATAATATAGATTTTCTTTTTTTTTTCGAGATTCTGAGTCCATAACGAATAGAGTGATATATTTTGTAACTAAACAGCAGATATGTTTCGCAGACAAATTTATTTAATTATTATCAACTGCAACATTTCATTTCAACAAACCTAGCAGTAGTGGTAGTTTACCTGCCAGAACGTAGCGAGTGTAGAGACCCAACTTCTTCGCCTGTTGGATGCAGTTGCAGACGAAGTGCTACGGCGTCTCACACGAAATGAGAGATCGGTTGCTGATAGAAGTTGCCAGGTGCGACGTGTAATCTCCTGAGACAGCGGTCAAGTGGGCTCGAGTCGGGCTCTGATTGGCCCTTGCCGTTCAGCTGATGTCGCCTTGCACCTTGGCCACCACAAGCACGTGCATGTGTCGTGGTAGACTTTGAGTTATATACTGACATGGTATATTTTCTTCATGAATCAACGTTTAATCATATTTTTTATTGCCAGCGCGAGTTTTGTACAAAACCTACTGGTTCTAAACCATCACTAATTTTCTCGCCCGTATTTTTACGAAACAAATAGGGGAATATACTCACATTTTTTAAAAATTGCACATGATCGTATTTCAAAGTTTATCTTTCAGGGACAGATGTCGTTAACAGAAAAACCTATATTTATATTTTAGTTGTAGAAATGCGCCAAAAAGATTTGAATTTCTACAATTTTCGAAAAATCAGATTTTTCAACGAAAGTAATAACCTGCTTTATTCCCTTAAACGTCCTTCACACTATCCAATAAAAAAATTAATAAAAAACGATGGAACCATTTTCTTTAAATTTTGAAAGTGGTCCAGAAACTTCAGTTCAAGTACCCCCAAAATTTAGTCGTTTTAGAAAAATATTGATTGAAACGTGGGCGAAATCAAAAATTATCAAAATAAGGTTGTTTCAAAAAATGAATCCAATTTGTCTTCAAAAGTTTTTACGAAAAGTGTATCAATTGAACTATATGAGGTACTATAAACCACATATTGCTGTATTAGTTTGATTTTTCCAAAATAGCTAATTTTTTTCATTACTCACGACCATAAAATTGATATTACACACGTATTTCATTGTACAAAGCGTTCGTTAACACATAAGTTACAAAGTATCTCAAATTATGATTTTTTAAATTATCGATATGTTTTTGGGTATATGACAATTAAAAGTGGCAAATTTTCGGACACGTTCGAAACCAATTTTCTCAAAAACTTTGGGAAAGTTTATTGAAATTCTCCACAGGGGAAAGTGTTTAATTCTCTCCGATATTCCGAGAGCTTGATTTCTACTAAAATATCTGGGTCCTTAAATTTGAAAAATGTTTAAAAAAGTAGATGTTATTAATCAGAAAAAAGTGCATATTACACAAAACCCAAAAATAAATCATCGCGTTTGTTAGAAAGTTCGTCAGTTCAAAAGTACATATTTTGTATTATAAGAGTTTGTCACATTTTGGTAAATATTACCGTTTATGTGAAAGTATTGTATTCCCTCGTTTAAGAATTCGCACCTGGTATATCGTGGTAACCAATACAAGAATATGTATTTAACAGTCGTTTGTTTTAATTTTTTTAAATTGCATCATTTTAAACCAAATTTAATTTAATAAAGCGATTATTTTTCCGACCAGATGGCCGAGATCGCCAAATATAGCGGGTTCGAGTCCGCTTCGGGCAAGAATCAGAGTACGTCTGTATATGTGTTACCTATTTATCCCTTATTATCATCATTATTTCATCTTAAATACTAACAGCATTGAAGCTAACAACCCAAAGGTAACAGTATTGTTGCTTGCAGCTGGGAAATGAAAATCGGATTTAGTAAAATGCTGATACCATGATAAAACTACATAAATCCGACCGTGAGATAACTCTACTATATTACTGAGCCAACACAAATGCAAGGTTATGCAAGGTTATGAATTTTCCCCAATGCACGCTTGGTCCAAATGGGCCTATCGCGAGCACAAATCAGATTAATATGTGGAATATTACTAGAAAAGTAGTATCAACACCCAATACCCAAAAACTGATTCAATTTTTTTCTTAAAACTTTTCGTTCGTATAGTTCTAACTTCGCATTTCATTTAATTTAACTTAATAAATCGCACTGTTTAATTTTGAAAATTACAGGAGTTGTCGCCCAATCCTGAATGAAATAGAGCACTAATTATAAGTATCCAAAACAAACATTTGCCTAAAACGGCTTCTAATTATTTCTTTACGCGTTTGTTAAGGATGGTGCTAAATATATTGTATCAGATGATATTAACGCCATTTTCCTCTATTTTTTGGTTGTGTTTTTTTCAAAAATTTGTGTAATTTCTTTGTTATCCCTCTTACGCTATTTATATTTATATTCGAGGCGATTTGTTCACATTATTACGTTGATGAGCAAATGTGCTTTAATTGAAGTCATATAGTTTATCGAAATAACAGTTTTCTCTAAAAATGAGGTCAGCTTGTCGCTTTTTCAGAAACACTCAAACGCCGTTTCTTCAATAACTTCTGCAATATGTTTTCTTCATATATTTCTTATTGGTAGTGCTAATTACACTGTTTAAGTTGACATAAAAATAAATTTGCTCTATAATATATTTTCATATACTACATTAATGCAAGTGCATAAATATAGCTCCTTCTAGCTGTCCGTTGAGTGAGCAGACAAAAATTTATAATACCTTTAACGGAATGATATATCGATTGCTGATAATAGTTGCCATGCCACACAATTGGCAGAGTCAGTGGCCGAATGGAGACGAGTCGGGACTTGATTGGCCGAGTCCGTTACATTTAGAACCTTGGCCACCACACGTACGTGCACTGGTTGTGTTAATCGTTTAGTCCGGGACTGATGTAATCTATTCTTGACAGCATATCTTCCTCCTTCATGAATCTGTTATCACACATGAAAATAATACGCCAGTTTGTACACTAATTTGTGACATCAAAATATCTGAACAATTTGCATCGCATGTAAATAAACCCTGAAACAAATACAATTTTGAAGGAGAAAATTGACCTGTTCCACATTAATCCTGTTTGTTTCTGCATTTTCATTGTCGTATGGGTTGTTAGGTACATTTCATATTATAATTTCGTCTTTTTTATACTGTCGAACCACAAGTTATAATGTGAAATATCGGCTCATAATATACTTTGAAGACGAGCACATATTTACCCTGTAATGAATGTTCATTTAAAAACAATCAAAAGCCGTTCGAATTTATTGACAGGTCACAATTAGCCTAGCGATAACTGACGAAACGGAAATTATCCTATACTTCACATCCGTCTTCAAGAGATGTCTTATGATAAAATCTGTTTTAATTTTAAACAATTGCAAATGACTTACTTCCGCTATCTAAAATAGAGTTCAGTTTATACATACGTTAAACGATGGGGTTTCATGGATGAATCATTTTATCTCTTGTGTGATATCCATTGTTTTAATGTGATGTATAGTAGTGAGCAAGATATATATTACGCATAGTTGAGATTAAATTGCACCCAAATTCAAACACTCCCTTTCATGTAACCGTGAAAATTATTCGTCTTTTTAATTTTATTTTACCTAAATTTCTGGTTTCTGCGTGTTTCTAACCAGTGTGGAGTGACCTAATATAACTAATTCTTCGAAAATACAAATGAAAGTTCTGAAAGAACGCTGTTAAGAAAACCAATTTCTGGCCGAGATCGCAAAGGCAGTGCTCGGGTGTGGTTGAATTTGTGTTCTTCCTTTCACCCACTAATCATTACAATATTACTTAATCCAGTATGCAGATACCCCTTACGTTAAATAGATGGTGGTCGCTAATAAAGGCGTTGTTAAAGAAACTTCAAAAATTCAAACAAAAAATCCTAACTCCGGCCCCATAGCCTCCCTTTACTTCCCCATCTGTCCCACAAAATTTAAATCCTCATGTGTCTCACCTGTTCCCACGACATTTGTGTCTTTTGGGTTCCCCAAAAGTAGCTTTTAAAGTTTTACGACCTCGTTTCCCTACTATTCGTGATTATAATATATACTCATTACTGTGTCTTTTATGTCGTAGTCAGAAAACTTTAATTTAAATCCTCTTTTATCTTTTGACTGCAATATCATGGAGTATTTATTCGCAAGTGCTTCACTATCGGGATTTTGGGTAGATGGTTACAAATAAATTGGTGATAAACGTCGTCTTTCCTTCGAGCGTTGTGTATAGATTCATCAAGTGCAGGGTTGTCCAGCTGGCGTCCACTTGTTGGGGCCCGCCAAAAGTTATGAAAGCGAGAACACAGCGCGCCTAGCGCATGCGCCTTGAAGGGGCAACGCCCCCTTAATGTACATTTTGGTTAAGTTTGTATTTTAGACTTTTCTAGTAAATTCAGACATTCGACATAATCCCTATGTGTTTCTCCGCGTATGCATGGTGAGGCCCGTCATTACCAATGCTTCCCACCCCTTTGAGAGCAGGCCGGCGTGTGGCCGAGATCAACAATAAGTCAGGGGTGAATCGCCCGAGTAATGTAAATATACAGTACGGAGTTGCTCTACAGCTGTCGCCGTTTCTCCGCTCTCAGTCTCCATGCCTCTCTATTGGACCATAGATCATCTGGCATTTCTCTTGCCGTCATAGCCTCTTGCACTCCCTGCTGCCATGCAAGTCTGGGTCTTCCTCTCTTCTGTCTTTCTGTTGGCACCCATTTCAGGACTCGTTTTGGCCATCTTTCGTCTGTCATTCGCATAACATGACCGTACTAGACGATTTGCTATTTCTCTATTTCGTCAAGGATAGATTTCTTGACATCCATTTTCTTTCTTATGTTGTCGTTCCTGATTTTGTCACGTCTGCTATAACAGCAACTTCTACGCCAGTAGTCCATTTCAAGGGCCAGCAGCTTCCCTTTTGTTCTTTTATCGATCTCCCAAACTTCTGAACCGTATGTTGTAACACTCTTAACTAGCGAGGAGTAAAGACGTCTTTTAGTAGTGTTAGTGATGGTTTTGTTCCATAAGACAGAGTTTATACTTCGTGTCACGTTTCTCCCCAAGCTTATTCGTCTCTCAATTTCGTCATGGCTATTTCCCTTATTATTAAAAAGTACACCAAGGTATTTATATTTGTTTACCCCTTTCATTTTTCCTCCATTTTCTACAAGAAGATCTTCTATTTCATTTTTACCAACTGCCAGGTATTCAGATTTGTCCATATTAATATTAAGTCCTGCTTTTAAAAAATGTTCATTGAGTTTACGGATCATGAAACTCAAATCGTCTGCATCTTCTGCAATTACTACCTGGTCATCAGCAAAATACAACGTAAACAATTTATCCTCTCCGATCGTCATTCCCATTACTCTGCATTGTTTCTCCCACTGCTGTAAAATTTGATGCAGATATATTTTAAACAGTGTTGGGGAAAGACATAACCCTGACGAAGACCTTTGCTGACTGGGAATGGATCCGAGAGCCTGCTGTAGATCTTAATCTGAGAGGTGTTATTCTTATATAGATTCTGTGTGGCTCCAATTAAGTTTTCACTGATTTGAAGTCCATCCATTTCTTCCCATACTCTATCAACCGGCACATTGTCATACGCCTTCTGAAGGTCAATGAAACCCAAATGAACTTCCCTACCTCTCCGTGTTCTCTTTTCTATAAGTTGTTTTAATGTAAATATATTGTCTATGACCGACCTGCCGGGAGTAAAACCACATTGTTCCTCTCCTCTTTTTCCTTTTATCACTTCCTCTATTTTATTTCGTATTATTTTGCTATACAGTCTACCTATAGATCCAATAACTGCTATTCCTCTGTAGTTTGTTTCATTGTCTCTAGATCCTTTCTTATGGATTGGTGTTAGGTAAGACGTTCGCCACTCCTGAGGAGGATTTTCTCCATTCATGCACCTTGAAAACATGTGTTTGAGCATTTGGTGCAGTTTATAGGGACCATATTTCAGTAATTCTGCCGGTATATCTCCCGGACCAGGTGCCTTATTGGATTTCATTGTCTTAAGTGCTTTTTCTAAATCTTTAATTGTCAGATCTACCTTTGCTCAAATTTTACTTCTTTGTGTGTTTGGAAGTTTCTGTTTTCTAGAAGCAGTCTTTCGAAATACTCTTTCCATTTATTCATTCCAATGTTTGATAATGCGATATTGTTTTTCTCATTCGATTTAATAGATTTAATTACTTTCCAGGCTTCTGAGCTCCGTGCTCCACCTATGAATTGTTCTATATAATCGCATTTATCCAGCCGAAATTTATTCTTCCTTGATAATACTCCTTGCTTTACTTCTCTACTTATTGCTTTGTACTGTAAATTAGTTTCGGTTTTTTGTCACTAAGCCATTTCAAATACAGTTCTCTTTTCCTCTTAATCTTTTCTTCTAGACTTGTGTCCCACCAACACTGTTTCGGTTTTAATTTACAAGTACCTAAAGCCTCCTCTGCGGCTTGGTGAATACACTCTTTTATGTGTTCATATTCTTTTTCTATTGGCCTGTGTTTAACCAATAGTTTAGTTTCAAGCCTTTTTCTGTAGAGATATGCTGTACTTTCATCGAAAAGACTGCTTAATTTGTATTTGGACTCCATTAAAGGTTTTACTTTTGACCCTTGAGGCCTTGCACGTTGGACATCCCTGTTCTAGTATATTCATCATACAAAGAATTGTGCCAGTATTTTATAGGCGCTGATTGTAGATTATAGAATTATAGTTTCATTATGCGAAAGTTCGATACAATCAAGTGATGTACTGATTTTAAAAGTAGCTGAGTGGTCAGAGATTATTTTTAGAACATTTACGATCTATTTATTCTCATTATGTCATCGATATTTGTTTGTTTTTTTATTAGACTTTAGACAATCTATGTGTATAAAGTTTATAAACCATTTCTAAATAAGTAAACTAATATTCAAAATGCCGAAAACGGTTGTGCAGAGTCGTGAACCAAGAACGCCGAGACGAGGACCGCGCGATCGAAGCCGCAAAGGAATAACTAAGCGTCCTTGCACACGAGCGTTGTGTTGACGCGCGTTAAGTTACGCGCGGCGCAGAATAACACTAGATCTTAATCGAAACGGCACACGGGTGCATTAGCCGTTTCGCGTAAGGTACATAAGGCATTGGAGTACTAGATCTCTTCTAATAATTTTTATTTCGTTCATGATTATGTTGTTAGACTTTACTGAGTCAAAGTAGATCAATTGTACGAAACAATTGCAACATTAGAAAACTAATATTCAAGTTCTGACAGGAGTGGTGATCTTGAAGCGGAGAACGCCAATTCGACGTCCCGGGTTCAAATCCGGTAAAAGGAATGAGTGTTTCCACAATTGAAATGTATCATGATTTGCATCACCACCGACATTCCATCGAATTCTATTCCCAATCAATAATTATCATATCACCGTGACTGGTACATCTCGATGGCAAACAGAAATGACCTTTACCTTACCGAGAAAGGACCTTGTGCAGGAAAGTTTAGAGCCCACTCCCTTGACTACGCTGATAAATGAGTATGACACTCATTACATGAAACTGTTTACTGTTGTTGTCTGGCTTAAGGCTTGTGCCCGTTTCTGGAAAGGCGGAAACACTGAAATATATTTAGAAAATAGTTTTGGTTAAAAAATTAGTAACCAATCAATTAAATGTACTTGGCTCAAAATCCCGTGAATTATGTCAGGCCTACTGGCGAGGTCCCTACCTCGCGGCCATGACTTAAGGGGGTACGTGTGGTTAGCACATAGATTTCCCCATACCGTATTCCAGTCTTCTCAATGTGAGACGTCTATTTTATCATCATCGCACAGCAACAAACACTGGGACATTGCAAGGAAAACGCACATTATAGTTATGGCTCAACCGGGAATCGATGTATTTATATGGATAATAATTTGATTCTTTTACGATTGCGTAGTTCTCTTTCCTCTCCCTGAAGGGCCCTGGGAAAACGACCCATCCACAGATCAATATAGAATTGATTATTCTGCCAATATTAAAGTTGAAAAACATATCTTCCGTTCGATAACTGAGCACAGTGAATAATATGTTAGAATAAATGAAAAGTGGGAAAACCGGAGCGGGATATGATTTTGCGGTGAAGGGCGAGGCGCATAGAACCAACCAGAGAAAGGAGGGGACGAGCAGAGAAAGACGGAGGCGGGCAGGGACAAGTAGAAAAAAGCAGGAACGGGTAAAGAAACGCGGGCACGAGCAGGGAAGGCGAGGACGCGTAGAGAAACAGAAGACAGGAAGAGAACGGCGGGGAGGTGTAGAGAATGGTGAGGACGGGTAGAGAAAGGCGTGAAAGGATGAACAAACGGAAAAGGCAGACAAACCCGAAGGAAAAAGTAATGCCAAGATGGCTTCTCCTGATTCTATTTTATCTTCAAGTCTCCACTGGTTAATATCGGCATATTGAGATAAAATTCTATTTTTAAATTCATGTGACAAAATGGAAAATATTGTTTTTTGAAAAAAAATTAGCAAAAAAATCATCTCGTGAGATAAGGGACACAGTGTAATATAATTGTGACCTAGTGCACATTATATGTCTGATGGTGAGTCGCAGACGAATGATCAATACGAACTTTGAACTTATCTCGGGAGAGTGGGATCCTTGTGGGGGAAAAGAATATCCAAACTTAAAACACAGAAATACACAATATGTTGTTCACGTATTCTTGAACTCA
Source organism: Gryllus longicercus (assembly GCA_038098605.1). NCBI lineage: Eukaryota > Metazoa > Arthropoda > Insecta > Orthoptera > Gryllidae > Gryllus > Gryllus longicercus. Next base: position 261,603 of record JAZDUA010000486.1, on the reverse strand, counting down.
ATCTTTTAATATACATTACAATACAAAAATGAAAAAAAATTCTATATATCTTCGAATCATAAAATTATTAAATTTTGCAAAGTGCATTGAAATACGTAATTGATGTGAAATAACACTTCTTGTTTTCATAGCTGCGAGTACGTTCGTTACGTTTGATCATTCGCGTCACAGGCAGCTCTAAATGATTTTAATTAAATTAAAGAACGAGAAAATATCTTACACTTGTGAGCTCTCAAAAATGTAAATCAATGAATTCAGATTCTATTTAACATGTTTACTCATAACCCGAACCACTCTCAATCATATCACATCATAAAATTAGAAAAACTGTTTCAAATTAGCATTAAATAATCTATTCAATAAATCTCTCAGTTCTTAATTAAGGTATCTACATTTGAATAACAAAATGTAATTCATGCCTAGCGCTCGTAAACAGCTTGCAACTATCTAGAAGCATTCCCCGTTTCTCAAATTTAATCGGAGCGCCCCGTCGGAGCGCCACGGCGTTGAGAACGGCGACCTCGCGCCGCTAGAACGCTCCACCGCCCCTCCAATAGGTTTCGCCTAGTTACCTACCTCGGCGGCAGCTCAGCTGTCGCGTGGCGGGAGGCGGCCTCGTCCGGCCTCGGCAGCGTTCGCCCGCGCCACCCGGCGTTGCGTCCGCCCGACCGACTCCTTCGCAGTGTCCTCCGCCTCCGCCTCGCAACCCGTTCCGTAACGTCTTCCTTGTGCTTCTCTCTTGAGAGGTCCCGTCCACATCTGCTTCTCTCTTCTCGTTGGCAGCCTGCACGCCCGCTGTGCGAAAGTCTCATGCATACCGCGAATGACTTTGTTTCGTTCTCTGCATAGTTCTGGCGTAGCTACAGCGCTTTCTGCTCTCCACCACTTTACACGTAATTGATACATCGTTCTAGGTTCCTCCTCAAAGCAAATAGTCTCTGACTCCGTAGCCTACGTGAATATTGTAAAAGTGTAATTTTTTGGAGACATCTTCCTTCGACTATAATATTAAATGTATTTCTTTATATTGATACTATATTACTTCATCATTTTATAACTTTTTCTTTAATGAAACCTTTTCCCTAAAGTTGGATCTTTAAGTAAGTTTAGGCTCAATTTTTAAAAAATATGAATTGATTTCGAGAATAGATTTCAAGAAATTCTCATATCCGGTAAGTTCTCTGCATTTTAAAACATGCTAATTTAAAAAAAATGCGAGAAAGTATGTGCTATTCAGCACCACAAAAACACCCTTAAACATAACAAAAATATTTAAAAACCCAGAAACTCTTAAATCTCATTTCTCAATAACACATTTCTTTTTACATAATACGACTTTTCACTGTAAAGGAACAGTTAGGAATTTAATTACAAATATGATTTTATTAAGCGCCCTCGGAAATACTTTCCGTAATTCCATATTTCCACATACTCCGCTTCATTTTGAAACCGCTTTATTTAATATTGAAATGTGATTATTATTTCACTTACGGTGTCAATAATAACCTAATAATACTAATGATGATAATAATAATAATAATAAGATTAATAATGCTTATATTAATGACGAGGCCATTACTCGTACTTACGCCTAACAACTACGCCTAACCGTTAAATATGCAATAATACCGAGTAGGATCATCTATGAGGGTAAGGGCGAGCTGTTGTACGCCTGGGAGTGCAAAACAGTTATAGGACTTAAGCGATTGAAAAAAAAACAACATAAAATCTTGACCAGAATGGCGACTTATGTTATTTTGAGTCAGCGATCTCAAGAGCCACATATAAGTATTTTTTTAATGTGTCTTTCCGCCATATTTAATCGTTTTTTTTAAATTTTTAAATATCATTGTGATATTCGAATTCAGCAACTTCAAAAACCGTTTGATACCTATTTCTATGTAAATCCATTTGCATTTATGGCCAGCTTTTTTGTCGTTTTGTTCGAGTGTGCGGCTTGGGCCAACCCATGGAAAGCTGCTATTGCATAAACAATATTGTTTTCAATGACAACTCGCGTAATTATTCCTTTAACGTATTTGTAAATAGACAATTGTATTATCTTTATATTTGTTACAGTAATAAAATTACCATTGTGTGTTTAAAATGGCTAACATCACTCGAGAAACATTTCTAGGTTGTCACTATTCTGCACGATCGTGACGCCAGTCTAATTATTTGTAGATTCTTGTATACTTTTCCATTTTCATATTTAGCAGTGCTACTATTGATCATTGTATCTTCATGTCTGGGACGTTTTTCTTGTTTACTTTCGGTTCGCATTTTTTGCATCTATTGATAATTATTGTCAAGTATATTGTGTTTCTGTGTGATAAAAACATTTTAGTCCTCTCTATTGATTAGTTCATTTTCGTCCATCTATTGATAATTATCGTCAAGTATTTTCTGTTTATGCGTGATGCAAACATTTTTAGTCCTCACGATTTTCGATAGTACACGAAAAATAAACAGTAATGAAAATATTGTGGCTTTTATCTACGCCGAGAGCCTACACATTTGATTGCAATGAATTTCACAGCAGTTTGTATCAATTACTCTTCAAAATGCTTGGTGAGATAAGTTAGATTTATGATCGTCTGCCTTCTTAAAACATTATCTCTGTGTTCTATAAATAAAAATACTAATTTGAACTCTCACTTTCTTACTGATACCTTAAAAAAACATGTGTCCATAAAGCTTTTCGGTATGAAAAATTAGGACTCTCAGATGTAAAACTATCTGTTCGTTCTCTTGAAAATATTTAGATTTATTTTAAGTACTCGTATTCCTCGACGAACTTCACCATGGTTGATGGGACAAATGCACAGTGCGCAGGAGGAGTTTCTCCGCTGTTGCAACAGTCGGGAGAGAGTGGTATCAACAAAAAGTATGTTGGATTTTGTTGGAATCAACACTTCAGGCAATCCCCCCCTCGGTCCGATTGGTAGGGAGAAGGGGTTATGCAGCTGGGGGGGGGGGGGAGCAGCACGAACGCGACGCTAGCGACGCATACGGCGGCGAGGGCGAAAGCGGCGGCGGTGGCAGCCCCTGACCTGGACGTATTAATTAGTACAGGCTTTTACGGAAAAACTTTCGCGGGTATTAAATTTAAGTTATTGAAGAAATAATTCAGTGAAAGGAGTATTTTCTTTCATTCATGAATCAATGGTTTTTTACGAATCGGATGGTATTTAATGTAACATTTTTCCGAGCGTTCCGAGGACTAATCGATACAAAACTGCTGCATAATTCATCCCAACCGGAAGTATTGCCTCTCAGCCTAGGAATTGTGCAGTATGAATCATGCCATTGTCATCACTGTTTCTCTTGGGATACGAGATAAATCCATCTAAACTTAAAATTGTGTACCACACGCACCCTGATTCTATTCGACGATAATTCACTTTCATTGTAAACAACGTGTACTAAAATTTAAAAGAGAAAGATAGAAAGTATTGGTGCGGAAGTCAACCTAACCTCTTTTATTTCCGAATGATGAATAAAGGTATGCCTTATTATGAAAATGAAAAATCATGCAAAAGACTAAATTTATTAGTAAACATTGTTTTTCTATAGCAAATTTTCAATATTTATCTTTAAACTATTTTAATTTAATTATTTACATCCTCCGTTCACGTTTACGAGCAGCTATTGTTAATCAGCAGATGTACAAAATGGTCGTGTGTCTGACTGGCGGCAAGCCCTAAAATACCACACTAACCCTTAGTTACTCGCACAGTTTTGACACACAAATATGCGTGCGGTGTACTTTGCTCGGAAAGACTATTTTTTAGAGAAATTAACTCTGTAAGGTCTGAATAATATTTGGATATAATTTTTAATTTATTTTATTTGAAATGTATGCGTATTACAGTTTTATTTAATTAATATAAAATTTAGCATATTAATCTTCAGAAGATTTTTTACATTTGATACCTTTAAGAATATATACGTTGAATGCAAATTTTAGTAAGTATTGACTGTAGTAATAATTGGAGTTGCGGTTTTTGTTCTTTCGCAAAGGTGGCATTGGTTTCTTAACTTTATTGTGTTCATTCTTGATCACCACTTCCAGTTTTTGGATATTTGCGGAAAAGCGCTGTTTTATTTCACGTTTCCACCTTGTTTTTGCCAAAGAAAACATCTCTACACTTAAAATCTCTGCTTTATTAATCACTAGCAATTTTAAGTTCAGTACATGTTCTCTCTCCGCCACTATAACTTTTTCCTCAAAATAACTTCCAGCATCGCAAAACTCATCTTTAACGGATCCTCATGAAATGATTCAAATATCTTGTTTTCCGATAAACTATTTATCTCTGCATTACTCCTATTGTGAAACAAAAGAAATTAGTTGACTTACATCAATAAGAAAAAAAATTCAGTGATAATAAAAGGAAAATGAAATTTTATATTGGTACCCGCGCGGCGTATAAAGTACGCCACCAGCACTTTCCAACGGAAGTACAATCGTCTCTCTACTGCTGTAAATCGTACGCACCTGCGAGGTTTGGTCAACTGTCACAAGGCGCGCTGATGTCACCTGACGCCTAAAGCAATAATAATTCATAGGGCGAAATAGGTCCGCCAGTGCGAACTACTAAGGGTTAAGGTCCTCTGCAACGCGACGGCGGCAAGAAGCGCCTGCCCCGCCGCCTGCTTCCCCAGAGAATCTCGAAGCATCCATTTCGATCACACTCGAAGGAGGTCTCGTGCAATAGAGGAAGCAGTGACGTCAAACGGCGTCTTGTTCTTCCAACGCCCTCGCCAAGGCTTGAGGTCCCTCCTGGCGCCGGCCGCGAGCAGCGCGCGCACCGCTTCCTCGTTGTTCTTCAGCGCCGCCCAGTGCAGAGGAGTCTGTCCATTCACAGCCCTCGCGTTGACGTCGGCGCCCGCGCGCACCAGCCGCTCCACGCACCGACCACTGCGGTCCTTAATCGGAGCCCAGTGTAACGCGGAACATCCAACCTGGTTGACAGCGTTCACATGGGCGCCTCGTTGCAGAAGGAGCGACACCACGTCCACGTGCGCATTGAAGGCTGCTCTGAGCAGAGGAGTGGAACCATTATGATTAGTGTAGTTGACGTCGGCTCCGGAGGCTATGAGACGTCGTACGTCACTTAGTCTTCCTTGCTTTGCCGCCTCACACAACTTCTCTCCCAGACAAGAGGGAGAGGTTCGGGCCTCCTGCATCTTTAACACCACCTCCCGCACCCGGAGCTCCACTAGCCGCCTCGCGCGTCCTTCCTCGTCTGCTGCTGCGCCCTGGCGGCCGGCGCCTGAGGGAGTGGGGGTGGAGGTGGTGGAGGGGGGCTCCTCCCCACCGCCCACTGCTGCCCCACCCGTCGCCGGTGCTTCGCGGGCGCTGGCGGCGGAGGTGGAGGCGGCGGTGGCAAGGGACGCATTAGTAGATTGAGGCTCCTCCAGCTGGCGCAAAACAGCGTCAACGCGAGGCATGAACTTCTGCAAGGCGCTTTGAAGAGAGGCCTCTACTTCGTTCACACGGCGTTGTAGACGTTCCATATCTCCTTCCCCTGCAGGCCCTTCAGGAGTCGTCCTTCTTTCTTCAAGGGCGTTCATACTCTCTTGCATCTCTTGGACTGGCTTCTGCAGAGCGCGGATGGCAGCGTCCTTCTCCTGCAATTGTCGCTCCACCTCTCGCAACGCCGCTGACGCCCTCTCCTCCTGCAGGCGCAGGGCCTCCTGCATCCTCCTCTCAGCCTCCTGAACCTTTCGCTCCGCCTCCTGCTTCTGCAGGCGGAGGGCCTCCTGCATCCTCCCCTCAGCCTCCTGGACCTTGCAATCCACCTCCTGCTTCTGCAGCCTCAGGGCCTCCTGCATCCTCCGCTCAGCCTCCTGAACCTTTCGCTCCGCCTCTTGTATCTGCAGGTGAAGGGCGTCCTTTATCCACGTCTTAGCTTCCTGAACCTTGCTCTCCGCCTCCTTCTTCTGCTGGCGCAGGGCCTCCTGTAACTGCGTCATCCCCTGCATCAGCCCTTGCGCCACCAGCTGAAAGGCGTCGCCGACGGCGTCGGCGACATCTTGTGCACTATTCTCGCCAGCACTTCTGGGACTCGCCATAACTTTTTCTGCCTCTGAAACTCTTGGAATAAAACATATGTTAACACACATTGCTATAGTTCATGAGCCAGAGTTAATAGGAAGTAATTAATATGGATCGAGAAATGTTAATAATGATCTCACTAAGAAGTACGTGTAATGTGGATTTTATATGATATTATTATGTTGAATTTTGATGCGTAAATATATATTGAAATCATTTATAACTCCTTAATACGAAACTTGCACGCTAATCGTTTTTCTCATTACGCCAAATACTTCTTAGATTCACAAAGAATCAAATTGAGCCCAAGGAAAAATAAGATTATGGATTTCCCCTCATTATTTGGAAAATCACAACTAGTGGTGCTGTAAAAGCGCGTACTTTCTCGCCTGTATTTTCACGCAAAATTGCGCGAAATGTACTCAAATTTTCACTGTATTGCAAATGCCTATGCTACACAAAATTGGGTGTATTATGCCTTCAAATTAATGTACCAAAATATATGCGAGCACATGTTTGTTTTTCAAAGTGTCAGCTTTACATATTTTGTGCACTTGGTATACTTTGCACTACGATTATTAAATTAACAGTTTACGAATATCTTTAAAAATGTTGAGACTGTATTCAATATGATCCATATTGGAGCATATATTCTATATGTGATGAGAACAGATGAACATCTCAAACATATTTTCCTAACGTGCTCTTGGCACAATCTACGCAGTCCTGCCGAGTGCTCTTGTTTCGTTGACGTCCACAGATATAACAACGTCCCACCTTGCCCTTTGATGACTTCGCGGCCCCCTCAGTCCCTTCTCGGATTCCCTTCGATTGTTCTTTCCATTCGTGATTTCATGAGGGACAAAGCGAGACCCTTTAGAAATCGCGTCTTAGTCAAACTTTCTCCTCTGTTGTTCTTCGCATAAACATTCCCAGCATTGATGGCAGCGATATTCATGCTGTGCGCTTAGGTCAGAGACTGAAACTTGAGTGGTCGCGTAAATAGCTATTTTAATTCAAGAGGTTTCCTGCGCTTATCGCTCGTGCTTCAGTTATCACTTTAGATATATTTTGCTATAATTAAATAGCTGTGCGCCATTTACGAAAAGGACCTGAGGAGTTCATGCCAATACTTTGTCAACTCAGTCTGTAAACAGCGAATCTATATAACTTGTTTACAATAGTAATCCACGCGACCACTGAAGGGTGAAAGCCCGAAAACAAGAGAAAAATATCATAATTTTACGAACACGTGAGGCGGAAATTTACGTCATTACATTGGCAGGTCATTGCCTGAAATAGAGCGCAAAATTTTTCATGTCGTTATCTTTTAATTTCCATTTTGATCATTACTAACTGTGATAATAAAATTCAAAATTTATATGAACATTATTTCGAGATTTGCATATGTTTGCAAATGCGTTTGCCTGGGTATATCACTTATACGTTCTTCGTTGCAATAATGTTGTTCAAAATTGCTAATTCTCTACAGTCGTCGTGACCAAAACGAGGAGGGTTCGAAGTAAACGAAAACCAACTTTTCACAATATGGGAGAAAAGTAATGATTTAAATTATTAATGGCTCTTGAAAAGTATTGAAAACACACGTTCTATTTTTTTCCGTTGCCGCAACACCTCAGTTTGGCCAGCATGTTTGTGCTCACAGAAAGGTCTGTGTTACTCTACAACTGGGATGAGAACTAAAGAAGAACAAGGTAAACACTTGGCTCTTAGGATGAGAATTCGACCTTATTTAATGAAGATAATTGTAGCTAAATGTACCGAAACACACTTTTTTAATTTCTTTCAGATACCATTGCAAATTAGTTTGTGTATCGGTACTCCCAAAATATAGCGGTTTGTATTGCCGGAGTTTTCTTACTTATTAGGTGAGAACCTTTATCCGTCAATGGTTGTGAAGTATGGGCGTTAAGATGTATGTCATAAAAGTCCCCTTTTTTCTCTTCCAAACACTTCTTGTACTAGGACACATTATTTTAGGTTGTGTACGACCTATTTTCAAGCAACGTGGTTTTAATCCTTGCCTGATTACATTTATGTTGATTACCAAACATACAATTGCGTTGACAAAAAATATTAAAAGCAAATTTGATAACAATAATTTATGAAAACCAATTTTAGAATAGGTATTCGTTGCGTAGTTAATAGGTGCAGATTCTGACGCACTAAACTTTACTAGAAGTACACTCTCCCCACCCAGCTTCCTGTACCCCGATTCTTAATCATAATCTTGCAGTGACCAGCTAAAGACAGCACTGGCAGAGTACGCAGATATCGCCCATCCTAAAAATATTGATCATTTGTTTGGAGAGGATGAAATTATATTCCTTCTCCAAAGAAGCGCTAGTGGTGTGTACAAATTAGAAGAGACGTTTTAGTGTAAGATGTATACGTGCTGCAACGTTTTCCGAGATTGATTTTTCTAACGGGGGCGCCACCCTTTTGCCCTTAGGAACCTCCAGAGAAAGCTAACGGGAATCTGCCCAACAGTTGGCCCTTAGGGTGAGTCTAGAACCATATTTTCGAAGGATGTGACGCAAGAGTAACGATCCTCGGTGTTTGGTAAAATTGTGCCCACGCATCCCCCTAGAAACAAAAGTAAACACATTGTGTTATATCTTTCTTACTGAGAAAGTTTAATTGGCTTTACTTTAAACGCTAAGCAGACTATATCATGTGCGATAGAAACGTATACATAACTACAACATTCGACGTAGTCACAATATTCATCAGATAACAGTATTAACAGCTCGCTACAAAAAAAATTCATTTATAATTCATGTACATTATTTTACAACTCCTTGCCAGATGACATTAAACGATTAAAATCGATACAAAAATATAAAGAAATAAACAAATAAATAAATAATAAAATAATAAATAAAAAATATATAATAAATAAATAATAAAATAAATAAATATATAAATAATAAAATAAATAATTATTAATAAAATAAACGTTCCATTAAGCTTATCATTCGATATAATATTGATTTTCTTTTTTTTTTTCGAGATTCTGAGTCCATAACGAATAGAGTGATATATTTTGTAACTAAACAGCAGATATGTTTCTCAGACAAATTTATTTAATTTTTATCAACTGCAACATTTCATTTCAACAAACCTAGCAGTAGTGGTAGTTTACCTGCAAGAACGTAGCGAGTGTAGAGACCCAACTTCTTCGGCTGTTGGATGCAGTTGCAGACGAAGTTCTACGGCGTCTCATACGAAATGAGATATCGGTTGCTGATAGAAGTTGCCAGGTGCGACGGGTAATCTCCTGAGACAGCGGTCAAGTGGGCTCGAATCGGGCCCTGATTGGCCCTCGCCGCTCTGCTGATGGATATGTGGCCTTGCACCTTGCCCACTACAAGCACGTGCATGTGTCGTGGTAGACTTTGAGTTATATACTGACATGGTATATTTTCTTAATGAATCAACGTTCAATCATATTTTTTATTGCCAGCGCGAGTTTTGTATAAAACCTACTGATTCTAAAACATCACTTACTTTCTCGCCCGTATTTTCACGAAAAAAATAGGGGAATATACTCACATTTTTTACAAATTGCACATGATCGTATTTCAAAGTTTATCTTTCAGGAACAGATTTCGTTAAGAGAAAAACCTATATTAATATTTTAGTTATACAAAGGCGTCAAAAAGTTTTGAATTTCTACAATTTTCGAAAAATTAGATTTTTCAACGAAAATAATAACCTGCGTTATTCCCTTGAACGTCCTTCAAACAATCCAATAACAAAGTTTAATGAAAAACGGTAGATTCTTTTTTTTTAATTCGGAAAGTGGTCCGGAAACGTCCTGTAAAGTACTCTTCCTTACTAAGTTACTTACTTACTAAGTTACTTACTAAAGTAATTTTAGTAGTTTTCGAAAAATTTCGATCGAAATATGGGCGATAACAAAAAATATCAAAATAAAGTTGTTTCAAAAAACGACTCCAATTTGTCTTCAAACATTTTTACGAATAGTGTATTAACTGTCCTATATGATATATAATAAACCACATATTAGTTTGATTTTTCCAGCAGAGCTTAATTTTTGTAAATATCTTTCGTCCTTAAAATTGAAATTACAGACGTATTTCATTGTTCAAAGTGTTTATTTAAACAAAAGTTTCAAAGTATCTTAACATATGATTTTTGAATGATAGATATGTTTTTGAGTATATGACAATTAAAAATGGCAAATTTTCGGACAGGTTCGAACCAAATTTTCTCAAAAACTTTAGGAAACTTATTTGAAATTCTCCCCAATGGAAAAGTGTTTAATTCTCTCCGATATTCCGAGAGCTTGATTTCGACTAAGATATCTCGGTCATAAATTTGAAAAATGTTTAAAAATGCAGGTGTTTTTTAATCAGGAAAAATCGCATATTACACAAAAACGAAAAATAAATAATCGCGTTTGTTAGAAAGTTCTCCAGTTCGAAATTTCATATTTTGTATTATAAGAGTTTGTCACATTTTGGTAAATATTACCGTTTATGTGAAAGTATTGTATTCCCTCATTTAAGAATTCGAAACTGGTATATGTTAATAACCATAACAAGAATATGTAATTATCAATCGTTTGTTTTAATTTTTTTAAATGGCATCATTTTGAACAAAATTTAATGTAATAAAGCGATTATTTTTCCGATCAGATGGCCGAGATTGCTAAATATAGCGGGTTCGAGTCCCGCTTCGGGCATAGGTTTGAGTGCGTCTGTATATGTGTTGCCCTTTCACCCCTCATTATCAACACGATTTCATTGAACACTAACAGCATTGAACACTAACAGCATTGAAGCTAACAACCCAATGGTAACAGTAATGTTGCTTGAACCTAACATCGGATGTAGCCAAATGCTGATACCATGATAAAACTACATGAATCCGGCTGTGAGATAACACTACAATATTACTGAGCCAAGATAAATCCCAGGTTATGCAAGGTTATGCATTTACCTGCGTGCTCGCTTGGTCCATGTGGGCCTATTCGATGGCAAAAATCAGATTATAATGTGGAATATTGTTTGAAAAGTAGTATCAATACCCAATACCCAAAAACTGATTTATTTCTTTTTTTCAATTTTTTTCATTCGAATAGTTCTAACTTCTCTATTTAGTTAAATTTAATTTAACTAACGGCTTCTACTTATTTCTTTAAACGTTTGGTAAGGATGATGCTAAATATACTGTATCAGATGATATTAACGCCATTTTCCTCTATTTTTGGGTTGTGGTTTTTTAAAAAATTTGTGTAATTTCTTTGCTATCCCTCTTACGCCGTTAATATTTATATTCAAGGCGATTTGTTCACTTTATTACGTTGATGAGCAAATGTGCTTTAGTTGAAGTCATAAAGTTTATCAAAATGACAGTTTTCTCTAAAAAATTCGCTCAAATTGCCGCATTTTCACTAACATTCAAAAGCAGTTTTTTCAAAAATTGCTACAATTTTTTTCAAAAATTTTTTACGGGTACTGCTAATTACACAGTTGAAGTTGACATAAAAATAAATTTACTCTATAATCTATTTTCATAAACTACATTACTGTAAGTGTATAAATATAGCTTCTTCTAGCTGTCCGTTGAGCTAACATACAAAAATTTATAATACCTATACGGAATGATATATCGATTGCGGATAATAGTTGCCACGACACAAAATCGGCAGGTCAGTGGCCGAATGGAGTCGAGTCGGGACCCGATTGGCCGAGGCCGTTAAGGTGATTAACATTACAATTAGCATATAGGCCACCACAAGCACGTGCACTGGCCGTGATAATCGTTTAGTCCGGTACTGATGTAATGTATTCTTGACAGCATAAGTCCCTCCTTCATGAATCTGTTATCACACATGAAAATAATACGCCAGTTTGTACACTTAAATTGAGACATCGTAATATCTGAACAATTTGCATCGCATGTAAATAAACCCTGAAACAAATACAATTTTCAAGGAGAAAATAGAACTGTTCCACATTTTTCTTGTTTGTCTCTGCCTTCTCAATGTCAAATGGGTTGTCATGTAAATTTCTTATAATAATTACATTTTTTTCATACTGGCAATCACAAGTTATAATGTGAAATTTCGGTTCATAATATACATTGAAGACGAGCACATATTTACCCTGTTATGAATGTTCCCCTGAAACGAATCAAAAGCCGTTCTAATTTATTGCCAGGTCATAATTAGCCCAGCGACAACTGACGAAACGGAAATTATCCTATACTTCACATCCGTCTTCAAGAGATGTCTTATAATAAAATCTTATTTAATTTTAAACAATTGCAAATGACGTATTTCCGCTATCGAAAATAGAGTCAAGTATATACATACGTTAAACGATGGGTTTTCATGGATGAATCATTTTATCCCTTGTGTGCAATTCCATTTTTTTTCATGTAATGTATAGTAGTGAGCAAGATATATATTACGAAGAGTTGAGATTAAATTGCATCCAAAATCAAACACTCCCTTTCAGGTAACCGAGAAAATTATTTGCCTTTTTAATTTAATTTTACCTAAATTTCTGGTTTCTGCGTGTTACTAATCAGTGTGGAAAAACCTAACATTACTATATCTTCGGGTATCTATTTGAAAATCCCGAAAGACCACATTTGTAGAACGCTGTTCAAGAAAACTAATTTCTGGCCGAGATCGCTAAGGCAGGGCTCGGGTGTGGTTGAATTTGAGTTCGTCCTTTTACCCACTAATCATCACAAAATTACTTAATCCAGTGTGCAGATACCCCTTACGTTAAACAGATGGTGGTCGCTAATACCGGTGTTGTTACAGATACCTTAAATAATCAAACAAAAAATACTAACTCCGGCCCCATATCCTCCCTTTATTTCCCAATATGTCCCACAAAACTCGTGTTCTCATGTATCTCACCTGTTCCCACATTATGTTTGTCCCTTTGGGTTCCTTAAAAGTAGCTTTTTAAGTTTTAAGTCAAATTTTTTTTTTCTACTATCCGTGATTATAATGTACTCACATTATTGTGTCTTTTATGTTGTAGTCTGAATACTTCCTCTTTTATCTTTTGAATGCATTAACAAGGAGTATTTCTCCACAAGTGCTTCACTATCGGGATTTTGGTTAGATGGAGACTAATAAATTGGTGATAATCGTCGTCTATACTCGGTGCGTTGTATATAGATCCATCAAGTTCAGGGTTGTCCAGCTGGTGTCCACTTCTTGTGGCCTGAGAAAGGTTATTAGTGAAAACTGAAAGCGTCCAGTCCGAGCGAGAAAAAGTGCGCCTAGCGCATGCGCCTTGATGGGGCAACGCCCCCTTAATGTACATTTTAGTTAAGTTCGGATTTTAGACTTTCCTAGTAAATTCAGAAATTCGACATAATCCCTATGTGTTTCGCCGCGTATGCATGGTAAGGCCCGTCATTACCTATGCTTCCCACCCCTTTGAGAGCAGGCGGGCGTGTCGCCAAGATCAACAATACAACGAGAATCGCCCGAGTACTGTAAATACGCTCTTATTAAAGGTGTTAGTTTTGATCCTTGAGGCCTTGGACACCCCTCTTCTAGTATATTCATCATACAAAGAATTGTACGAGTATTTTATAGACTCACATTGTAAATTTTTGAATTATAGATTCATTATGGGAAGGATACGTGACAAACACTGATGTTGGTACTAGTCACGAAGTCAGAGATAATTATTAGAACATTTATGTTAAGTTTATTCTCATATCTTTTATATTAGTTTAGTTGTTAGACTTAACAAAATAGTGCAGACGGGTAGAGAAACGCGAGACGGCACAGAAAGGCGGCGACTAGCAGAAAAGGGTGGGGACGGGTAGAGAAAGGCGGGGAGGGGCAGACAAGTGCGGGGACGGGCTAAGAAAGACTCCGACGTGTACAAAAAGGTAGGGACAGGAAGAGAAAGGCAGGGACGGAGAGAAAAAGGTGGGGACGGGAGGAGAACGGCGGGAAGCAGAAATGTTTTTATTTTTAAATGTGCTTGTCGCCCATTTTCAATCGGTTATTTTGAATTTTGAAATAACATTTTTATATTCGTATTCAGCATTTTCAAAAACCATTTGCTACCTATTTCTATGTAAATTCACTCGCATTTGCTTTTATGGCCAGATTTTTTGTTGTTTCGTACCAGAGTATGGTTTTGGCCAAGCTGCTATTGCAATAAACAATATTTTTTTCAATGACAACTCGCGTAATTATTCCTGTAATGTATTTGTAATAGACAATTGTATTATATTTATATTTGTTACAATAATAAAAATACAATTGTGTGTTTAAAATGGCTAACATCACTCGACAAACATTTCTAGGGCCTCACCATTCTCTATGATTGTGACGCCAATCTAATAAAATGTAGATTCTTGTATAATTTTCATTTTGATTTTTGGCAATGCTATTAGTGATTATTGTGTCTTCATGTCCGGGAATTTTCTCTTGTTTACTATCAGTTGGCATTTGTTGCATCAATTGATATTTATTGTCAAGTATATTGTGATTATATGTGATAAAACATTTTTAGTCCTACCTATTGATTAGTTCATTTTAGTCCATCTATCGATATATATCGTCACGTATTTTCTGTTTATGGGTTATGCAAACATTTTTAGTCCTCGCGATTTTCGATAATACACGAAAAATAAACAGTAATGATAATATTATGGCTTGTATCTACGCCGAGAGCCTACACATTTGATTGCAACGAATTTCACAGCAGTTTGTATCAATTACTCTTCAGAATGCCTGGTGAGATAAGTTAGATTTATTATCGTCTGACTTCTTAAAACATTATCTCTGTGTTCTATAAATAAAAATACTAATTTGAACTCTCACTTTCTTACTAGTACCTTAAAAAAACATGTGCCCATAAAGCTTTTCGGTATAAAAAATTAGGACACTAAGATGTAAAACTATCTGTTCGTTCTCTTGAAGATATTTAGGTTTATTTTAAGTACTCGTATTCTTCGACGTACTTCACCATGGTTGAAGGGACAAATGCACACTGCGCAGAAGAAGTTTATCCGCAGTAGCAACATTCGGGTGAGAGTGATATCAACAAAAAGTATGTTGGATTTTAGTGGTATCAAGACAGGAGGCAGCATCCCACTGTCCGAAAAACTTTCGTGGATAATGACATTTTACGGTATTGATGAAATAATTCAGTGAAATGAGATATTTCTTTCACTCAATAAATCGTAATGGTGTTTTACGAATCAGATGGTATTTAATGTAACATTTTTTCGAGCGTACCGAGGACGAATTGATACAAAACTGCTGCATAATTCATCCCAACCGAAAATATTTCCTCTCAGCTTAGTAGTTGTGCAGTTTTAATTATGCCTTTGTCATCACTGTTTCTCTTGGGATACGAGATAAATCCATCTTAACTTAAAATTGTGTACCACACGCACCCATTCTATTCGACGATAATTCACTTTCATTGTAAACAACGTGTAGTAAAATTTAAAAGAGAAAGATAGAAAGTATTGGTGCGGAAGTCAACCTAACCTCTTTTATTGCCGAATGATGAATAAAGGTATGCCATATTATGAAAATGAAAATTCATGCAAGAGACTAAATTTATTATTAAACATTGTTCTTCTAAAGAAAAGTTCCTAGAGGAGATAAAGAATGATCAAAGAAAACACACAGAAGTTCAAAATAATAAGAATAAGCTGATATTAAAAAATGAAATTTATTATAAAAAATCAAAAAGAAGAGACAAAATTTTATTATCAGAAGAATTCAGCGAAGCATTAATAAGAAACGTACACAATACTTATTGTCACTTGGGAAGAACCCAGATGATAAATAAAATAACACCATTCTATACAGCAAAAAATTTGATTATAAACATTAAGAAGATTTGTAAAACTTGTGACATCTGCATAAAGAATAAATCACGAAAAAATTCGAAATTTGGATTAATGTCACACTTAGGACCAGCAACGTACCCATTTGAGATCATGTCTATAGACACCATAGGAGGATTCGGAGGATCCCGATCAACAAAAAAATACCTACACTTATTGGTCGACCATTTCACACGGTATGCTTATGTTTTAACGTCAAAAAACCAAAACTCTGATGATTTCATAAAACTAATGGAGAATGTGACAGAAAACCATGATGTCCAAATGGTACTAACGGATCAATATCCAGGAATAAATTCCAAAAAATTCAAACAATTCTTGGAAAAGAAAAAAATAAGAATGATCTTCACTGCCGTAGATTCACCTTTCTCAAATGGTCTCAATGGAAGATTAAACCAGACCTTAGTGAATAAAATACGATGCACTATAAACGAAAATGACAAAAAGATTGCATGGACAACTATTGCGAAAAAAGCTGTGGAAAAATACAACGAAACAGAGCATACAGTGACAAAATTTGCACCAAAATATTTGTTAGAAGGTAGAAACATAAACATCCTACCACATGAATTAAAGAAAAAAACCACAACCGAAAATTTAGAAAGAGACAGAAAAATAGCACTTGAGAATACAAAAAAATCTCATAATGAAAACAAGAAACGATTTGACCTACACAGAAAACAAATTGAATTAAATGAGGGAGACCTCGTATATGTAGAAAATGGAAATAGTCTGAATAGAAAGAAATTAGATGAATTGCGAATTGGACCATATTCGATAACAAGAAAAATCTCTAACTCAATCTATGAAGTTGACACCGGACACAAGAAAAAAGAATCCAACACAATAACGAACACATAACGAAACTAACTCCACTTGTAGAGGATTATAAAAATTGAACAATTGCATGGGAATTGTTCACATCTCAAGAGGGGAGATGTAAAAAAAACATCGACACTCGCATCGGAGTCACCGTTTTCTTCGATTCACATGTGCCGCGCTATCGACAGCTGACACCGTCCCGGGAGCCGCCTGATGACTGACTAGCAAGGCATAAGATAAGAAGATCGCGTTGAGATCACACGTGTTTAAAAACGTGATTAAAAGTTAAAACATTACCTGAAGTAAAAACTTTAAATGTTGTTTTCTGTTTTTTTACAGGTAATCTTCTTTTTTCAGTTAACCATTGTAAATATTGTAAATAGTGAAACAAAATTATATCAAACTGTTTTTTTACAGAAACGCAACTGAGTTTTTATTTCCAATTTTGGAGAACTATTTCCGTCCCATTATATAGATAAACGTTACATTAAGCTGTTTATTCGATATAATATTGATTTCGCATCCCCGCATTCCCGTAGAATCATGTTTAAAGACATTGTGTTATTTCTTTCTTACTGAGAGTTTAATTGTCATTACTGTAAACGCTACACACTATTTCATGTGACATATGAACGTATACATAACTACTACACACTACATAGTCACCATATTCATCAGGCGACAGTATCAACAGCTCACTACAAAAAAATCACTTATAATTCTATGTATACACCTTGCCAGATGACATTAAACGATTAAATTCGATACAAAATGTTAAGTCCCAAGAAAAAACTTTTCTGCTGCACAACTTTTTCTATACAATTAGAGACCATACCGAGCACCCTAAAGGAAAGTAATAATAATTTTCACAATGTCATTTAATATATTATATACCTTTTGGATTATATAATTGTAAAGAACCTGTAACAAGTATTGTACATCAGCTTCTGGGTCAATGACCCCCTTTCTATCAGGTTTTCGTCCAGTTTCCCTGACCTCGAGAGATTGCTGAGATGGCCTTTTGATTTGCTCTGGACATAAATGTAACTTCATATTAACTATTCCCCATAGAACGTAAAACACAGTTTTGAACTGTTTTTGTCGTAAATAAATAAACATATAAACGTTCCATTAAGCCGATCATTCGATATAATATTGATTTTTTTTTATTTCGAGATTCTGAGTCCATAACGAATAGAGTGATATATTTTTTAACTAAACAGCAGATATGTTTCTCAGATAAAATTTATTTAATTATTATCTACTGTAACATTTCATTTCAACAAACCTAGCAGTAATGGTACTTTACCTGCCAGAGCGTAGCGAGTGTAGAGACCTGACATCTTCGCCTGTTGGATGCTGGAGCAGACGAAGTGCTACGGCGTCTCACACGAAATGAGAGATCGGTTGCTCATAGAAGTTACCAGTTGCGAGGAGTAATCTCCAAGGTCGAGGCGGTCGAGTGGACTCGAGTCGGGCCCTGATTGGCCCTCGCCGCTCTGGCGATGAATATGACGCCTTGCACCTTGGCTATCTATACGCTATCTGTCGGCGATTCCCTGACTTGACTATGACAGACGTAACTTGACAACACAACGGCCCCTAGAGGGCGCTTATTAACAGGGGATTACTCCAGTGTGTTCAACGCTCCTGAGTGTGGAGACGCGTTCCAATATAGACGGAACCAATTAAGAAGAAAAAATCAAATTACCGTTTGAAAAATTCTTAAACTAAGATATTTTTCTTTATTCGGAGGTTTAAACGAAAACAGCCTTGCTATTCGGTGTATTTACCGAATTTTGCATGAATGTACCAACGATGCGCGGTGCGTATTTCAGACGTAAACAAAATTATTTGTTTATATTAATGCGAAGAAAATACAGTCGCCATTATCGCCTTGATATCAGTGCGGCGTTACAACAATGTCTTGCAACAAACAACAATGACAGCTAATTCCTATGGAATTTGAAAAATTAGCATTGTTGATACCGCTAGCAACAAAAAGAAAATTAATAGAAAAATATAGTAATTGAATGTAATATTGTTATATTAATCAAAACTGCTGGATTTTACAAGCATTCCTCTCGGCCATGTTTTTGTCGTTGCCGCTCGAGTTTCGTGGAAGTCCGCCCGCCTTCGGGACTCTTCGCTCTCCCTAGCCTTTGTTTGTCGGATGAGGAAAACTGTCACTGAATGTTGAATCAGAATTTTGGTTGAATTTGGGTGTGGTTGAATTTGTGTTCTTTCTTTCACCCACTAATCATTACAATATTACTTCATTCAGTATGCAGATACCCCTTACGTTAAATAGATGGTGGTCGCTAATAAAGGCGTTGTTAAAGTAACCTTAAAAATTCAAACAAAAAATCCTAACTCCGGCCCCATAGCCTCCCTTTATTTCCCCATCTGTCCCACAAAACTCGGTTCCTTAAGAATCTCACCTATTCCCACAATATTTGTGTCCCTTTGGGTTCCCCAAAGTAGCATTTAAAGTTTTAAGACATCGTTTCCCTGCTATTCGTGATTATAATATTGCACCTTTTAGCTCAGTCGGGTCGCTAGTTCATTCCTATAATAAATGGATGTGGATGGAAGAGAAGGAAAGTTATGAAATTATCTATTAATTCATTTCATTAATTTTGCAAAAATTAATTTATTCTTGACAACATTAACTGCCAGGGAAGTTACACGCCGCAAAAGAGCGACAAAGACTGCCTACCAACTTTACGCTATGAGCTCATGGTTCTAATTGCTAGGAAGAAACATCTTAATACTAACATTGGTGTTTTGTCTACAATAATTCGTGCATTGTTGAGTAATAAAAATCTGCCTGGGCGCGGCAACGCTGAAACTTTCGCCGGAATACCCTGCGAGGGAACCCCGTGACATAATCAGGTGGAGAGAGTTCATCTTCGGATAATACCGGGTTATCACCGCTGGTTGTCGGCGCCTCCGCAGACCGTCTGGATGGCTGTCCTCATCTCGTAATTCACCTTCGCTTTGCCGAGAACTGATCAAGTGATATACTTATGTTGGTAGTAGTTAGGAGGTCAGAGATTATTATTAGAACATTTACGATCTATTTATTCTCATTATGTCAGCGTTATTAGTTTAGTTAGTTAGTAAAATTGGTAATCAATGAGTTGTTTGTACTTGGCTCGACAGCCCGTGAACGTTCTCAGGCCTGCCGGCGACGTCCCTGCCTCGCGGCCATGGGTTAAAGGGGCACGTGTGGTTAGCACGTAGATTTCCCCATACCGTTTTCCTAACTTCTCAATGTAAGACGTGGAATTCATTTGACAAAATGGAAAATATTTTTTGTTGAACGAGCCCAAAGAAATTAGCAAAAAAATCATCTTGTCAGGTAAGGGACACAATATAATATAATTCTGACGGCTCTTTCACCCAGTGTACATTAGATGTCTGATGGTGAGTCGCGGACGAATGATCAATACGAACTTTGAACATATCTCGGGACAGTGGGATCCTTGTGGTGAAGAAGAACATCCCAACATAAACACAGAAATACACAAAAATTTGTTCATGTATTCTTGAACTCAATCTTTAATATACTTTATAATACAAAAATGAAGAAATAAATTGTACATATTGTTTGAATCATGAATTTTTTTAAATTCTGCAATGTGCTTTGAAATACGTAATTCTTGTGAAATGACACCTCTTGTTTTCATAGCTGCGAGTACGTTCGTTACGTTTGATCATTCGCGTCACAGGCTGCTCTAAATGATTTTAATTAAATTAAACAACGAGAAAATACCTTACACTTGTGAGCTCTCAAAAATTTAAACCAATGAATTCAGATAGTATTAAACATGTTTATCGTAACCCCAATCACACTCAATCAAATCACGTCATAAATGTACAGAAACTGTTTCAAACTAGCATTAAATAATCTATACAATAATATCTCTCAGTTCTTAATTAATGTATCTACATTTGAATAACAAATTCTAAATCAAGGTTCGCGTTCTTACACAGCTTGCATCTATCCAGAAGCATTCCCCGTTTCTCAAATTTAATCTTCACGTCGTCTGTTCTGAAGTCGGGGCGCCACTGCGTTGAGAACGGCGACCTCACGCCGCTAAAACGCTCCACCGCCCCTCCAATAGGTTTCGCCTCGTTACCTTCCTCGGCGGTAGCTCAGCTGTCGCGTGGCGGGAGGCGGCCTCGTCCGGCCTCGGCAGCGTTCGCCCGCGCCACCCGGCGTTGCGTCCGCCCGACCGACTCCTTCGCAGTGTCCTCCGCCTCCGCCTCGCGACCCGTTCCTTAACGTCTTCCTTGTGCTTCTCTCTTGAGAGGTCCCGTCCACGTCTGCTTCTCTCTTCTCCTCGTTCGCAGGCTGCACGCCCGCTGTGCGAAAGTCTCATGCACACCTCGAATGACTTTGTTTCGTTCTCTGAGTAGTTCTGGTGTAGCTATAGCGCTTTCTGCTCTCCACCACTCACTTTACACGTAATTGATACATCGTTCTAGGATTCTTCTCAGCGCCAATACTCTCTGACTCCGTAGCCTACTTGAAAATTGTGAAAGTGTATTGTTTGGTAGGCGTCTTCCTACGACTATAATATTGAATGCATTTCTTTATATTGATACATTAATTCTTCATTTTAAGACTTTTTCTTCAATAAAACCTTTACTTAAAGATGGATCTTTAAATAAGTTTATGCTCAATTTTTTTAAAATATGAATAGATTTCGAAAATAGTTTTCAAGAATTCTCATTTCCGGTAAATTCTCTGAATTTCTAAAAATGCTAATTTAAAAATAATGCGAGAAAGTATGTGCTATTTACCACCACTAATTCCTTGAACATAACAAAAAATTTTAAAAACCCCAAAACACTCATATATCTCATTTCTCAATAAACCATTTCTTTTTACTTAATACGACTTTCCACTGTAGAGGAACAGTTTGGAAATTAATTACAAATATGTTTTGATTAAGCGCCCTCGGAAATGCTTTCCGTAAATACATATTTTCGCATACTCCACTTCATTTTGGAGATGCCTTATTTAATATTGAAATGTCATAATTTTTTCATACTAAGTCAATTATAACTTAATAGTACTACAGATAATATTAATAATAATAATAATAATAATAATAAAAATAATAGTAATAATGTATATATTAATGGCGAGGCCATTACTCGTACTTACGCCTAACAACTACGCCTAACCACTAAATATGCAATAATACCGAGTACGATCACCTAAGTGTGTAAGGGCGAACTGTTGTACGCCTGGGAGTGTAAAACTAGGGACCATCCCGTTATACGACTTAAGCTATTGAAAAAAAACAAAACATAAAATCTTGACCAGAATGGCGACTTATGATATTTGGAATCAGCGATCTCGTGAACCACCTATATCTATACGATTAATCGCATTTCTTTTTAAATGTGTCTTTCCACCATTTTTAATCAGTTATTTTGAATTCTTAAATATCATTGTGATATTCGAATTCAGCAACTTCAAAAACCATTTGATACCTATTTCTATGTAAATCCATTTGCATTTATGGCCAGATTTTTCGCCGTTTTGTTTGAGTGGGCCGCATCGCCCAAACCATCGAAAGCTGCTATTGCAATAAACAATATTGTTTTCAATGACATCTCGCGTAATTATTCCTTTAACGTTTGTAAATAGACAATTTTATTATCTTTATATTTGTTACAGTAATACAAATACAATTGTGTGTTTAAAATGGCTAACATCACTCGACAAACATTTCTAGGTTGTCACAATTCTGTACGATCGTGACGCCAGTCTAATTAAATGTAGATTCTTGTATAATTTTTCCTTTTCATATTTAGCAGTGCTACTATTGATTATTGTATCTTCATGTCCGGGACGTTTCTCTTGTTTACTATCGGTTCGCATTTTTTGCATCTATTGATAATTATTGTCAAGTATATTGTGTTTGTGTGTGATAAAAACATTTTTAATCCTCTCTATTGATTAGTTCATTTTCGTCCATCTATTGATAATTATCGTCAAGTATTTTCTGTTTATGCGTGATGCAAACATTTTTAGTTCTCGCGATTTTCAATAGTACACGAAAAATAAACAGTAATGATAATATTGTGGCTTGTATCTACGCCAAAAGCCTACACATTTGATTGCAATGAATTTCACAGCAGTTTGTATCAATTACACTTCAGAATGCCTGGTGAGATAAGTTAGCTTTATTATCGTCTGACTTCTTAAAACATTATCTCTGTGTTCAATAAATAAAAATACTAATTTGAACTCTCACTTTCTTACTGATACCTTAAAAAAGCATGTGCCCATAAAGCTTTTCGGTATGAAAAATTAGGACTCTAAGATGAAAAATTATCTGTTTGGTCTCTTGAAGATGAGATCTTTAGGTTTATTTTAAGTACTCGTATTCTTCGACGGACTTCACCATGGTTGATGGGACAAATGCACAGTGCGCAGGAGGAGTTTCTCCGCAGTTGCAACATTCGGGTGAGAGTGCTATCAACAAAAAGTATAATGAATTTTATTGGTATTAAGACAGAGGCAGCACCCCACTGTCCGAAAAACTTTCGCGGGTATTGAATTTAAGTTATTGAAGAAATAATTCAGTGAAAGGAGTTTTTTTCTTTTATTCAATTAATTGTAATGGTTCTTTAAGAATAAGATGGTATTAAATGTAACATTTTTTTGAGCGTTCCCAGGACTAATCGATACTAAACTGCTGTACAATTCATCCCAACCGAAAATATTTCCTCTCAGCCTAGGAGTTGTGCAGTATGAATTATGCCTTTGTCACCACTGTTTCTCTCGGGGTTCGAGATAAATCCATCCTAACTTAAAATTTTGTACCACACGCACTCACATACTATTCGACGATAATTCACTTTCGTTGCAAACAACGTGTAATAAAATTGCACGGAGAAAGATAGAAAAGTATTGGTGCGAAGTCAACCAAAGTCAACTCTTTTACGTATTCCCGAATTATGAAAATGAAAACACATGCAAGAGACTAAATTTATTATTAAACATTATTCTTCTATAGACAAGTTTCATTATTTCTCTGTAAACTATTTACAATTAATTATTTACATCATCCGTTCACGTTTACGAGCAGCTATTGTTAATCAGCAGATGTACAAAATGGTCGTGTGTCTGACTAGCGGCAGGCCCTAAAATACCACACTCACCCTTAGTTACTCGCGCTGTTTTGTCACACAAATACCCGTACGGTGTACTTCGCACGCCAACACTATTTTTTAGAGAAAGTAACTCTGTAAGGTGTGAATAATATTTAGATATAGTTTTTATTTTATTTTATTTAAAATGTATGCATATTACAATTTTAATTAATCAATAATAAATTTGGCATATTAATCTTCAGGAGATTTTTTGCATTTGATGACTTTAAGAATATGTTCGTGGCATGCAAATTTGTTGCACCAGTTAGTAATTACTGTAGTAATAATTGGAGTAGTGCTGTTTTTGTTCGTCCGCAAATGTGGCAGTGATTTCTTAATTTCGTTGGTGTTCTTGATCACGACTTGCAGTTTGTGTAAATTTGCAGAAAAACGCGTTTTTATTTCACGTTTCAACTTTGTTGTTGCCAATGAAAATATCTCTACACTCTAAATCTCTGCTTTATTAATCACTAGCATTTTCAAGTTCAGTACACGAGTCATGTTGTCTCACGGCCACTAAAACGTTTTCCTCAGAATCACTTGCAGCATCGCAAAACTCATCTTCTAGCGGTTTCTCGTGTAATGATTCAGATATCTGGTTTTCCAGTAAACTATTTATCTCCGCAATATTTCTATTATCAAACAAAATAAATCAGTTTAATGACATCAAAAAAATTCTTGATAATTAAAGGAAAATTTATATTTTCTATTGGTACCCGCGCGGCGTATTAAGTATGCTACTAGCACTTTCCAACGGAAGTATAATCGTCTCTCCACTGCAGTAAATCGCACGCACCTGCGAGGTTAGGTAAAATGTCAGAAGGCGCGCTGATGTTATCTGACGCCTAAAGCAATAATAATTCATGGGGCGAAATAAGTCCGCCAGCGCGAGTTACTGAGGGTTAAGGTCCTCTGCCACGCGACGGCGGCAAGAAGCGCCTGCCCCGCCGCCTGCTTGCCCCAGAGAATCTCGAAGCATCCATTTCGATCACAATCGAAGGAGGTCTCGTGCAATGGAGGAGACTGCGAAGTCAAACGGCGTCTTGTTCTTCCAAAATCCGCCCCAGGTCCTGATGTCCCTCCTGGCGCCGGCCGCGAGCAGCGCGCGCACCGCTTCCTCATTGTTACTCTTCGCCGCCCAGTACAGAGGAGTCTCTCCATCTATATCCCTCGCGTTGACGACGGCGCCCGCGCGCACCAGCAGCTCCACGCACCGACCGCTGTCTTTGCTGTACGCAGCGCCGTGCAACGCGGAATCCCCATTGCAGTTGACACCGTTCACATCGGCGCCTCGTTGCAGAAGGAGCAACACCACGTCCGCGTGAGCTTTAATGGCTGCATAAAGTAAAGGAGTAAAACCATGTCGATCAGTGTAGTTGACGTCAGCCCCGGAGTCCATGAGACGTCGTACGTCACGTAGTATTCCTTCAGCTGCCGCCTTACACAACTGCTGTCCCAGAGGAGAGGGAGAGGTTCATGCCTCGTCCATCTTCAACTGCACCTCCCGCACCCGGAGCTCCACCCGCTACCTTGCTCGTTGTTCCTCGTCAGCTGCTGCGCCCTGTTGGCCGGCGCCTGAGAGAGTGGAGGAGAAGGAGGAAGAGAGGGCCTGCCCCCCATCGCCCGCTGCTAACCCACCAGTCGCCGATGCTTCGCCGGCGCTTGCGGCGGGAGTGGGGGCGGCGGTGGCAAGGGACGCACTTGTAGATTGAAACTCCTCCATTTGGCGCAACAGAGCCTCAACGCGAGGCATGAACTTCTGCAAGGCGCTTTGAAGAGAGGCCTCTACTTCGTTCACACGGCGTTGTAGACGTTCCATATCTCCTTCCCCTGCAAACCCCTCAGGAGTCGACCTTCTTTCTTCGAGGGCGTTCACACTCTCCTGGGTCTGTTGGAGTGGCTGCTGCAGAGCGCGGATGGCAGCGTCCTTCTCCTGCAATTTTCGCGCCACCTCTCGCAACGCCGCCGACGCCCTCTCCTCCTGCAGGCGCAGGGCCTCCTGCATCCTCCTCTCAGCCTCCTGGACCCTGCTCTCCGCCTCCTGCTTCTGCAGGCGCAAGGCCTCATGCAACCTCCGCTCAGCCTCTTGTTTATGTACATGAAGGGCCTCCTGCATCCGCAGCTCAGCCTCTTGATTATGTAGATACAGGGCCTCCTGCACCCTGCGCTCCGTCTCCTGCTTCTGCAGGTTCAGTGCCTCCTGTAACTGCGCCATCCCCTGCACCAGCCCTTGCGCCACCAGCTGGAACGCGGCGCCGAAGGCGTCTGCGCCATCTTCTGCACCATTCCCGCCAGCACTTCTGGCACTCGCCAAACCTTTTTTTGGGCCTCTGAAACTCATGTAATAATACATATGTTAACACACATTGCTATAGTTCATGAGCCAGAGTTCAATACAAGTAATTAATATGGTTCGAGAATTGTTAATAATGACCTCACGAAAAAGTACGTGTAATGTCGAATTTATATGACATTATTATGTTGAAGTTTAATGCGTATATATAGAATGAAATCATTTATAATTCGTGAATACGAAACTTGTCTCACACTAAACCATTGTCTCATTACGCCAAATACTACTTAGATACACAATGGATCAAATTGAGCTCAAGAACAAATAAGATTATTCGTATCCCCTCATTATTTGAACATTCACAACTAGTGGTGTTAAACAGCTCGCCAGAATTTTCACGCAAAATTGCGAGAAATATACTCAAATTTTCGCTGCATTCACTGCTATGAAATGCTACACAAAATTGGGTGTATTATGCCTTCAAATAAATATCCAAAAATATTTGCGAACAGATGGTTGAGTTACAAAGTGATGTGCCCTACGTATTTTGTGAACTTGGTATACTTTGCACTACCATTATTAAATACAGCAGTTTATGCATTTGTTTAAAAATTTGAAGCCTGTATTCAATATGATTCATATTGGAGCATATATTCTATATGAGATTCAACGTCAACCACAGATGAACATCTCAAACATATTTTCTTAACGTGCTCTGGGCACACCCATTGGACACAATCTACGCAGTACTGCCGAGTGCTCTTGTTTCGTCGACGTCCACAGAGTTAACAACTTCCCACCTTTCCCATTGATGACTTCGCGGCACACTCAGTCCCTTCCCGGATTCCCTTCGATTGTTCTTTTCATTCGTGATTTCATGAGGGACAAAGCGAGACCCTTTAGAAATTGGGTCTTAGTCAAACTTTCTCCACTGTTGTTCTTCGCATCAACATTCCCAGCATTGGTGGCAGCGATATTCATGCTGTGCGCCTAGGTCAGAGACTGGAACTTGATGGTCGCGTGGATGGCTATTGGAATTAAAGAGGTTTCCTGCGCTTATCGCTCGTGCTTCAGTTATCACTTTAGATATATTTTGCTATAATTCAATAGCTGTGGGCCATTTACGAAAGGGACCTAAGGTGTCCATGCCAATACTTTTTCAACTCACTCTGTAAACAGCGAATGAATATAACTGGTTTACAATAGTAATCTACGCGACCACTGAAGGGTGAAAGCCCGAAAACAAGAGAAAAATATCATAATTTTACGAACACGTGAGGTGGGAATTCACGTCATTTCATTTGCAGGTCATTGCCTGACACAGAGCGCAAACTTTTTCATGTCGTTATCTTTTAATATCTATTTTGATCATTACTAACTGTGATAATAAAATTCACAATTTACATGAATATTATTTCGAGATTTGCACATGTTTGCAAATGATTTTGCCTGTGTATATACCTTATACGTTCTTCGTTGCAATAATGTTGTTCAAAATTGCTAATTCTCTACAGTCGTCGTGGCCAAAACAACGGCAGTTCGAAGTAAACGAAAACCAACTTTTTACAATATGGGAGAAAAGTAATGATGTAAAATTAATAATGGCCCTTGAAAAGAATTGAAAACACACGTTCTAATTTTTTTCCGTTGCCGCAACACCCCAGTTTGGCCAGCAAGTTTGTGCTCACAGAAAGGTCTGTGTTACTCTACAACTGGGATGAGAGCTAAAGAAGGACAAGCAAAACACTTGGCTCTTAGGATGGGAATTCGACCTTATTTAATGAAGATAATTGCAGCTAAATGTACCGAAACACATTTATTAAATTTCTTTCAGATACCATTGCAAATTAGTTTGTGTATCGGTACTCCCAAAATAGAGGGGTTTGTATTGCCGGAGTTTTCTTACTTTTTAGGTGAGATCCATTATCCGTCAATGGTTGTGAATATCCTTAGCCTAAATGACGCCTCTGAGCTAAATTCAAAATGCCTGTTTCTCGCCCAAGAAATACCTCCTTTCTCTGCTGGATGAAAGGAGCGTAGCGAAATTTGCGTGGTCGGCCGGAAGAGCGAGTCTGATGGCCCGAGTCTCGCCACGTAAAATAAGGCAAATTCAATTCAAATCAAATCAAATCAAACTATGGGGGTTAAGATGTATATCCTAAAAATTCCATTTTTTTCTTCCTATAACTTCTTGTACTAGGACACATTATATCAGGTTGTGTACCACCTAAGCCACGTCTTCTTAATCCTGACCTTTCACGTTGATTACCAAACATGCAATTGCGTTGACAAAAAATATTAAAAGCAAATTCGATAACAATGATTTACAAAAAACAATTTTAGACTAGATATTCTTTGCGTAGTTAATAGGTGCAGATTCTGACGTACTAAACTTTACTAGAAGTACACTCTCCCCACCCAGCTTCCTGTACCCCGATTCTAAAGCATAATCTTGCAGTGACCAGCTTGCAGACTGCACTGGCAGAGTGCGCAGATATCGCCCATTTAAAAATATTGATCATTTGTTTGGAGAGGATGAAATTATATTCCTTCTCCAAACAAGCGCTAGTGGTGTGTACAAATTAGAAGAGACGTTTTAGTGTGAGATGTATACGTGCTGCAACGTTTCCCGAGATTGATTTTTCTAACGTGGGCGTCACCCTTTAGTCCAACCCCCTTTAGGGGCCACCAGAGAAAGCTAACGGGAATCTGCCCACCAGTGGGCCTTTGGGTGAGTCTAGAACCATATTTGCAAAGGAAGTAACACAAGAGTAACGATCCTCGGTGTTTGGTAAAATTGTGCCCACGCATCCCCCTAGAAATATAATTAAACACATTGTGTTATATCATTCTTACTGAGAAAGTTTAATTGTCATTACTGTAAGCGCTACACAGACTATTTCATCTGCAATATGAATGTATACATAACTACTACACTCAACATAGTCAGCATATTCATTAGGTGACAGTATCAACAGCTCCCTACAAAAAATTCACATATAATACATGTACGTTATTTTACAACATCTTGACAGATGACATTAAGCGATTAAAATGGATACAAAAATTATAAACCCCAAGAAAAAACTTTTCTGCTGCACAACTGTTTCTATATAATAACAGACCATACCGAGCATCCAAAAGGCAAGTAATATTAATTTTGACAATGACATTTAATACATTATATACCATTTCGATTATATAATTGTAAAGCACATGTAACAAGTATTGTACTTCAGCCTCTACGTCAATGACCCCCATCTCGATTAGGTTTTCGTCCAGCTTAACTGAACCTCGAGAGATTGCTGAGATGGCCTTTTGATTTGCTCTGGACATAAATGTAACTTCATATAACTTTTCACCATAGGACTTCAAACACAAGTTTTTAACTGTTTTTGACGAAAATAAATAAATAAACGTTACATTAAGCTGATCATTCGATATAACATTGATTTTCTTTTTTTTCGAGATTCTGAGTTCATAACGAGTAGACTGATATATTTTGTAACTAACCAGCAGATATGTTTCTCAGATAATTTTTTTTTAATTATTATCAACTGCAACATTTCATTTCAACAAACCTAGCAGTAGTGGTAATTTACCTGCCAGAACGTAGCGAGTGTAGAGACCCAACTTCTTCGGCTGTTGGATGCTGGAGCAGACGAAGTGCTACGGCGTCTCGTACGAAATGAGAGATCGGTTGCTCATAGAAGTTGCCAGGTGCGACGTGTAATCTCCTGAGACAGCGGTCAAGTGGGCGCGAGTCGGGCCCTGATTGGCCCTCGCCGCTCCGCTGATGGATATGTCGACTTGCATCTTGCCCACCACATGCACGACCATGTGTCGTGGTAGACTTTGAGGTATATACTGACATGATATATACTGATATGTTTTTGAGTATATGACAATTAAAAATTGCAAATTTTCGGACACGTTTGAACCCCATTTTCTCAAAAACTTTGGGAAACTTTATTGAAATTCTGCACAATGAAAAAATGTTTAGTTCTCTCCGATATTCTGAGAGCTTGATTTCGACCAAGATGTCTGGGGGCTTAAAACTTGAAATATGTTCAAAAATGTAGGTGTTTTTAATGAAAATAAAAAGGGTATATTGCACAAAAACTAAAAGTAAATCATCGCGTCTGTTGGAAAGTATTTTGTCTTACAAGAGTTTTTAACCTCTTGGTTAATATTACCGTTAATGTGAAAGTAATGTATTCCCTCGTTTAAGAATTTGCAACTGGTATACGTTGGTAACCATGACAAGAATTTGTAATTAACAATTGTTTGTTTGAATTTTTTTAAATTGCTTCATTTTGGACCAAATTTAATTTAAGAAAGGGGTTAATTTTTTCGATTAGATGACAGAGATCGCTAAATATAGCGGGTTCGAGTCGCGTCTCGAGCATGGAATTAAATTCGTCTGTATATGTGTTGCCCTTTCACTCCTCATTATCATCATCATTTCATCTTAAATACTAACAGCATTGAAGCTAACAACCCAATGGTAACAGTATTGTTGCTTGCAGCTGGGAAATGAAAATCGGATGTAGCCAAATATTGATACCATGATAAAACTACATGAATCCGACCGTGAGATAACACTACTATATTACTGAGCCAAGATAAATGAAAGGTTATGCAAGGTTATGCATTTACCCGCATGCTTGTCTAATTAAAGTGGGCCTATTCGCGAGCATAAACGAATTAATATGTCGACCATTTTTAGAAAAGAAGTGTCAAAACCCAAAACCCAAAAACTGATTCATTTCTTTTTTTCAATTTTTTCATTCGGATAGTTCTAACTTCACATTTAGTTTAATTATTTTAACTAACGGCTTCTAATTATTTTTTTAAACGTTTGGTAGAGATGGTGCTAAATATACTGTATCAGATGATATTAACGCCATTTTCCTCTATTATTTGGTTGAGGTTTTTTCAAAAATTTGTGTAATTGCTTTGTTGTTTCTCTTACGCCGTTAATATTTATATTCAAGGCGATTTGTTTACAATATTACGGTGATGGGCAAATGTGCTTTAATTGAAATCATACAGTTTATCGAAATGACAGTTTTTTCTAAAAATTAGGTCAGCTTGCCGCTTTTTCAAAAACACTCATACGTCGTTTCTTCAATAATTGCTGCAATTTTTTTCTTTAAATATTTCTTATTGGTAGTGCTAATTACACTGTTTAAGTTGACATAAAAAATATTTGCTCTATAATCTATTTTCATAAACTACATTAATGTAAGTGCATAAATATAGCTTCTTCTAGCTGTCCGTTGAGTGAGCAGACAAAAATGAGTAATACCTTTAACGGAATGATATATCAATTACAGATAATAGTCGCCATGACACACAATTGGCAGGGTCAGTGGCCGAATGGAGACAAGTCGGGACCTGATTGGCCGAGGCCGTTACATTTAGAACCTTGGCCACCACACGTACGAGCACTGGTTGTGATAATCGTTTAGTCCGGAACTGATGTAATCTATTCTTGACAGCAGATCTCCCTCATTCATGAATCTGTTATCACACATTAAAATAATAATCCAGTTTGTACACTTAATTTGAAACATCGTAATATCTGAAAAATTTGCATCGCGTGTAAATAAACCCTGAAAAAATACCATTTGGAGAATAGACCTGTTCCACATTAATCCTGTTTGACTCTGCATTTTCAATGTCGTATGGGTTGTTAAATACATTGCATATAATAATTTCGTCTTTTTCATACTGTCGAACCACAAGTTATAATGTGAAATTTCAGTTAAGAATATACTTTGAAGACGAGCACACATTTACAATGTTATGAATATTTACCTGAAACATATCAAAAGCCGTTAACAGGTCACAATTTTCCTAGCGACTGCTGACAAACCGAATTCTAATAGAGTTCAGTTTATACATACGTTAAATGATGGAGTTTCATGGATGAATCATTTTATCTCTTGTGTGTTTTCAATTTTTTAATGTAACGTAAAGTAGTGAGCAAGTTATAAATTACGAATAGTTGAGATTAAATTGCACCTAAAATGAAACACTCCCTTTCATGTAACCGTGAAATATATTCGTTTTTTTAATTTTATTTTACCTAAATTTCTGGTTTCTGCGTGTTTCTAACCAAGGTGTAGTGATATAATATAACTAATTCTTCGAAAATCCAAATGAAAGTTCTGAAAGAACGCTGTTAAGAAAACTAATTTCTGGCCGAGATCGCAAAGGCAGTGCTCGGGTGTGGTTGAATTTGTGTTCTTCCTTTCACCCACTAATCATCACAATATCACTTCATTCAATATGCAAATACCCTTACGTTATATTAATGGCGGTCGCTAATAACGGCGTTGTTAAAGATCCCTTTAATAATCAAACAAAAAATACTAACTCCGGCCCCATATCCTCCCTTTATTTCCCCATCTGTCTCACAAAACTTGGGTCCTCATGTTTGTCACCTGTTCCCACAATATTTGTGTCCCTTTGGGTACCCCAAAAGTAGCTTTTGAAGTTTTGAGATAGATTTATCGTTTTTCTACTATTCGTGATTATAATGTACTCACATTATTGTGTCTTTTATGTTCTAGTCTGAATACTTCCTCTTTTAACTTTTGACTGCATTATCATTGAGTATTTATTCACAAGTGCTTCACCCTCGGGATTTTGGGTAGATGGTTACAAATAAATTGGTGATAAACGTCGTCTATCCTCGGAGCGTTGTATATAGATTCATCAAGTTCAGGGTTGTCCAGCTGGCGTCCACTTGTTGGGGCCCGCGAAAGGTTATTAGCCAAAACTGAAAGCGTCCAGGCCGAGCGAGAAAAAGCGCGCCTAGCGCATGCGCCTTGATGGGGCAACGCCCCCTTAATGTACATTTTGGTTAAGTTTGGATTTTAGACTTTCCTAGTAAATTCAGAACTTCGACATAATCCGAATGTGTTTCGCCGCGTAAGCATGGTGAGGCCCGTTATTACCGATGCTTCCCACCCCTTTGAGAGCAGGCGGGCGTGTCGCCGAGATCAACAATAAGTCAGGAGTGAATCGCCCGAGTAATGTAAATACGACCTCATTAAAGGTTTTAGTTGTGGCCCTTGAGTCCTTGCACGTTGGACACCCTTGTTTTAGCATATTCATCATACAAAGAACTGTACGAGTATTTTATAGGCGAAGATTGTAGATTATAGTATTATAGTTTCATTATGCGAAGGTTCGTTACAATCAAGTGATGTACTGATTGTGATAGTAGTTCAGAGGTCAGGTATTATTAGAACATTTACGTTCTATTTATTCTCATTATGTCAGCGATATTCGTTTAGTTATTAGACTTTAGACAATCTATATGTAAAAAAGTTTATAAACCATTTCTAAATAAGTAAACTAATATTCAAAATGAAAAAAACGGTTGTGCAGGGTCGT
Organism: Gryllus longicercus; assembly: GCA_038098605.1. Classification (NCBI taxonomy): domain Eukaryota; kingdom Metazoa; phylum Arthropoda; class Insecta; order Orthoptera; family Gryllidae; genus Gryllus; species Gryllus longicercus. The sequence goes on along the minus strand of JAZDUA010000486.1, from coordinate 227,932 downwards.
GAACCAAGAACGCCGAGACGAGGACCGCGGGATCGAAGCCGAAAAGGAATAACTAAGCGTCCCTCTACACGGGCGTTGCGTTGACGCGCGTTAAGTTACGGGCGGCGCAGAATAGCACTACATCTTAAGCGAAACGGCACACGGGTGCATTAGCCTTTTCGCATAAGGTACACAAGGCATTGGAGTATTAGATCTCTTGCTTTCTAATAATTCTTATTTCGTTCATGATTATGTTGTTAGACTTTACTGAGTCAAGTAGATCAATCTTACTAAATAATTGACACATAAGAAAACGAATATTCAAATTCGGACAGTAGTGGTGATCTTAAAGTGGAGAAGGCCAATTCGACGACCCTGGTTCAAATCCGCCAAAAGGAATAGGTGTATCTACCACTTAAAGTAATCGTGAATTGCGTAACCACAGACATTTCATCGAATTCCATTCCCAATCAATAATTCTCATATCACCGTGTCTGGCACATCTCGATGGCAATCATAAATCATCTTTACCTTACTGAGAAAAGACCTTGTGCAGGAAAGTTTATAGCCCACTCCCTTGACTACGCTGATAACTGATTATGACACTCATTACTTGAAACTGATTACTGTTGTTGTCTGCCCGAAGGCTTGTGCCCGTTTCTGGAAAGACAGAAACACTGAAAGATGTTTAGAAAATTGTTTTGCTTAAAAAATTAGTAACCAATCAATTGAATGTACTTGGCTCAAAAGCCCGTGAACTATGTCAGGCCTACCGGCGACGTCCCTGCCTCGCGGCCATGACTTAAAAGGGTACGTGTGGTTAGCACGTAGACTTCCCCGCACCGTATTCCAGTCTTCTCAATGGGAGACGTGTATTTTATCATCGTCGCACAGCAACAAACACTGGGACATTGCAAGGAAAACGCACATTATAGTTATGGCTCAACCGGGAATCGATGTATTTATATGGATAATAATTTGATTCTTTACGATTGCGTAGTTCTCTTTCCTCTCCCTGGGCAAACGAACCATCCACAGATCAATATAGTATTGATTATTCTGCCAATATTAAAGTTGAAAAACATATCTTCCGTCCGATAACTGAGCACAGTGAATAATATGTTAGAATAAATAAAAAAGGGGAGAAACCAGGGCGGGATATGATTTTGCGGTGAAGGGCGAGGCGCACAGAATCAACCAGAGATAGGAGGGGACGGTCAGGTAAGGCGGGACGGGCAGAGAAGACGAGGACGAGTAGAGAAAGAGAAGACCGGCAGAGAACGGCGGGAAGGGGGAGAGAATGGTAAGGACGGGTAGAGAAAGGCGTTAAAGGACGAACAAAAGGAAAAGGCGGACAAATCCGAAGGAAGAAGTAATGTCTAGATGGCTTCTCCTGATTCTATTTTATTTTAAAGTCGCCACTGGTTAATATCGGCATATTGAGATCAAACTCTATTTTTGAATTCATTTGAAAAAACAGAAAATATCTTTGTTGATTGAGCCCCCAAAAAAATAGCAAAAACATTATCTTGTGAGATAAGGGACACAGCGTAATATAATTCTGACGGCTCTTCCACCCAGTGTACATTAGATGTCTGATAGTGAGTCGCGGACGAATGATCAATACTAACTTTGAACATATCTCGGGACAGTGGGATCCTTGTGGGGAAAAAGAACATCCATACATAAACACAGAAATACACAAAAATGTGTTCATGTATTCTTGAACTCAATCTTTTAATATACCTAATAATACAAAAATGAAGAAAGAAATTGCACATATTGTTTGAATCACGAATTTTCTTAAATTCTGCAATGTGCTGTCAAATACGTAATTAATGTGAAATAACACTTCTTGTTTTCATAGCTGCGAGTACGTTCATTACGTTTGATTACTCGCGTCACAGGCTGCTCTAAATGATTTTAATTAAATTAAAACACGAGAAAATACCTTACACTTGTGAGCTATCAAAAATGTAAATCAATGAATTCAGATACTATTTAACCTGTTTAATCATAACCCCAACCACTCTCAATCAAATCACATCATAAATTTACAGAAACTGTTTCAAACTAACATTAAATAATCTATACAAGAATATATCTAAGTTCTTAATTACGGTATCTACATTTGAATAACAAAATGTTATTCAAGCCTAGCGTTCGTAAAAAGCTTGCAACTATCTAGAAGCATTCCCCGTTTCTCAAATTTAATCCTCACGTCGCCTGTTCTGAATTCGGAGCGCCACGGCGTTGAGAACGGCGACCTCACGCCGCTAGAACGCTCCACCGCCCCTCCAATAGGTTTCGCCTCGTTACTTTCTCGGCGGCAGCTCAGCTGTCGCGTGGCGGGAGGCGGCCTCGTCCGGCCTCGGCAGCGTTCGCCCGCGCCACCCGGCGTTGCGTCCGCCCGACCGACTCGTTCGCAGTGTCCTCCGCCTCCGCCTCGCGACCCGCTCCTTAACGTCTTCCTTGTGCTTCTCTCTTGAGAGGTCCCGTCCACGTCTGCTTCTCTCTTCTCCTCGTTCGCAGCCTGTACGCCCGCTGTGCGAAAGTCTCATGCACACCTCGAATGACTTTGTTTCGTTCTCTGAGTAGTTCTAGCGTAGCTACAGCGCTTTCTGCTCTCCTCCACTTTACACGTAATTGATACATCGTTCTAGGTTTCTTCTCAGCGCCAATAGTCCCCGACTCCGTAGCCTTGGTGAAAATTGTAGAAGTGTATGTTTTTGGAGGCATCTTCCTACGACTATAATATTGAATGTATTTCTTTATACTGATACTATATTAATTGATTTTAAGACTTTTTCTTTAATAAAATCTGTTCCTTTAAGATTGATATTTAAAAAGCATATGTTCAATATCTTTATAATATGAATAGATTCTGAGTAAATTTACGCGAAATATAGTCAATATAAAAAAAACTTCATTTTTTCTCAAAACCAGATTCAATTATTTTCTCAACCTTTTACCCATGAATAGTGGAAGATATACTTTACAGAATTCTCATTTTCGGAATATTCTCGGAATTTTCGAATTTGCTAATTTAAAAATAATGCGAGGACGTATGTGCTATTCAGCACCAAAAATTCCTTAAACATAACAAAAAATTTTAAAAATCCAGAAACACTCTTAAATCTCATTTCTCAATAACACATTTCTTTTTACTTAATACGACTTTCCACTGTAAAGGAACAGTTTGGAATTTAATTACAAATGTTTTTTTTAAGCGCGCTCTGAAATACTTCCCGTATTTCCATATTTCCACATACTACGCTTCATTTTGAAACCGCCTTATTTAATATTGAAATGTCATAATTATTTCATACGATGTCAATAATTACCTAATAATACTAATGATGATGATGATGATGATGAAGAAAATGTTTATATTAATGGCGAGGCCATTACTCGTACTTACGACTAACACCTACGCCTAACCACTGAATATGCAATCATACTGAGTAGGATCTTATAAGAGGGTAAGGGCGAGCTGTTGTACGCCTGGGAGTGCAAAACTAGGGACCATCCCGGTATACGACTTAAGCGATCGAAAAAAACAACAACATAAAATCTCAACCAGAATCGCAACTTATGATATTTGGAGTCAGCAATCTCACGAACCACATATATGAATAGGATTCTACGCATTTCTTTTTAAATGTGTCTTTCCGCGATTTTTAATCAGTTATTTTGAATTTTTAAATATCATTGTGATATTCAAAATCAGTAACTTCACTAATCATTTGATACCCATTTGTATGTAAATCCATTTGCATTTATGGCCAGTTTTTTTGTCGTTTTGTTCGAGAGTGCGGCTTGGGCCAAGCCATCGAAAGCTGCTATTGCAATAAACAATATTGTTTTCAATGACAACTCGCGTAATTATTCCTTTAACGTATTTGCAAATAGACAATTTTATTATCTTTATATTTGTTACAGAAATAAAAATACAATTGTGTGTTTAAAATGGCTAACATCACTCCACAAACATGTCTAGGCCGTCACCATTCTGTACGACTGTGACGCCAGTGTATTTAAATGTAGATTCTTGTATAATTTTTCAATTTCATATTTGGCAATGCTATTATTGATTATTGTATCTTCATGTCCGAGAATTTTCTTCCTTTTATTATCAGTGGGCATTTGTTGCATATATTGATAATTATTGTCAAGTATATTGTGTTTATGTGTGATTAAACATTTCTAGTCCTATCTATTGATTAGTTCATTTTAGTCCGTATATTAATAATCATCGTCATGTATTTTCTGTTTATGCGTGATGCAAAAATTTTTAGTCCTTGCGATTTTCGATAATACACGAAAAATAAACAGTCATGATAATAGTATGGCTTGCCTACACATTTCATTGCGATGAATTACACTGCAGTTTGTATCAATTACTCTTTAGAATGCCTGCTGAGATACGTTAGATTTATTAGCGTCTGACTTCCTATAACATCATCTCTGAGTTCAATAAATGAAAATACTAATTTGATCTCTCACTTTCTAACTGGTACATTTAAAAAAAACATGTGCCCATAAGGCTTTTCAGTATGAAGCTTTACAAATTTAATCTCACTTTATTGAAAAATTGGGACTCTAAGATGTAAAACTATCTGTTCGTTCTCTTGAAGATATTTAGGTTTATTTTAAGTACTCGTAATCCTCGACGTACTTCACCATGGTTGATGGGACAATTGCACAGTGCGCAGGTTTTCTCGCAGTTGCAAAATTAGGGTGAGAGTGCTATCAACAAAAAGTATGTTGGATTTTGTTGGTATCAATAAACAAGGGAGCACCCCCCCTCGGTCCGATTGGTAAGGGGAAGGGGTTAAGCACCTGGGGTGGGGGGCTGGGAGGCGGCACGCATGCGGCGCTAGCGCCAAGGCGCCGTACGGCGGCGAGGGCAGCCACTGACCTTGACGTATAAATTAGTACAGGCTTTTACGGAAAAACGTTCGCGGGTATTGACATTTTACGTTATTGAAATAATTCAGTGAAAGGAGTATTTTCTTTCATTCATAAATCATAATGTTTTTTTACGAATCAGACGGTCTTTAATGTAACATTTTTTCGAGCGTTCCGAGGACTAATCGATACAAAACTGATGCATAATTCAACCCAATCGGAAGTATTGCCTCTCAGCCTAGGAATTGTGCAGTATGAATCATGCCATTGTCATCACTGTTTCTCTTGGGATACGAGATAAATCCATCTTAACTTAAAATTGTGTACCACACGCACCCAGATTCTATTCGACGATAATTCACTTTCATTGTAAACAACGTGTACTAAAATTTAAAAGAGAAAGATAGAAAGTATTGGTTCGGAAGTCAACCTAACCTCTTTTATTGCCAAATGATGAATAAAGGTATGCCATATTTTGAAAATGAAAAATCATGCAAGAGACTAAATTTATTAGTAAATATTGTTTTTCTATAGGAAATTTTCAATATTTATCTTTAAACTATTTTAATTTAATTATTACATCCTCCGTTTACGTTTACGAGCAGCTATAGTTAATCAGCAGATCTACAAAATGGTCGTGTGTCTGACTAGCGGCTAACCCGAAAATACCACTCTAACCCTTAGTTACTCCCGCAGTTTTGTCACACAAATATCCGTGCGGTGTACTTTGCTCGGCAAGACTTTTTTTTAGAGAAATTAACTCTAAGGTCTGAATAATATTTGGATATAAGTTTTAATTTATTTTATTTGAAATGTATGCATATTACAGTTTTATTTAATTAATATAAAATTTAGCATATTAATCTTCAGAAGATTTTTTGCATTTGATACCTTTAAGAATATATCCGTTGCATGGAAATTTCAGTAAGTAATGACTGTAGTAATAATTGGAGTTGCGGTTTTTGTACTTCCGCAAATGTGGCATTGATTTCCTAACTTTATTGGTGTTCATTCTTGATCACGACTTCCAGTTTTTGTATATTTGCGGAAAAGCGCTGTTTTATTTCACGTTTCCACCTTGTTTTTGCGAAAGAAAACATCTCTACACTCTAAATCTCTGCTTTATTAATCACTAGCAATTTTAAGTTCAGTACATGTTCTCTCTCCGCCACTAAAACTTTTTCCTCAGAATCACTTGCAACATAGTAAAACTCATATTTAACGGTTCCTCATGAAATGATTCAAATATGTTTTCCGATAAACTATATCTCTGCATTACTCCTATTGTGAAACAAAAGAAATTAGTTGACTTACATCAATAAGAAAAAAAATTCAATGATAATAAAAGGAAAATGAAATTTTCTATTGGTACCCGCGCGGCGTATTAAGTATGCTACTAGCACTTTCCCACGGAAGTACAATCGTCTCTCCACTGCAGTAAATCGTACGCAGCTGCGAGGTTGGTAAAATGTCACAAGGCGCGCTGATGTCATCTGACGCCTAAAGAAATAATAATTCATGGGGCGAAATAAGACCGCCAGTGCGAGTTACTGAGGGTTAAGGTATTCTGCAACGCGACGGCGGCAAGAAGCGCCTGCCCCGCCGCCTGCTTGCCCCAGAGAATCTCGAAGCATCCATTTCGATCACAATCGAAGGAGGTCTCGTGCAGTGGAGAAGGCTGCGGCGTCAAACGGCGTCTTGTTCTCCCAACATCCGCCCCAGGCCCTGAGGTCCCTCCTGGCGCCGGCCGCGAGCAGCGCGCGCACCGCTTCCTCATTGTCAGACTCATTGTCAGCTGTCGCGTGGCGGGACGCGGCCTCGTCCGGCCTCGGCAGCGTTCGCCCGCGCCACTCGGCGTTGCGTCCGTCCGACCGACTCGTTCGCAGTGTCCTCCGCCTCCGCCTCGCGACCCGTTCCGTAACGTCTTCCTTGTGCCTCTCTCTTGAGAGGTCCCGTCCACGTCTGCTTCTCTCTTCTCCTCGTTCGCAGCCTGCACACCCGCTGTGCGAAAGTCTCATGCACACCCCGAATGACTTTGGTTCGTTCTCTGTGTAGTTCTGGTGTAGCTACAGCGCTTTCTGCTCTCCACCTCTTTACACGTAATTGATACATCTTTCTGAGTTTCTCCTTAGCGCAAATAGTCTCTGACTCCGTAGCCTACGTGAATATTGGAAAAGTGTAATTTTTTAGAGGCATCTTCCTACGACTATAATATTGAGTGTATTTCTTTATATTGATACTATAGTAATTCTTCATTTTAAGACTTTTTCTTTAATAAAACCTTTACTTAAAGATAGATCTTTAAATAAGTTTATGCTCACTTTTTTAAAAATATGAATAAATTTCGAAAATAGATTTCAAAAATTCTCATTTCCGGTAAATTCTCTGAATTTTTGAAAATGCTAATTTAAAAATAATGCGAGAAAGTATGTGCTATTTACCACCACTAGTTCCTTATACGTAACAAAAAATTTTAAAAACCCAAAAACACTCTAATATCTCATTTCTCAATAACACATTTCTTTTTACTTAATACGACTTTCTACTGTAAAGAAACAGTTTGGAATTTAATTACAAATATGTTTTAACAAAGCGCCCTCGGAAATGTTTTCCGTAATTACATATTTCCACATACTCCGCTTCATTTTGGAGCTGCCTTAATTAATATTGAAATGTCATAATTTTTTCATACGAAGTCAATTATAACTTAATAATACTAATGATAATAATAAAAATTATTATAATAAAAATAATAGTAATAATGTATATATTAATGGCGAGGCCATTACTCGTACTTACGCCTAACAACTACGCCTAACAACTAAATATGCAATAATACCGAGTAGGATCATCTAAGAGGGTAAGGGCGAGACGTTGTACGCGCGGGAGAGCAAAACTAGGGACCATCCCGTAATACGACTTGAGCTATTGAAAAAAAAACATAAAATCTCGACCAGAATGGCGACTTATGATATTTGGAATCAGCGATCTCAAGAGCTACATATATGTATACGATTCTACGCAATTCATTTTAAATGTGTCTTTCCGCCATTTTTAATCGGTTATTTTAAATTCTTAATATCATTGTGATATTCGAAGTCAGCAACTTCAAAAACCATTTGATACCTATTTCTATGTAAATCCATTTGCATTTATGGCTAGCTTTTTTCTCGTTTTGTTCGAGAGTGCGGTTTGGGCCAAGCCGTCGAAAGATGCTATTACAATAAACAATATTGTTTTCAATGACATCTCGCGTAATTATTCCTTTAACGTATTTGTAAATAGACTATTGTATTATATTTATATTTGTTACAGAAATAAAAATAAAGTTGTGTGTTTCAAATGGCTAACATCACTCGACAAACATTTCTAGTGCGTCACCATTCTGAACGATCGTGACGCCAGTCTAATTATTTGTAGATTCTTGTATAATTTTTCATTTTCATATTTAGCAGTGCTACTATTGATTATTGTATCTTCATGTCCGGGACGTTTCTCTTGTTTACTTTCGGTTGGCATTTTTTGCATCTATTGATAATCATTGTCAAGTATATTGTGTAGGTGTGTGATAAAAACATTTTTTTTCCTCTCTATTGATCTGTTCACTTTCGTCCATCTATTGATAATTATCGTCAAGTATTTTCTGTTTATGCGTGATGCAAACATTTTTAGTCCTCACAATTTCCGATAGTACACGAAAAATAAACAGTAATGATAATATTGTGGCTTGTATCTACGCCGAGAGCCTACACATTTGATTGCAATGAATTTCCCAGCAGTTTGTATCAATTACTCTTCAGAATGCCTGGTGAGATAAGTTAGATTTATTATCGTCTGACTTCTTAAAATATTATCTCTGTGTTCAATAAATAAAAATACGAATTTAAACTCACTTTCTTACTGATACCTTAAAAAAACATGTGCCCATAAAGCTTTTCGGTATGAAAAATTAGGACTCTAAGATGTAAAACTATCTGTTCGTTCTCTTGAAGATATTTAGGTTTATTTTAAGTACTCGTATTCTTCGACGTATTTCACCATGGTTGATGGGGCAATTGCACACTGCGCAGGAGAAGTTTTTCCGCAGTTGAAACATTCGGGTGAGAGTGCTATCAACAAAAAGTATAATGGATTATTGGTAATAAGACAGAGGCAATACCCCACTGTCCGAAAAATTTCGCGGGTATTGAATTTAAGTTATTGAAGAAATAATTCAGTGAAAGGAGTTTTTTTCTTTTATTCAATTAATTGTAATGTTTTTGTAAGAAGAAGATGGTATTAAATGTAACATTTTTTTTAGAGTTCCCAGGACTAATCGATACTAAACTGCTGTACAATTCATCCCAACCGAAAATATTTCCTCTCAGCCTAGGAGTTGTGCAGTATGAATTATGCCATTGTCACCACTGTTTCTCTCGGGGTTCGAGATAAATCCATCCTAACTTAAAACTTTGTACCACACGCACTCACATACTATTCGACGATAGTTCACCTTCGTTGCAAACAACGTGTAATAAAATTGCACGGAGAAAGATACAAAAGTATTGGTGCGAAGTCAACCTAACCTCTTTTACGTATTCCCGAATTATGAAAATGAAAACTCATGCAAGAGACTAAATTTATTATTAAACATTATTCTTCTATAGAAAAGTTTCAATATTTCTCTGTAAACTATTTACAATTAATTATTTACATCCTCCGTTCACGTTTACGAGCAGCTATTGGTAATCAGCAGATGTACAAAATGGCCGTGTGTCTGACTAGCGGCAGGCCCAAAAATACCACACTAACCCTTAGTTACTCGCGCTGTTTTGTCACAGAAATATCCGTACGGTGTTCTTCGCACGCAAGCACTATTTTTTAGAGAAATTGACTCTGTAAGGTCTGAATAATATTTAGATATAGTTTTTTTATTTTATTTAAAATGTATGCATATTACAATTTTAATTAATCAATACTAAATTTGGCATATTAATCTTCAGGAGATTTTTTGCATTTGATGACTTTAAGAATATGTTCGTGGCATGCAAATTTGTTGCACCAGTTAGTCAACACTGTAGTAATAATTGGAGTAGTGCAGTTTTTGTTCTTCCGCTAATGTGGCAGTAATTTCTTAACTTCGTTGATGTTCTTGATTACGACTTGCAGTTTGTGTAAATTTGCAGAAAAACGCGTTTTTATTTCACGTTTCAACTTTGTTGTTGCCAATGAAAACATCTCTACACTCTAAATCACTGCTTTATTAATCACTAGCATTTTCCGTTCAGTACACGAGTCATGTTGTCTCACGGCCACTAAAACGTTTTGCTCAGAATCATTTGCAGCATCGCAAAACTCATCTTCTAGCGGTTTCTCGTGTAATGATTCAGATATCTGGTTTTCCAGTAAACTATTTATCTCCGCAATATTTCTATTGTAAAACAAAATAAATCCGTTTAATGACATCAAAACAATTCTTGATAATTAAAGGAAAATGAAATGCTATATTGGTACCTGTGCGGCGTATAAAGTACGCCACTAACACTTTCCAACGGAAGTACTATCGTCTCTCCACTAGAGTAAATCGTACGCACCTGCGAGGTTAGGTAAAATGTCAGAAGGCGCGCTGATGTTATCTGACGCCTAAAGCAATAATTGTTCCTGTAGCGAACTAAGTCAGCCAGCGCGAGTTACTGAGGGTTAAGGTCCTCTGCCACGCGACGGCGGCAAGAAGCGCCTGCCCCGCCTCCTGCTTGCCCCAGAGAATCTCGAAGCATCCATTTCGATCACAATCGAAGGAGGTCTCGTGCAATGGAGGAGGCTGTGACGTCTAACGGCGTCTTGTTCTTCCAACGCCCTCCCCAAGGCTTGAGGTCCCTTCTGGCGCCGGCCGCGAGCAGCGCGCGCACCACGTCCTCATTGTTTCTATGCGCCGCCCTGTGCAGAGGAGTCTCTCCGTCTATATTCCTCGCGTTGACGTCGGCGCAAGCGCGCAACAGCAGCTCCACGCACCGACCACTACGGTCGTCCGACGCAGCCCAGTGCAACGCGGTACTCCCAATGAAGATGATAGCGTTCACATCGGCCCCTCGTTGCAGAAGGAGCGATACCACTTCCGCCTTCGCATTAACCGCTGCATTCACTAACGGAGTGGAGCCATTTCGATAAGTGTAGTTGACGTCAGCCCCGCAGTCAATGAGACGTCGTACTTCACTTAGTCTTCCTTCCTTTGCCGCCTCACACAACTGAGCTCCCAGAGGAGAGGGAGAGGTTCGGGCCTCCTCCGCCTTTAACACCACCTCCTGCACCCGGAGCTCCACTAGCCGCCTCGCGCGATCTTCCTCGTCTGCTGCTGCGCCCTGGTGGCCAGCGCGTGAGGGAATGGGGGTGGAGGAGGAGAAGAGGGGCTCCCCCCAACCGCCCGCTGCAGCCCCTCCCGACGCCGGTGCTTCGCGGGCGCTGTCGGCGGAGGTGGAGGCGGCGCACAGTGGGCCCAAATGCCGAAAAGCTGGCCAAAACCCCCAAAAATAAATGTTCGATTTAGGGACTTTTGTTACTTTGGTTATGTAGGTTGGTATCTGGTCTATTGAAAACCAGCCTTAAATAACGGTCGAACTTGCTTAGGGGGCTCTGGGGTCCCATTGTTCCCGCGCGCCGCGGCGAGTAGGGTCGACGCGTGACCGCGCGCCTCCACTTTTCTACCTGCGATTACACGTGAAACAGTGACTTGGATTGGACCGAAATGGATTCCCCTCAAGAAAGTAAGTCCTTCTTTATAATATTACATGTTTACTATTAATTTTTTTAATTATTTAACTAACATAACGTGCAAAATATGGGGTTTTATAAGTGCGAGATTTAACAGTTAATGTTTAAATGTCCATAACTAAAATTCCTCACGACTCCCCACTTTGCTCTCAATTGGCCCTTGTTCTGTGACATATCTTTAATGATATCCCCTTGGGAAAAGTTGCGCAAACTTGCGCAACTTTTTTAAATTGAATTTTATGTATAAATATTTGTAAACTGCTGTCAGTGCCATTTTAGTATACAATAACATTCGAATTCGTGATACTTTTCAGTTCAAGTTACTACAATTTATGAATAAAATAGAATAATTATTAATTATAAATTTTTAAAATCATAATGATAATCGTATAATTTCATTATAATTACAATTACATATTTCAATTGCAATAATTTAAATGAATATATTTGTAAGATGTCAATATTTGTAAGAGAAGAGGAACGACAAAAAGCATAAGGTAGAAAAAGCATGGATAGAAAAAGATAGATAGAAAAAGCAGTTTCTCGGGAAAGGGATTCATTTACGAGGATGACTCATAAACAGCTGTTGATTGTTATGAGATTAGAGAAATAAAAACAGATGTTTGGAACGTGTTTTCTAAACTTTTTTTTGGACAGCGATTTATATATAAGAATAAAATGTAGTTATTAATAATTGCGAATTAAACAAATAATAATTTGAAAATAAATTAATTAATACTTCGAAATTAAAATTATTTTCAGATCCATCTGCAATAACATCATTGAAAAGAAAGGAGATTTTCGACATAATAAAAACGTCTCTGACGAAAAGCAACAAGTCCCTTATTGATTTGGTCGAAGAACATCTTAAAACCGTAACCGGAAAGCCGATCTCTTTGTCTGCTGGTGGGAAAAGTGTCTTAGGGAAAGATCTCTCAAAACTACGCACAAAATGGTCCGAGAGCCACAGGAAGCTAGACAAATTTTTGGCAGATAATGCACTGTGGCTGGAAGTCGATGTCAAGCTACGCGAATGCCCTTCAAATACTCTGCAAGGTAAGGTTTTAGTAAACATTCACAATGTAATCAGTCTCCTGGCAAAATATCTAAATGACAATGATTTTTACAGAGCCTGCAAGTGTCGGAGGACGTCCATCCACCAGTTTCGCAGCTTCCAGTGAGAGGACTAAAAGGAGGAGAACTCAGTCCATGCGAGATCACCATGAAGTCGACGAGCTGGCCTTCGCACTGCAGATGAGCTTCCGGAATTCTGGGAACGTGGATGCAGCAAAGGTGGTGAAGGATATTGCTGAAGGAAGTCCAACCACAGCAACAAGGTACAGGGATTCTCTAACTGCGAAACGCGAAAAACAGTTGACCAAAGATGAGGCTCTATCGCTCCTTATCGAGAGTAAGCTGTCGAAGAATATGTACAACACGATCAGAACTGCCAGCATAGATCATAATTGCTCTTTATATCCGTCATACAAAAAAGTTCAGGAGGCTAAGAAAGACTGTTATCCCCCGGCTGTAGACATGCGTATCACAGAAACTTCTGCTGAAGTGAAACTTCAAGCGCTGCTTGATCACACGGTAGAAAGAATTTTTCGGGTCCAACAAGATGTGATCTCTAGCCTCCTCGATAGTGCGTACGATACAGAGTTGATTTGTAAGTGGGGCTGCGACGGAACTTCGGGACAAAGTACTTTCAAGCAAAAATTCGATGACGATTCTGAAGGCACCAAAACCGACGCAAATATATTTTTTGTTTCCATCGTGCCGCTTCAGATTTTGTCTGTCGAAAAGTCCACACAGAAACAAATCGTCATTTGGAAGAACCCGCGTCCTTCATCTCCTCGATTTTGTCGGCCATTAAAAATCGAATTTTTGCATGAAACTGCTGAGTCTACGAGACTTATAGTCAATGACATTCAGGACCAAGTGCAGAATTTAACACCATTCCAAACAATTGTTGACGGAAAGGAAGTGAATGTTGCATACAAAGTGCTTCTCACTATGGTCGATGGAAAAGTTTGCAACTCACTGACTTGCACATCGTCAAGTCAGAGATGCTACCTTTGCGACTGCACTTCCAAACGTTTCAACAACATTGATGACATCTTACGAACACCCTTAAAAGAAGAGCATTTGCAATTTGGAATTTCCAGTTTGCATGCTTGGATTCGATTTTTTGAGTGCCTTCTGCACATTTCCTACAAGTTGGACGTGAAGAAGTGGCAAAGTCGCGGGGACGACAAAGCAAAGGTCGCAACTCGCAAATCAAACATTCAGAAAGGGTTCCGTCAACAATTGGGGCTCTTGGTGGACATGCCGAAACAGGGGTATGGCAGTACGAATGACGGGAACACCGCGCGCCGTTTTTTCGAAAACGCGGCCATTTCTGCCTCTATTACTGGGCTCGACCTGTCTTTGATTAAAAGATTTCACGTCATATTGCAAGTCATTTCTTGCGGGTTCGAAATCGATGTCCCCAAGTACGAGGCATATTGCATAGAAACAGCTCGTTTGTATGTACAGCTGTACCCCTGGTTCTGCATGCCCACCACAGTGCACAAGATTTTGCTGCACAGCAGTAAGATCATTGAGTCTTCGATCCTGCCAATTGGGCAGATGTCTGAAGAAGCTCAAGAATCTTGCAATAAATTCATCAAACAATATCGGCAGGACTTCGCGCGAAAATGTACCCGCGTGAAAAATATGGAAGACGTATTCCAGAGGCTTTTGGTTGCCTCGGATCCAGTGATCTCGAGCATCAGAAAATTGCCAAAAAAGAAGCTGAAAGCGTTAGACGCTGAAGCTGTGCGGCTATTGAAAGCTCCGAGCTACGAAGCTCCTAGCAGCGACGACGATTCCGCGCACCCGTCTGACGACGAATATTAGATGTAAATTAGAAATAAGATAGGGCGAGCCCCGGATCTGAGGGTTCCATCATACGGTGGATCGAGTAGCTGGTGGTGGAATCCGAAGACCGGGGGGGCCAGTATGCGTGCGTGTGTAATTTTTTGTAATATAAGTTCTATTTCAAGGCCAAAATGGCTGGAATAAATGATTTTGTATCTATCTTTCTAGGAATAAGGAATAAAACCGAAATTTTATGCAAATATGACCTTTTTTTATTTTTGTCCCCCATATTGAATCCGCCATTTTTTTTCAATTTTCGTGTAAAGATTCTTCATAAGCTACATCTAAATACTCTATGTACGAAGTTTCATGGATATATGACGATTTTTTGTAATTTTGGTCCGCCATATTGGATCCGCCATTTTGTTTTTCAAATTTTTAAGTACAGATTTTTAATAAGTGGCCTCAAAATACCTTATATACGAAGTTTCATGAATATATGACCTTTTTTTAAATTTTGTCCGCCATATTGGATCCGCCATTTTGTTTTTTTTAGTTTTGAAAACATATTTTTAATAAGTGACCTCAAAGTACCCTTCATGTAAAATTTCGCGCAATTTGAGTGACGTCTTGAGGTTTTGACCACTTTTTCGGCATTTGGGCCCACGGTGCGGCGGTGGCAAGGGACGCACGTGCAGATTGGGGCTCCTTCAGCTGGCGCAACGGAGCCTGAACGCGAGGCATGAACTTCTGCAAGGCGATTTGAAGAGAGGCCTCTACTTCGTTCACAGGGCGTTGTAGACGTTCCATATCTCCTTCCCCTGCAGACCCCACAGTAGTCGACCTTCTTTCTTCGAGGGCGTTCACACTCTCCTGGGTCTCTTGGAGTCGCTGCTGCAGAGCGCGGATGGCAGCGTCCTTCTCCTGCAATTTTCGCTCAACCTCTCGCAACGCCGCCGACGCCCTCTCCTTGAGAAGCGCAGGGCCTCCTGCATCCTCCTCTCAGCCTCCGGAACCTTTCGCTCCGCTTCCTACTTCTGCAGGCGCAGGGCCTTCTGCATCCTTCGCTCAGCCTTCTAAACCTTTCGCTCCGCCTCCTGCTTCTGCAGGCGCAGGGCCTCCTGCATCCTCCGCTCAGCCTCTTGTTTATGTAGATGCAGGGCCTCCTGCACCCTGCGCTCCGTCTCCTGCTTCTGCAGGTTCAGTGCCTCCTGTAACTGCGCCATCCCCTGCACCAGCCCTTGCGCCACCAGCTGAAACTCGGCGCCGACGGCGTCTGCGCCATTTTCAGCACCATTCTCGCCAGCTCTTCTGGGACTCGCCATACCTTTTTTTCGGACTCTGAAATTCGTGGAATAAAACATATGTTAACACACATTGCTATAGTTCATGAGCAGGAGTTCAAAACAAGTAATTAATATGGATCAAGAAATGTTAATATTGATCTCACTAAGAAGTACGTGTAATGTGGAATTTATATGATATTATTATGTTGAATTTTGATGCGTAAATATATACTGAAATCATCTATAACTCGTGAATACGAAACTCGCACACTAAACGTTTTTCTCATTGCGCCAAATACTTCTTAGATTCACAATGGATTAAATTGAGCTCAAGAAAAAAATAAGATTATTCGTTTCCCCTCATTATTTGAACATTCACAACTAGTGGTGTTATAAAGCTCGCCAGAATTTTCACGCAAAATTGCGAGAAATATACTCAAATTTTCGCTGCATTCACTGCTATGAAATGCTACACAAAATTGGGTGTATTAGGCCTTCAAATAAATATCCAAAAATAATTGCGAGCAGATGTTTGTGTTACAAAGTGATGTGCCCTACGTATTTTGTGCACTTGGTATACTTTGCACTACCATTATTAAATACAGCAGTTTACGCATTTGTTTAACAATTTGAGGCATGTATTCAATATGATTCATATTGGAGCATATATTCTATATGTGATACAACATCAACAACATAAGAACATCTCACACACATTTTCTTAACGTACTCTGGGCACACCCATTGGACACAATCTACGCAGTACTGCCGAGTGCTCTTGTTTCGTTGACGTCCACAGGGTTAACAACTTCCCACCTCGCCCTTTGATGACTTCGCGGCCCACTCAGTCCCTTCCCGGATTCCCTTCGATTATTCTTTTCATTCGTGATTTCATGAGGGACAAAGCGAGACATTAGAAATCGCGTCTTAGTCAAACTTTCTCCTCTGTTGTTCTTCGCATAAACATTCCCAGCATTGATGGCAGCGATATTCATGCTGTGCGCCTAGGTCAGAGACTGGAACGTGAGTGGTCGCGTGGATGGCTATTGGAGTTCAAGAGGTTTCCTGCGCTTATCGCTCGTGCTTCAGTTATCACTTGAGATATATTTTGCTATAATTCAAGGGCTGTGGGCCATCTACGAAAGGGACCTAAGGTGTTCATGCCAATACTTTGTCAACTCACTCTTTTAACAGCGAATGAATATTACTGGTTTACAATAGTAATCCACGCGACCACTGAAGGGTGAAAGCCTGAAAACAAGAGAAAAATATCATAATTCTACGAACACGTGAGGTGGGAATTCACGTCATTGCATTGGCAGGTCATTGCCTGACACAGAGCGCAAACTTTTTCATAATGATGTGATAATAAAATTCACAATTAACATGAACATTATTTCGAGATTTGCATATGTTTGCAAATGCGTTTGCTTGGGTATATACCTTATACGTTCTTCGTTGCAATAATGTTGTTCAAAATTGCTAATTCTCTACAGTCGTCGTGGCCAAAACGAGGAGGGTTCGAAGTAAACAAAAACCAACTTTTCACAATATGGGAGAAAAGTAATGATTTAAATTATTAATAGCTCTTGAAAAGTATTGAAAACACACGTTCTAATTTTTTTCCGTTGCCGCAACACCCCAGTTCGGCCAGCATGTTTGTGCTCACAGAAAGGTCCGTGTTACTCTACAACTGCGATGAGAGCTAAAGAAGGACTAGCAAAACACTTGGCTCTTAGGATGGGAATTCGTTCCTATTTTATTAAGATAATTGTAGCTAAATGAACCAAAACACATTTTTTAAATTTCTTTCAGACACCTATGCAAATTAAATTGTGTATCGGTACTCCCAAAATATAGCGGTTTGTATTGCCGGAGTTTTCTTTCTTTTTAGGTGAGATCCATTATCCGTCAATGGTTGTGAACTATGGGGGTTAAGATGTATATCCTAAAAATCACATTTTTTCTCTTCAAAAAACTTCTTGTACTAGGACACATTATATCAGGTTGTGAACCACCTAAGAAACGTCTACTTAATCCTGACCTGATTACTTTTACGTTGATTACCAAACATACAATTGCGTTGACAAATAATATTAAAAGCAAATTCGATAACAATAACTTACAAAAACCAATTTTAGACTAGTTATTCTTTGCGTAGATAATAGGTGCAGATTCTGACGCACTAAACTTTACTAGAAGTACACTCTACCCACCCAGCTTCCTGTACCCCGATTCTTAAGCATAATCTTGCAGTGACCAGCTAAAGACTGCACTGGCAGAGTACAAAGATATCGCCCATCCTAAAAATTTGGTCATTTGTTTAGAGGATGAAATTATATTCCTTCTCCAAACAAGCGCTAGTGGTGTTTACAAATTAGAAGAGACGTTTTGGGTAAGATGTATACGTGCTGCAACGTTTCCCGAGATTGATTTTTCTAACGTGGGCGTCACCCTTTAGTCCAACCCCCTTTAGGAACAACCAGAGAGAGCTAACGGGAATCTGCCCAACAGTTGGCCCTTAGGGTGGGTCTAGAACCATATTTGCGAAGGAAGTGACAAAAGAGTAACGAACCTCGGTGTTTGGTAAACTTATGCCCACGCATCCCCCTAGAAACATAATTAATCACATTGTGTTAAATCATTCTTACTGAGAAAGTTTAATTTTCATTACTGTAAGCGCTACACAGACTATTGCATCTGCAATATGAATGTATACATAACTACTGCACTCGACGTAGTAACCATATTCATCAGGTGACAGTATCAACAGCTCACTACAAAAAATTCACATATAATACATGTACGTTATTTTACAACATCTTGACAGATGACATTAAGCGATTAAATTGGATACAAAAATTATACACCCCAAGAAAAAACTTTTCTGCTGCACAACTGCTTTTATATGATAACAGACCATTTGCGAGCAACCAAAAGAAAACTAATACTAATTTTAAATATGACATTTAATACATTATATACCATTTCGATTATATAATTGTAAAGCACATGTAACAAGTATTGTACTTCAGCCTCTGCGTCAATGACGCCCATCTCGATCAGGTTTTTGTCCACCTTCCCTGAACCTCGAGAGATAGCCGAGATGCCTCTAGATTTGCTCTGGACATAAATGTAACTTCATCTTAACTTTTCACCACAAGACATCAAACACAGTTTTTAACTGTTTTTGACGTAAATAAATAAATAAATAAACGTTACATTAAGCTGATCATTCGATATAATATTGATTTTCTTTTTTTTTTTCGAGATTCTGAGTTCATAACGAGTAAACTGATATATTTTGTAACTAACCAGCAGATATGTTTCTCAGAAAAAATTTATTTAATTATTATCTACTGAAACATTTCATATCAACAACCCTAGCAGTAATGGTAGTTTACCTGCCAAAACGTAGCGAGTGTAGGACCTGACTTCTTCGCCTGTTGGATGCTGGAGCAGACGAAGTGCTACGGCGTCTCACACGAAATGAGAGATCGGTTGCTGATAGAAGTTGCCAGGTGCGACGTGTAATCTCCTGAGAAAGAGGTCAAGTGGGCTCGAGTCGGGACCTGATTGGCTCCCGCCGACCCGCAGATGGATATGACGCCTTGCAACTTGGCCACCAAGAGCACGTGCATGTATCGTGGTAGACATTGAGCTATATACTGACATGACATATTTTCTTCATGATTCAACGTTCAATCAAAATTTTTAATTGCCGGCGCGAGTTTCGCAAACAACCTAGTTGATTTAAATATCACGTCCATTCTCGCAAGTATTTTACGAAAAAAGGAGGGGACTATACTCACATTTTTGTAAAATAGCACATGATCTTATTTCAAAATTTATCTCATATATTATATATATAATTAATATATATAATTAATATAAATATATAATTAATATATATTTATATATTAGTTGTAGAAAGGCGTCAAAAATTGTTGCATTTCTAGTATTTTCTAACAATCAGATTTTTTAACGAAAATAATAACCTGCGTTATTCCATTAAACGTCCTTCAAACAATCCAATAACAAAGTTTAATGAAAAGCGATGGAGTCATTTTCTTTAAATTTGAAAGTGGTCCGGAATCGTACTGTAAAGTACCCCCAAATTTTTGTAGATTTCGAAAAATTTCAATTGAAACATAGCCAACAATAAGAAATTATAAAAATAAGGTTTTTCAAAAAATGGCTCCAATTTGTCTTCAAGTCGTTTTACGAATAGTGTATTATCTGTATTCTATTAGATATTATAAACCACATATTGCTGTATTAGTTTGATTTTTCCAAAAGAGCTCAATATTTTTTTAATATCTCACGTCCCTAAATTTGACATTACAGACGTATTTTATTGTTTAAAGTGTTTGTTAACACATAAATTACAAAGTATCTCAACGTACGATTTTTGAATGATAGATATGTTTTTGAGTATATGACAACTAAAAATGGCAAGTTTTCGGCCACGTTCGAACCCAATTTTCTTAAAAACTTTGGGAAACTTTATTGAAATTCTCCACAGTGGAAAAGTGTTTAGTTCTCTCCGATATTCTGAGAGCTCGATTTTGACCAAGATATCTGGTGGCTTAAAACTTGAAAAATGTTGAAAAATGGTGTTTTTTAATGAGAATAAAAAAATTTATATTGCACAAAAACGAAAAGTAAATCATCGCGTCAGTTGGAAAGTTTGTCAGTTCGAAAGTACTTATTTTGTCTTATAAGAATTTGTCACTTTTCGTTTAATATTACCGTTTAAGTGAAAGTATTGTAATATCTCGTTTAAGAATTTGCATCCGGTATACGTTGGTAACCTTGACAAGAATTTGTAATTAACAATTGTTTGTTTTAATTTGTTTAAATGGCATCTTTTTGGACAAAATTTATTTTTAAATATGGGATTATTGTTTTCGATCAGATGACCAAAATCGCTAAATATAGCTGGTTTGAGTCCCGCCTCTAGCATGGGTTTGAGTACGTCTGAATATGTGTTGCCATTTCACACGTCATTATCATCATCACTTCATCTTCAATACTGACAGCATTGAAGCTAACAACCCAATGCTAGCAGTATTGTTGGTTGCAGCTAACAAACTTGGGGAATGAAAAACGGATGTAGCCAAATAGTGATACCGTGATAAAACTACATGAATCCGACCGTGAGATAACACTAGTATATTACTGAGCCAAGATAAATCCCAGGTTATGCAAGGTTATGCATTTACCCGCGTGCTCGCTTAATTAAAGTGAGCTTATTCGCGGGCAAAAAACGGATTAATATGTCGACTATTGTTAGAAAAGTAGTGTCAAAACACAATACCCAAAAACTGAACATTTCTTTTTTTCAATTTTATTCATTCGGATGGTTCTAACTTCACATTTAGGTTAAATTCATTTAACTAACGTCTTCTAATTTTTTCTTTAAACCTTTGTTAGAGATTGTGCTAAATATTCTGTATCAGATGATATTAACGCCATTTTCCTCTATTATTTGGTTGTGGTTTTTAAAAAAATTTGTTTAATTGCTTCGGTGTCTCTCTTACGCTGTTAATATTTATATTCGAGGCGAGGTGTCCACAATATCATGTTGATGAGCATATGTGCTGTAATTGAAGTCATAAAGTTTATCGAAATGACAGTTTTCTCTAAACATTAAGTCAGCTTGCCGCCTTTTCAGAAACACTCAAACGCGGTTTCTTCAAAAAAAGCTCCATTTGTTTTCTTAAAATATTTCTTATTGGTAGTGCTAATTACACTGTTTAAGTTGACATAAAAATAAATTTGCTCTATAATCTATTTCCATAAACTTCATTAATGTAATTGCATAAATATAGCTTCTTCTAGCTGTCCGTTGAGTGAGCAGACAAAAATGTATAATACCTTTAACGGAATGTTATATCGATTGCTGATAATAGTCGACATGACACACAATTGGCAGGGTCAGTGGCCGAAATGTTGTTAGGTACATTTTGTAACACTACCGATTACCTGTGGAATCGATTAGCGACCCTGCCACTAGCTCAGATCGGTGATGGAAGGAACTGTTACACAGTACAAGAGAAACACAACAAAAATAAACACTTGTTCACTGGTAAAATGATTCACTTTATTCCTGGGCAAAAAATAAACAAAATTGCACCAGGGAAATTACAATTTTTACACTAACAATGGAAAAGGAAAAATTAAAGAGAAAAGAAAATTAGGCATGTTAGTAATTATAGAAAAAGACTTATGACTAGGAAGAAGGTCAACTTATTACAACTAATATTTACATGAGTTACAGGATGATAATTTAACGTGCCCAAGCACATTACTGCGTTACATAAGTCTTGTGGGTGAATGCCCCTCGGGTCATTCAACCTCGTAGGGTCCTTTGTGTGCCCAGGCGGGCCCTCGGATGGCGTCTGGAAGGGGGGCGGCGGCCTTGGGCGAGGACGCGACCGCGGCCGTCCCTCACGCCCTCTCGGCGCGTGGCGTCAGCTGGGCGATCCTCTGGTTATTCAACCAGGGGAGGCGATGTCCGGGCGAACTGGCCGCGATGTCTAGGCGACTAGAAGTTCTTGAAGATCGTCGGGATTTTTCTCCCGACCTCAGGCGCGGAGTAAACAACAATGCGTCCCTCTAATTCTTATGACAGTCTTTCGCATAGTCCGGTTTCAGAAAATCAAGAAATCCGTCACGAATAATTCAAATTCCAGAGAAGTTCCTCTATTTTACTACAGTCGACTCAATGCTCGAGCCCGCACTGTAAAATTCTAAGTCCGGCAGAGATAAACTTGCCCCTGACCGAATAAATATCTCCCTCCAAGAGAAGCTTTTCTCCCGACCTCTGGTAGACCGAAGCTCAAAATTACTTCTGATATTCTCTCCGTCGAAAAAATTCTAAGTCCGGTAGAGGTGAACTTGCCTCTAACCGCACAATATTCCCCCCAAGAGAAACTTCTGCCCCGACTGTTCCGTCTAGAATTCAAATCCCTTCTGCCGTTCTCTCCGTCGAAATCGCTCCAAGTTAACTCTCCCCCCCACCCCAATTTCTGACGTGCTCTAGTTCCCTTTAATAGCAGTGTCGCTATTGGTCAGAAGTTGTGTCGCAGTGAAATATTTTAACCCAATCGCAGCGTGAGAAGCGAAGGAAACTTCCACTCCTTGTGCAGGCTGCGAGCATGCAGGGTTGTTCTCGAACCTTCTAGACTCTGGCCCTGGCTTGTGTAGGGGGGCGCGTTCGATGACGGAAGTATTGCTCTGGGCTCCCCCGAAAGTGGGTGGTCTCGAAATCTGCAGCCGGCTGTGAACACTTGCACAGTGTCTGTCAACGGCAGTCCTCCAAACGGCCTGCTTAATGGGGAGGAGGCGGTAATGGCCTCCCGCGATAAGTGAGGTTGCACGTGCAACGCAGTGTTTACATCCCCAGTCGAACTCCGGGCTACAGCTGAATCTGTTTACATTCTCCCAACTGCCCCTCAGCCTTATAAAATTTTGTATGACGAAATCGGTTTCGCCACAATTTCATATAATAATTTGTTTTTTTTTTCATACTGTCGAACCACAAGTTATAATGTGAAATTTCGGTTCATAATATACTTTGAAAACGAGCACATATTTACCCTGTAATGAATGTTCATTTAAAACCAATCAAAAGCCGTTCGAATTTATTGACAGGTCACAGTTAGCCTAGCGATAACTGACGAAACGAAAATCATCCTATACTTCACATCCGTCTTTAAAAGATGTCTTATAATTATATCTGATTTAATTTTAAACAATTGCAAATGACATATTTCTGCCATTGAAAAGAAAGATCAGTTTATACATACGTTAAACGATGGGTTTTCTTATATGAATCATTTTATCCCTTGTATGCAATTCGATTTTTTTAATGTAATGTATAGTACTGAGAAAGAGTAACCATTGTAATATTACGAAGAGTTGACATTAAATTGCACCCAAAATCAAACACTCCCTTTCATGTAACCGTTAAAATTATTCGTCTTTTTAATTTAATTTTACCTATATTTCTGGTTTCTGTGTGTTTCTAACCAGTGTGGAGTGACCCAATATAACTAAATCTTCAAAAATGTAATTGAAAGTTCCGAAAGATCACATTTGTAGAACGCAGTTAAAGAAAACTATTTTCTAGCCGAGATCACTAAGGCAGGGCTCGGGTGTGGTTGAATTTATGTTCTTCCTTTCACCCACTAATCATTACAATATTACTTCATTCAGTATGCAGATACCCCTAACGTTAAATAGATGTTGGTCGCTAATAAAGGCGTTGTTAAAGTAACCTTAAAAATTCAAACAAAAAATCCTAACTCCGGCCCCATAGCCTCCCTTTATTTCCCCATCTGTCCCACAAAACTCTGGCCCTCAAGAATCTCTCATATTCCCACAATATTTGTGTCCCTTTGGGTTCCCCCAAGTAGCTTTTAAAGTTTTAAGACATCGTTTCCCTGCTATTCGTGATTATAATATTGTACCTTTTAGCTCAGTCGGGTCGCTAGTTCATTCCTATAATGAATGGATGTGGATGGAAGAGAAGGAAAGTTATGGAATTATCTATTAATTCATTTCATTAATGAGGCAAAAATTGATTTATTCTTAACAACATTATCTGCCTGGTAAGTTACACGCCGCAAGAGAGCGATAAAGACTGTCTACAAACTTTACGCTATGAGCTCATGGTTCTAATTGCTAGGAAGAAACATCTTAACACTAACATTGGGGTTTTGTCTACAATAATTCGTGCATTGTTACGTAATAAAAATCTGCCTGGGCGCGGCAACGCTGAAACTTTCGCCGGAATACCCTGCGAGGGAATACCGTGACATAATCAGGTGGAGAGAGTTCATGTTCGGTTAAATACCAGATTATCACCGTTGGTTGTCGGCGCCTGCGCTGACCGGCTGGATGGCTGTCCTAATCTTGTAATTCACCTTCGCTTTGCCGAGGACTGATCAAGTGATATACTTATGTTGGTAGTAGTTAGGAGGTCAGAGATTATTATTAGAACATCTACGATCTATTTATTCTCATTATGTCAGCGATATTAGTTTAGTTAGTAAAATTGGTAATCAATGAGTTGTATATACTTGGCTCGACAGCCCGCCGGCGACGTCCGACAGTTCTCAGGCCAGCCGGCGACGTCCCTGCTTCGCGGCAATGGGTTAAAGGAGCACGTGTGGTTAGCACGTAGATTTCCCCATACCGTTTTCCAGTCATCTCAATGTAAGACGTGGAATTCATTTAACAAAATGGAAAATATATTTTGTTGAATGAGCCCAACGAAATTAGCAAAAAAATCATCTTGTGAGATAAGGGTCACAATATAATATAATTCTAACGGTTCCCCCACCTAGTGTACTTTAGATGTCTGATTGTGAGTCGCGGACGAATAATCAATACGAACTTTGAACATATCTCGGGACAGTGGGATCCTTGTGGTGAAAAAGAACATCCCAACATAAAGATAGAAATACACAAAAATTTGTTCATGTATTCTTGACTCATTCTTTTAATATACTTTATAATACAAAATGAAGAAATAAATTGTACATATTGTTTGAATCACGAATTTTCATAAATTCTGCAACGTTGAAATACGTAATTCATGTGAAAAAACACTTCTTGTTTTCATAGCTGCGAGTACAGTCGTTACGTTTGATCATTAGCGTCACAGGCTGCTCTAAATGATTTTAATTAAATTAAACAACGAGAAAATATCTTACACTTGTGAGCTCTCAAAAATTTAAACCAATGAATTCAGATAGTATTTAACATGTTTATCATAACCCCAATCACACTCAATCAAATCACGTCATAAATTAGTCATTATTAGTAATCAAATCACGTCAAACTAGCATTAAATAATCTATTCAAGAATATCTCTCAGTTCTTAATTAAGGTATCTACTTTTGCATAACAAATTCTAATTCAAGGTTAGCGTTCTTACACAGCTTGCATCTATCAAGAAACATTCCCCGTTTCTCAAATTTAATCCTCACGTCGCCTGTTCTGAATTCGGAGCACCACGGCGTTGAGAACGGCGACCTCACGCCGCTAGAACGCTCCACCGCCCCTCCAATAGGTTTCGCCTCGTTACCTTCCTCGGCGGTAGCTCAGCTGTCGCGTGGCGGGAGGCGGCCTCGTCCGGCCTCGGCAGCGTTCGCCCGCGCCACCCGGCGTTGCGTCCGCCCGACCGACTCGTTCGCAGTGTCCTCCGCCTCCGCCTCGCGACCCGTTCCTTAACGTCTTCCTAGTGCTTCTCTCTTGAGAGGTCCCGTCCACGTCTGCTTCTCTCTTCTCCTCGTTCGCAGCCTGCACGCCCGCTGTGCGAAAGTCTCATGCACAACGTTTATGAGTTTGCTTCGTTCTCTGTGTAGTTCTGGTGTAGCTACAGCGCTTTCTGCTCTCCACCACTTTACACGTAATTGATACATCGTACTAGGTTTCTCCTCAAAGCAAATAGTCTCTGACTCCGTAGCCTACGTAAATATTGGAAAATTGTAATTTTTTAGAGGCACCTTCCTACGATTATAATATTGCATGTATTACTTTATATTGATACTATATTAATTCTTCATTTTAAGACTTTTTCTATAATAAAACCTTTACGTAAAGATGGATTTTTAAATAAGTTTATGCTCAATTTTTTTAAAATATGAATAGATTTCGAAAATAGATTTCAAAAATTCTCATTTCCTGTAAATTCTCTGAATTTTTGAAAATGCTAATTTAAAAATAATGCGAGAAAGTATGTGCTATTTACCACCACTAGTTCCTTAAACATAACAAAAAATTTTAAAAACCCAAAAACACTAATGTCTCATTTCTCAATAACACGTTTCTTTTTACATAATACGACTTTCTACTGCAAAGGAACAGTTTGGAATTTAATTACAAATATGTTTTGATTAAGCGCCCTCGGAAATACTTTCCGTAATTACATATTTCCAAATACTCCGCTTCATTTTGGAGCTGCCTTAATTAATATTCAAATGTCATAATTTTTTCATACTAAGTCAATTATAACTTAATAATACTAATGATAATAATGATGATAATAATAATAATAATAATAGTAATAATAATAATAACGTATATATTAATGGCGAGGCCATTACTCGTAGATACGCCTAACAACTACGCCTAACCACTGAATATGCAATCATACCGAGTAGGATCATCTAAGAGGGTAAGGGCGACCTGTTGTACGCGCGGGACAGCAAAACTAGGGACCATCCCGTTATAGGATTTGAGCTATTGAAAAAGAAAAAAAACATAAAATCTCGACCAGAATGGCGACATGATATTTGGAATCAGCGATCTCAAGAACCACATATATGTATACGATTCTACGCAATTCTTTTTAAATGTGTCATTCCGCCATTTTGAATCGGTTATTTTGAATTCTTAAATATCATTGTGATATTCGAGTTCAGCAACTTCAAAACCCATTTGACACCTATTTCTATGTAAATCCATTTGCATTTATGGCCAGCTTTTTTCTCGTTTTTTTCGAGAGTGCGGCTAAAGCCAAAACATCGAAAGATGCTATTGCAATAAACAATATTGTTTTCAATGACATCTCGCTTGATTATTCCTTTAACGTATTTGTAAATAGACTATGTATTATATTTATATTTGTTACAGAAATAAAAATACAATTGTGTGTTTAAAATGGCTAACATCACTCGACAAACATTTCTAGTGCGTCGCGTCACCATTGTGTACGATCGTGACGCCAGTCTAATTATTTGTAGATTCTTGTATAATTTTTCATTTTCATATTTAGCAGTGCTACTATTGATTATTGTATCTTCATGTCCGGGACGTTTCTCTTGTTTACTTTCGGTTGGCATTTTTTGCATCTATTGATAATTATTGTCAAGTAAATTGTGTTTGTGTGTGAAAAAAGACATTTTTAGACCGATCTATTGATTAGTTCATTTTAGTCCATCTATTGATAATCATCGTCAAGTATTTTCTGTTTATGCGTGGTGCAAACATTTTTAGTCCTTGCGATTTTCGATAGTACACGAAAAATAAACAGTAATGATAATATTGTGGCTTGTATCTACGCCGAGAGCCGACACATTTGATTGCAATGAATTTCACAGCAGTTTGTATCAATTACTCTTCAGAATGCCTGGTGAGATAAGTTAGATTTATTATCGTCTGACTTCTTAAAACATTATATCTGTGTTCAATAAATAAAAATACTAATTTTAACTCTCACTTTCTTACTGATACCTTAAAAAAACATGTGCCCATAAAGCCTTTCGGTATGAAAAATTAGGACTCTCAGATGTAAAACTATCTGTTCGTTCTCTTGAAGACATTTAGGTTTATTTTAAGTACTTGTATTCTTCGACGAACTTCACCATGGTTGATGGGACAAATGCAAAGTCGCAGGAGGAGTTTCTCCGCAGTTGCAACATTCGGGAGAGAGTGCTATCAACAAAAAGTATAATGGATTTTTTTGGTATGAAGACAGAGGCAGCACCCCACTGTCCGAAAAACTTTCGCGGGTAGGGTATTGACATTTTACGTTATTAAAGAAATAATACGGTGAAAAAAAGTTTTATTCTTTTATACAATTAATAGTAATGTTTTTTAAAAATAAGATGGTATTAAACGTAACATTTTTTCGAGCATTTCCGAGGACAAATTGATACTAAACTGCTGTAGAATTCATCCCAACCGAAAATATTTCCTCTCAGCCTAGTAGTTGTGCAGTATGAATCATGCCATTGTCACCACTGTTTTTCTCGGGGTTCGGGATAAATCCATCCTAACTTAAAATTTTGTACCACACGCACTCACATACTATTCGACGAAAGTTCACTTTCGTTGTAAACAACGTGTAATAAAATAGCACGGAGAAAGATAGAAAAGTATTGGTGCGAAGTCAACCTAACCTCTTTTACGTATTCCCGAATTATGAAAATGAAAAATTATGCACGAGACTAAATTTATTATTAAACATTGTTTTTCTATAGCAACTATTCAATTTTATCTTTAAACTATTTACAATTAATTATTTACATCCTCCGTTCACGTTTAGGAGCAGCTATTGGTAATCAGCAGATGTACAAAATGGTCGCGTGTCTGACTAGCGGCAAGCCCGAAAATACCACACTTACCCTTAGTAACTCGCGCTGTCTTGTCACACAAATATCCGAACGGTGTACTTTGCTCGGCAAGACTATTTTTTTTGAAATTAACTCTGTAAGGTCTGAATCATATTTTAATATATTTTTTTCTAACATCTGCTTTATTTGCAATTTGTTCTACTCGAACATTCGGCAAATACAATTGTATATTTTAATATAATTTTTAATTTACTTTCTTTGAAATGTATGCATCTTACAGTTTTAATATTTTAATAATAAATTGAGCATATTAGGCTTAAGGATTTTTGCATTTGATAACTTTAAGAATATATCCGTGGCATGCAAATTTCAATTAATAATCACTGTAGTAATAATTGGAGTAGTGTGTTTTTTGTTCTTCCGCAAATGTGGCAGTGATTTCTTAACTTTTTTGGTGTTCATTCTTGACACGATTTCCAGTTTTTGTAAATTTGCGGAAAAATCTCTGTTATATTTCACGTTTCAACTTTGTTGTTACCAATGAAAACATCTCTACACTCTTAATCTTTAATTTATTAATCACTAGCATTATCAAGGTAAGTACAAGTGTCATGTTCTCTCTCGGCCACTAAAAGTTTTTGCTCAGAATCACTTGCAGCATCGTAAAACTCATCTTCTAACCCTTCCTCATGAAATGATTCAAATATCTGGTTTTGCGATAAACTGTTTATCTCTGCATTATTCGTATTGTAAAACATCATAAATAATTTGAATTGCATTAATAATAAAAAAATGTGATAATTAAAGGAAAATGAAATGCTATATTGGTATCAGTGCGGCGTATAAAGTACGCTACCAGCACTTTCGAAAGAAAGTACAATCGTCTCTCCACTGCAGGAAATCGTAAGCAGCTGCGAAGTTAGGTGAATTGTCAGAGAGCTCGCTGATGTTATCTGACGCCTAAAACAATAGTAGTTCCTGTGGCGAACTAAGTCCGCCAGCGCGAGTTACTGAGGGTTAAGGTCCTCTGCAACGCAACGCCGGCAAGAACCGCCTGCCCCGCCGCCTGCTTCCCCAGAGAATCTCGAAGCATCCATTTCGATCACAATCGAAGGAGGTCTCGTGCAATGGAGGAAGCTGCGAAGTCAAACGGCGTCCTGTTCTTCCAAAGTCCGCCCCAGGCCCTGAGGTCCCTCCTGGCGCCGGCCGCGAGCAGCGCGCGCACCGCTTGCTCATTGTTTCTCTGCGCCGCCTTGTGCAGAGGAGTTTGTCCGTATATATCCCTCGCGTTCACGTCGGCGCCCGCGCCCAGAAGCAGCTCCACGCAATGACCGCTGCGGTCGCTCCTCGCAGCCTTGTGCAGAGGAGTTTGTCCGTATATATCCCTCGCGTTGACGTCGGAGCCTGCGCGCACCAGCAGCTCCACGCACCGACCACTGCGGTCCCAACACGTGGCCAAGTGTATCGCGGAAGACCCATTAAAGTCGACAGCGTTCACGTCGGCGCAACGTTGCAGAAGGAGCGACACCACGTCCACCTTCCCTTTCCGGGCTGCTATACGCAGAGGAGTGGAACCATATTGATTAGTGTATTTGACGTCAGCCCCGGAGTCTATGAGTCGTCGTACGTCACTAAGTCTTCCTTCATCTGCCGCCTTACACAACTGCTCTCCCAGAGGAGAGGGAGAGGTTCGTGCCTCCTCCATCTGTATCTTCGCCTCGTGGACCCGGAGCTCCACCCGCTGCCTCTTGCGTTCCCCCTCACCGCCCGCTGCCGCCTCTCCCGTCGTCGGTGCTTCGCGGGGAGGAGACGTAGTAGTTTCAATCGGCGTCTTGCCATTCCAACCTCCTCCCCAAGGCTTTAGGTCCCTCCTGGCGCCGGCCGCGAACAGCGCGCGCACCGCTTCCTCATTGTCAGTCTGCTCCGCCCAGTGCAGAGGAGTCTCTCCATCTATATTCCTCGCGTTGACGTCGGCGCCCGCGCGCACCAGCAGCTCCACGCATCCGCAGGTTAACGCAGCCATGTGCAACGCGGAATGTCCATAGATATCCACGGCGTTTACACTGGCGCCTCGTTGCAGGAAGAGCGACACCATGTCCGCATGTGCATTCATAGCTGCTCGAAGTAGAGGGGTTAAACCACTTTGGTCAGTGTAGTTGACGTCGGCCCCGGAGTCTATGAGACATTGTACGTCGCTAAGATTTCCTTCGTCTACCGCATCACACAACTGCTCTCCTTGAAGAGAGGGAGAGCTTCGTGCCCTCTGACACCTTAACTTCGCCTCCCGCACCCGGAGCTCCACCCGCCGCCTCTCGCGTTCTTCCTCGTCGGCCGCTGCGCCCTGGCGGCCGGCGCGGGAGGGAGTGGAGGTGGAGGAGGACGAGGAGGAGGGCTCCTCCCCACAGCCCGCTGCTACCCCTCCCGTCATCGGTGCTTCGCGCGGGCTGGCGGCGGAGGTGGAGGCGGCGGTGGCAAGGGACGCACTAGTAGATTGGGGCTCCTCCAGTTGGCGCAACAGAGCACCAATGCCAGGCATGACCATCTGCACCGCTCTTGGCAGAGAGACTGCTACCTCATTCACGCGGGCTTCTAGACGCTGCATACTTCCTTCCCTTGCACATTCCTCCGGCTCCGTCCTCCTCTCTTCCACAGCCATCACTCTCTCCCCGGTTTCGTGAAGTCGCTGCTGCAGGGTGCGGATGGCGTCGTCCTTCTCCTGCAGCTTACCATCCATCTCGCGCAATTGTTCCTCCTGCAGGCGCAGGGCCTCCTGAGACCTTCGCTCCGCCTTTTGTCTCTGCTGGCACAGGGCCTCCTGCATCCTCCGCTCAGCCTCCTGGACCTCGCGCTCCGCCTCCTGCTTCTGCAGGCGCAGGGCCTCCAGTAGCTGCGCCATTTTCTGCGCCACCAGCTGGAAGGCGTCGCCGACGGCGTCCGCGCCATCTTCTGCACCATTCTCTCCAGACCTTCCGGGACTCACCATAGCTTTCTTTGGGCTTCTGAAACTCGTGAAATAAAACACATTGCTATATGCAGAGTTCAAAAGAAGAAATTATCTTGGTTTGAGAAATGTACACTCACGAAGAAGGAATTGTAATTTCGAATTCATTTGATATTATTATGTTGAATTTTAATCCGTAAATGTAGAATGAAATCATTTATAATTCGTTAATGAGAAACTGGCACACTAAAACTTCGAATCGTTAAGCCAAATACTTCTTAAATTTTCGATAGTTTCCTCTTCTTTTTTTAAAACAATCACAACTAGAAGTGTTAAAACAGCGCGTACTTTCTCGCAAAATTACGAGAAATGTACTCAAAAGTTCACTCTATTACAAATGCTCCGAAGTGCTACACAAAACTGGATGTATTATGTCCTAAAAAACATACTAAAATATATGCGAGCAGGTGTTTGTTTTTGAAATTGGTTTGCTCTACATGATTTGTGTCCTTGATATACGTTGAACAAGGATTATTCCAAATGCAGTTTCAGGGATTTGTTTAAAACGTTGGAGCCTATATTCTATGTGTGATTCAACATCAACCACAGACAAAAGTCTCACACATATTTGGTTAAGGAGTTCTGGACACACCCTCTGGACACAATCTACGCAGTACTGTCGAGTGCTCTTGTTTCGTTGACGTCGACTGATAACTACGTCCCACCTCACCCTTTGATGACCTCGCGGCCCCCTCAGTCCCTTCTCGGATTCCCTTCGATTGTTCTTTCCATTCGTGATTTCATGAGGGACAAAGCGAGACTTTTTAGATATCGCGTCTTAGTCAAACTTTCTCTACTGTTGTTCTCCGCATAAACATTGCACAGCATTGATGGCAGCGATATTCATGCTGTGCGTCTAGGTCAGAGACTGAAACGTAAGTGGTCGCGTGGATGGCTATTGGAAATCAAGAGGTTTCCTGGGCTTATCGCTTGTGCATCAGTTATCACTTGAGATATATTTTGCTACAATTCAAGGGTAGTGGGCCCTCTACGAAAGGGTCTACGAGTTTCTTTGACTTTCGAGATTTGCATATGTTTGCAATTGATTTTGCCTCGATATATACTTCATACGTTTATCGTTGCGATAATGTTGATCAAAATTGCTAATTCTCTAGAATCATCGTGGGCAAAACCAGGCGGTATCCAAGGAAACGAAAACCATTTTTTCACAATATGGGAGAAATGAAATTATGTAAAATTATTAATGGCTCTAAAGTGTTGAAAACACACGTTCTATTTTTTTCCGTTCCCGCAACACCCCAGATTGGCTAGCATGTTTGTGCTTACAGAAAGATCTGTGTTACTCTACAACTGAGAAGAAAGCTAAATAACAAGCAAAACACTTAGCTCTTAGAATGAGAATTCGACCTTATTTAGAGAAGATAACTGTAGGTAAAAGTACCGAAACACAATTTTTTAATTTCTCTCAGATACCGTCGCAAAATACTTTGTGTATCGGTACTTCTAAGGGATATAAGTTTGTATTGCCGGAGTTTTCTTACTTGTTAGGTGAGATCCATTATCCCTCAATGGCTGTGAACTGTGGAGGTTTGAATTTATGTCCCAAAAATTCC
Source organism: Gryllus longicercus (assembly GCA_038098605.1). Lineage (NCBI taxonomy): Eukaryota > Metazoa > Arthropoda > Insecta > Orthoptera > Gryllidae > Gryllus > Gryllus longicercus. The sequence continues at coordinate 194,481 of JAZDUA010000486.1, read as the reverse complement.
ATTTTTTCCCCTCCAAACACTTCTTGAACTAGGACAAATTATATCAGGTCGTGTACGACCGATTTTCAAGCAACGTGTTCTTAAACCTTGCCTGAAAACGTTTACGTTGATAACCAAAAGACACAGCTGCGTTCAAAAAAATTAAAAGTAAATTCGATAACAATAATTTACGAAATCAAATTTTAGAGTATATGTTCTTTGTGTAGTTTATAGGTGCAGATCCTGACGTACTATACTTTACTAGAAGCACACTCTCCCCGCCCAGCTTCCTGTACCTCAATTCTTCCGCATAATCTTGCAGTCACCAGCTAAAGAGGGCGTTGGCAGAGAGTGCGGATAACGCCCATCCTAAAAATATTGATCATTTTTTAGGAGAGGTTGAAATTATATTCCTTCTCAAAACAAGCGCTATTGGTGTGTACAAATTAGAAGAGACGTTTTAGTGCAAGATGTATACGTGCTGCAACGTTTCCCGAGATTTATTTTTCTAACGTGAGCGCCACCCTTTAGTCCTTAGGAGCCACCAAAAAGAGCCAAAGAAAATCTGTCAAAGGGAACAGTTTTGCAATTAGGATGAGTCTAGAACTATATTTGCGAAATAAGTTAAACACGAAAAGCGATCCTCGGTGTTTCGTAAAATTACGCGCAAGCATCCCCGTAGAATCATAACACATTGTGTGATTGCATTCTTACTGAGTGAGTTTAATTGGCTTTACTTTAAGCACTAAGCACACTACTTCATGTGCGATAGGAACGTATACATAACTACAACATTCGCCGTAGTCACAATATTCATCAGATGACAGTATTAACAGCTCACTACAAAATAATCATATATAATTCATGTAAATTATTTTACAACACCTTGCCAGATGACATTAAACGATTAAATTAAATACAAAAGTTATCGATACAAAAATATAAATAAATAAACAAATAAATTAATAAATAATAAAATAATTAATAATAAAATAAATAAATAAGTTAATTAATTAAAAAATAAATAAATATATAAATTCAAAAATAAATAAATTAAAAAATTAAAAAATAAATATATAAATAATAAAATAACGTTCCATTAAGCTGATCTTTCGATATAATATTGATTTTCTGTTTTTTCGAGATTTTGAGTCCATAACGAATAGAGTGATATGTTTTGTAACTAGAAGTAGTGGTAGTTTACCTGCCAGAACGTAGCGAGTGTAGAGACCCAACTTCTTCGGCTGTTGGATATTGGAGCAGACGAAATGCAACGGCGTGTCACACGAAATGAGAGATCGGTTGCTTATATAAGTTGCCAGGTGCGACGTGTAATCTCCTGAGACAGCGGTCAAGTGTGCTCGAGTCGGGCCCTGATAGGCCCTCGCCGTTCCACTGATGGATATGTCGCCTTGCACCTTGGCCACCACAAGCACGGGCATGGGTCGTGCTAGACTTTGAGTTATACATTGACATGATATATTTTATTCATGAATCAACATTCAATCACATTTTTTTAATGCCAGCGCGAGTTTTGTATAAAACCTAGTGATTCTAAACCATCACTTACTTTCTCGCCCGTATTTTTACGAAAAAAATAGGGGAGTATACTCACATTATTGACAAATTGCACATGATCGTATTTCAAAGTTTATCTTTCAGGAACAGATTTCGTTAAGAGAAAAACCTATATTTATATTTTAGTTATAGAAAAGCGTCGAAAAGTTTTGAATTTCTACAATTTTCGGAAAATCAGATTTTTCAAGGAAAATAATAACCTGCGTTATTCCCTTGAACGTCCTTCAAACAATCCAATAACAAAGTTTAATGAAAAACTGTAGATTCTATTTTTTTTCTTAATTTAGAAAGTGGTCCGGAAACGTCCTGTAAAGTACTCTTACTTACTAAGTTACTTACTTACTAAGTTACTTACTAAAGTAATTTTAGTAGTTTTTCAAAAATTTCGATCGAAATATGGGCGATAACAAAAATTATCAAAATAAGGTTGTTTCAAAAAACGACTCCAATTTGTCTTCAAACATTTTTACAAATAGTGTATTAACTGTTGTATATGATATATAATAAACCACATATTAGTTTGATTTTTCCAGCAGAGCTTAATTTTTGTAAATATCTTTCGTCCTTAATATTGACATTACAGACGTATTTCATTGTTCAAAGTGTTTATTTACACATAAGTTTCAAAGTATCTCAACATATGATTTCTGAATGATAGATATTTTTTGAATATATGACAATTAAAAATGGCAAATTTTCGGTCACGTTCGAACCAAATTTTCTCAAAAACTTTGGGGAACTCATTTGAAATTCTCCCCAATGGAAAAGTGTTTAATTCTCTCCGATATTCCGAGAGCTTGATTTCGACTAAGATATCTCGATCCTTAAATTTGAAAAATGTTTAAAAATGTAGGTGTTTTTAATGAGAATATAAAGTGTATATTGCACAAAAACGAAAAATAAATAATCGCGTTTGTTAGAATGTTCTTCAGTTCGAAATTTCATATTTTGTATTATAAGAGTTTGTCACATTTTTAAAAATATTACCGTTTATGTGAAAGTATTGTATTCCCTCATTTAAGAATTCGAAACTGGTATATGTTGGTAACCATAACAAGAATATATAATTATTAATCGTTTGTTTTAATTTTTTTTAATGGCATCATTTTAGACAAAATTTTATTTAATAAAGCGATAAATTTTCCGATCAGATGGCCCAGATCGCTAAATATAGCGGGTTCGAGTCCCGTCTCGAGCATGGGTTTGAGTACGTCTGTATATGTGTTGCCCTTTCACCCCTCATTATCAACATCATTTCATCTTAAATACTAACAGCATTGAAGCTAACAACCCAATGGTAACAGTAATGTTGCTTGCACCTAACATCGGATGTAGCCAAAAGCTGATACCATGATAAAACTACATGAATCCGACCGTGCGATAACACTACTATATTACTGAGCCAAGATAAATCCCAGGTTATGCAAGGTTATGCATTTACCTGCGTGCTCGCTTGGTCCATGTGGGCCTATTCGGAGGCAAAAATCAAACTATAATGTGGAATATTGTTTGAAAAGTAGTATCAATACCCAATACCCAAAAACTGATTTATTTCTTTTTTTCAATTTTTTTCATTCGAATAGTTCTAACTTCGCATTTAGTTTAATTTAATTTAACTAACGGCTTCTAATTATTTCTTTAAACGTTTGGTAAGGATGATGCTAAATATACTGTATCAGATGATGTTAACGCCATTTTCCTCTATTTTTGGGTTGTGGTTTTTTCAAAAATTTGTGTAATTTCTTTGTTATCCCTCTTACGCCGTTAATATTTATATTCGAGGCGATTTGTCTACAATATTATGTTGATGAGCAAATGTGTTTTAGTTGAAGTCATAAAGTTTATCAAAATGACAGTTTTCTCTAAAAAATTAACTCAAATTGCCGCATTTTCACAAACATCCAAAAGCCGTTTTTACAAAAATTGCTACAATTTTTTTCAAACATTTTGTACGGGTACTGCTAATTACACTGTTTGTTGACATAAAAATGAATTTGCTCTATAATCTATTTTCATAAACTACATTAATGTAAGTGTATAAATATAGCTTCTTCTAGCTGTCCGTTGAGCTAACATAGAAAAATTCATAATACCTATACGGAATGATATATCGATTGCGGATAATAGTTGCCACGACACAAAATCGGCAGGTCAGTGGCCGAATGGGGTCGAGTCGGAACCTGATTGGCCGAGGCCGTTAAGGTAATTAACATTTGAATTAGTACCTTGGCCACCAAAAGGACGTGCACTGGCCGTGATAATCGTTTAGTCCGGTACTGATGTAATGTATTCTTGACAGCATAACTCCCTCCTTCATGAATCTGTTATCACACATGAAAATAATACGCCAGATTGTACACATAAATTGGGACATCGTAATATCTGAACTTTTTGCAGCGCATGTAAATAAACCCTGAAACAAATACCAATTTTCAAGGAGAAAATAGACCTGTTCCACATTTTTCTTGTCTGTCACTGCCTTCCCAATGTCAAATGGGTTATTGTGTAAATTTCTTATAATAATTACATTTTTTTCATACTGACGAACCACAAGTTATAATGTGAAAGTTCGGTTCATAATATACATTGAAGACGAGCACATATTTACCCTGTTATGAATGTTCCCCTGAAACGAATCAAATGCCGTTCTTATTTATTGCCAGGTCACAATAAGCCCAGCGACAACGGACGAAACGGAAATTATCCTATACTTCACATCCGTCTTCAAGAGATGTCTTATAATAAAAACTGATTTAATTTTAAACAATTGCAAATGACGTATTTCCGCTATCGAAAATAGAGTCAAGTATATACATACGTTAAACGATGGGTTTTCATGGAAGAATCATTTTATCCCTTGTGTGCAATTCCATTTTTTTAATTTAATGTATAGTAGTGAGGAAGATATATATTACGAAGAGTTGAGATTAAATTTCACCCAAATACAAACACTCCCTTTCATGTAACCGTGAAAATCATTCGTCTTTTAATTTAATTTTACTTAAATTTATGGTTTCTGCGTGTTTCTAACCAGTGAGGAGTGATCTAACATTACTATATCTTCGAAAATCTAATTAAAAGTTCCGAAACATGACATTTGTAGAACGCTGTTCAAGAAAACTAAAATCTGGCCGAGATCGCTAAGGCAGCGCTCGGGTGTGGTTGAATTTAAGTTCGTCCTTTTACCCACTAATCATCACAATATTACTTAATCCAGTGTACAAATACCCCTTACGTTAAATAGATGGTGGTCGCTAATACCGGTGTTGTTACACATACCTTAAATAATCAAACAAAAAATACTAACTCCGGCCCCATACCCTCCCTTTATTTCCCCATATGTCCCACTAAACTCGGATCCTCATGTATCTCACCTGTTCCCACATTATGTTTGTCCCATTGGGTTCCCTAAAAGTGGCTTTTAAATTTTTAAGACAAATTTATTGTTTTTCTAATATCCGTGATTATAATGTACTCACATTATTGTGTCTTTTATGTTGTAGTCTGAACACTCCCTTTTTTTATCTTTTGAATGCATTAACAGGGAGTATTTCTCCACAAGTGCATTACTCTCGGGATTTTGGGTAGATGGAGACTAATAAATTGGTGATAAACGTCGTCTATCCTCGGTTCGTTGTGTATAGATTCATCAAGTACAGGTTTGTCCAGCTGGCGGCCACTTGTTGGGCCCGCGAAAGGTTATTAGTCAAAAGTGAAAGCGGCCAGGCCGAGCGAGAAAAGCGCGCCTAGCGCATGCGCCTTGATGGGGCAACGCCCCCTTTATGTACACTTTGGTTAAGTTTGGATTTTAGACTTTTGTTGTAAATTCAGAAATTCGACATAATCCGAATGTGTTTAGTCGCGTATGCATGGTAAGGCCCGTCATTAACAACGCTTCCCACCCCTTTGAGAGCAGGCGGGCGCGTGGTCGAGATCAACAATACAGCGAGAATCGCCCGAGTAATGTAAATACGACCTTCTTAAAGGTTTTAGTTATGACCCTTCAGGCCTTGCACGTTGGACACCCCTGTTCTAGTATATTCATCATACAAAGTAATGTACGAGTATTTTATAGGCGCAGATTGTAGATTATAGAATTATAGATTCATAATAGGAAGGATACGTTACAAACACGTAATATACTGATGTTGGTAGTAGTCAGAAGGTCAGAGATAATTATTAGAACATTTATGTTCAGTTTATTCTCATATCTTTTATATTAGTTTAGTTGTTAGACTTAACAAAAGAGTGCAGACGGGTAGAGAAACGCGAGACGGCACAGAAAGGCGGCGACTAGCAGAAAAGGGTGGGGACGGGTAGAGAAAGGCGGGGAGGAGCAGAGAAGTGCGGGGACCGGCTAAGAAAGACGCCGACGTGTACAAAAAGGTAGGGACGGGAAGAGAAAGGCTGGGACGGAAAGAAAAAGGCAGGGACGGAGAGAAAAATGCGGAGACGGGAGGAGAACGGCGGGAAGCAGAAATGTTTTTATTTTTAAATGTGCCTGTCGCCCATTTTCAATCGGTTATTTTGAATTTTGAAATAACATTTTGATATTCTCATTCAGCAACTTCAAAAACCATTTGCTACCTATTTCTATGTAAATTCACTCGCATTTGCTTTTATGGCCAGCTTTTTTGTTGTTTTGTACCAGAGTACGGTTTTGGCCAAGCTGCTATTGTGAAAAACAATATTTTTTTATGACAACTCGCGTAATTATTCATGTAACGTATTTGTAATTGCCAATTTTATTATATTTATATTTGTTACAGTAATAAAAATAAAATTGTGTGTTTAAAATGGCTAACATCACTCGACTACCTTTTCTACGGCCTCACCATTCTGTATGATTGTGACGCCAATCTAATAAAATGTAGATACTTGTATAATTTTTCATTTTTAGATTTGGCAACGCTATAATTGATTATTGGGTCTTAATGTCCGGGAATTCTCTCTTGTTTACTGTCAGTTGACATTTGTTGCATCAATTGATAATTATTGCCAAGTATATTGAGATTATGTGTGATTTTAGTCCTATCTATTGATTAGTTCATTTTAGTCCATCTATCGATATATATCGTCACGTATTTTCTGTTTATGGGTTATGCAAACATTTTTAGTCCTCGCGATTTTCGATAATACACGAAAAATAAACAGTAATGATAATATTATGGCTTTTACCTACGCCGAGAGCCCACACTTTGATTGCAATGAATTTCACAGCGGTGTGTATCAATTACTCTTCATAATGCCTGGTGAGATAAGTTATATTTACGATCGTCTGCCTTCTTAAAACATTATCTCTGTGTTCAATAAATGAAAATACTAATTCAAACTCTCACTTTCATACTGATATCTTAAAAACATGTGTCCATTAAGCTTTTCGGTATGAAGCTGTATAAATTTAAACAAACTTTATTGAATAATTGGGACTCTAAGATGTAAAATTATCTGTTCGTTCTGTGGAAGACATTTAGGTTTATTTTAAGTACTCGTGTTCCTCGACTAACTTCACCATGGTTGATGGGACAAATGCACAGTGCGCAGGAGGAGTTTCCCCGCAGTTGCAAAAGTCGGGTGAGAGTGCTATCAACAAAAAGTATGTTGGATTTTGTTGGTATCAATACACTAGGCAATACCCCCTCCCCAATGTCCGATTGGTGGGGGGAAGGGGTTAAGCAGCTGGGGGGCGGGGGCTGGGAGGCGGCACGCATGCGACGCTAGCGCCAAGGCGCCGTACGGCGGAGAGGGCGAAAGCGGCGGCGGTGGCAGCCCCTGACCTTGACGTATAAATTAGTACAGGCTTTACGGAAAAACGTTCGCGGGTATTGACATTTTAGGTTATTGAAGAAATAATTCAGTGAAAGGAGCTTTTCTTTCATTCAATAAATCGTAATGGTGTTTTACGAATCAGATTGTATTTAATGTAACATTTTCCGATGACTAATCGATACAAAACTGCTGGATAATTCATCCCAACCGGATGTATTGCCTCTCAGTCTAGCAGTTGTGCAGTATGAGTCATGCCATTGTCATCACTGTTTCTCTTGGGATACGAGATAAATCCACCTTAACTTAAAATTGTGTACCACACGTACCCAGATTCTATTCGACGATAATTCACTTTCATTGTAAACAACGTGTAATAAAATTCAACGAAGAAGGATAGAAAAGTATTGGTGCGGAAGTCAACGTAACCTCTTTTATTGCCAAATGATGAATGAAGGTTTGCTATATTATGAAAATGAAAAATCATGCAAGAATCTAAATTTATTAGTAAACATTGCTTTTCTATAGTAACTATTCAATATTTATCTTTAAACTACTTACAATTAATTATTTACATCTTTCGTTCACGTTTACGAGCAGCTATTGTTAATCAGCAGATGTACAAAATTTTCGTGTGTCTGACTAGCGGCAAGCCCAATAATACCACACTAACCCTTACTTACTCACGCGGTTTTGTCACTCAATAAACCGTTTGGTGTACTTTGCTCAGCAAGACTGTTTTTTGGAAAAATTAAAGGGCTGAATAATATTTGAATATAATTTTTAATTTATTTTCTTTGAAATGTATGCATATTACAGTATTATTATATTAATTATAAATTTAGCATATTAATCTTCAGAAGATTTTTTGCTTTTGATACCTTTAGGAATATATCCGTGGCATGCAAATTTCAGTAAGTAATGACTGTAGTAATAGTTTTTAGAGAAATTAACTCTGTAAGGTCTGAATAATATTTGAATATAATTTTCATTTCATTTTATTTGAAATGTATACATATTAAAATTTTAAATATTTAAAAATTAATTTGGTATATTATTTCCATTTGATGACTTAAACTGAAAGTTCCATTTCACGGACATAATCTTAATGATCACTGTAGTAATAATTGGAGTAGTGCGGTTTTTGTTCTTCCGCAAATGAGGCAGTAATTTCTGAACTTCGTTGGGGTTTATTCTTGATCACGACTTATAGTTTTTGGATATTTGCGGAAAAGCGCTGTTTTATTTTACGTTTCCACCGTGTTGTTGCCAATGAAAACATCTCTACACTCTAAATCTCTGCTTTATTATTCACTAGCAATTTTAAGTTCAGTACATGTTCTCTCTCCGCCACTATAACGTTTTCCTCAAAATCACTTCCAGCATCGCAAAACTCATCTTTAACGGTTCCTCATGAAATGAATCAAATATCTGGTTTTCCGATAAACTATTAATCCTCCATTACTCCTATTGTGAAACAAAAGAAATCAGTTGAATTACATCAATAAGAAAAAAATCAGTGATAATTAAAGGAAAATGAAGTTTTTTATTGATACCAGCGCGGCGTATTAAGTATGCTACTAGCACTTTCCCACGGAAGTACAATCGTCTCTTCACTGCAGTAAATCGTACGCAGCTGCAAGGTTAGGTGAAATGTCAGAGGCGCGCTGATGTTATCTGACGCCTAAAGCCATAATTGTTCCTGTGGCGAACAAAGTCAGCCAGCGCGAGTTACTGAGGGTTAAGGTCCTCTGCATCGCGACGGCGGCAAGAAGCGCCTGCCCCGCCGCCTGCTTCCCCAGAGAATCTCGAAGCATCCATTTCGATCACAATCGAAGGATATCTCGTGCAATGGAGGAGGCTGCGACGTCAAACGGCGTCCTGTTCTTCCACAAATCCCCCCATCCCCTGACGTCCCTCCTGGCGCCGGCCGCGAGCAGCGCGCGTACCGCTTCCTCGTTATTCAGCGCCGCGCTGTGCAGAGGGGTCACTCCATCTTCATCCCTCGCGTCGACGTCGGCGCCCGCGCGCACCAGCAGCTCCACGCACCGACCGCTGTGGTCGCTCGTCGCAGCGCTGTGCAGAGGAGTCTGTCCATGTTTATCCCTCGCGTTGACGTCGGCGCCCGCGCGCACCAGCAGCTCCACGCACCGACCGCTGTGGTCGCTCGTCGCAGCGCTGTGCAGAGGAGTCTGTCCATGTTTATCCCTCGCGTCGACGTCGGCGCCCGCGCGCACCAGCAGCTCCACGCACCGACCACTGCTGACGATCCTCGCAGCCCAGTGCAACGCGGAAGTCCCATCGCTGTCGACAGCGTTCACATCGGCGCCTCGTTGCAGAAGGAGCGACAACACGTCCGCGTGCCCATTGCTAGCTGCACTACGCAGAGGAGTGGAACCATATTGATCAGTGTAGTTGACGTCAGCCTCGGAGTCTATGAGACATCGTACGTCATTTAGTCTTCCTTTAACGCCCACCGCCCACAACAGCTCTCCCCGAGAGAAGGAAGAGGTTCGAGACCTCTCCTTCCACAACTCCACCTCCCGCACCCGGAGCACCTCCCGCCGAATCTCATGTTCTTCCTCGACTGCTGATGCGTCCTGGTGGCCGGCGCATAAATGAGTGGAGAAGGAGGAGGAGGAGGAGAGGGCCTCCCCCCTACCACCCGTTGGAACCCCTCCCGACGCCGGTGCTTCGCGGGCGCAGGCGGCGGTGGCAAGGGACGCACGTGCAGATTGAGGCACCTCCAGCTGGCGCAACAGAGCCTCAACGCGAGGCATGAACTTCTGCAAGGCGCTCTGAAGAGAGGCCTCTACTTCGTTCACACGGCGTTGTAGACGTTCCAAATCTCCTTCCCCTGCAGACCCCTCAGGAGTCGTCCGTCTTTCTTCGAGGGCGTTCACACACTCGTGGGTCTCTTGGAGTCGCTGCTGCAGAGCACAAATAGCGTCGTCCTTCTCCTGCAATTTTCGCTCCACCTCTACCAACCCCGCCGCTGCCCTCTCCTCCTGCAGGCGCAGGGCCTCCTGCATCCTCCTCTCAGCCTCCTGGACCTTGCGCTCCGCCTCCTGCTTCTGCAGGCGCAAGGCCTCCTGCATCCTCCGCTCAGCCTCTTGTTTATGTAGATGCAGGGCCTCCTGCACCCTGCGCTCCGCCTCCTGCTTCTGCAGGTTCAGTGCCTCCTGTAACTGCGCCATCCCCTGCACCAGCCCTTGCGCCACCAGCTGGAACGCGGCGCCGACGGCGTCTGCGCCATCTTGTGCACCATTCTCGCCAGCACTTCTGGGACTCGCCATACTTTTTTGGGCCTCTGAAACTCATAGAATAAAACATATGTTAACACACATAGCTATAGTTCATGATCCAGAGTTCAAAACAAATAATTAATATGGTTCGAGAATTGTTAATAATGATCTCACGAAAAAGTACGTGTAATGTCGAATTTATATGATATTATTATGTTGAATTTTGATGCGTAAATATATATTGATATCTTTTATAACTCGTAAATACGAAACTTGCACACTAAACGTTTTTCTCATTACGTCAAATACTTCTTAGATTCACAATGGATCAAATTGAGCTCAAGAAATAATAAGATTATTCGTTTCCCCTCATTATTTGAACATTCACAACTAGTGGTGCTAAAATAGTGCGTATTGTCTCGCCAGAACTTTCACGCAAAATTGCGAGAAATATACTCAAATTTTTGCTGCATTGCAATGCTATATAAAAATGCTACACAAAATTGGGTGTTCTATGCCTTCAAATAAATATCCAAAAATATTTGCGAGCAGATGTTTGTGTTACAAAGTGATGTGCCCTACGTATTATGTGCACTTGGTATACTTTGCACTATCATTATTAAATACAGCAGTTTACGCATTTGTTTAACAATTTGAAGCCTGTATTCAATATGATTCATATTGGAGCATATATTCTATATCTGATTCAATATCAACAACAGATGAACATCTCACACACATTTTCTTAACGTACTCTAGGCACACCCATTGGACACAATCTACGCAGTACTGCCGAGTGCTCTTGTTTCGTTGACGTCCACAGAAATAGCAACATCCCACCTTGCCCTTTGATGACTTCGCGGCCCCCTCAGTCGATTCTCGGATTCCCTTCGATTTTTCTTTTCATTCGTGATTTCATAAGAGACAAAGCGAGACATTAGAACTTGTCTCGTAGTCAAACTTTCTCCACTGTTGTTCTTCGCAAAAACATTCCCAGCATTGATGGCAGCGATATTCATGCTGTGCGCCTAGGTCAGAGACTGGAACGTGAGTGGTCGCGTGGATGGCTATTGGAGTTCAAGCGGATTCCAGCGCTTATCGCTCGTACGTCAGTTACCACTTGAGATATATTTTGCTATAATTCAAGGGCTGTGGGCCATCTACGAAAGGGACCTGAAGAGTTCATGCCAATACTTTGTCAATTCACTCTGTAAACAGCGAATGAATAATACTGGTTTACAATAGTGATCCACGAGGCCATTGAAGGGTTAAAACCCGAAAACATGATAAAAATATCATAATTTTACGAAAAGGTGAGATGGGAATACACGTCATTGCATTGGCAGGTCATTGCCTGACACAGTGCGTAAATTTTTTCATGTCGTTATCTTTTAATATCGATTTTGTTCATTACTAAATGTAATATTAAAATTCACATAAAATTCACAAACTATATGAACATTATTTCGAGATTTGCATATGTTTGAAAATGCTTTTGCCTCGGTATGTACTTCATACGTTCTTCGTTGCCATTGTAGCGTCTTTGCCGGGGCAAATAATTACAGACGTGAACGGCTGGTAAATATTTAGTATTTATTAGAATAAAGATACTCCTACACCATAACACTATATACAATATTTACAATTAAAGTTAACCGTTACAAGAGGGAACCTTCCCTGGTTACCACCACCGCTGGCCCGATAATTAATTACCATCCCCGGTGTGATGCACCAGTACCTTACGCGAGCATACATGCGAGTATGGCGCACCTGCCGTCACGACGTAGCACGCCGGCTTCAATTCCCCGCCTCGGTAGCCTATGCATTACAATGCAACGCCGCGCACAACCCTCACGACGCCCTACCGACGCGCTCAAACCTGAAGAATCAGAAGAATAGAAGAAAGCTCTTAAGTCGGAGTCCGCTTTTATACCCTCTGGGCAGGCTGACGGAAGCGCGTCACCCGCAGTGTCCGACGACGCTTTCCCGCCGGCTTCGGGGTTTCCAAACCTGCACCCACGACACGGCACTCCTTCCCAAGCCTTTGTGCAGCCCGGCGTCACTTCCGCCAGCGCTGTCCACATGGCTGATATAGTACGTTTGTGCTGGCGACAGATATGACGCCACACCATAATTTTGTCCAAAATTGCTAATTCTCTACAATCGTCGTGGCCGAAACAAAAGGTGTTCGTAACACACGAAAACCAACTCTTCACAATATGGCAGAAAAGCAATGATGTAAAATTATTAATGGCCCTTGAAAAGAATTGAAAACACACGTTCTAATTTTCTTCCGTTGCCGTAACACCCCAGTTTTGCCAGCATGGTTGTGCTCACAGAAACTTCTGTGTTACTCTAAAACCGGGAAGAGGTATAAAGAAGATTCAGCGAAACACTTGGTTCCTAGGATGGTAATTGTACCTTATTTAAAGAAGATAATTGTAGCTAAAAGTACCGAAACACTTTTTTAAAATTTCTTTCAGATACCGTCTCAATTTAGTTTGTGTATCGGTACTTCCAAGGTATAGCAATTTGCATTGCCGGAGTTTTCTTCCTTTTTAGGTGAGATCCATTATCCGTCAATCGTTGTAAACAGTGTGGGTTGGGAGATAGGTCACAAAAATCCCAAATTTTCCTCTTCGCAACACTTTTTTAACTAGGACAAATTATATCAGGTTGTGTACGACCGATATTCAAGCAACGTGCTCTTCATCCTTGCCTGAGCACTTTTACGTTGATAACCAAACACACAATTGTGTTCAAATAATATTAAAAGCAAATTCGATAACAATAATTTACGAAATCAAATTTTAGAGTAAATGTTCTTTGCGTAGTTAATAGGTGCAGATTCTGACGTACTAAGCTTTACTAGAAGCACCAACTCTAGTACCTCAATTCTTCCGCATAATCATGCAGTCACCAGCTAAAGACTGCGTTGGCAGAGTGCGCGGATATCGCCAATACTAAAAATATTGATCATTTGTTAGGCGGGGATGAAATTACATTCCTTCTCAAAACAAGCACTAGTGGTGTGTACAAATTAGAAAAGACGTTTTAGTGTAAGATGTATACGTGCTGCAACGTTTCCCGAGATTGATTTTCCTAAGGTGAGCGCTACCCTTTAGTCCTTAGCAACCACCAGATAAAGCCAACGGGAATCTGCCCAACATTTGGCCCTTAGAATGAGTCTAGAACCATATTTGGGTTCCACAACTTTTTCAATACAATTAGAGACTATACCGAGCATCCAAAAAGAACGTAATGTTAGTTTTAACACTGACATTTAATATATTATATACCATTTGTATTGTATAAAAGTAAAGAACCTGTAACAAGTATTGTACTTTAGCTTCTGGGTGAATGACCCCCATCTCGATCAAGTTTTCGTCCAGTTTCCCTGATCCTCGAGAGATTGCTGAGATGGCCATTTGATTTGCTCTGGACATAAATGTAACTTCAAATTAACTTTTCCCCCTAAGTGTTCTTGTCGGAAATAAATAAACAAAAAAATGTTACATTAAGCTGATCAGTCGATATAATATAGATTTTCTTTTTTTTCGAGATTCTGAGTCCATAACGAATAGAGTGATATATTTTGTAACTAAACATCAGATATGTATCGCAGATAAATTTATTTAATTATTATCAACTGCAACATTTCATTTCAACAAACCTAGCAGTAGTAGTAGTTTACCTGCCAGAACGTAGCGAGTGTAGAGACCCAACTTCTTCGGCTGTTGGATGCTACGGCGTGTCACACGAAATGAGAGATCGGTTGCTCATAAACATTGCATGGTGCGACGTGTAATCTCCTGTTACAGGGGTCAAGTGGGCTCGAGTGGGGCCCTGATTGGCCCTCGCCGCTCAGTTGATGTCGCCTTGCACCTTGGCCACCACAAGCACGTGCATGTGTCGTGGTAGACTTTGAGTTATATACTGACATGGTATATTTTCTTCATGAATCAACGTTCAATCATATTTTTTATTGCCAGCGCGAGTTTTGTAGAAAACCTAGTGGTTCCAAACCATCACTTACTTTCTCGCAGGTATTTTTACGAAAAAATAGGGGAATATACTCACATTTTTGACAAATTGCACATGATCGTATTTCAAAGTTTATCTTTCAGGAACAGATTTCGTTAAGAGAAAAACCTATATTTATTTTTAGTTGTAGACAGGCGCCAAAAAGATTTGAATTTCTACAATTTTCGAAAAATCAGATTTTTCAACGAAAATAATAACCTGCGTTATTCCCTTGGACGTCCTTGAAACAATCCAATAACAAAGTTTAATGATAAACGGTAGATTCTTTTTTAATTTGGAAAGGGGTCCGGAAACGTTATGTAAAGTACTCCCAAAGTTTAGTAGTTTTCGAAAAATTTCGATTTAAATATGGTCGATAATAAAAATTTATCAAAATAAGGTTGTTTCAAAAAACGACTCCAATTTCTCTTGAAACATTTTTACGAATAGTGTATTAACTGTTTTATATGATATATAATAAACCACATATTAGTTTGATTTTTCCAGCAGAGCTTAATTATTGTAAATATCTTACGTCAATATTTTTGTAATATCTCACGTCCCTAAAATTGACATTACAGACGTATTTCATTGTTCAAAGTGTTTATTTACACATAAGTTTCAAAGTATCTCAACATATGATTTCTGAATGATAGATATTTTTTGAATATATGACAATTAAAAATGGCAAATTTTCGAACACGTTCGAACCCAATTTTCTCAAAAACTTTGGGAAACTTATTTGAAATTCCCCCCAATGGAAAAGTGTTTAATTCTCTCCGATATTCCGAGTGCTTGATTTCGACTAAGATATCTGGGTCCTAAAATTTGAAAAATGTTTAAAAATGTAGGTGTTTTTTAATCAGAAAAAAAGTGCATAGTACACAAAAACGAAAAATAAATAATCGCGTTTGTTAGAAAGTTCGTCAGTTCGAAAGTACATATTTTGTATTATAAGAGTTTGTCTTATTTTGGTAAATATTACCGTTTATGTGCAAGTATTGTAATCCCTCGTTTAGGAATTCGAAACTGGTATTTGTTTGTAACCATAACAAGAATTTGTAATTATCAATCGTTTGTTTAATTTATTTAAACGACATCATTTTGATCAAAATTTTATTTAATAAAGCGATTAATTTTTCCGATCAGAGGGCCGAGATCGCTAAATATAGCGGGTTCGAGTCCCGTTTCGGGCAAGGGTTTGAGTGCGTCTGTGTATGTGTTGCGATTTCACCCCTCATTATCAACATCATTTCATCTTAAATACTAACAGCATTGAAGCTAACAACCCAATGGTAACAGTATTGTTGCTTGCAGCTAACATCGGATGTAGCCAAATGCTGATACCATGATAAAACTACATGAATCCGACCGTGAGATAACACTACTACTGAGCGAAGATAAATCCCAGGTTATGCAAGGTTATGCATGTACTTGCGTGCTCGCTTGGTCCATGTGGGCCTATTCGGAAGCAAAAATCAGATTATAATGTGGAATATTGTTTGAAAAATACAATACCCAATACACAAAAACTGATTTTTTTCTTTTTTCAATTTTTTTCATTCGAATAGTTCTAACTTCGCATTTAGTTTAACTAACGGCTTCTAATTATTTCTTTAAACGTTTGGTAAGGATGATGCTAATTATACTGTATCAGATGTTATTAACGCCATTTTCCTCTATTTTGGGGTTGTGGTGTTTTAAAAAATTTGTGTAATTTCTTTGTTATCCCTCTTACGCCGTTAATATTTATATTCAAAGCGATTTGTTCACATTATTACGTTGTGAGCAAATGTGCTTGTTGCTTTAGTTGAAGTCATATAGTTTATCGAAATGACAGTTTTCTCTAAAAAATTAGCTCAAATTGCCGCATTTTCACAAACACTCAAAAGCCGTTTTTTCAAAAATTGCTACAATTTTTTTCAAACACTTTTTACGGGTACTGCTAATTACACTGTTTAAGTTGACATAAAAATGAATTTTCTCTATAATCTATTTTCATAAACTACATTAATGTAAGTGTACAAATATAGCTTCTTCTAGCTGTCCGTTGAGCTAACATACAAAAATTTATAATACCTATACGGAATGATATATCGATTGCGGATATTGGTTGCCAAGACAAAAAATCGGCAGGTCAGTGGCCGAATGGAGTCGAGTCGGGACCTGATTGGCCGAGGCCGTTAAGGTGATTAACATTAGAATTAGCACCTTGGCCACCACAAGCACGTGCACTAGCCGTGATAATCGTTTAGTCCGGTACTGATGTAATGTATTCTCGACAGCATAACTCCCTCCTTCATGAATCTGTTATCACACATGAAAATAATACCCCAGATTGTACACTTAAATTGAGACATCGTAATATCTGAAAAATTTGCATCGCATATAAATAAACCCTGAAACAAATACAATTTTGAAGGCGAAAATAGACCTGTTCCACATGATTCTTGTCTGTCTCTGCCTTCCCATTGTCAAATGGGTTGTCATGTAAATTTCTTATAATAATAACATTTTTTTCGTACTGATGAACCACAAGTTATAATGTGAAATTCCGGTTCATAATATACATTGAAGACGAGCACATATTTACCCTGTTATGAATGTTCCCCTGAAACGAATCAAAAGCCGTTCTAAATTATTGCCAGATCACAATGAGCCAAGCGACAACTGACGAAACGGAAATTATCCTATACTTCACATCCGTCTTCAAGAGATGTCTTATAATAAAATCTGATTTAATTTTAAACAATTGCAAATGACGTATTTCCGCTATCGAAAATAGAGTCAAGTATATACATACGTTAAACGATGGGTTTTCATGGATGAATCATTTTATCCCTTGTGTGCAATTCCATTTTTTTCATGTAATGTATAGTAGTGAGCAAGATGTATATTACGAAGAGTTGAGATTAAACTGCATCCAAAATCAAACACTCCCTTTCATGTAACCGAGAAAATTATTTGTCTTTTTAATTTAATTTTACCTAAATTTATGGTTTCTGCGTGTTACTAACCAGTGTGGAGGGACCTAACATAACTATATCTTCGGAAATCTAATTGAAAATTCCGAGAGACCACATTTGTAGAACGCTATTCAAGAAAACTAATTTCTGGCCGAGATCGCTAAGGCAGGGCTCGGGTGTGGTTGAATTTGAATTCGTCCTTTTACCCACTAATCATCACAAAATTACTTAATCCAGTGTGCAGATACCCCTTACGTTAAACAGATGGTGGTCGCTAATACCGGTGTTGTTACAGATACCTTAAATAATCAAACAAAAAATACTAACTCCGGCCCCATATCCTCCCTTTATTTCCCCATATGTCCCACAAAACTCGGATCCTCATGTATCTCACCTGTTCCCACATTATGTTTGTTCCTTTGGGTTCCCTAAAAGTAGCTTTTAAATTTTTAAAACAAATTAATTGTTTTTCTACTATCCGTGATTATAATGTACTCACATTATTGTGTCTTTTATGTTGTAATCTGAATACTTCCTCTTTTATCTTTTGAATGCATTAACAAGGAGTATTTCTCCACAAGTGCTTCACTCTGGGGATTTTGGTTAGATGGAGACTAATAAATTGGTGAGAAACGTCGTCTATCCTCGGAGCGTTGTATATAGATTCATCAAGTACACGGTTGTCCAGGTGGCCGCTACTTGTTGGGGCCCGCGAAAGGTTATTAGTCAAAAGTGAAAGCGTCCAGGCCAAGCGAGAAAAAGCGCGCCTAGCGCATGAGCTTTGATGGGGCAACGCCCCCTTTATGCACATTTTGGTTAGCTTGGATTTTAGACTTTTCTAGTAAATTCAGACATTCGACCTAATCCCTAAGTGTTTCTCCGCGTATGCAGGGTAAGGCCCGTCATTACCAATGCTTCCCACCCCTTTGAGAGCAGGCGGGCGTGTGGCCGAGATCAACAATACGGGGAAGCCAGGCGTGCATCGCTCGAGTAATGTAAATACGACCTTCTTAAAGGTTTTAGTTATGACCCTTGAGGCCTTGCACGTTGGACACCCCTGTTCTAGTATATTCATCATACAAAGAACTGTACGAGTATTTTATAGACTCACATTGTAAATTATAGAATTATAGATTCATAATGGGAAGGATACGTTACAAACACGTAATATACTGATGTTGGTAGTAGTCAGAAGGTCAGAGATAATTATTAGAACATTTATGTTCAGTTTATTCTCATATCTTTTATATTAGTTTAGTTGTTAGACTTAACAAAAGAGTGAAGACGGGTAGAGAAACGCGAGACGGCACAGAAAAGCGGCGACTAGCAGAAGAGGGTGGGGACGGAAGAGAAAGGCGGGGAGGGGCAGAGAAGTGCGGGGATCGGCTAAGAAAGACGCCGACGTGTACAAAAAGGTAGGGACGGGAAGAGAAAGGCTGGGACGGAAAGAAAAAGGTGGGGACGGACCGAAAAATGCGGAGACGGGGGGAGAACGGCGGGAAGCAAAATTGTTTTTATTTTTCAATGTGCCTGTTGCCCATTTTCAAACGGTTATTTTGAATTTTAAAATAACAGGTTTATATTCGCATTCAGCAACTTCAAAAAACATTTGCTACCTATTTCTATGAAAATTCACTCGCATTTTCTTTTGTGGCCAGCTTTTTTGTCGTTTTGTACCAGAGGACGGTTTTGGCCAAGCTGCTATTGTAAAAAAATATTTTTTTCAATGACAACTCGCGTAATTATTCCTGTAACGTATTTGTAATTGCCAATTTTATTATATTTATATTTGTTGCAGAAATAAAAATACAATTGTGTGTTAAAAATGGCTAACATCACTCGACAAACATTTCTAGGGCCTCACCATTCTGTATGATTGTGACGCCAAACAAATAAAATGTAGATTTTTGTATCATTTTTCATTTTTATATTTGGCAATGCTATAATTGATTATTGTGTCTTCATCTCTGGGAATTTTCTCTTGTTTACTGTCAGTTGGCATTTGTTGCATCAATTGATAATTATTGTCAAGTATATTGTGATTATGTGTGATAAAACATTTTTAGTCCTATCTATTGATTAGTTCATTTTAGTCCATCTATCGATATATATCGTCACCAATTTTCTGTTTATGGGTTATGGAAACATATTTAGTCCCCGCGATTTTCGATAATACAGGAAAATGAAACAGTAGTGATAATATTATGGCTTGTACCTACGCCGAGAGCCCACACTTTGATTGCAATGAATTTCACAGCAGTTTGTATCAATTACTCTTCAGAATGCCTGGTGAGATAAGTTAGGTTTATGATCGCCTGCCTTCTTAAAACATTATCTCTGTTTCAATAAATGAAAATACTGATTTGAACTCTCACTTTCTTACTGATTCCTTAAAAAAACATGTGTCCATTAAGCTTTTCGGTATGAAGCTGAATAAAATTAAACAAACTTTATTGAATAATTGGGACTGTATGATGTAAAATTATCTGTTTGCTCTCTTAAAGAAGAGATATTTAAGCTTCTTTAGGTACTCGTATTCCTCGACGAACTTCACCATGGTTGATGGGACAAATGCACAGTGCGCAGGAGGAGTTTCTCCGCAGTTGCAAAAGTCGGGTGAGAGTGCTATCAACAAAAAGATGTCTGATTTTGTTGGTATCAATACACCAGGCAATACCCCCCCCCCTCGGTCCGATTGGTAAGGGGAAGGGGTTAAGACTTTGGAGGGGGGGGCTGGGAGGCGACACGCATGCGGCGCTAGCGCCAAGGCACCGTACGTCGGCGAGGGCGAAAGCGGCGGCGGTGGCAGCCCCTGACCTGGACGTATAAACTAGTACAGGCTTTTACGGAAAAACGTTCGCGGGTATTGACATTTTACGTTATAGGAGAAATAATTCAGTGAAAGGAGTATTTTCTTTCATTCATAAATCATAATGGTTTTTTACGAATCAGACGGTATTTAATGTAACATTTTTTCGAGCGTTCCGAGGACTAATCGATACAAAACTGATGCATAATTCATCCCAACCGGAAATATTGCCTCTCAGCCTAGCAGTTGTGCAGTATGAATAATGCCATTGTCACCACTGTTTCTCTCGGGGTTCGAGATAAATCCATCCTAACTTAAAATTTTGTACCACACGCACACTTATACTATTCGACGATAATTCACTTTCGTTGTAAACAACGTGTACTAAAATTTAAAAGAGAAAGATAGAATGTATTGGTGCGGAAGTCAACCTAACCTCTTTTATTGCCGAATGATGAATAAAGGTATGCCATATTATGAAAATGAAAAATCATGCAAGAGACTAAATTTATTGGTAAACGTTGTTTTTCTATAGCAAATTTTCAATATTTATTTTTAAACTATTTTAATTTAATTATTTACATCCTCCGTTTACGTTTACGAGCAGTTATTGTTAATCAGCAGATGTACAAAATGGTCGTGTGTCTGACTAGCGGCTAACCCGAAAATACCACACTAACCCTTAGTTACTCGCGCTATGATTTGTCACACAAATATCCGTGCGGTGTACTTTGCTCGGCAAGACTATTTTTTAGAGAAATTAACTCTGTAAGGTCTGAATAATATTTGAATATAATTTTTAATTTATTTTATTTGAAATGTATGCATATTACAGTTTTATTTAATTAATATAAAATTTAGCATATTAATCTTCAGAAGATTTTTTACATTTGATATCTTTAAGAATATATACGTTGCATGCAAATTTTAGTAAGTAATGACTCTAGTAATAATTGGAGTTGCGGTTTTTGTTCTTCCGCAAATGTGGCATTGATTTCTTAACTTTATTGGCGTTCATTCTTGATCACGACTTCCAGTTTTTGTACTTGTGCGGCAGAGCGCTGCTTTATTTCACGTTTGAACCTTGTTGTTGGCAATGCAAACGTCTCTACACTCTAAATCTCTGCTTTATTAATCACTAGCAATTTCAAGTTCAGTACATGTTCTCTCTCTGCCACTATAACATTTGCTGAGAATCACTTGCAGCATCTCAAAACTCATCTTAAACGGTTCCTCATGAAATGATTCAAATATCTGGTTTTTTGATCAACTATTTATCACTGCATTATTCCTATTGTAAAACAAAATAATTAAGTTTAATGACATCAAAAAAAATATTGATAATTAAAGGAAAATTTAATTTTTAATTGGTACCCGCGCGGCGTATAAAGTACGCTACCAGCACTTTCCAACGGAAGTACAATCGTCTCTCCACTGCAGTAAATCGCACGCACCTGCGAGGTTAGGTAAAATGTCAGAAGGCGCGCTGATGTTATTTTACGCCTCAAGCAATAAGAGTTCCTGTGGCGAACTAAGTCCGCCAGCGCGAGTTACTGAGGGTTAAGGTCCTCTGCAACGCGACGGCGGCAAGAAGCGCCTGCCCCGCCGCCTGCTTGCCCCAGAGAATCTCGAAGCATCCATTTCGATCACAATCGAAGGAGGTCTCGTGCAATGGAGGAGGCTGCGGCGTCAAACGGCGTCTTGTTCTTCCAAAATCCGCCCCAGGCCCTGAGGTCCCTCCTGGCGCCGGCCGCGAGCAGCGCGCGCGCCGCTTCCTCATTGTTCAGCTCCGCCGCGTAGTGCAGAGGAGTCTCTCCATCTATATTCCTCGCGTCGACGTCGGCACCCGCGCCCACCAGCAGCGCCACGCACCGACCGCTGCGGTCCCTCAACGCTGCCAAGTGCAACGCGGAACATCCCAACGTGTCGACAGCGTTCACATCGGCGCCTCGTTGCAGAAGGAGCGACACCACGTCCGCGTGCGTATTAAAGGCTGCATAAAGTAAAGAAGTGGAATTATATTTATCAGTATAGTTTACGTCAGCCCCGGAGTCTATGAGACGTCCTACGTCACTAAGCCTTCCTTCATCTGCCGCCTCACACAACTGCTCTCCCAGTAAGGAGGGAGAGGTTCGAGCCCTCTCGCTCCTCAACTCCACCTCCCGCACCCGAAGCTCCACCCGCCGCCTCTCACATTCTTCCTCGTCTGCTGCTGCGCCCTCGTGGCCGGCGCCTGAGGGAGTGGAAAAGGAGCAGGAGGAGGAGGAGAGAGCCTCCTCACCACCGCCCATTGGAGCCCCTCCCGACGCCGGTGCTTTACATGCGCTGGCGGCGGAGGTGGAGGCGGCGGTGGCAAGGGACGCACTTGTAGATTTAGGCTCCTCCAGCTGGCGCAACAGAGCCTCGACGCGAGGCATGAACTTCTGCAAGGCGCTCTCAAGAGAGGCCTCTACTTCGTTCACACGGCGTTGTAGACGTTCCATATCTTCTTCCCCTGCAGACCCCGCAGGAGTCGTCCTTCTTTCTTCAAGGGCGTTCACACTCTCTTGGGTCTCTTGGAGTGGCTGCAGCAGAGCGCGGATGGCAGCGTCCTTCTCCTGCCACTTTCGCTCCACCTCTCGCAACGCCGTCGCCGCTCTCTCCTCCTGCAGGCGCAGGGCCTCCTGCATCCTCCGCTCAGCCTCTTGTTTATGTAGATGCAGGGCCTCCTGCATCCTCCGCTCAGCCTCTTGTTTATGTAGATGGAGGGCCTCCTGCATCCTCCGCTCAGCCTCTTGTTTATGTAGATGCAGGGCCTCCTGCATCCTCCGCTCCGTCTCCTGCTTCTGCAGGTTCAATGCCTCCTGTAACTGCGCCATCCCCTGCACCAGCCCTTGCGCCACCAGCTGGAACGCGGCGCCGACGGCGTCTGAGCCATCTTCTGCTCCATTCTCACCAGCACTTCTGGGACTCGCCATACCTTTTTTGGGTCTCTGAAATTCGTGGAATAAAACATGTTAACACACATTGCTATAGTTCATGAGCGGGAGTTCAAAACAAGTAATTAATAGGGTTCGAGAATTGTTAATAATGATCTCACGAAAAAGTACGTGAAATGTTGAATATATATGAAATTATTATGTTGAAATTTAATGCGTTTTTATAGAATGAAATCATTTATAATTCGTAAATACGAAACTTGTCTCACACTAAACCTTTGTCTCATTACGCCAAGTACTACTTAGATACACAATGGATCAAATTAAGCACAAGAAAAATAAGATTATGGGTTTCCTCTCATTATTTAACATTCACAACTAGTGGTGCTAAAACAGCGCGTTCTGTCTCGCCTGTTCTTCACGCAGAATTGCGCGAAATGTACACACAATTTCGCTGTATTGCAAATGCTATAAAATGCTACACAAAATTGAATAAATGTGTTGAATAATAAATTAAATATATGTACTGAAATATATGCGAGAAGAGGTTTGTTTTTCAAAGTGATGTGCCCTACATATTTTGTGCACTTGATATACTTTGCACTACGATTATTAGAAAAAGCAATTTGACGGATTTGTTTAAAAATTTAGAGCCTATATTCTATATGTGATTCAACCTCAACCACCGACAAACATCTCACACATATTTTGTTAGTCTGTCCTGGACACACCCACTGGACACAATCTACGCAGTACTGTCGAGTGCTCTTGTTTCGTTGACGTCGACTGATAACTACGTCCCACCTCACCCTTTGATGACTTCGCGGCACACTCAGTCCCTTCTCGAATACCCTTCGATTGTTCTTTCCATTCGTGATTTCATGAGGGGCAAAGCGAGACATTAGAAATCGTTTCCTAGTCAAACTTACTCCTCCGTTGTTCTTCGCATAAACATTGCCAGCATTGATGGCAGCGATATTCATGCTGTGCGCCTAGGTCAGAGACTGGAACGTGAGTGGTCGCGTGGATGGCTATTGGAATTCAAGCGGATTCCTGCGCTTATCGCTCGTGCAACAGTTAATACTTTAGATATATTTTGCTATAATTCAATAGCTGTGCGCCATTTACGAAAGGGACCTAAGGTGTTCATGCCAATACTTTGTCAACTCACTCTGTTAACAGCGAATGAATATAACTGGTTTACAATAGTAATCCACGCGACCACTGAAGAGCGAAAGCCCGAAAACAAGAGAAAAATATCATCATTTTACGAACACGTGAGGTGGGAATTCCCGTCATTGCATTGGCAGGTCATTGCCTGACACAGTGCGCAAACTTTTTCATGTCGTTATCTTTTAATATCTATTTTGTTCACTAATAACCGTGATATTAAAATACACATAAAAATCGCAATTTAAATGAACATTTATTTCGAGATTTGCATGTGTTTTCAAATCGGTCATATGATCATACGTTCTTCGTTGCAATAATGTTGTTCAAAATTGCTAATTCTCTACAATCCTAGTAGATCAATCGAAGCGGGTTCGGAATAAAAGTAAACGATCGTTTCACAATATGGGAAAAAAGAAATGATGTAAATTTATTAATGACCCTTGGAAAGTATTGAAAACACACGTTTTAAATTTCCTCCGTTGCCGCAACACTAACACCGTATTATATCCCGTTTGGATTGTATAATCGCAAAGAACCTATAACATGTATTGTACTTCAGCTTCTGGTTTCTTCAGGTTTTCGTCCAGTTAGATTTAGATTTATTCAGTCAAAAAACAGTAAAAACTGTATGTGACTATTGGGGGAGAAGCTCATCTGCACACGTTTTCTCTAGTTCCAGAATCACTTCCCGTCATTTTTAATATAAATAGTTGAAAGACGAGTGAAAGTTCAACATAAATAAATAAAAAAATAATTTTAAAATAGCAAGATTAGCAATATTTAAAAAATAGTCATTTTCTTTTCCGAGTTATAGAAAACGTATCGGTACACGAACTGCAAGTATGGTTTTTCTGCATTGCTAACAAAATAGCTCTTCTCTTATCATTACAAGCAAAAGAAGAGATGAACAAAACGTGCACGTAGTGAAGGTACATTAACGTCCCGAAGCAAAACAAGGGGCCTTCTCAGCATTTGCTCAATGGATCAGGGAAACTGGACAAAAAACTGATCGACATGGGGGTCATTGACCCGAAGCTGATGTACACTACTTGTAACAAACATAAAGTCTTTTTAAAAAATGTATGCAATACTAATGTCAACTAATTCATTATATATCACTTTTTTGTTAAAATAAACAGTATTCTCCATTTCATTATATATTATATTATATTCTATATTATATCATATTATATTTCATTATATTTCTTCCCTGATCCTCGACCAATTGCTGACATGGCCCCTTGTTTGCATCTGGATATAAATGTAACTTCAAGTCAACATATCCCCATACCACGCCACACACAGTTTTTAACTGTTTCTGACGTAAATAAATAGATAAATTAATAGATAAATAAAATAAATAGATAAATAAAATAAATAGATAAACGTTACATTAAGCTGCTTATTCGATATAATACTGATTTCGCATCCCCGCATCCCCATAGAATCATAATTAAAGACATTGATTTCTTTCTTTCTTACTGAGTGAGTTTAATTGTCATTACTGTAAACGCTACACACTATTTCATGTGACATATGAACGTATACATAACTACTACACACTACATAGTCACCACATTCATCAGGTGACAGTATCAACAGATCACTACAAAAAAATCACATATAATTGATGTTATTTTACAACACCTTGCCAGATGACATTAAACAATTAAATTCGATACAAAATGTTAAGTCCCAAGAAAAAACGCTTCTGCTTCACAACTGTTTCTATACAATTAGAGACCATACCGAGCATCCTAAAGGAAAGTAATATTAATTTTAACAATGTCATTTAATATATTATATACCTTTTAGATTATATAATTATAAAGAACCTGTAACAAGTATTGTACATTAGCTTCTGGGTCAATGACCCCCATCTCGATCAGGTTTTCGTCCAGTTTCCCTGACCTCGAGAGATTGCCGAGATGGCCTTTTGATTTGCTCTGGACATAAATGTAACTTCATATTAACTATTCCCCATAGAACATAAAACACAGTTTTGAACTGTTTTGTCGTAAATAAATAAACAAATAAATGTTACATTAAGCTGATCATTCGATATAATATTGATTTTCATTTTTTTTTCGAGATTCTGAGTCCATAACGAATAGAGTGATATATTTTTTAACTAAACATCAGATATGTTTCGCAGTTAAATTTATTTAATTATTATCAACTGCAACATTTCATTTCAACAAACCTAGCAGTAATGGTACTTTACCTGCCAGAGCGTAGCGAGTGTAGAGACCTGACTTCTTCGCCTGTTGGATGCTGGAGCAGACGAAGTGCTACGGCGCCTCACACGAAATGAGAGATCGGTTGCTCATAGAAGTTACCAGTTGCGAGGAGTAATCTCCAAGGTCGAGGCGGTCGAGTGGACTCGAGTTGGGCCCTGATTGGCCCTCGCCGCTCAAGCGATGAATATGACGCCTTGCACCTTGGCTATCTATACGCTATCTGTCGGCGATTCCCTGACTTGACTATGACTGACGTAACTTGACAACACAACGGCCCCTGGAGGGCGCTTATTAACAGGGGATTACTCCAGTGTGTTCAACGCTCCTGAGTTTGGAGACGCGTTCCAATATAGACGGAACCAATTAAGAAGAAAAAATAAAATTACCGTTTGAAAAATTCTTAAACTAAGATATTTTTCTTTATTCGGAGGTTTAAACGAAAACAGCCTTGCTATTCGGTGTATTTACCGAATTCTGCATGAATGTACCAACGATGCGCGGTGCGCATTTCAGAGGTAAACAACAAAATTATTTGTTTATATTAATGCGAAGAAAATACAGTCGCCATTATCGCCTTGATATCAGTGCGGCGTTACAACAATGTCTTGCAACAAACAACAATGACAGGTAATATCTATGGATTTGAAAAATTAGCATTGTTGATACCGCTAGCAACAAAAAGAAAATTAATAGTAAAATATAGTAATTAAATATAATATTGTTATATTAATCTAAACTTTTGGCTTTACAAGCATTCCTCTCGGCCATGTTTTTGTCGTTGCCGCTCGAGTTTCGTGGAAGTCCGCCCGCCATCGGGAGTCTTCGCTCTCCCTAGCCTTTGTTTGTCGGATGAGGAAAACTGTCACCTAATGTTGAATCAGAATTTTGGTTGAATTTGGGTGTGGTTGAATTTGTGTTCTTCCTTTCACCCACTAATCATTACAATATTACTTCATTCAGTAAGCAGATACCCCTTACGTTAAATAGATGGTGGTCGCTAATAAAGGCGTTGTTAAAGTAACCTTAAAAATTCAAAAAAAAAATCCTAACTCCGGCCCCATAGCCTCCCTTTATTTCCCCATCTGTCCCACAAAACTCGGGTCCTCAAGAATCTCACCTATTCCCACAATATTTGTGTCCCTTTGGGTTCCCCAAAGTAGCATTTAAAGTTTTAAGACATCGTTTCCCTGCTATTCGTGATTATAATATTGTACCTTTTAGCTCAGTCGGGTCGCTAGTTCATTCTTATAATGAATGGATGTGGATGGAAGAGAAGGAAAGTTATGAAATTATCTATTAATTCATTTCATTAATTGGGCAAAAATTAATTTATTCTTGACAACATTAACTGCCAGGGAAGATACACGCCGCAAGAGAGCGACAAAGACTGCCTACCAACTTTACGCTATGAGCTCATGGTTCTAATTGCTAGGAAGCAACATCTTAACACTAACATTGGGGTTTTGTCTACAATAATTCGTGCATTGTTAAGTAATAAAATTCTGCCTGGGCGCGGCAACGCTGAAACTTTCGCCAGAATACCCTGCGAGGGAACCCCGTGACATAATCAGTAGAAGAGAGTTCATCTTCGGTTAAATACCGGATTATCACCGCTGGTTGTCGGCGCCTCCGCAGACCGTCTGGATGGCTGTCCCCATCTCGTAATTCACCTTCGCTTTGCCGAGAACTGATCAAGTGATATACTTATTTTAGTAGTAGTTAGAGGGTCAGAGATTATTATTAGAACATTTACGATCTATTTATTCTCATTATTTCAGCGATATTAGTTTAGTTAGTTAGTAAAATTGGTAATCAATGAGTTGTATGTACTTGGCTCGACAGCACGTGAACGTTCTCAGGCCCGCTGGCGACGTCCCAGCCTCGCTGCCATGGGTTAAATTAGCAAAAAAATCATCTTGTGAGATAAGGGATGCATATAATTTTGACGGCTCCATTAGCTAGTGTACATTAGATGTCTGATGGTCAGTCGCGGACGAATGATCAATACGAACTTTGAACTTATCTCGGGACAGTGGGATCCTTGTGGGGAAAATAAAAATCAAAACTCAAACGCAGAAATACACAAAGTTTTGTTCATGTATTCTTAAACTCAATCTTTAATATACTTTATAATACAAAAATGAAGAAAGAAATTGCACATATATTTTGAATCACGATTTTTCTTAAATTCTCCAACGTGCATTGAAATACGTAATTAATGTGAAAGAACACCTCTTGTTTTCATAGCTGCAAGTACGGTCGTTACGTTTGATCATTCGCGTCACAGGATGTTCTAAATGATTTGAATTAAAGTAAACAACGACAAAATATCTTACACTTGTGAGCTCTCAAAAATTTAAATCAATGAATTCAGATAGTATTTAACATGTTTAATAATAACCCGAACCACTCTCAATCAAATCACATCATAAATGTACAGAGACTGTTTAAAACTAGCATTAAATTATCTATACAAGAATATATCTAAGTTCTTAATAACGGTATCTACATTTGAATAACAAATTCTAATTCAAGGTTAGCGTTCTTACACAGCTTGCATCTATCAAGAAACATTCCCCGTTTCTCAAATTTAATCCTCACGTCGCCTGTTCTGAAGTCGGAGCACCACGGCGTTGAGAACGGCGACATCACGCCGCTAGAACGCTCCACCGCCCCTCCAATAGGTTTCGCCTCGTTACCTTCCTAGGCGGCAGCTCAGCTGTCGCGTGGCGGGAGGCGGCCTCGTCCGGCCTCGGCAGCGTTCGCCCGCGCCACCCTGCGTTGCGTCCGTCCGACCGACTCCTTCGCAGTGTCCTCCGCCCCGCGACCCGCTCCTTAACGTCTTCCTTGTGCTTCTCTCTTGAGTGGTCCCGTCCACGTCTGCTTCTCTCTTCTCCATCGCAGTCTGCACGCCCGCTGTGCGAAAGTCTCATGCACACCGCGAATGACTTTGTTTCGTTCTCTATGTAGTTCTGGCGTAGCTACAGCGCTATCTGCTCTCCACCACTTTACACGTAATTGATACATCGTTCTAGGTTTCTTCTCAGCGCCAATATTCTCTGACTCCGTAGCCTACGTGAAAATTGGGAAAGTGTATTGTGTTGGAGGCGTCTTCCTACAGCTATAATATTGAATGCATTTCTTTACATTGATACTATATTAATTCTTCATTTTAGGGCTTTTTCTTTAATAAAACCTTTACTTAAAGGTGGATCTTTAAATAAGTTTATGCTCAATTTTTTTAAAATATGATTAGATTTCGGAAATAGATTTCAAAAATTCTCATTTCCGGGAAATTCTCTGAATTTTTAAAAATGCTAATTTAAAAATAATGCGAGAAAGTATGTGCTATTTATCACCACTAGTTCTTTAAACATAACAAAAAATTTTAAAAACCCAAAAACACTAATATCTCATTTCTCAATAACACATTTCTTTTTACTTAATACGATTTTCTACTGTAAAGGAACAGTTTGGAATTTAATTACAAATAAGTTTTGATATAGCGCCCTCGGAAATGCTTTCCGTAATTACGTATTTCCACATACTCCGCTTCATTTTGGAGCTGCCTTAATTAATATTGAAATGTCATAATTTTTTCATACGAAGTCAATTATAACTTAATAGTACTAATAAATAATAATAACTTATATATTAATGGCGAGGCCATTACTCGTACTTACGCCTAACAATTACGCCTAACCACTAAATATGCCTTAATACTAACCACTAAATATGCCTTAAATATGCCGAGTAGGATAATCTAAGAGGGTAAGGGCGACCTGTTGTACGCAAAGGAGAGAAAAACTAGGTACCATCCCGTTATACGACTTGAGCTATTGAAAAAGAAAAAACCAAATCTCGACCAGAATGGCGACTTATGATATTTGGAATCAGCGATCTCAAGAACCACATATATCTATACGATTCTACGCATTTCTTTTTAAATGTGTCTTTCCGCCATTTTTAATCAGTAATTTTGAATTCTTAAATATCATTGTGATATTCGAATTCAGCAACTTCAACAACCATTTGATACCTATTTCTATGTAAATCCATTTGAGTTTATGGCCAGATTTTTCGCCGTTTTGTTCGAGAGTGCCGCTTCGCCCAAACGATCGAAAGCTGCTATTGCAATAAACAAAATTGTTTTCAATGACAACTCGCGTAATTATTCCTTTAACGTTTGTAAATAGACAATTTTATTATCTTTATATTTGTTACAGTAATACAAATACAATTGTGTGTTTAAAATGGCTAACATCACTCGACAAACATTTTTAGGTTGTCTCAATTCTGTACGGTCGTGACGCCAGTCTAATTAAATGTAGATTCTTTTTCATATTTAGCAGTGCTACTATTGATTATTGTATCTTCATGTCCGGGACGTTTCTCTTGTTTACTATCGGTTCGCAGTTTTTGCATCTATTGATAATTATTGTCAAGTATATTGTGTTTGTGTGTGATTAAAACATTATTAATCCTCTCTATTGATTAGTTCATTTTCGTCCATCTATTGATAATTATCGTCAAGTATTTTCTGTTTATGCGTGATGCAAACATTTTTAGTCCTCGCGATTTTCGATAGTACACGAAAAATAAACAGTAATAATAATATTGTGGCTTGTATCTACGCCAAAAGCCTACACATTTGATTGCAATGAATTTCACAGCAGTTTGTATCAATTACTCTTCCGAATGCCTGGTGAGATAAGTTAGATTTATTATCGTTTGACTTCTTAAAACATTATCTCTGTATTCAATAAATAAAAATACTAATTTGAACTCTCACTTTCTTACTGATACCTTAAAATAGCATGTGCCCATAAAGCTTTTCGGTATGAAAAATTAGGACTCTAAGATGTAAAACTATCTGTTCGTTCTCTTGAAGATATTTAGGTTTATTTTAAGTACTTGCATTCTTCGACGTACTTCACCATGGTTGATGGGACAAATGCACAGTGAACAGGAGGAGTTTCTCCACAGTTGCAACATTCGGGTGAGAGTGCTATCAACAAAAAGTTTGTTGGATTTTATTGGTATTAAGACAGATGCAGCACCCCACTGTCCGAAAAACTTTCGCGGGTATTGAATTTAAGTTATTGAAGAAATAATTCAGTGAAAGGTTTTTTTTATTTTATTCAATTAATTGTAATGGTTTTTTAAGAATAATATAATATTAAATGTATCCTTTTTTTGAGCGTTCCCAGGTCTAATCGATAGTAAACTGCTGTACAATTCATCACAACCGAAAATATTTCCTCTCAGCCTAGTAGTTGTGCAGTATTAATCATGCCATTATCACCACTGTTACTCTCGGGGTTCGAGATAAATCCATCCGAACTTAAAAATTTGTACCACACGCACTCACATACTATTCGACGATAGTTCACTTTCGTTGTAAACAACGTGTAATAAAATTCCACGGAGAAAGATAGAAAAGTATTGGTGAGAAGTCAACCTGACCTCTTTTACGTATTCCCGAATTATGAAAATGAAAAATCATGCAAGAGACTAAATTTATTATTAAACATTGTTCTTCTATAGAAAAGTTTCAATATTTCTCTTTAAACTATTTACAATTAATTACTTACATCCTCCGTTCACGTTTGCGAGCAGCTATTGTTAATCAGCAGATGTACAAAATGGTCGTGTGTCTGACTAGCCGCAGGCCCAAAACTACCACACTAACCCTTAGTTACTCGCGCTATGGTTTATCACACAAATATCCGCGCGATGTACTTCGCACGCCAACACTATTTTTATTACAAAATAACTCTAAGGTCAGAATAATATGAATATAATTTTCAATTTATTTTATTTGAAATGTATGCATCATACAGTTTTAATATTTTAATAATAAATTGAGCATATGAGGCTTAAGAAGATTTTTTACATTTGATGACTTCAAGAATATATCCGTGGCATGCAAATTTCAGTTAGTATTCACTGTAGTAATAATTAGAGTAGTGCGTTTTTTGTTCTTCCGCAAATGTGACAGTGATTTCTTAACTTTGTTGGTGTTCATTCTTGATCACGATTACCAGTTTTTGCAAATTTGCAGAAAAACGCGTTTTTATGTCACGTTTCAACTTTGTTGTTGCCAATGAAACATCTACACTCTAAAACTTTGATTTATTAATCACTAGCATTATGAAGGTAAGTGCAAGTGTCATGTTCTCTCTCGGCCACAAAAAGGTTTTGCTCAGAATCACTTGCAGCATCGTAAAACTCATCTCCTAACCGTTCCTCATGAAATGATTCAAATATCTGGTTTTCCGATAAACTATTTATCTCTGCATTATTTGTATTGTAAAACATCATAAATAAGTTTTATTGCATCAAAAAATAAAAAAATGTTGTGATAATTAAAGGAAAATTAAATGGTATATTGGTATCAGTGCGGCGTATAAAGTATGCTACCAGCACTTTCCAACGGAAGTTCAATCGTCTCTCCACTGCAGTAAATCGTACGCACCTCCGAGGTTAGGTAAAATGTCAGAAGGCGCGCTAAGGTTATCTGACGCCTAAAGCACTAATAACACTTCCTGTGGCGAACAAAGTCCGCCAGCGCGAGTTACTGAGGGTAAAGGTCCTCTGCCACGCGACGGCGGCAAGAAGCGCCTGCCCCGCCGCCTGCTTGCCCCAGAGAATCTCGAAGCATCCATTTCGATCACAATCGAAGGAGGTCTCGTGCAATGGAGTAGGCTGCGACGTCAAGCGGCGTCTTGTTCTTCCAACCTCCTCCCCAAGGCTTGAGGTCCCTCCTGGCGCCGGCCGCGAGCAGCGCGCGCACCGCTTCCTCATTGTCAGTGTGCGCCGCCCAGTGCAGAGGAGTATCTCCGTCTATATTCCTCGCGTTAACGTCGGCGCCCGCGCGCACCAGCAGCTCCACGCACCGACCGCTTCGGTCCCTCATCGCTGCAAGGTGCAACGCGGTACTTCCAAACTCGTTGACAGCGTTCACATCGGCGCCTCGTTGCAGAAGAAGCGACACCACGTCCGCTTAGGCATAGTAGGCTGCATTATGTAAAGGAGTAGAACTATATTGATTAGTGTAGTTGACGTCAGCCCCGGAGTCTATGAGACGTCGTACGTCACTAAGTCTTCCTTCATCTGCCGCCTTACACAACTGCTCTCCCAGAGGAGAGGGAGAGGTTCGGGCTTCCTCAATCTTTAACACCACCTCCCGCACCCGCAGCTCCACCAACCGTTTCGCGCGTTCTTCCTCGTCTGCTGCTGCGCCCTGGTGGCCGGCGCCTGAGGGAGTGGCCGTGGAGGTGGAAGAGGGGGGGCTCCTCCCCCGGCCCGCAGCGACCACACCCGTCGCCGGTGCTTCGCGGGCGCTGGCGGCGGAGGTGGAGGCGGCGGTGGGAAGGGACGCACGTGCAGATTGAGGCTCCTCCAGCTGGCGCAACAGAGCCTCAACGCGAGGCATGAACTTCTGCAAGGCGCTCTGAAGAGAGGCCTCTACTTCGTTGACACGGCGTTGTAGACGTTCCATATCTCCTTCCCCAGCAGACCCCTCAGGAACCGTCCTTCTTTCTTCGAGGGCGTTCATACTCTCTTGGGTCTCTTGAAGTGGCTGCAGCAGAGCGCGGATGGCAGCGTCCTTCTCCTGCAACTTTCGCTCCACCTCTCGCAACGCCATCGCCGCTCTCTCCTCCTGCAGGCGCAGAGCCTCCTGCATCCTCCACACAGCCTCTTGTTTATGTAGATGCAGGGCCTCCTGCATCCTCCGCTCCGTCTCCTGCTTCTGCAGGTTCAATGCCTCCTGTAACTGCGCCATCCCCTGCACCAGCCCTTGCGCCACCAGCTGCAACGCGGCGCCGACGGCGTCCACGCCATCTTCTGCATCATTCTCGCCAGCACGTCTGGGACTCGCCATGCCTTGTTTTGGGCCTCTGAAACTCATGGAATAAAACATATGTTAACACACATTGCTATAGTGCATGAGCCAGAGTTCAAAACAAGTAATTAATATGGATCGAGAATTATTAATAATGATCTCACGTAAAAGTACGTGAAATGTTGAATTTATCTGAAATTATGTTGAATTTTAATGCGTATATATATAGAATGAAATCACTTATAATTCGTGAATACGAAACTTGTCTCACACTAAACCTTTGTCTCGTTACGCCAAATACTACTTAGATTCGCAATGGATCAAATTGAGCACAAGTAAAATAAGATTATGGGTTTCCTCTCACTATTTGATCAATCACAACTAATGGTGCTAAATTAGCGCGTACTTTCTCGCCTGTTCTTCACGCAGAATTGCGCGAAATGTACACACAATTTCGCTGTATTGCAAATGCTATAAAATGCTACACAAAATAGAATAAATTTGTTGAATAATAAATTAAATGAATGTACTGAAATATATGCGAGAAGAGGTTTGTTTTTCAAAGTGATGTGCCCTACATATTTTGTGCACTTGATATACTTTGCACTACGATTATTAGATAAAGCAATTTGACGGATTTGTTTAATAATTTAGAGCCTATATTCTATATGTGATTCAACCTCAACCACCGACAAACATCTCACACATATTGTTAGTGTGTTCTGGACACACCCACTGGACACAATCTACACAGTACTGTCGAGTGCTCTTGTTTCATCGACGTCCACAGAGTTAACAACGTCCCACCTTGCCCTTTGATGACATCGCGGCCCCCTCAGTCCCTTCTCGAATACCCTTCGATTGTTCTTTCCATTCGTGATTTCATAAGGGGCAAAGCGAGACATTAGAAATCGTTTCCTAGTCAAACTTTCTCCACTGTTGTTCTTCGCATCAACATTCCCAGCATTGATGGCAGCGATATTCATGCTGTGCGCCTAGGTCAGAGACTGGAACGTGAGTGGTCGCGTGGATGGCTATTGGAATTCAAGCGGATTCCTGCGCCCATCGCTCGTGCAACAGTTATCACTTTAGATATATTTTGCTATAATTCAAAAGCTGTGCGCTATTTACGAAAGGGACCTAAGGTGTTCATGCCAATACTTTGTCAACACAGTCTGTAAACAGCGAATGAATATTACTGGTTTACAATAGTAATCCCCGCGACCACTGAAGAGCGAAAGCCCAAAAACAAGAGAAAAATATCATCATTTTACGAACATGTGAGGTGGGAATTGCCAGCCTTATTCCCCTTTGCATTGGCAGGTTATTGCATGACACGGTGTCCAAACTTTTCCATGTCGTTATATTTTAATATCTATTTTGTTCACTAATAACCGTGATATTAAAATACACATAAAAATCGCAATTTAAATGAACATTTATTTCGAGATTTGCATGTGTTTTCAAATCGGTCATAAGATCATACGTTCTTCGTTGCAATAATGTTGTTCCAAATTGCTAATTCTCTACAATCCTAGTAGCAAAATCGAAGGGCGTTCGAAATAAAAGAAAACGATCCTTTCACAATATGGGAAAGAGAAATGATGTAAATTTATTAATGACCTTTGGAAAGTATTGAAAACACACGTTTTAAATTTCCTTCGTTGCCGCAACACTAACACCGTATTATATCCCATTTGGATTGTATAATCGCAAAGAACCTATAACATGTATTGTACTTCAGCTTCTGGTTTCTTCTGGTTTTCGTCCAGTTTAGATTTAGATTTATTCAGTCAAAAAACAGTAAAAACTGTAGTGACGAAGGGGGGAGAAGCTCATCTGCACACGTTTTCTTGAGTTCCAGAATCACTTCCCGTCATTTTTAATATAAATAGTTGAAAGACGAGTGAAAGTTCAACATAAATAAATAAAAAATAATTTTAAAATAGCAAGGTTAGCAATATTTGAAAAATAGTCATTTTCGTTTCCGAGTTATAGAAAACGTATCGGTACACGAACTGCAAGTATGGTTTTTCTGCATTGCTTACAAAATAGCTCTTCTCTTATCATTACAAGCAAAAGGAGAGTTCAACAAACCGTGCACGTGGTGAAGGTACATTAACGTCCCGAAGCAAACCAAGGGGCCTTCTCAGCATTTGCTCAATGGATCAGGGAAACTGGACAAAAAACTGATCGACATGGTGGTCATTGACCCGAAGCTGATGTACACTACTTGTTACAAACATATAAAGTCTTTTAAAAAATGTATGCAATACTAATGTAAACTAATTCATTATATATCACTCTTGTTAAAATAAACAGTATTCTCAATTTCATTATATATTATATTATATATTATACCATATTATATTTTATTATATTTCTTCCCTGATCCTCGACCAAATGCTGAGATGGCCCCTTGTTTGCATCTGGACTTAAATGTAACTTCAAGTTAACATCTCCCCATACCACGCCACACACAGCTTTTAACTGTTTCTGACGTAAATAAATAGATAGATAAAATAAATAGATAAATTAAATAAATAGATAAACGTTACATTAAGCTGTTTATTCGATATAATATTGATTTCGCATCCCCGTAGAATCATAATTAAAGACATTGTGTTATTTCTTTCTTACTGAGTGAGTTTAATTGTCATTACTGTAAACGCTACACACTATTTCGTACATACAAATATGAACGTATACATAACTACTACACACTACATAGTCACCCTACTCATCAGGCGACAGTATCAACAGCTAACTTCAAAAATATCACATATAATTCATGTATATTATTTTACAACACCTTGCCAGATAACATTTTGTATCGAATTTAATCGTTTAATGTCAAGTTCCAAGAAAAAACTTTTCTGTTGCACAACTGTTTCTATACAATTAGAGACCATACCGAGCATCCTAAAGGCAAGTAATATTAATTTTAACAATGTCTTTTAATATATTATATACATTTTGGATTATATAATTGTAAAGAACCTATATCAAATATTGTACATCAGCTTCTGGGTCAATGACCCCCATCTCGATAAGGTTTTCGTCAAGTTTCCCTGACCTCGAGAGATTGCTGAGATGGCCTTTCGATTTGCTCTGGACATAAATGTAACTTCAAATTAACTTTTCCCCATAAAACGTAAAACACAGTTTTGAACTGTTTTTGTCGTAAATAAATAAACAAATAAACGTTACATTAAGCTGACAATTCGATATAATATTGATTTTGTTTTTTTTTCGAGATTCTGAGTCCATAACGAATAGAGTGATATATTTTTTTACTAAACAGCAGATATGTTTCTCAGATAAAATTTATTTAATTATTATCTACTGTAACATTTCATTTCAACAAACCTAGCAGTAATGGTACTTTACCTGCCAGAGAGTAGCGAGTGTAGAGACCTGAGTTCTTCGCCTGTTGGATACTGGAGCAGACGAAATGCTACGGCGCCTCACACGAAATGAGAGATCGGTTGCTCATAGAAGTTACCAGTTGCGAGGAGTAATCTCCAAGGTCGAGGCGGTCGAGTGGACTCGAGTCGGGCCCTGATTGGCCCTCGCCGCTCAGGCGATGAATATGACGCCTTGCACCTTGGCTATCTATACGCTATCTGTCGGCGATTCCCTGACTTGACTATGACTGACGTAACTTGACAACACAACGGCCCCTGGAGGGCGCTTATTAACAGGGGATTACTCCTGTGTGTTCAACGCTCCTGAGTTTGGAGACGCGTTCCAATATAGACGAAACCAATTAAAAATAAAAAATAAAATTACCGTTTGAAAAATTCTTAAACTAAGATATTTTTCTTTATTCGGAGGTTTAAACGAAAACAGCCTTGCTATTCGGTGTATTTACCGAATTCTGCATGAATGTACCAACGATGCGCGGTGCGTATTTCAGACGTAAACAAAATTATTTGTTTATATTAATGCGAAGAAAATACAGTCGCCATTATCGCCTTGTTATCAGTGCGGCGTTACAACAATGTCTTGCAACAAACAACAATGACAGCTAATTCCTATGGAATTTGAAAAATTAGCATTGTTGATACCGCTAGCAACAAAAAGAAAATTAATAGAAAAATATAGTAATTAAATATAATATTGTTATATTAATGAAAACTGCTGGATTTTACAAGCATTCCTCTCGGACATGTTTTTGTCGTTGCCGCTCGAGTTTCGTGGAAGTCCGCCCGCCTTCGGGAGTCTTCGCTCTCCCTAGCCTTTGTCTGTCGGATGAGGAAAACTGTCACCAAATGTTGAATCAGAATTTTCGCTTCGATAGAACGGTCCGGCATTTCGTCGCCGCGTCTAGCAGGGACCTTTCTGCGCCGCACCCGCTTCGAACTACTGACTCAGCAGTTGACGCGCTCAAAATCACTCGTCAGTCAATCAATTGATGTGTAATAGAAGGTATGCTATAATTTCCGATCCTTTCCCTAAGCATTGGTTTCTCTTTCTTTTACAGTGGATAACAGCGTGCAGTTCGACACAACTCGCGCCTATCTAAAAGAATTGGATGTGGTGAATAATGTGTGGATTGGTCTCAAGAAAGGTGGACCGAACGAGCAGTTCGCTTGGACGTAAGTACGACACGACACTAAATGTTACTCTGTGCTTATCTTCTACGTTCGTGTCTTTTAGCATATTGGATTGGTAATTGCATTTAATTTGTTGTTCATTTAAACCTGATTTAAGAACAATTTTTTTCATATTTTTCTAGCTTCATTTAAATACATAGACATTGCGTTTTACATAGATGCACAATTAGCACCATTAAGATGGCTTGCCATATTTCGAAATGAAGTTTCTTAAATTCATGAATTTAAGAAGCTGACACATGAAACATATTTCGGACTGAATTGTAGTAGAGGTGTAAAACACATTAATTTATTGTTAAGGATGCATATAAATGAAACTGACGAACGACCTACGAACGTACTCTCCTACGTATATGAAATATTGCTTTGGAGTGCCACCTAATTTGTTTTCAAACTAACCCAAAACCTACACACAATAGATATCCCACGCATCACCTGTCTATGAATATTGAAATCAGGTGTCTCTGGATAAATGTTACGAGCTACTAGGAACAAAGATCACTTTTTGCTTTCTCCCTACGGAAAGGAGAGAAAATTAATGATGCTGTGCTAAACGGCGAATTTTCAGCAGAAAAACTGTTATTACATGACCCTGGTGACAAAAAAGTGGATAAATTCAGTTGCTAAATTTAGAAAAAGTCTTCTAACACGTCGTGTAGCGAGAATATATGTTATGTGAGTCGTTGATACCGAAAATCGAATGACAGCAAATCGTCTGTCCGTCCCCTATCCGTCTGCGAACAGCTTTTCATTGTGTACACGTAGGCTTCCGCGGCTCGAGTCCATTACTTCTAGGCTGTCCGGGTGCCGCCGCGTCGTTGGCAGATAGGCCGACGTTTCGCCTGTCATGTCGCAGGCTTCTTCAGGGTAGTGACACAGTAAAGCTTTGCCTCCTGTGTTATATCTTTCTTTTTGGGGGGGGGGTTGGCCCAGACCGCGAGCTAATCAGAGGGACCTCTCCGCCCACTAGATAACTTGGGTACCTTTCTTCTTTTATAACGCTCCATAATTTACATCGGTTGACACTATTAAAAGCCTTCTCAATATCCACGAAGGCTAGAATATTTCTCTATTAAACTCCACTCTTTTCGCAATTATTTGTTTTAATGTAAATGTGTCATCTATTGTTGAACGATCTTTTTTAAACCCCTGTTGTTTCTGAGGTAGCTATTCCGTTATTCACAGTTTTTGCGTATACATTGTAACATGAGTTAAGTAGACAAATACCCCCATAGTTGTGACATTTACATTGATCTCCGTTTTTAAAACATGGAGTAATTAACGAATCTAATTATTCATCTGGCATTGCATATCTTTGCCAGCATTCATTCATTAGGTGGAACAGTCCAAATTTCAGTAACATACCTGCATATTTCATTAATTCTACGTTAATCCCATAAGGACCACAGGCCATCCGATTTGGGGGGGGGGGATTTTAACGCACTGCCAAGCTCTAACAAATTTACTTTTTTTTATTACTTTTTCTTCATCTGGCGTATACATTTCTTGAATCCCACTCCATAATTTTACAAAGTAGTCCAACCACTCTTTCCCGGATATTATATTCAATCTTACCGTACCTGTTTCTTCTAAATTAATTTTCTTAACACTTTATAGGCTCTGCTTTGTCTTGCGAATACCTCATGTTCTAACATATTCACATATCTGTCTCAATATTCCTGATGGGCTTGTCTCGCTAATAATTTAGCTTTATTCCATTTTTGGTAGTAGATCTGTTTAGTCTACTCATTTCTGCTTTGTAGACAATACAGGTACGCTACCTTTTTTTCCTGCACTGTCTTTGCAACCCTATTATTCCATATTTTTACAGTTTTCCTTTATCACCTCATTTTTCGAGTGCCTATGCCTCATATGGTGCTCATCTGAATAATTCTATAATGTTTCTCCATTCATCATTGAGATATTCTGATGTGGCGATGTCTCTCAAAAACTTATTCAACCATCTCTGAAATAACTCCCTTATACTAACGTTTTCTAGTAGAAACACTTTACTCCCTACACCTTCTTGTTTATTTTTTGAGGCAGTTCATTTCTTCCATCTTGTGCTTATATTTATTTTTGTTTCTACTAGATGGTGATCGGAATAAATGTCATATCTTCTTAAAACGCGGGTATCCTTCACGTCTGAACTTAACGTTTTATTAACTATTACATAATCTAACATTGAGTGTTGACCTCGAGCAATCAAAGTATATTTATGGATGTTCTTTTTTTTAATGTATTGGTGATTATTAGTTCATTGTATGTTACAAAATCTGTAAGTACTCTTCCATTTTCATTCATTAATTGTTCTCCATACAGTCCTATAACATTGGGAATAGGCTTGTTTCCCACTCTCGCATTTACATCTCCAGGTATAATTAGCCAGTTATTTGGGTTGCAATTGTTTACCGCTGTCTGCAACTTTTCATAAACTTTTACGGTTGCTTATTTCTTACCTTCCTCGGGGGCATAAACACCCATAACTGTAATATTACCTCTACTCGTTTTAAAATCTACCCTTAGTTTTTTTATGTATGTGTAACTCGTAATACACTTCTTCCATTTCTTATCCACACACATAGCTACACCAGCTTTTGCTCTCTCTCGCTGTTCTGCTCCACTGTAGATATTCACCCAGTCATCAATCTCTCTTGTTTGCTTTTTTGTTTCTGTTGCAATGTTGGTTTTTCTTTCTTCAAATGTTTTTAATAGTTCTATTTCTTTGTTCTATATGCCGCGACCATTCCATGTTGCTACATTTAGAACATTCGTTATTCCTATGTGCTTTAATCTTTTTTGTTTGCTCTGGTTGTCATCAAATCGGTCCGGCTTCCTTCCTTGAGGTTGTCAGTAGCAGAACATATTCCCTCTCCACGTTACAGGTGCTGCCCCGATTGAGTTAGGTATTATTATTATTATTATTATTATTATTATTATTATTATTATTATTATTATTATTATTATTATACATTATTCACAGTATCTACTGGTCGGTATGTCAACCACACACAGAAATGATGACCAGGTGTGTGGTTGCTTTCCTGAAGGTTCACATGGCTTCTGACAATACGGTATGTATTCAAAATTACACACTTTTGCATATTATATACATTCCTGGCATCCAAATGAAGACATTCCAGTGCCCGAAGTGTCATTTTTGGGATCACTCCTGTAGCTGATACTATTATAGGCACAGTTGTCACTTTACTGAAGTTCCACTGAGATGTGACTTCATGGGCGAGATCGGTATACTTCTGGATCTTCTCTTGATATTTTCCCGATATGTTGTCGGTATTGGGTATTGATATATCGATAAGGAAAACCTGCTGATGGTTTCTATCAATGTACGTTATATCGGGTCTATTGCCGCCGACATGTCTGTCAGTGATAATGGAGCGATCCCAGTAGAGTGTGTGCTCACTACTTTCAAGCACATTCTGAGGCACATATTTATAATACGGCACGGAAGTGGCGAGTAAGCCCGTTCTCAATGCCAATAATTGGTGGACCTGCTTCGCCACTTCATCATGCCTCTTTTTGTATTCCAACTGTGCGTGACTGCTACATCCACTTGTCACGTGTTGGATAGTTTCGCTTGCAGCCTCACATCTTCTACACGAGTCGGAATGAATGGTAGAATCTCTCAGAATGTGTTTTCTGTAGTTCAATGTTGGTACCACTTGGTCCTGGATAGCTATCATGAAGGCTTCTGTCTCCGGAAAGAGATCCCCGTGCTGGAGCCATGCGTGCGACGCAGAGATGTCGACTTCTGGTTTACCCAGCTCGTGAGGGTACCTTACATGCAGTGCCTTCGCTTTCCATAAGGTTATCTTCTCTTCCGTTTCAATGATTGGTTGAACAGGCGGATCAAGCTTTTTCAAGTTCAGAGGACTATAGTTATTATCAACTGCGCTCACTGCTTGCTGAACTCTCCCACAATGTTCCAAGAAGTATCTTCTGAGTTAAGCAATTTGAGAGCTGTGTAGATTTATGATATCTACAACACCTCGCCCTCCTT
Source organism: Gryllus longicercus (assembly GCA_038098605.1). Classification (NCBI taxonomy): domain Eukaryota; kingdom Metazoa; phylum Arthropoda; class Insecta; order Orthoptera; family Gryllidae; genus Gryllus; species Gryllus longicercus. Next base: position 151,295 of record JAZDUA010000486.1, on the reverse strand, counting down.
GCGACCTTGGAAGGGTAAAACGCTCAGTACTTGAATGGGGATGATGTTTTCGGTGTTGAGTCATAGCGGTTCCAATTGTCCTCTGGAGGTTGTCGAGGTCGGTATTGCTCCATTTAATAACGCCAAAGGAGTATGTGAGCACTGGAATAACAAATGAATTGATGGCCTGCACAAGGTTTCTAGCAGAGAGTTGAGTTTTTAAGAGTCCATGCAATCGTTTACACACTTCAGTTGTTAGTATGTTCTTAGTAACAGTGTGTTTTATTCGGAGTGACTGTTGGAAACCCAAGTATTTGTAAGTTTCATGGGGTTCCATGAAGGTAATCTTTGGTTCATTATCAGTTTCCAAATTTATAACTTGCATATGACCCCGAATGATGTTCACTGTCCTGCACTTATACAAACCGAATTTCATCTTTATGTCGTCAGTGAACGTCTCCGTCACGTTTATTAGTTGCCGCATATGACTCTGTGTCTGCATAGAGCTTCAAGTCATCCATGTAAAGAAGATGTGAGACCCGGAGAAGAGTTGAGTTCCCCTTTTTAAGAGCGATTCCATAATTAGCTGAATTAAGTAGAGTAGACAGGGGATTCATGGCTAAGCAGAACAATAAAGGGCTTAAAGAGTCACCCTGGAAAATCCCTCGGCGGATATGTATAGTATCTGTGTGGACGTATTGTTTTCCATTAGAGAGATACAGTTTTGTATTCCATCGACTCATCGCGGTTTTCAGGAAGTTTTGGATAAACGGGTGGACCTTGTATACATCCAAACATTGAAGGAGCCAAGAATGGGGCACGGTGTCGAATGCTTTAGCGTAATCTATGTAGCATGCGTACAAGTTTCTTTGTTTTGCAAGCACTTGCCCCATAATTACAGAGTCTATAATGAGTTGCTCCTTGCATCCCAGAGATCCAGGTCTACATCCTTTCTGTTCATTTGCTAAGATGTTCTGTTCCTCAATGTGTGTCATCATCATTTGTGAAACACAAGATGTTATGAGTTTGTAGAAAGTTTGAAGGCAAGTTATAGGCCTGTACATCGAGGGGTCTTTAGTGTCACCCTCCTTTGGTAACATGAATGTTCTACCTTCAGTGAGGAAGTAAGGTATAGATTTTCTGGATTGTGAAGAAAATATTGAATTATATTAGCTATATGATGGTGAGTGCTTGTAATTTTTTTCAGCCAATAATTGTGCAGGCCATCACTGCCTGGTGCCTTCCAGTTATGTGCTTTGTTGAAAGCTGCTTGGACAATTTCTACGGTGATGATTGGTTCACCCATTAGAGGAATATCTCGGTGTGTGTCATATTCCATTTCAATCCACGTCCTATCTGGGTTGTGGGACACAGCAGATGACCAGATAGGCTTCCAAAAGTCCTCTATTTGTGCCTTTGAGGGAAGCTTTGACTCTTTCAAATCATTTACAAGTCCTTTACACTTTGACATATTCCTGTAGAATGCTTTCTGGTTTCTGTTAAAAAGAGAATTCTGTTGCTTCCTCGTAGTGCAATTCCTGTAGCGTCGAATGCGTTTTGTTAACGCCAAAAACTTTTGTCGTAGGGTGTCAAGATGTTCGGTTATTGTTGAATTCAAGGGCTCGTGCTTCTTATGTATTTTTGTATTGATAAGGATGTTATTCACCTTTCTTCTCAGTTTTTCTGAGGTATTTCCTTTTTTTAAATTGCGTGAGTCTCCCAATATCTCTCCTAGTGCTTTCTATACGATTCACCAGCCGTCTTTCCCAAGGTGGCATTATTATTATTATTATTATTATTATTATTATTATTATTATTATTATTATTGTTATTATTATTATTATTATTATTGTTATTATTATTATTATTATTATTATTATTATTATTATTATTATTATAATTATCATTATCATCATCATTATAATTATTATTATTATCATTATTATTGTTGTTATTATTGTTATTGTTATTATTGTTATTATTATTTCTTCAAGTCTCTCGCTTAGCGAGGTGCCTATAGCAGGCACCGGGATCTTAGAACCAAGGTGCCTGCTTCGCTTGCAAACTCGGTCGGTCGGTTATATCAATAAAAACTTCCTCACGATGCATGCAGTACTCAGGGGTACAGCCTTTTGCATTGTTTGTATGGGCCAGTTCTTAAGGTCAAGCTTTGCAGACGATGAAATTAGTTTTTCGGAGATCAGTCCATTTGTAGAGATGACCGCAGGGACAACTGTTCAACAGATACTGACCGCCACATGTCGCTCAGTTCAATAGACAAGGCCTGATATTGTCGCTTCTTCTCGGCAACAGAGGCAACTATATTTCGGTCTAAAGGGATAGCTATGTTGACTATAATCCTTTTCCGTAAGCCTTGTCAATTATGTTATTATTACTGTTATTATTGTTATTATTACCATTATTATTATTATTATTACTATTATTATTATTATTATTACTTATTGGATATGATATCCAGCCGAATGTAGGTGGTGAATAGCCTCTCCGTTGCAAAGCCCTTCCTCAAATCCACAGCCCGCTTTTTGCAGTAAAACGGCTCTTGAGCGAGGTGAGGACTCGATAACGATCTAAATTCATGCAGAAGCACCGCCGCGATCCCCTGTTCGTGCAGTCATGAATATATATTCGTTATTTTACTCCGTCGCTGGAAAGGGTTGAAAGATTCCAATTATTGATCAACTTGTGCAAAATGTACGGGGTCAGGAGGGCTGTGGGTATTAAAGGAGCAGAGCTCATTATCTGGGCTTTCTCTAAGCCGGTGCGTTTTATAATCATAAGCCGCGTTAAGTATGGCTAAATGGAAATTGTTTAATTTTTTAACAAAAGCGGCGAGCGCAGTATGTCAGAATTAGGCGTCGGTATCCACTTCTACCGCGCTCTTCCAATTTATTCAATTAGTGAAGGCTCTCCAGATCGAGTCTTCCGTGAATGGTCTCGAAATACGAAGCGTTTCAGAGGGTTAGGAACATTTTCCGCAAATGCTGTGGGGCTGAGATCTCGACGGAACACTTCACATGGAGTAATTCTTCGTTCAATTTTTTCTTATTTCCTTTTGGCGTTCTCGTTGCAGTGACATTTCTTTCCTTTAATTACTGTCCATTTTTCCTTGCTATTCTGTTATTTGTTCCCTCCCGGAAGTTACATTTTTCATTTCTCCTAGTGTTAATTTATTTTCTCTCTCATTTTATCATAAAATTATTTAATTTTTCTTTTGTAATATATTCACAATTCATACATTTTGCATTTTTTTCATCTCGCATCTTATCTTCGGTCTTATTTTTCTTTGATTTCTTAAGTTTGCCCTCTCCGTCCCTTCCTTAAACATAATCCTTTTCTCCTTTGTCTTTGTCGATACTTCAAGCTTTAATTTTCGTTACCTGTCTTCCTTCATCAACTTACATACTTTGAAACATTCGTTTTTCGTTTCTTATTCTTAAATATTTTTAACTCACATTTATTTTTTTTTATTTCTTGGAGGCTTTTATTATTTTGCTCCGCTTTATCTTGATTCTCGGTTACGCTTTTTCTGATTTATTACTTTTCATTTTATTCTTCGACCACCCCATCGATCTCTGCCGGTGCAGCCTCCCATTCGACCATTCCGTCTCTTCACATGCACTTCTCCCCTCTCTTCGCTGCTCCATATCATCGTCCCGTTTTCCAATTGTTTCGACGAATTCATTCATTCACGTAAGCCCCACTCCCCTCCCTTCCCTTCCCATTGCCTTCTGACTCCTCCTATCCTCGTCCTTTAGTTTCCGCGCCCAACTTTCCCCGTCATATATCATCCTAACTTCTTCTGCCCCACCCCGATTCTTCCCAGTCCCTTCTCCTCCCCGCCGTTCCTCACCCCCTCTCTTCCCATCCCTTCTTATGTCCATCCTTTTTCTTTCTCGATGCTTCTTTCCAACGCGTCTTTAGACCAGCTTATCTACACCGACTCTTCTCTCCCAATGCCCTCACGTTCAAGCCTTACCTCTCTGCCCCACCTCTCCACTATGTCTGATGCGGCATCCACAAACGAACGTGTATGTTGCCTAGCATCGACGTTCAAAATTAAAACATCGATACATCGATACATCGAACAGAAACCATCGAAGTTTTTGAACATCGATATATTAAAGTATGTTTAGTAATCTCTAACATTAAGTTCGTGTGCAACAAAATTTAATTTGACAATGGACGCTCATCTTATTTTACAATTGAAATTTAACTGAAAACAAAGCTTTAAAAAACGAAAATGTGCGACATGCGAGGAAACACAAAGGAAATAAAAGGGCATCATGAACATATCAGGTGGGGAATAACGATCTCTACAATGAGAATAGTAGATATCGCATTCGTGTGGTCCGAAAATATCATGTTAACTTTCACAAAATTGGGATTATGTAAATTTTATATCCACGAATAAAATATCCTAAATGTAAAAATTTTGACCATAAAACATCGATATTAAAAAAATAGAGTATAAAACATCGGTGTTCAAAAAACATCGGCTTCAATACATCGATGTTTAAATTATCGATATTTCTATAGAAACATCAATGTTTTGAAAACATCTACGTCGACGTCGCCTCCCTTCGCCCTACCCTTTCCATCTCCGCCCCTTCTTTCCCCCTCGTTTCTCACCCCACACGTCTCCCCACTTATTTTCTCTCCACACATTTCTCTCCCCGCCCCGTGCCATCTCCCTGTCTGTCCCCGTCACTTCTCGACCCGTCCCTTCCCTCCCCACCCCTTTTCTCTCCAAACCTTATTTGCTCTCCCCTTTCACATGTTCTTCCCACCCCTTCTTTGCCCGACACATCTCTTTACAAACCTCCTCTCCCCGCCACACATCTCTCCTCGCCACACTTCTTCCCTCTACTTCAATCGCCGCCCTTCCCTCCCCACCCCTTTCCTCTCCAAACCTTCTTTGCTCTCCCCTTTCACATTTTCTTCCCACCCCTTCTTTGCCCGACACATCTCTTTACACACCTCCTCTCCCCGCCACACATCTCTCCTCGCCACACTTCTTCCCTCTACTTCAATCGCCGCCCTTCCCTCCCCACCCCTTTTCTCTCCAAACCTTCTTTGCTCTCCCCTTTCTCATTTTATTCCCACCCCTTCTTTGCCCGTTACATCTCTTTACACACCTGCTCTCCCCGCCACACATCTCTCCTCGCCACACTTCTTCCCTCTACTTCAATCGCTGCCCTTCTCTCCCCACCCCTTCTCTCCAAGCTACTCCTCTCCACCCCCTTCTCTCCCTGCCATCTCTCTTCCAGCCCTTCGTTGATCATTCCCCCGTCCGCCCGCCCTTCCCACCATCTCTTTTTTCATCATATGGCAAAGAAAATAATCGTCCACCAAACGTTTAATAATGTTATTAATTATTACACAGAGTTAACTTACTTAGAGTGGGCAAGACCCACTGAGGATGGGAAAATCGTTTCCCGAAAGTTAACTCTGGGTAATAATTAATAAAATTATTAAACGTTTTGTGGACGATTATTTCCTTTACCATATCATGGATTATCACAAGATATCTGCTGCCACCACGGAATTTCTTATTTCATCCTTATTTCCCGTGTCCTATTTCCCGCTCTTTTTCTTGTCATTTCGCGTCCTCTCCCCATTCCATGTTTTCCTCGCCTCTTCTTCTCCCCATCCACCCTTTTTCACCTCGAATCTCCTCTTTGCCGCCACGTCTATCCTCTGCCCGTCCGCGAAGGTGTGGACGAAGCATCTCCACGCTTTTTCCCCACCTTCTTTTCCAACCCATTCTTCACCGTCTTCTTTTATCTTCATCACCTTCCGTCATCTTTACTTTGTCGTCATCTTTATTGCCCCCATCTACATTTGTAATTTCTAATAACCGGCTGAAGGGGCTCAGGGCATCAACTGATATCACGTCAGTGGCTCTGACCTGGAGGTCCTAAGTTCGAATCCCGGCGGTGCCAGGAATTTCGACACAAGAGAGCTAGGTCGCGTTCAGCCACTGTCTGGAGACGAATTCTGGCGACCGTCTGCTCTGATCGGTAGTTTTCGGCGGTTTCTTCGATGAACACCAGGAAGATGCCAAGTAGTACCCTAACAAACGGGCCACGGACCGCGCGCGATCTTCCCTTACAATTCCTTGCCCTATCCTCTCTCTTGCTTATGCACTCTTACACATACATGCACTACACTAGCACACAGTCCGGGAGCCCGTTTGGGAGCTTAGAGCTGGTCCCGCCTGGGGCGGTGCGTCGCTGGCAGGAGATACCTGGTTGAGGAAAACCCCGCCAGCCGACGGCAGGTAGGCGCCGGATCTCAGCAACCAACGGGGGCAAGATCACTCCCACCGCCCGAGCAAAAACATACACTACACTTACTGGAATTATGCTATTAGCAGTTGGCGCGCCAATAATTAATCAATCAATCAATCAAATCACTAATCCCCGCTCCCGTTTTCTCATCCACTCTTCACCGTCTCTTCCCTCCTTAACTTTCCTTCGTCTTTTATTCGTGCTCCCCTACACCTCGTCCGTCTACACTAATGATTTTCAATGCGCACAGAAAGTGAAAGAAAATGATATGCAGCCGAGAGAGAGATGTCTAAGGTTTCGTTAAATACGCAGGAACTCGCGGGAAATCCAAAAATAATGAATCAGTTTTGAAGTCGATTGAAAAATGCAAACGTTTGCCTGTTATATCGCCTAGTTTCATACTAACTTCGTTACTGCCGTCGACACAACTGATGTCATGCGACAGCAAGGCTCCGAGAAAGAGACCACCCGCCATTAAGAATTTGCTACTTTACAGATTGCGTTAAGGAATAGAAACTTTTTGATAATATTTGTGTCTGTAAAAAACTGTTGTATTGTGTATCTGTATTCAATACTATGTTACATGGCGTGTTTATGGAGACTTGAATTATTTAATTTATTGAAGTATTGTACAAGAGAACCGAACTAACTGGCTCGTGACTTCGCATTCGGGAGGCCAAGGTTCAATCCCCGTGCCGGCCGTTCTGACCGGGGTTTTCTTGGTTTCCCTCGGTCATCCAGGAGAATGCTGGGATGCTTCATTTGAAAGGCCGCGACCGCAAAACCGATGTTGTCCACTAACCTTATTCGTTAACTACGCGAAGTCACGAAAGTTACGCGAATTCGAGATATAGCGGGTTGCTGGATGGGTGACCGACTGGAAATCCCGGGATCTAACAGCACCGAGGCCGAGGCCTCTACGGGAGAAGTACTGGGTTCATACAAATACAAAATACAAGAGTACTTTTTTCTTGGTTGGAAATTTGTCATTTTGTGTAGGTTTGTACAGCTCCATTTCTACATTTGCACTCCACTAGTTTTTAAAAATAGTTTCTGCGCGGTCGTAATCGTTCATCTTTCTTCGGAACCCCCAATGAATCGGTAGTTCATTCTCCGCTTTCAGTCGCGTTGACTGACCTCTCGTGCGCGAACGACTGCAAATCGTATCTGCGCGATTTTTCGCGCACAAAAGCTCGCGAAGCGTTTTTATAAATTGTCGGCCCTCGACCGAGTTTAATGAATCGTTTGCGTACGTCTGTGTGCGGCCATTGAAAAGACCCAAGAACCAAGCAAGTTTGGATGAATCATGATTTCAGAGATCGACATAATTTCATTTACGAAGATGCACTAATGTTAGACAAGTACGATTCTAAAATTTGTCTGTCGATCAGTAACGGGCAGCGTGCTGATAAAGACCCATGAAATTAATTCCTCAAGAGTGGAAATACATTCTCTCATTAACCCGTAACGTAACTTTTAATGAAAATGCCAATATTTACGGTGAACTGAAACCTCCAACCTCCCTTTTAAACGGTTCAAAAACGTTTGAAAATGTTCATTGAATTTTTACAGGAACCAAATATTATTATCAATTTTTCAAAAGTGCATACCCAGAAACAATTATATTCAGTAATATATATAATATTCCGTCGAGCTACAATTACGATTTTATAGTAAACATCGTAATAAAATTTAGAAGTTTTTTTTCTCTGATGGATTGGATAGCGTGATCGGAGAGGAAAATTATTAAGCCGAAGTGTGTCTGAGAATACCTTTACTCCCAACTTTTAGTAGCAATCGCGAAAAAAGATTGGTTGCTATTACTTGAAATCCACTACAGATGCGATTGTTAACCTTTTCAAATGTTAAACTCTTAATAAACACAAAGAACTACTTCACTTTTTCTCTTATTTTGCTAGCAGACCTCTCGGGCGATTGAAAACAATTGAACAGGATTAACAAATTGGCTTTTCTGTCCAAGCTGTAGAACTTGAAGGCCGTAAAAGCCATTCGAATGAATTCCTTCGGCATGACGGTAAGGTTTGTGCTTTGACAGATTTGCGTCAATCGGACGCAAAAAAAAAAAAAAAAAAAAAACTCTTAGAATAAATAGGAACCGCCTAATTCTCAAAATTCCGGCTGTTCTAACCTTCAGGAATATTCCCTGCTTTCGGTGGTTCCGCGGCATTCCCATCCCCTCTGCAGCATCGTTCACTGAGAGGTCCTCGAATTAGAACCATCCTACCGGCGGTGTGCGATTTGTGACACCAGCTACCCAGCTGTGTTGGATTCTATCACTGTCTGGAGGAGAATTTGTTAGAGGTCGGCTGCTCTGATCGGTAGTTTTCCGTGGTTTCTCCGATCAACACCAGGCGAATGCCGGAGCAGTACCCTAACAAACGGGCCACGGACGGCAAGCTAACATGCCTTCCTCTTACTTGTCCTATCTTACACACGCGCACTGCCCTATCACACATGCTGGGGGACCAGTCAAGATCTTACAGCTCGTTCCGGCTGGTGCCCCTTGGTGAGAGATACCTGGCCGGGAAAACTTTGCAATCCGACATGTCACGTTCCAGAAATCACCACTAACTTTCGAGATATAACGTGTACTACACTTACGGTACTAATGACCATTGCAGATGACGTAAGCGGAAGCAATAAATACATCTTTACATCGTTAATACTCACTTGATCACTGGAAGTATTCTCTTACTCAAATAATTCGCCTCGTACCACATAATTACTTCCACTTGATCACTGGAAGTATTCACTTACTCAAATGATTCGCCTCGTACCTCATAATTACTTCCACTTGATCACTGGAAGTATTCACTTACTCAAATGATTCGCCTCGTACCACATAATTACTTCCACTTGATCACTGGAAGTATACACTTACTCAAATGATTCGCCTCGTACCACATAATTACTTCCACTTGATCACTGGAAGTATTCACTTACTCAAATGATTCGCCTCGTACCACATAATTACATCCACTTGATCACTGGAAGTATTCACTTACTCAAATGATTCGCCTCGTACCACATAATTACTTCCACTTGATCACTGGAAGTATTCACTTACTCAAATGATTCGCCTCGTACCACATAATTATTGATTTGTGATTCCGGGCGCGGCAAATGCTAAGGTCATTACCCCCGCAAGTGTAGCGCATGGTTTGTCGCGGGACGTGGCGATTATCTTCCCCGACTGGATGGCGTGATCGAGTACCGACTTACACACGTCGACTTGCGGAGTTTTCCCTAACCAGGTATCTCCCATCAGCGGGACACCCCTCCAGCCGATACGAGCTCTAAGTTTCCGACCGTTCTCCCGGCATTTAGTACATGTTGGTGTAACTCTGGGTAAGTAAGGGGTGCGTATAGAACAAGGAGGGGGAAGGCAATATCCTGGCTCGTTTGTTAGGCTACCACACTAATATTCCCCTGGTGTCGATCGGTGAAACCACGGCCGGCGATCAGAGCAGCCAGCCGCTAAAACTCTCTTCCGGACAGCCCCTAACTCGCCCTCGCCCTAGCTGCGTTGAAAACTCTGCCAGCGTGGGAGCTCACGTCCAAGACCCTCCCGGTCAGAAGCACTTCAGAGACATCAACTGATGCCCTGTGCCACCTAAGCCGGCCCTATCACAAAAGACACCGCGAGTGCCATTGAAGCGTTATCAAATGTGTGGTTGTTTATCGGTGATTACAAGATCTCCGACAGCAAACGACTGCCGCAGTGAAAGCACCGCAGAATCGAACAAAAAGAAATGATTCGATTATTTTTCTTTCAAAGAACCGGGTCATTCTTCGTTTGTGCAGCGGGATAAAGTCATTTTGGCCAGGTGGTGCGGACGGCCCGGTTTGTCAGCGGCGAAGGCATCTGCTTCGCTGTCGAAAATGCTACTCTACTAAAAGCGCTTGGAGCTCCATTCAAATTGAGCCCATGAATCTCGTGCGCGTTTTCGTGTGTGTGTGTGTGTCTCTCGTCTCTCTTTCTTCTCTCTCTTCTCTCTCTCTCCTCTTTCTTCACTCTCTCTTCACTCTCTCTTCACTCTCTCTTCACTCTCTCTTCACTCTCTCTTCACTCTCTCTTCACTCTCTCTTCACTCTCTCTTCTCTCTCTTCACTCTCTCTTCACTCTCTCTTCACTCTCTCTTCACTCTCTCTCTTCACTCCCTCTCTTCACTCTCTCTCTTCACTCTCTCTTCACTCTCTCTCTTCACTCTCTCTCTTCACTCTCTCTCTTCACTCTCTCTCTTCACTCTCTCTCTTCACTCTCTCTCTTCACTCTCTCTTCACTCTCTCTTCACTCTCTCTTCACTCTCTCTTCACTCTCTCTCTTCACTCTCTCTTCACTCTCTCTCTTCACTCTCTCTTCACTCTCTCTTCACTCTCTCTCTTCACTCTCTCTCTCTTCACTCTCTCTCTTCACTCTCTCTTCACTCTCTCTCTTCACTCTCTCTCTTCACTCTCTCTTCAATCTCTCTTCACTCTCTCATCACTCTCTCTCTTCACTCTCTCTCTTCACTCTCTCTCTTCACTCTCTTTCTTCACTCTCTCTTCACTCTCTCTTCACTCTCTCTTCACTCTCTCTCTTCACTCTCTCTTCACTCTCTCTCTTCACTCTCTCTCTTCACTCTCTCTCTTCACTCTCTCTTCACTCTCTCTCTTCACTCTCTCTCTTCACTCTCTCTCTTCACTCTCTCTTCACTCTCTCTTCACTCTCTCTCTTCACTCTCTCTTCACTCTCTCTTCACTCTCTCTTCACTCTCTCTCTTCACTCTCTCTTCACTCTCTCTTCACTCTCTTTCTTCACTCTCTCTCTTCACTCTCTCTCTCTTCACTCTCTCTCTTCACTCTCTCTCTTCACTCTCTCTCTTCACTCTCTCTCTTCACTCTCTCTCTCTCTTCACTCTCTCTCTTCACTCTCTCTCTTCACTCTCTCTCTCTTCACTCTCTCTCTTCACTCTCTCTCTTCACTCTCTCTCTCTTCACTCTCTCTCTTCACTCTCTCTCTTCACTCTCTCTTCACTCTCTCTCTTCACTCTCTCTCTCTTCACTCTCTCTCTTCACTCTCTCTCTTCACTCTCTCTCTCTTCACTCTCTCTCTTCACTCTCTCTCTTCACTCTCTCTCTTCACTCTCTCTCTCTTCACTCTCTCTCTCTTCACTCTCTCTCTTCACTCTCTCTTCACTCTCTCTCTTCACTCTCTCTCTTCACTCTCTCTTCACTCTCTCTCTCTTCACTTTCTCTCTTCACTCTCTCTCTTCACTCTCTCTCTTCACTCTCTCTCTTCACTCTCTCTTCACTCTCTCTCTTCACTCTCTCTTCACTCTCTCTCTTCACTCTCTCTCTCTTCACTCTCTCTCTCTTCACTCTCTCTCTTCACTCTCTCTCTCTTCACTCTCTCTCTTCACTCTCTCTCTCTTCACTCTCTCTCTCTTCACTCTCTCTCTCTTCACTCTCTCTCTTCACTCTCTCTCTCTTCACTCTCTCTCTCTCTTCACTCTCTCTCTCTTCACTCTCTCTCTCTTCACTCTCTCTCTCTTCACTCTCTCTCTCTTCACTCTCTCTCTCTTCACTCTCTCTCTCTTCTCTTTCTCTCTTCTCTTTCTCTCTTCTCTTTCTCTCTTCTCTTTATCTCTTCTCTTCTCTCTCTTCTCTTTCTCTCTTCTTTCTCTCATCTCTTTCTCTCTTCTCTCTCTCTCTTTTTCTGGAAATAAAATGAATTCTTTTGAGGGATTCTGAAATAATGTTAGTAATTCGTTATTTGCTTTCAAAACACAGGAGAAAATGTTTTATCAAAGTATTCATAGATTTGTTAAGAGTGTTGTAGCGTTGGTTAAAAAGTGTTCTATTTTGATGGTGAAAATGTTCCGATTTGTGAAAACTGCAACGTAAAATGTTTCATTATTATATGTGTGATAATTTAAATTCCTCAAATGAATTCTCCGAATACAAAGGTGTTATTACTAAACCATCCTCTGTACTGACCTCGGTAACGACGTGCATTGGTCCTCTAGCTTTGTCTGGAAAGAAAGTGAAGTTGGTGGAACCGAGTGCACAAGGTATTAAAAGGAACAACTATATAATGGTTAAAAAATTCAGAGGTCATTCCCATTGAAAGGCAAATGTTTACTTATCTGCCTGTGTAAACAAAAAGAATTAATGTCATGAATATTGTCACGTAATGAGTCTTCAGTTGGTATATCAAATATTAACATTCGTATGGAACAGGTATTTAAAGTGTACGATACTTTTGTTCGTTCATTGAACAACCTTACTCATTGACAAGAAACTAAGTAGAGCACAAAAAAACGTTAAAAACAAAAGTCATTTATTTGCCAGACGTGCAGAAGTTTGAAGCTCAAAACCAGCATAGGTGGCTCAGAGCATCAACATGTCACTGCTGTGCCTCTGAACGGGAGGTCTTATGCATAAGAGGCCCGACCGTGGCAGAATTTTGGACACTAGCTGGATAGCTTGGTCGAATTCTGTCGCTTTCTGGAGGAGAATTCAAGCGGCCGGCTTTTTCCGATGGTATTTTTCCGTGGTTTCCCAGATCAACACCCGGCGAATGCCGGAGCAGTACCATAACAAACGGGTCACGGACCGCGCGCGATCTTTCCTTCCTCTTCCTTGTTCTATTCTCACCCCTTTCTTACGCACAATTTCTTTTCCATGCGCTACCCTATGTCGGGAACTTAGAGCATGGCCCGGTTGGGGCGGTGCCTTGCTGGGAGGAGATACCTAGTTGGGGCGAATTCGCGAGCTGACATGTAAGTTGGCGCCGGATCTCGCCATCCTGCGGTGAAAGATCGTACGAGACTAATTATTTTAGCAGTTGATGCGCCCGGAATCGCTAATCAATCAATCAATTCAATGTCAGAAGAACTGCTCTGCCCTCGATCGAATGAATGACCGCATTCCACTGAAAACCACCACCCCTCAATCCTCGCGCAACGCAGAGAAAACTTTATAAATTTTGCTTACCTTACCCTCAAGAACCAGAGTAATTTTACCCATTATTTTCGAGTCAACTCCGAATTCTTTCTTTAAATATACACTGGGCATCTTTTTTCCTGACAATGTAAGATTTTCTCACTATCTACATAACTGGATAGAATTCAGTCTCCGTTTCTCGGACAATTCTAGCGGCCGGCTGTTCTGAATAGTAGTTTTCTGTGGCTTCATCAGTTCCAGGCGAATGTCGGATTAGTACTAACAAACGAGATATAGACCGCGCTTGATATTTCCTACATGTTCCTTTCTCTCCCCTTAAACACACTTGCATGCTCTACACTGGTATACATGTCGAGGCACGAGTTGCTTGTCCCAGTTGAGTCGCTGGACCCCATCCCCAGTGGTGGAGAGACCTGCAGAGGGAAACTCAACCGCCGATATGAAGGTCGACCCCGAATCTCTCGTTCCAACGAAAAACGAACAACGGCACCTCTCGGATTAAAACATGCACTACAACTCACGGGACAGAAAATCGAAAGAGTTGACGCGCCTAAAAAAAGAAATACTCCCCCATTCATTTTGCTTTAACAACCTTGCTCGATTATTCCGAACTAACAGGAAACTTCACTAACGTGAAACACGACGCTGTGAAATCGACCACCGTAAAAGATAATTGAACAAATTTCCAGTTATTTCAGCGTGAGAGTACGGGTATCCATGATAGAGTAGGAGACTACATGATAGTGCTTGCTGCCAACGTACCAACAAACTTTCAATGTGTCCAAAACGCGTATCACTTAGCTTCTCTCTACGATCGCTATGAAACTGATCGCGACTCCTGATTATCAAATATTGCCACCTCTTCGCGTCTTATGTGGAAAAATTGGATTCCACGAAATTACAATGTCAAAAGTTTCGTCGCCGGTAGGCCAGGAAGTGGTGCGATCTGCCCATCACATTGGAAGTAGATGAAGTTTTATTTCAAAGAATTTCAACTTTTCAAAATCTCCAAGGCGGGAAGTTTGAAATGTATCATCCTTTCTTCTTACCTACCTTCAAAGTGTAGCCAAACAGCTTGAGCTCCAAGCGTGGCGCCAAATTTGAATTAATTTGGCCTTCTATTCGCCAACGACCCCCATCACCTCCTATGACAAAATATCAACTACACTAACGTGGCTAAGGAGCGTTGCGATTCCCGCGCCCGGCGTCAGTCGGTCTGAGGGTGCGTTTCTTGTGGCGCAGGGACTACAAGCCGCTGGGGCCGCTAGGAGGCTACTGGCTGGAGGGCATCCCGCAGGCCGCGGGTCCGCTCTGCGCGGCCCTGGACCCGGCCGCCGACTTCCGCTGGCACAGCCTGGACTGCGGCGGCCCCGAGGTGGCTTCCTTCATCTGCGAGCTGCCAGGTAACGACGACGCTTTTTTGTCTGGCCGAGAGCGTTAAGGCAGTGGGTGCCGCAGCGATCTCGGACCGAAGGATCGCGGGTTCCAGTCTCGCCTGGGCATGATGTATTTGTGTTCGTCTCTTGAACCCCTTTCATCACCATATCATGTCCACCGCAAATGCAATGTTGGTCACGAATGACCTAGCTTCCTTAAATAACAACAAATTTTATATTTCACCGATCATCTTTTTGGTCTGGAGTCGGTGAAATGGCTCTTTATTACAGCCCTGTAATAAAGTAGCTATCGATTGTCTCGAAAAAACAAGCTCAAAACCACTCCTGGCGAACAAAAATAGTATGATGCTCACAAAATATTTATTTTATTGACAAAATAAAGGGATATACATAGAAACACATTTGTACTTAATAATCTACTAACAAAAATAACACAGTTACTCGTAATAGTCAACAAATAAAGAACAATACACCCTTTCCTATACATTTCTACGAACCTGCATTAAGTATTGTTGCTTACTTTCATTGCACCATAAACTAATATATCTTCCTCGCATACGTTCGTAATATTTCTCTTCACCACTCCTTCTAAATTTCGTATTCTGTTCGTACACAGTAAATCTTCCACATCTTTTGCAGCTTCACTTCCTATACTTTCAGGAATATTTTGCAACAAACTCAATTTCTTGCATCAGCAATTGTCAACTCAAATGAATAGATTATTTCAGAAACTCGTCAAACGTCGAGTTCCTGATTTAGAGAAAACTGAAAAAAAAGTGTCACAGTTTTTCTGATTTCAAAATATTTTTTTAGTATTAAAGTAGGTGGTAAAAGCAAATTTTTCATGTTAATATGCACTAAACGATGCGTCTATCCTCATCGAACTATATCCCACCGCTAACGTGTCCGCTAACGAGGTCGTTAAGGCATTAGTTTCGTAGCGATCTCGGACCGAAGGATCGCGAGTTCCAGTCTCGCTTGGACACGATTGTATTTGTGTTCGTCACCATATCACCACCATATCATGTCATAGCTATCATACGGTTAAATGTAATAGTGGTCGCTAATGTCCTAGATGTTGATGCGACATTATAAACAAAAATGAATTTGAAAATGAAAATAAGCTCAAAATGTTGGATCTGATATGATACTATATTGTATGTTCCACGTGACTGGAAGATCATTATGTGGTCGTTAGTAACTATACAGTCGCGCTAACGCGCTCTTAAAGAATTACCTAACTTGCACATAATGGTCTATTCCATACACTTAAAAATCAAATACTATTATTTTCCAAAATGCAACAGAATAAAACTTTTACGTAGCACTGCATCAGAATATCCAGTAGATGCAGCCCCAGGCTGAGTCGTCAGAATGAGCGATTTTACACGAGCCAGGAAGAATAATCCTGGAGTGAAGCCTCATCTGTATAATAATAATTTAACTATTTCTGACTGATTTGACTTGTGAATTGAGAGAGAAGGCTACTGGTGCTAGACGGCACCTTAAGGTGGTGTTCTTCGATTTAAATGTAGTGGCGTTACAAGGTCACAAGCTGGACGGAGAGTAGAACACTGTCATCTAATTGGAAGCTCCAATACCAAAACTTCAAGTCGTAACGAAGCTCCCAATTGGATATCAAAGTCACTCTCTCATTCTAGCACGTGACTTTGATGAGCGACCACGTTTGAATCGGAGTATATGTTCGTGCCAGTCGCTAGGGAAACACTTGATCATTTATTACACCTAAAGTTTAACAATAGTTATTTGTAAACGTGAAAGGAGCGTTTAAAAAATTATTAATAAATTTTTGAAAGAGAATTATTGAATACATTCTCTATAAACACAATATTTACAAATAAATTTAGTCGCTGGCATATTTTTTATCATCACAAGTTGGTAATACATTTCTAGGTTGACTTTGGCACCCGCACATTTATATCTTTGTGCGTTGAATTTTAGTCTTCATTGTTTACATTAAAACGAATTACCGTCAAATAGTTTGTGGTTGTGTATGAAACAAAATTGTAAGCTAGGGTGGTTTTATCTCGTACCCTAAGAGAAACAGCGATGACAGTAGCATGCATTGTACGGCATAACTCCTACGCCGAGAGTGGCCGAGAGCCAGTACTTCTGGTTGCGAAGGATTTCGCAGAAGTTTATCATTTAGTCCTCAGAATTCCCGGTGAGGTATGTTACATTTAATACCATCTGATTCTTAAAATAATTTACTACATATCGAATAAAAGAAAAAGAGAACTTTCGCCATATAACCTCTACAATAACTTAAAAATGCATACTCGCATCTTTCTTCATAAGAGCTTGAACTAATTTAAACGTCTTTTATTCAACAATTAGGCCGGTAAGAGCCAATTGTTTTCCTTGTTTTGGGTTTTGGGCCAAATAAATTCGAAAGCACGACTTTTGAAATTTATGATCTTTCCTACTTAAATGACCTCAAAGAATTGTCAAAGTGAATGACCTCCAAGGGTGGTGGCAATTTGAATTAATTTTGCCGACTATGTGCCAACGAAACTTTAAAAACACGTAGCTACCTGCCTGAGTATTTGGCATCAGAAAGGAAGAAGTTGAATTGTTATTGTAGTTAGCATTACGCCAGAAAGTGAATGTTATTGCAATAAATAGGAAACAAACAGATCTCAAATAAGGCTACAAACTTGAAAAATTATATATTTGTGGGATGACAAATATTTTTAGTTATTACGATCATACTGATTAAATTATTATTCTAACCACTAATAATAATAGATAAACGGACCACTAACCACTAATATAATTTAAATACAGACAAACGGAAAGACAACAATGTAGAAATAAGATGTGGTACCAACAACACCTCGATTCAGATCAATAGTTCTACACGCCACCATCAGGCATCTCTCATGGTCTGACTGTAAAAAAATCAAACATGGCGGCCCCTTGTTCGGCGAGCGTCCACCAAGATCGCTGAAACCATATGGTCAGCCACTCTATGTAGCACATTCTAGCTCGTCGCTACTACGCCACCTGCCCCACAGACTTACCCAGTTACATTTGCGTTGCTTGGCATCAACGCCCTTTACACATCGCCACGTAGCAGCGCACACGGCGGCTCGAAGCAGAGCGTTGGTTTTCATGGAGGTCTTCCCACGTGGGATGTGTTTTGTGGCGTTCGGCGCAAGACCCTCGCTACGAGAAGCGTAGGAGGGCGTACGCGCCACCGCTAGCAAAACACAACTTTAAAGGCACCTTCACACGCTGCCACCCCTGCGCGCTTCCGAGCAGCGCGGTGCGTGGCAGAGCATTGGTTTGAATGGAGGTCTTCCCACGTGGGGTTGGTTTTGCGGTGTTTGGCGCCAGACCCTTGCTATGCGAAGCGCAGAAGGGCGTACGCGCCACCGCTAGCAGAACACAACTTTAAGGGACCTTCACACGCCACCGCTGAGCGCTTCCGAAAGCCGCGGCTCGTAGCAGAGCATTGGTTTGAATGGAGGTCTTACGATGTGCGGCGGGCTCGCGCAGCTGCGGCAACCAGGGGAGGACCCTCGCTACGCGAAGCCGAGGAGGGCGTACGCGCCACCGCTAGCAGAACGCTGATTTAAATGGCGGTCTTCCCACTGCGCCACCGGACGCGGCGTTTTACCTGCTGCGGTCCCTCTGTTCGTCGTCGCCGGAGGGTCGGCGAAACCTACCTTTGCAGATCCCCCCCCCTCCACGGTGGCTGCAGCGGTGGCGGCATGGGAAGAGCAATGCCGCTTATGGGAAGCGAACCGCTGTGGCGACATGTGGATCCTCCGTACGCTACAACAATCTGAATAAGTAATCAAACTTCTTTTTTAACTAAATACCGATTAAAGGCCCTTTTCTCGTGCAGTGTTTTCGTATGTCAGGTGCATCTCGTAATGAGGAACGAGAATCGAATGAATGTGCAAAAGTTGCTGATAAAATATGAATAGCTTTAAGTCTGTGTTTCGATGCGCAAATATTGCGGTTCGTTGCAACTGCTGGTCTCCCGCAGGGCGTGTCCGTAACCCAATGAACACGCAAATGGGGTTGGAATTGAATTCCGTTCCATTTCAATGGAGAAGTGATGCGACAGTTTACGGTTTCAAAAATGAAGTTTTGGCGTCAAGCTATGTTATGAAGACAAACGTTTGGCGACCACGTTAGTGGGAACACATCTGCATTGCAATGCGCGACGTTCTAGTTGATACGAATGCAATGAAAGCTCCATACTACCAAAGTACCGATAAAGTGTTCGTTTTGCAGTTCAGAAATAGAACAGTGGACGTCGTAGTTAAATGCAGTTCTTTCCTTGAATCAAGTGTGTTTTACTCTGGAAAGAACTACATGTAATGAGCTGCTCGTGTTGAAACACATATGATATAAGGTTCTGATGTGTTCACTGGTAGAAACGTACACTGCTGTTCGCCAAAGTTCTTAGTTCACCTTTCTATGTATTTCCAGTTATTCATGCACTGAATGCTCCATGATATCGATGCAATGACAAAATGTTCGTTTGCAGTTTAGTATTAGAACAGAAACAGAACCGTGGACGTTTGTAATAAAATGCAGGATTTTTTTTCTTTCAAGAAAGAATGTGGTTCTTTGCAGTGGAGTAAAATGTATAATGAGCTGTTCGTTTTGCAACACACAAGATATAATGTTGTGATGTGTCGACTACCAGAAACTTACACTGTTGTTCTCGTGATATGCCAAAGTTCTTGTTTTACTCTTCTATTGATTTCTTCCTCAAGACAACTTTGCTCACTTGCTCTTTATTTAGTTTTTGCACTGATTCCCCAATAAGCTCTAAAAACAAAATTTATGTTTTTAAATATCTTTCAAAAACACGATATACTTTGCCAATGTATAAATGAGACGAAAAAATTAAACATAGGCATAGTGAAGTGGTTGTTGAGTATATGGAGGATCTAGTCATGAGTTGGGAAACTATTTCTTGGTTAAACTGGGGGAACCATACACTTTTGCACACCGCTTGGAGCGCAAGGCATTGGCTCTTAATGGGGACTATTATCATTATTATTATTATTATTATTATTATTATTATTATTATTATTATTATAAAATATCAAGTAACGCGGAAGATTATGCAGATTTTGTCCTTCGCCCAAAAGATGCTTAAGATAATGGTGCAGGTCTCAATTACTTTAAAACGTCTGTTTTTTTGAAAATTGAAAAATTAAAAAAACTTTTTGGAGTCTTTCTACAACTACAATTGTGAAGATTCTTTCATTTTTTCTTAATGAAATGTGTACACTTGATTGATTGATTGTTTTAGTGATTCCAGGGACCCGTCAACTACCTGGGTCCCGTAAGTGTATTGTATGTTTTTGCTCGGGAGGTGACGGTGATACTTCCATCGCTGTATGGCGAGATCCGGCGCCGACCTGGCGGTGGTTTCCCCTACAAGGTATCTCCCACCAGCGGGGCACCGCCATAGCCGGTATATAGTCTAAGCTCCCGACCGGGCTCCCGGCATGTGTGTGTGTAGTGCAAGTGTGTGTGTGTGTGTGTGTGTGTGTGTAAGGGGAGAGCGTGGGACAAGGAAGAGGTAGGAAAGATCGCGCGCAGTCCGTGGCCCGTTTGGTAGGGTACTGCTCCGTCATTCGCCTGGTGTTGATCGGATAAACCCCGTAAAACTACCGATGAGAGCAGCCGGCCGCTAGAATTCCCCTCCAGACTGCGACAGAATTCGACCTAGCTGACAAGCTAGTGTCGAAAATCCTGCCACCGTCAGTATTGGAACCTAGGACCTCCCGGTCAAAATATGTTCACCAAAAACAGATCTTCAAATACGGTTACGTTTAATTGTTTCAAAAATATGAGTATTTTTATGTAATTTGGCTTCAAACATAGTCGCCCACTTCGAATTCCTAACGCTTCGTGAACGTAATTTGAGAAGCGTTGTGCATTATTTCGTATTTCTTTGTTTATTCCTTACATTCAAGCTTTTGTTATTCGTTTACAAACTAATCTTTTAGAAATGATTTAAAACCCATCTGATTTTACATAATATAAACAGCAATCCGCAAATCCATGTTTTTACGTGTTGCGAGGAATGTATTTGCATTCTCAAAGTATTAATGTATTTTCTTTCAAGGAATCCGTAAACCTTAGTTGAAAATGGTCGAATTACGTTTTCTCTCTTAAAAAAGCGATTTAAATGTGTTATAAATGAAAAATTGTTAGCCTCCTGCAAATATCAGATTGCAACGCGACAATGGCATTACGCGCCGCGAGACGGGAGCTATTGTTGTGTGAATTACATCTCATTGTTGGAACATAATTTAACTGTATAAAACCCGCAAGATATAACGTTGTGATGTGTCGACAATCAGAAACTTACACTGTTGTTCTCGTGATATGCCAAAGTTCTTGTTTTACTCTTCTATTGATGATCGTCGTCACGAAATCTTCGCTCACTTGCTTGTCAAGTGTCGCTTGCCTGGATGGTCGAGGCGGCTGGAGCGTGTGGCGTCTCTGCACCTCTGACGGAAGGGTCGCGGGTTTGAGTCCCGCCGTGGGAACGGTTGTTTGTCCCTTGTCTTTCATGTGTGTGTGTTGTCACGGAAGGCGTTGTGAAACTGCTGGCCACAGACCGAGGAGCCCGCACCTAATGTTCTACAGTTTGTAATGAGTTGTACCACGAAGTATGACCGAGATGCGTTAATTCGGAGAGAAACCTAGATATAAATAGTATAACGTGTTCATTACTAAGAGGGAGAAAGTACGTGGTGCTTTAGCTCCACTAGTTGAAGTTATGAGAGGTGTGACATAAACACGTTCTTTAAACCTTGCTTTTAGAAAGCAAATGTATCTAATTAATCGCAGTTTATTACATATGCAATTCAAAGTGCAAGTTCGAAGTAAGCCCCTTATTTCATAGTTCTAAGGTTCAAGCGATCATAATGACCGTTCTAAATCTCGGATAATTATGAAGATCATGATTCCTTCTCAAAGCGATAAGACAAAATGCTTATCTGGATGAATTTCTTGATTAGCAATAGCTTCGTCTTGACTTTACATAACATTTAAAAATACAAACGAATATTTAGGGTAACAAGTGTTTTCTTTCTTCACATTATATCTTCAATGTACAAGTAACAAAAACATTTTTTTTAACCTGCCAATCACCAAATAAGTTGAAAAGCAACATATTACTGAAGTTAATTAAAGGTTATCGAATAAAGTTATAAAGTTATCGAATGAGGCATTTAATTAAAAGTAAATAATCAAAAACTGAACGAATCCTCTGATTGACATCCATGAATTGGTTTCACAACCCTCCGAATTTCGGCTTCAAGGTTGATAAATTCTGATTGTATTATCATTTAATTTCAATTGATTTTCTATGAATTGTTATGGAGAATTAATAAATGAAGTTGGGCGATTCAAATTAAATTTATAAACACAAAATTAAAAAATGTAAAAAAATTACAAGACGTTATCTAAATTGAAATCGCACGTCAATCTATACGCATACGTTGGCATTTCCTCTTTGATTACTGGCATTTCTGGTTATCCAACATAAATTAATTTTGTACCTGTATCTTTTTACTGATTTCCTCCCAGGACTTCCCAGAATTGCATTCAAACTGATAAATGTTCCGATGTTTCTATAGCTTATTATAAACTAAAAGGAATAATGTAGGAAGCTAAAATAACAACAATGGGAATTCCAATAAATAAAATATCTACTTTGTTTTGTTCGACTCCAAATTACTTCATTAAATATATAACATTAAACAGGCTGCCCTGAGTGCAATTCCGACACAAATATTCACCGAACGAGATATAAAATTATATTACCAGGACACAGCCATTTTGTCGCGAACGAAACTTGTGTTACCCTCTTTGAAGCAATTTTACCCTAAATGAAAAGCCCCTGCCGCTATTTAACTCCCGATGCCGGGTCCGCATGGGTCCAATGGCTGGGAGAAATATTTTTGTATGGCCAGAGAAGTAAGCGTAATAGCAAGAGTTAACGATGGGCTTTGCGCCTGCCTACACTCCCTCTCTCTTCATTATCAAGGGGGGGAGGGGGGGAGAATCGACTTCTGGAAAGTCGAAGCTCGAAGCACCAGCCGGTATTGCCATCGACTTTCCTCCCCCTTCCCCCTCGGCTAGACGACATTCTATTGGCTGGTCTCCCCGTGACAGACAGCATACGCACACTCAGCGTTTAAACGGCGAGTTTCTGTTGAAGGAAATGATAGCGCTGCTAACTCCCACTCCAGACATCCGAATGGTAGCTGGCGACATCCTGATCGCCGAGCTATCAGATCCGCAGTGGAAGACACCATTGTACCTGGCAACTCCTTACTGGCTGAGGTGACTCAGGGCATCAATTGATGTTCCTGCAGTGGGGAGGTCGCAGGGATCGAGTTCCGATGTGGCAGGACTTTTGACACTACCTACATAGCCACACAGGCGGATTCAAGGGGGGCCATGCCCCCCCCCAAAAAAAAAAACGCTTAGAGTTTTCGTTCCCTTCCTTTATTTAGCAAACTTAATTTAAACATTTGTTTACGTTTGAATTATGTAATTATTTACGTGCATAAATAATATAAAATATATTAACAAAAATGTTTATTATTTAACAAAAATCTACGATGGCCCCCTCCAAAATGATTAGCTGGATCCGCTCCTGGAGAATTCTAGCGGCCGACTGCTTTGATCTGTAGTTTTTCGTGGTTTCTCCGAATGGCAGAGAAATTCCCTTACAAACGGGTCACGCGTCACGCAGTCTTTCCTTTCTCATCTAAGTCCTATCATTTCCCCTTACTGACCACATTTAGAGTTACATGCACTACCACCCATGTCGAGAGCTTAACGCCCATTCACACACGCAAACAAACATGGTGTTAACAAAAAAGGTAGGACTACGTCCATCAGCGGACTCATTCACAATAAGTTCACTTGTGCATAACACGTAAGACGTTATCTTAAAAGCTTGCAGGCTTCTGTGCTTATGCTTAAGTAAGGCATAAGAAATGAACCAATTACAGTACGTTAACTGAACATCGAGTATCGAAGTCGATAGACGAACAAACGCCATGGGGCACGGTCGATACCTCGAAATCGATTCTCACATCCAACCATTAGTACAATATAATGTCGCACAGCCAATATAATCACTTAATTTGCTTACGTTGGTGTTAGACTAAATTATTCACAATATCTATCACTTATGTTAATGATTACATCTACGCGATATGATTACGTTTCTGTTTGCATTGTGAATGTGCCTTTAGAGCTCGTCTCGGATAGGGTGGTGCCTCACTATGGGAGGTACCTTGAGGTGGAAACCCCGCCTGTAGACGTGGAGGTCGGCGCCGGTTGTGATTGAATTGAATTGAATTGAATTTGCCTTATTTTACGTGGCGAGACTCGGGCCATCAGGCCCGCTCTTCCGTCTGACCACGCAAATTTCGCTACGCTCCTTTCACCAACTAGCAGAGGAAGGAGGTATTTCTTGGGCGAGAAACAGGCGATTTTGAATTTAGCTCAGAGGCGTCATTTAGGCTTGAGGATCTTTTACATGCAAGTAAATCTACTAACATGGGACAGCCGGCTTTACTTCCCCTCCGAAGGAAGGCGTACGAAGGATTTTGTCGCCCTAAAAATCCACGGCTTCGATCGGGTTTGAACCCGCGAGCTTGGGTATAACAGTCCGGTACGCTAACCGTCACACCATCGCCGCCGCCGCAGCCGTGATCGTGCTGCGGTGTAAGACCACCGCCACCCCTGCGATGGAAAACCATGCTCAACTCCTACGAGACTGACGCCAACGAGACTAACGATATGGCCAGTTGACGCGCCCGGAAAATAGAAATATTCTCGCAAGCCCTTCTCGCAAACTCCAATCGCCGAGTCGAGACTCCGAGCTCGTAACATTCGCCTATGGTGCGACAAAGGTGGTTCAGGCCGTGAACTGATATTATTGCAGTGTTTTTGACCGGGCGGTCCTAGGGTTCGAGACTCGACGGTGGCAGGGGTTTGCGACACCCGCTGCATAGCTGTGTCGACTTCAGCTGCTCTCTGGAGGGGGATCTGAGCGGCCC
The DNA here is from genome assembly GCA_038098605.1 of Gryllus longicercus. NCBI lineage: Eukaryota > Metazoa > Arthropoda > Insecta > Orthoptera > Gryllidae > Gryllus > Gryllus longicercus. Next base: position 126,551 of record JAZDUA010000486.1, on the reverse strand, counting down.
GCTGCTTATCGCCATCCAGCGGGAGACGATCACCGCCAGCCCCAAGAAGAAAAATACCTTACGGGAATAATGACCTTGGCAGAATACGAGCCCAAAATCGCCTCTCAATCAGTCGCCAATGGCCGTATGCAGGGTGGGTTGGTGAAAGTTGCCGCGCAGGGGGAAGGGGAGTGGTCGCGCGCCGCCTGCAACTTGTTTGCGCGTGTATGGCCAGCGGGGGGGGGGAAAAGGAGGGGGAGGGGGAAGGGGTGGAGTGAAACAATCGAATGGAGAGAGTGTATCGAGCGGCAGTAAATTTCGTTTACGAGCAGGGGGCAGGGCAGAGGGCAAGGGGCGGTGCCGAAATGAGGCACGCCGCCAGCCACCTGGCGCGTGAGAGTGCGGGGGGGGGGGAAGGGGAAGGCAGCTGGAACGCACCCGGCGCAGGGCCGTGTGGAGGCACGGAGCTGGGAATGGGGATGGGGGGATAGATACGAAGAAATGGACGCGGATGGCTCAGCGGATAGGGAACGTGAAGTGCCAGGATAAGGTTCGGCGAGGGAACGCAGGGGAAGGGACAGGCTGAGAAAGAGATAGACGCCTAGGGAAAACGGGGTAGTAGGAGAAAGGAGAGAGAGGTGGGAAGTTGGAGAAGTTATGTGGAGGCAAGTGAAAAGTGGGGCGACGAAGGTGGCTCAAGGTATGAACTGATGTCACTGTAGCGCCCTTCACCGGAGGACTACTTTCCAGACGGCCGCGGATTACGGGCGGTTGCTCTGATCGGTACTTTTCCGAGGTTTCTTCCATCGATACCAGCCGATTGTTGGATCGGTGTGCAAACAAATGGGTCACGGATCGCGCGCGATCTTTCCTTCCTCTTCCCTGTCCTATTCTCTCTCCTGACCTGTCCTCTCTCTTACTTACGCACACTTTCTCTTACATGCAGGACACTACAACACACGTCGGGGTGTACCTGGCTGGGGAAAATTACTCAAGGCGACGTTTAGTTCGCATTATTCAGTGAGAATATTCGCATTATTCTCCCCACCCCCACCCCAAAAAACTCCTGTGTGTGCCTCTGATGTAGAATATTAGAAAATGGATCTAAAACAACTATCGCTATTCTACTACTCGTCACATTTATTATGTACACATATTAAATTAACTAGTACAATTGACAAGAACACTAATATCTTTTGTCTATTCATATTGTGACGTACCTTGGTTTGCGGTACTTTTCACTACATTTAATTTTAGAAAGGACAGGTGTCTTGATTCGTGAATGGGTCTCGTAAGGTTTGACAAGAACATTGGAAAAACTCAATTTTAATTTTATTTGCACAAACAAGCAATTTATTACCGAAATCACACATTTAGTACATCAATTTCAATCTAATTACTCCCTGTTTTGGTACCAAAACTATACCCATGGTCTTAGATTTCACAATACCTTGAATACCAAAAATAGTTCATTTCTTCTCGGATGGTTCCCAACGGCTGCGGCGATCGGCAGCCTTCGGCGCGATTCGGCGCCCTTCAGACGGTTGACTGCGTGGACGCCCGCGGCACCGGCCCTCTGTGGGGGTTACACAATACCTCTGCTTTAACTCCGACCGTTCACGTGTCTCTCAAATCGAGTAGGCACTGCTTCTATATTACTGTCCGCCTATCCCTTGCAGTTTATCTCGATGCTTTCTTGCGGCACAATCCACCAATTCTCCTTCGCTTTCCTTTTTACAATAACGCAGGCACGTGGCCACTACCCATGCCGTTACCAGCCACGCGGCTTACAGTTCTTGCCTTTTTCACCACTGTTCCTGACACCAATACCACGATCACCAGCTTGCGCTATTTAACATTTGCCACTGTCACACTTAGCTCACTTCTTGATAGCTTCCCTTACATTATTTAACTTAATTTTCTCCTTTTTTCACCGCGCGCACCAACATCGCTCCGCTCTCCTTTGAGTTCTGTTCCACACTGCTACTGCCGTCGTCTCGCCCGGTCTCGCCGCCTTCTCGCGCCTGACCCGTTCCGTTGTCACGTCCGTTACTCGCCGCCGTTGCCGCGCAATTCAAAATAGGCGTAATTGGGAGAAAATGCCCTGCGTTTCGAAGTAATTAAAGAAACGCTCCGCGTTTCAATATATACTTGTGTGTGTGTATATATATATATATATGTGTGTATATATATGTATATATGTATATATATGTATATATATGTATATATATATATATATATATATATATATATATACATATTCTAACCGTCTTACCTACACCACACACAACTTGTACCTTCTGCACACTCAGCCGCATGCACTGTAAGCAGGTCGTTAAGATATTATGCTCGTGAAGCGAGCTTAGAATCTCAGGAAGCAGGATCTTTCGGGTACGAGAAAGGTCTGAACCCTCGACACAATAAAAGACACACAAATCACACATAAACGAGCATATAATTCACTCAAAATTCTGTGGCGTAAGTTGATAACAAAGAAAAACAAATCAAAAACAGAATCACACTTTTCAAAAATGTTCAAATAAACACAAAAGAAATCTTTACAGCCTATTTAATGAATAGTCTCTTAATTTTCTTCAGAACTATTTTTCTGAAACAATTTCTCTAACCAGTACTGGGAATTCCCTTTGAAAACTTCATACGCCTAAATTTAAATTACACTAGTTACAATTGCACGTGAAAGTAAACTTAATTTACAATCTCTTGCCTTTCTTTAAAATATAACATACAATGAATAATATGTGGGCAAGCGCACTACTCTCAATTTATCTTTAAATTATAAGTGCTGGTAACAAAATAATGACTGCTACAATAGAATGGTTAAAGGCAAGCAATTACGCATTAAATCTCCCACTCCCAAGCTACAAATTATTAACATCCGTGTCCTCAATTTTTAACACTTCTGAAACTGTTCTTTCCCTGCCGACGTGAACTTGACCTAATTTCGTAGTTCTACAGGTTACCTCGAAACTGCCCGTCTTTCAACCTTGAAACAGCGTGCTGCGTTCCGCACCGCGTTGCTCGATTCCGAAGTTCTGCGTTGCCTTCGATGTCCTCTTGCGTCCTTTCCTCGGTCGTCGTCTTCTCCCGGTCGACCCGCGTATTCTTCCGTCTCCACTAATCGGTTTCTTCTCCTCCCACGGCTGCTACCGCCTTCGGTTACGCCCAATTTGCAGAAAATGTCCCTTGCACTTCCCTAACTGCCGGTGCAAGTACTTCGCTCGTTCCTAACTTTTATTCTGTTAATCAAGAACTTTCAGAGCTTTCCTGAGAACGGGCACACTTTTACTTCCCGCATTAGTTAATAGAAGAATATTTCTCTAATTCCTGACTACTGCGCGGATGACTAGCTAGACGCTTTTGCAACGCCGTACACTCCTATCTAAACCGTCGTTGCGGCAATTTCTAACTAATCTGACGCTCTGATAAAATCTGCACACTTGCCAAGCGGTGCCTTACATGAAGAACTGCTGACCCGACGCGTGCTAGCAGAAGAGAGATGTTGACTCCAGGCGAGGTGGCGACAAAAGAGAGCTCCCGCTTCCGCGTTTGCGTATTTATTGGCGTTCGCCTGGGGAAATTCGACGTGGTGGGGATTATTTCTCCTACTTGTGCCTTCCACCAGCAAAAACGTGGCTTGATAGTTCGCGGCGACTAGTGCGAGCAACGGATACCAGGCTGCGCGTTTTGCTACTATTGTTTCCGGCCGCTCTTCTCGCTGCTTGTAAACGTTTATGCCGGCGAAACTGTGGTGTTATGGGGTTGTATAATCCCATTTCGCCACAATATATATGTATATATATATATATATATATATATATATATATATATATATATATATATGAATAATCATTAACCAGTAGACACAATCTTAAAGGATACAAACATTTAAAAACTATACAACTCTATTATTTTCGCCATTATTTCGTTCCCTTCACTGCAATTGATACTTCGCAATTCATAATATCACTGTCCAGTAATTTTTACAATAAAACCATGAATGCGAACATCACACATCATTGCCCATTCATTATCTATTGCTTTTTCCTTAAAACGTCCCATCACTTCATTGTAGACATACGGTCTCGATGATAACCACGAGCTGATGCCTCGGAAGGTCTTAGGTTGATTGATCGATTAGTATTTCCGGGCGCGTCAACTGCTAAGGTCATTAGTCCCTTAACTGTGGAGCATGTTTTCATCGAAGGAGATAGCAATGCTCTTCCCCCACTGGATAGCGCCCGACTAGTCGTCGGTGTGCGGGGTTTCCCCAAATAGATTCTCCCATCAGTGGGGCACCCCTAAGGTCCTGACTAGTCTCCCGATTATCGTGGGGGTGAAATGTATGTGTGTGTGTACGTAGGGAGTGAGGATAGATCAAGGAATGGGAAGGAGAGATCGCGCGCGGTCCGTGGCTCCTTTTTGAGAGTACTGCTCCAGCAATCGACCGGAGAACGGAGGGAAAAACTAGCTATCCCGTTTAACTGGCGGCAAGAACTGAATTCGATCTACCTGCCTGCCGAGTGTCGAAAATCCCGCCACCGCCGGAACTCGAACCTAGCACCTTCCCGGTCAAAGGCGCTGCAGCGACATCGGTCGATGCCCTGAGCCGCCTCACCCGGTTGGCAACCGTATGAAGAGGGAGTATCATGAAAAGGCAACCGCATTCGAGGTGCATTTGTGGAGAGCACCCAGCGCCACTGGGCGCGGTCTGGGTCGAATCCGGTGCGGAGCAATGAAGCTGCGCCGCGGGTCACGTGGCCGCCGGCGGGGGTGGGGTGGGGTGGGGGTTGATGAGGGCGCGGGCCCATTGGGAAGTTGGACTGCGGCCGCAGCTGCTCCGCGGAGCACGTGCCTCGTGGGGCGCTCCCGTACGTCACCCGCACCCCCCTCCCACCCACCGCCCCACTGCTCTCGCCTTCCTCCCCCACTGCCTCTCCGCTCGCTTTCGCAGCCGCGCCTTTGCTCCCTCTGACAGCCTCTTCTCAAAAGCTTTCCCCCTCGCTCTCTCTCTTTCCTCTCTCTCCCTCTATCCCCCTCTCTCTCCCTCCCTCTCTCTCTTCCTCCCTCTCTCTCCCTCTCTGCCTCTCTCCCTATATCCCCCTCTCTCTCCCTCTCTCCCTCTCTCCCTCTCTGCCCCTCTCTGCCTCTCTCTCCCTCTCTCTCCCTCTCTCTCCCTCTCTCTCTCCCTCTCTCTCCCTCTCTCTCCCTCTTTCGCAGCCGCGCCTCTGACAGCCTCCTCCCAAAAGCTTTCCCACTCGCTCTCTCCCTCTCTCTGCCTCTCTCCCCCTCTCTCCCCCTCTCCTCTCTCTCCCTCCCTCTCTCTCCTCTCTCTCCCCCTCTCTCTCCCTCTTTCGCAGCCGCGCCTCTGACAGCCTCCTCTCAAAAGCTTTCCCACTCGCTCTCTCCCTCTCTCTGCCTCTCTCCCCCTCTCTCTCCCCCTCTCCTCTCTCTCCCTCCCTCTCTCTCCTCTCTCTCCCTCTCTCTCTCCCTCTTTCGCAGCCGCGCCTCTGACAGCCTCCTCTCAAAAGCTTTCCCCCTCTCTTTCTCTCCCTCTATATCTCTCTCCCGCTCTTTCTCCATATCTCTCTCCATATCACTCCATCTCTCTCACCCTCTCTCCATCTCTCTCCCTCTCTCTCCCTCTCTCCCCCTCTCTCCCCCTCTCTCTCCCTCTCTCCCCCTCTCTCTCCCTCTCTCCCCCTTTCTCTCCCCCTCTCCCCCTCTCTCTCCCTCTCTCCCCCTCTCTCTCCCTCTCTCCCCCTCTCTCTCCCTCTCTCCCCCTCTCTCTCCCTCTCTCTCCCTCTCCCTCTCTCCCTCTAATACCAGACTCCCCTCACAACCGGCCTGATTTGGTTCTGGTAAGAAAAGACAAAAAGGCAAGCCTACCTGTTTTACAGAGCCATACCAAACACGAAAAATCTTCAAGAGAAGAATGTCGAAAAGATCACAAAATATGCTCCGCTGGTTGAAAGTATTAAAAGACGCTGGCATATGCACCGTGTTAGAACCATCCTCTTTGCCGTCTCTAGCACCGCACTAATTTCGAAGACACTGTTTAAAAGTTAAAAAGATGTGAATATTGATTTGATTGATTGATTTATTTCCAAGCTGGATGACCGCTATAGGCTTTATACAAAGCGTAGTCTTACTACTGATCGCGTGTTTTCGAGTTAATCCCACCCTGCAATTTTCTTGTCTCAGAAAGTAAATTTAGCTGCCATACGCTGAACCCTTTCCAGTTTTTTTTTCACTGCATAATTATGTTGCGGATCCCAAAAAATTGTTGCATATGCCTTTATCGGACGAACACGCGATAAATAAGCAACTTCCTTACCGCGTTTACCGTACTCTTTTGTTTATGTTGACGGCACACTCGTCAGCGTGCTGCCAATGCGAAGAAACATTCTTGGGGCACTATAATAATAGTTTATATATACACATATATGTACACATTCTAGAGCACTAATCAACTAATCAGTATATATGTGTATACACACACACACACACACACATATATATATATATATATATATATATATATATATATATATATATATATATATATATATATATATATACTAGCTGACCCGGCCACGCGTTGCTGTGGCTAAAGTTTTTGTTATATTACATTATAGTAAACAATCTAAGAGGAACAATAAGAGAACATCAGTCACGGAGTCCACTATGCTTTTTCACACAGATGGTATTTGTAAAAAAATATGGTGATCTCCTTATTTGACTTTCTACTACTATAACCCTTTAGTACAATGAAATTATTTACCAATAAAGACGAAAATATTGATGTTGGTATACAAATTCACTGGATTGAGATTTGAAGGGGAAGTACGTTGAACACAATTAATTAAAATGTTCTTACACTTGATATTAAGCAGAAATCAATAGGTACAAAATAAAAATTTATCAGATTTATTATTTCCATTTAATTTGTATAACAAATATAAGTACTATTCAATTATAAATACTTTCAAATTCAATTTAATTTAACACCAATCGGTGCACAATGTTTTTGGTTAACCTGTCTTTAGCTAACACAAATATATTAGACGGTTTCCCAACACGTGAACACGCAACATATAGTTGCCCATGAGAAAAACATGGATTTTCCAAATCTAAACCACAAATGGACATTGTTTGACCTTGAGATTTATTTATATCGAAATTAATTATTAATTATAATTTAATTATATCGAAAAATGGCGAAAGCTAAACGAATTGGAAACTGTAGCCTTTTGAAGGGTATGGTAGAATCTGATGGTATCATCGGAATACGTGGCAGCAGGACCACTTTTCCTTTAAACTTCCCAGCCAAAATGGTTGCTTCAAGAATGTTTCCGGTGATCTTTTTGATGACCAAACGCGTACCGTTACATAATTGAGGTGGATTCAAATTACGGAGGAGAATAATAGGGGAACCAATCTTTAATCGAAGATTATGTGGTGGCATTCCAGGGATATCTAATGAATTTAAAAATTCAATCGGAAAATTTACACTTTCATTTTCATCAACAACAGTATCGATTGATTTAAAAGACATCATATCGCCTGGTAATAACTGTTGTATCTGGAAGTTAATTTCGTCAACATCAACGTTTTTGGCTGCCAAAATCGCCCGTTGACTAAGCCATTCATGATTCAAATAATTATTCTGTATATCCGGGAAAATACTCTGAATCAATTCATTTTTATCCTGAACAACAGTGCAAAAATTGTCTGGTAGTTTAATGCATTGCGTATTTGGTTGCAGTTCTATTTTACCGTTCCCAATATCTAGTAGTTGTTCGGAAAATATTTGTGCTGATGGATCATTTTGCAATTGTACTCGCATATTTATGGTCAATCGAAGTGTTTCAACACTTCGCCATAAGAATGATTGTTTCAAACATGCATTAATCTCATCCGCGAAATTAGAGCGAGGTATAACCGGTAAGGTCTGCCGGAAGTCACCAGACAAAAGTAAGATAGCACCACCGAAAAGTTTATTATTGCTGTTTAAATCTTGCATAGTTCTGTTTAATGCTTCAAGTGAATATTTGTGTGCCATTGTGCACTCATCCCAAATTATTATAGAACTCTTCCGCAACACTGCAGCTATTCCACTATTCTTTTTGATGTTACACATTGCATCTGGTTTATTATGAACGTCCAATGGCAGCTTGAATGTTGAATGTGCTGTTCGCCCACCATCCAGTAAAGTAGCCGCAATGCCTGACGATGCTACTGCTAATGCGATTTTTTGTTGCGACCGTATTTTGGCAAGAATCAACGATATTAAAAATGTCTTACCGGTTCCACCGGGTGCATCCAAGAAAAAAAAACCGCCTTGTTCAGCAGCAACAGCCAGCATAATCCGATCATAAATAATTTTTTGTTCTGCTGTCAGTAATGGTTCACTGTTCATGATAATTGTTGCTAAACTTTCATGGTCATATTGATTTTCTCGTTGTAAATCGGTATTGACTAAGTCGGTGGCTGGACGATTAGGTGATGGCATACCATAATGATTAAGTGGTAAATTTTAAATAAGAACACATAAATCCTCGATCAAGACCAATGCTTCATTGTACATCTCTGGTGTATAATCTATGTTTTGGCATTGATTTGTTTGTCTAATTCGGTGCAATATGTCTTCTATCATACAATTTTTATATTTTTCCCACAAAGTTTGTGCTTGCGAGGGATAACATGTCGTCAAAATAATTGCAAACAACTGACGAATGTTATTCGGTGTTGATGTCAACGCAGCATCAGCAAGCGTTAAGTCCCAATGGTTATCGTCTTCTAGCAATTGCAGTTCACGACATGCATCCTGGTATGTATTGAATACTCGACCATTAACTGTTCGTAAAAATTCAAAAGACGTTGGTCCGGGAACATTCACCAATAACAAACGTAAATAGAAGCACTCACGTTGCTTTGGATGTACCGTGTAAAGTCTCCCCAATGTCTTAGCTTTGAATATGCCTGTAATGGAAGGATGTGGTTTTCCTTGTTTCCGTGGCTCCCATTTTTTACTGGATTTGTTCCATGTGAAATAACGTGGAACATCACCAAACACCAATGTCTTCGCGAATTGGCCAAAAACATCAGGTTTTTGACACAATGTAAAAAATTCAGTTAGAGTCGTTTTCGGAGCTTCGAACGCTCTTTGGAGAACATTTTTTTCAGTGAAGTATACACGTTGACCGTTTTCAAGATGTATTGCCAGATGTTGGACAGCAGGATCTCTTTCGTGGATGGGAAAGCTGAGAATATGCCAAATAGCTTCATTGCTGCTAATGTATCTGCCCATTTGGTATCGTGCTATTTCGTCATTTTTATTTATGTTTTGTACTTCAAATATGGACAAATCACTGCCTTTGTTTACATATTTACAAATATACTTAATTGATTTAACAGAACTGCAAAGCTCAACATTGATATGAGCTTTGTAAGTTTTTGAAAGTAGTGGTGAGTATGGACCACCCACTGATTATCAAACTCAACTTGATTTGGAAAGTTCGGCAGTCGCATTGTAAATGTGTGGCCACCATTCTCAGTACTTCTGCGGCGATACATTGGATAACCATCAATATCCGTGATCGTGTCATTCGTATACGGCTTTGGGAATTTTTTTTTACATTTTCCATTTTCCATGCACGGTGACGTCATGTTGAAAGCACCGCATGGCCCATGGATCATGTGTTTGGTGACAATATCAAATAATTCTTGATCAATTAATGGGTCTGGAATTTCGGCTGAAATTATTTGATCGATTTCTTCAGGACGGATTCTATCTTTAAGCCAAACCAAAATGTGGGCATGAGGCAAACCTCGCTTTTGCCACTCTATCGTATACAGCCAACAACGTGTGATACCAAAAATTGAATATTTAACAATAAAATCAATTAAGGATTTCAATTTTTGTTTAAACACACGTGCAGTTAAATCATGACGATGAATGGCTTGTTGTCCTGGCAATAGTAAAGTTTGTATCTCTTCCCAATTCGGATTACATGTGAATGTAATAAATAAATCCGGTCGGCCGTAATGACGTACGTAAGTCATCGCATCTTGTATGTATTGTTGTATGTATTGTTGTATGTATGTTGCAGACAAATAATTAGCAATAAATTAAAATTGCGACTATAATTTGAGATTTAAACTATCCTATCTTTCAAGTTGGATCGACTGCACATGGTGTGCGAATTTTATTATAATCGGTTAAGTGGTTTAGGAGTCCATTGAGGACAAACATTGTGACACGAGATTTATATATATTAAGATAAGATTGTATGTATTGTTGTATGTATGTTGCAGACAAATAATTAGCAATAAATTAAAATTGCGACTATAATTTGAGATTTAAACTATCCTATCTTTCAAGTTGGATCGAACTGCACATGGTGTGCGAATTTTATTATAATCGGTTAAGTGGTTTAGGAGTCCATTGAGGACAAACAATGTGACACGAGATTTATATAAATTAAGACGAGATTTATATATATTAAGATATATATATATATATATATATATATATATATATATATATATATATTGTAACACCTCCGGGCATTTGAACAATGCGCGGTTAGCGGCCCGGTTGTAGCTCAGTCGGTGATGGAAGGAATTGTTAATTAGATTCGAAATAAACACTTTGATTACTGGTAAAAAAACTACTTTTATTCCTGGACCAAAACTGTACCAGGGAAGTTACATTTATAAAATAGAAGGAAGAAGAGATTGAATAATAAAAAAGAAAAATTAAAGATCAAAATTAGCAATAAAGCTTATAACTAGAGAAAAGTACAAAATTGTTACAACTAAAATTACAATAATAAAAAAAACGATCATTCGATGTGCCTTGGCGCGGCACCGCGTTGACAAAATTCTACAGAGGTGAATAGCCCCCAGTTACATTGCCTGGCAAAAGTTCATTGTGCCCGGACGGGCGCGGCGAAGCTTGCGGAGGCGGCGTGACCTTCGCTGGAACGCAGCCGGGGTCTGTACCCTCTCGACAGCTGGGCGGTTTGCAGCAGGGGGCGGCGTCTGCGGCCGGGGGCGGCTGTCTGGTGACGTCAGCAAGGGGCGGCAGGCGTCTGGCAGCGCCTGGCGGCGTCTTCGGCGGAGCTCGTAGGTAGCCGGGGGTTATTGCTCACGATCGCAGGTGTGGAGCACACAACAATGTGTTCCTCCGATTCTCATGAGAATTGTTCTCAAGCACAAATTCAGGAAGTATCGGAATCCTTCAGAGGCGCACTCGCCTCTCCCCGCGACTGGCTCCCACCCCTAGAGAAGTCTCTCTCGAACTCCTCTCAGCCCCCTGCTCTCAGCCCACTGAAATTTTGTAAGTCGAAAACGCATGAAGTAAACTTTTACCCCCACCCCTTTTCCTCATGTGCTCCTGCTCCCTACAATGGTCGCGTCGCTATTGGCTAATGTTGATGGCGTTGTACACTATATTCGGCCAATAGCGACGGGGGGAGCAAAGGAATTTTCCACTCTCTGTGCTTCTGTCAGAAGACAGTGTCCCATTGTTCCGTCTCGGAAATAGGCCATGTTTGTGAAGGGGCGGCGTGGCTGCAGAATTATCGTTTTGGGTTGCCCCGTTCACGACGACAGGCGTTCCAAAGATTTTCCAGATGTGGCTGCGTCTGGGCGCTTTTCAATTAACCTTATGACACCGGCCGTCATAAAAATCCGAAATGGGTCAGGGGACCGTGGCTGTTGCAAGAAGGGGGGCTGCGCGCGTGACGCCATATCTTTTTTCTCAGTAAAAAATTATTTTGGTCTGGTTTACTTTTTTGAATTTGTCTGAAGAATTCTGTACCGCTACAATATATATATATATATATATATATATATATATATATATATATACATCTGTATATACATATATACTGATTAGTTGATTAAGGCTCTAGAATGTGTACATATTGCCCGTCGCTCTCGTTTTAAGATGATATAAGTCGTAACATAGTACATGTACCGGAAGGTGTTGTATCTAGAATGGCAAAGTAGTGCTTGGTAGTAGGGCGATCCATTTACATTGGAGGGGTTTTGTGCAAATCAAATATTTTGATGATATAAATATTATCATTGTTGTTAAATAAAAGTATTTTTATTATGTTTTTAGTATTGTTTAGATATTAATGTAAGTAATTATTGTTGAGTTTTACAGTGATGGAATTATGAAAGAATTGAAATTATTATTTGGAAGGAGAAGAGTATTTGTACCTTTTGTATCATCACTAATAAAGCCATTGATCGCAGTTGGGCAACGCCTTCCTCTTTAGTGGGGTGGCTCAAAATTAAATTCGCTTTTAGGTTAGCTGACTCTGTAGAGCGTTTTGACAAAGCTTATTTTCCACTTTCCATATTATATACTACTGTTCACTGTCACCAACTCTCTCTATATTGTTGTTGTCCACTGGCCATATTGTTGTCAATGACCATATTATTGTTCCACTTGTCCACTGTCCAACTGACTGTCCCACCATCACTGTCCTCAGTTCACTTATTGTTCGCTGTCAATTTTGCTCGCTTTTGTTCACTGTTGATCGCACTCCTTACCTCATTGGCCGCTAAGCCCGCACTATACTACATTTTTTATACTATACTACACTATACTGCTATGTTATTCCAGTATTGGTACACACTTTTTTGCGTTCCAGCTTTAGAAACTTATTTTTTTACAAGCAATAATTCATAAAATGGCATCTTATGGAAGCAGATTATTACATATTTGCCGTTTATGGCACGAAGAGTTGTTTTATCACACATTCAGCCAATCGCAGAGGGAGAATCTTGGGGAGGTAGCGACAAACCGAACAGCGGACTAAGTTTTATTCGCAACTGTAAAATACTCGTAGCGTCAAAATAAAATTGTTTCCAGAATTTAACTCTGATTCTTTGAAAAATTAATAATGCTGTTGTACAAACATTAATGTGTGCAACTCGTTTATAACATTGTTTGGTTTGCATTCATACCCATTTGAAAACTGCTCCAAACGTCGTTGGTTTCCAAAACAAGTACTCATGCAATAAAGCTTAACATTATAAACTAGTTGCATAATATAATTTGTTAGTGTTAGACGAGACTATTATATTTGTTATTTTGAGCAGTTGCATGCAGTTTTCTGGAAAACTTTTTTTGTGATTTTGTTCAGCAGCAATTTTGCTTCTGCTGGCTACTAGGAAATAGTTTTCTGCACATGAATTTCCAACGTGATATTTCAATTGTAATACTAAGAGTGTTCGTTTGTATCGCACAATAATACAATATTTGAGTTATGACAGAAATACAGGCGCGCATCTTATGAATTACACTAACGTGTACATTTGATAATTTCTTGCCGATAGACAGCAGAAATTGGCTGAACTCTGTATTAATTCTTTATACCACTGCTCACTCATAACATGAGTAGTATAGTCAACCAAACACGTTTTTATACATACGTTATCTGCAAGTTTTGCAAAAGATTCTTAGATAATTTTCAAAAGAAAAATGAGAAAGATGGCATATTCGTCTGCTATGTGTTTCCTCAGTCACTATCTTTTATCGATAATCTTATTAATATGATTGACACGGGATAACTGGAAGCTATTTCTTTAGTCCGATGAGCGAATTCCTGTCACAAGTGTCATTTTGTTTCTAAAATCTATACTTCACCATGTGCACATCGATGAACATATAAAATAAGGTTTTTTCTTAAATAATATACTTGTACATTCATTGTCTTGTGAGCGAAGTATCAGAGCGAGTTTGTATGTCAATTGGGTAAGTACTGTGTTCTTTAAGATTAAATTTATTCTGAAGAGGCTCCCTGTGTAATTATAAAGGCTTTTCGGCTAATTTACTTCAAATTACCAGAGGCAAATGAACTTGCTTTATTTTCGTTACCTCCTTCCAAGGGTCTCTTTATGCCCAATAAACACGACCAGTCTTTACAACAGGCTCATGGTGATTTCAAGGAAACTGCTTCCCTTAAAAAGATGGTTCATGAACATTAATTAATGCAATATTATCTGGGGTTTTACGTAATAAACACGATCTTATTCAAGAAAAATTGCGATGTATCGTTGCAAGTTCACATTCTTCCATAATTATTTTTTCCAACTAAAATTATTTATTTTCAATAAATATTCTGAAAATAACTCAAATAAAGTTGAAGATTGGCACTTTCTTTAATCCGCGCTGCTTTCTTTCTTTCTAAGACAATAAATAAATTGGTAAAATAAATAATAGTGTTGTTGACAAAGCAAATTTCTCTAACACATCGTTCCGAGTTCTCTCACATTTATTACATTAATTTCTCTTCGCATTATACATGCTTGCGTGTCATCTATTCAAGAGAGACTTTATCAGAACTAAAAAATGCAATGTAAATAGTTGGTAATAGTTTTAATTCAGTATAAAATACTGAACAATCAATTTTAACAATTAATTTCTTCGAAAATATGTAAGGATCTTTTTCGTGTCTACGAGTAAGCTGTACATTTTGTCTAACAAGAAAAATATTCCTTCGCCCCAAAGCTGCGCGAAATTCTGGATAGTTGAGACGTGCCTATAACGTACGCGCGTCGAATTCACGCCTCGAAACAGGCAGCCTGCGAGCGAAAGCCCAGCCTCGCGGCGAGGTTTGTGTTTGCACGAGGGACACGCCAGGCTCCGCTCCCCCACCCCCACACCCCCGGGCCGCACAATAACGCACCTCGCAGCGGTTTGCAGTCGCTTCGGAACCTCTGCGCCTTCCGCCTCCCCCTGCCGCGCCCCACCCTACCTGCGCCCCGCTCCCACCACGCCTCGCCTCGACTTCGTCGGCACGACTCGCCCCGTCCCGCCCCCGTCCTATCCCCGCACCGCCCCCGCTCCTCCCCCGCCTCACCCCGTCCCGTCCCGGCCACGCCACGACCCCACCCTGTCCCTGCCGCGGCCGCACCCCGTCTCCGCCCCTTCCCGTCCAGCCCCCTCCAGCCCCTTTCCACCCCACCCCATCCCCGCCCTTATCCCCGCCCCGTCTCGGCCATCCCCGCCACGCCCCACCCTATCTCCACCCCATCCCCGCCACACCCCCGCCCCATTCCCGCCCCTCCCCGCTCCATCCCTGCCACACCCCCGCTCCATCCCCGCCCCGTCTCCCCCATCCACGCCCCATCCCCGCCACACCCCCACTATATCCCCGCCACACCCCCGCCCTATCCCCGCATCATCCCCGCCACATCCCCACTCCATTCCCGCCCCATCTCCCCCATCCCCGCCACATCCCCACAACACCCCAGCCACATCCCCGCTCCATCGCTGCCCATCCCCGTATTTCCTTCCCCCTCCCTCTTTATCCCCTCCACTCCCACTCCCTCCACCCCCGTCCCCACCACGTCTCCTCCCCCTCCGCGCCATCCCCCGCGTCCGCGCCGGCGTTGGAACAATCGCAGCTCAACTGTTCGCGAATCGAGGATCAGAGCGCGGCATGGCGAGTGGTCGGGGGGGGGGGGAGAGGCAGGGAACCAAGGTTCAGAGGAAGGGCTTGCAGGAGGCATTGAAAGGACATTACTCTCCCAGGGTGGGCTCGCGAATACTCGGAACGCTCACGCCTCGACAAACAAAAAGCGTCGGAACAATGAACGCTCGCAACACACATTTAGATGAAAGTTGCACAAGAAAAACGATTGCAATGAAATCGGTTTCATGTGTTACAGTTATCAAATTTTATTGTACTTTGGAATTATTCTTCTTTTTCCATTTTTTTTCTGGGATTCTATCAAACTCCAGTTGCCTAAAAAACCGGTTTTGTTCCCAAATCTCTCTCTGTTGTGAGTAACATTTAACATAGCAATTTAAACATTGCCAAAACATTCTCCCGACAAGTCATTGTTTGAAGAAAAAATATGTTTGTAACAGTTGAGTTTGTTTGGATGAATATAAATAAGTTCTTTTCAGATTTCTTTTAGCAAAACTGTATCAATAGAGATTATCTCTGGTGCTCTACCAGCCAATTGATACAATCGTGATCTGCAATAATTGACAGAATCTTGTCGTGCAAATTTTGCGGAATTCTCTCCAAAAATGGGGAAATATACTACTTGTGTAGAGAGAAAAGGAAAAACAAAAACTTGTTGAAAACAAAAGTTGAGTGGAATCCTTCTGTAAACGATACAATGAAACTCTTGCAAAAAATTATTGTGGCAATTGAGGATTTTAAAATATTATTTAGTTGATTAATACAATTCGAATACATAACAAATGCATAATATACTAGTTGATCCGTCGGTGCCTTGGACGTTATTTTGCATAATCATCTATTAATCAGCCTCAGCGCTATTCGACACAGACAGTATCATCCTACCTGCCACGACCTTTCCGCCTACTCCTACCGGTCCGGCTATCTGCTTGGCCACAGTCTTCTAGAGGGCGAGTATTCTAGAGGTCAGGTGTTTCGATCAGTCGGTCCCCTGTTTTCCAAGTGTTCAGTGCTCCAAGCGGGTGCAGGAGCACTGCCTTCAAACGAATAGCAGATCACGTGATCACTTTTTTCCCATTCTGCCTCCAATCCCGTCTTTAGAAGTTCGCGATGAATTCATCCCTCCTTCCCACACGGTCCACCTCCCTGGTCTCCAAAGACTCGGCCGACATGTCACGTCAGACGACGGCGTCATGCTGTAGCGTCGTGGGATAGCAGAAAGGAAGAGAGAAAGGAACAGAGAAAGAAAGAAAGAACGAAGAAAAAGAAGGAGAGCAAAAGAAATTGACAGAGAAAAAAGAGAAAGAAAGATAGAAAACAGAGGGAAATGGAGAAAGGGAGAGAAATAAAGAGAGAAAATAGAGCCAAAGAGACGGAAATAGACAAAAGACGAGAAATAGTGAAACTTCAACAAAGAAGGGAAGAGACAAATGGAAAGGGAGCAGAGAAAGGTAGGAAAAAGAAAAATATAGAGAAAATGTCATATACAATGGGGGAAGAAAGACGAAAAGAATGAGTGTAATTCAGGGGAAATCCCAGAAAGAGAAGGAACGAGAAGAGGAACAGCAATAACGAGAGCCAGAAAAGGAAAGAGTGATGCGAAAGGAGAAAGAAAGAGAAAAGTGAACGAAAGGGAAAGAAAGACGGGGACGAAACGGACCAGTGGGAGATGACACAGAGAGAGAGAGGGGGGGAAGAGAAAGTTAGGGAAAGGAAAAAAATAAAGAGAAAATTCAAGGGGTTGGATGAAACACGAAAAGAATGATTGAGATTCAAGGGAAAAAGACTCAAAAAGAAAGCGACGGAAAGAGAAAAGAGGGAGCAGTAACGAGAGACAGAAAAGTAGAGAGTGATGCGAAAGGAGAAAGAAAGAGAAATGTCAACGAGAGAGAAAGAAAGACGGGAGCGGGACGGGCCAGAGAGAGATGAGAGAGCCGAGCTGGCCAGAAGGAAGGCGAGGCGGGGCGGAGCGGGGACGCCGAGGGGGGCGTGGCCAAGTGGGGCGGACACGTGTGGGCGTTGGGCGTGGGTGACGCCCCCCCCCTTATGCCCCGCGCTGTCATGGATTGCATCCGCCGCCAGCTTCATATTTGCGACGCGCCCTCTCGCGTTTTTGATGCAAATTCTCTCGCGCGTGAACGCGCCCGCCCGCCCGACCGACCGACCCGACCGCCCGCCCGCCCGCCCGACCGACCGACCGACCGACCGACCGACCGACCGCACCGACCGACCGCACCGACCGACCGCACCGACCGACCGACCGACCGACCGACCGACCGACCGACCGACCGACCGACCGACCGACCGACCGACCGACCGACCGACCGACCGACCGACCGACCGACCGACCGACCGACCGACCGACCGACCGACCGACCGACCGACCGACCGACCGACCGACCGACCGACCGACCGACCGACCGACCGACCGACCGACCGACCGACCGACCGACCGACCGACCGACCGACCGACCGACCGACCGACCGACCGACCGACCGACCGACCGACCGACCGACCGACCGACCGACCGACCGACCGACCGACCGACCGACCGACCGACCGACCGACCGACCGACCGACCGACCGACCGACCGACCGACCGACCGACCGACCGACCGACCGACCGACCGACCGACCGACCGACCGACCGACCGACCGACCGACCGACCGACCGACCGACCGACCGACCGACCGACCGACCGACCGACCGACCGACCGACCGACCGACCGACCGACCGACCGACCGACCGACCGACCGACCGACCGACCGACCGACCGACCGACCGACCGACCGACCGACCGACCGACCGACCGACCGACCGACCGACCGACCGACCGACCGACCGACCGACCGACCGACCGACCGACCGACCGACCGACCGACCGACCGACCGACCGACCGACCGACCGACCGACCGACCGACCGACCGACCGACCGACCGACCGACCGACCGACCGACCGACCGACCGACCGACCGACCGACCGACCGACCGACCGACCGACCGACCGACCGACCGACCGACCGACCGACCGACCGACCGACCGACCGACCGACCGACCGACCGCATCGCCCGGTATCGAACATCGAGGCCTCCCTGTCAGAGACGCTGCTGTGACATCAGTTGATATTCTGAGCGTCTATTTTGGTCGTGCAGCTAGATGTATTATCCGCGCACATTTACTTGAGCTCTCGCTTCGCGAGTTGGGAGAGGAGTGCGAAATTTAATTATTTTCAAAAAAATATTTTATATCTAATTTGTACTTCAGTTTTCAATGCAAAATAGTTTCTGTTACACGGGAGCCAACATTTCTGGCTATCAGATTTTGTCTACATCGCACGTTGTCATTATTTATTCGTAAATCATCTAATGTTAGCAAAGGAGTAGGGGCAGATATTCCGGGGCCCAAGAAAACGTGCGCGTTTTAATATCATGATCGCAAGCACTGCTTGATACGGTCGCGATCATGCGACATCTAGCGGCATGACTGCGAAAGTCGCGAAATGCCGTGAGATATTCCATCGGGAAGGCGCCTTGAGAGGCACCTGTATAAAAATCGCGCTATAGACACGACCTCTCAATGTCTATGGGGTTGCCGCTCTGACGTCATGCACGTGGCCGTCTTTGATTCCGCTGGAGGAGACCGCTGCGGCGATGCGGGCAAACTCCGACGGCGCGTCTTGTAACCTCCACCTGTGTTGCGCAGACCGGCCGCTAGAGTACACGGTATGTCGAGGGCGCGGTTTACGAATTGAAGTCAGTTACCTGCACAATGGGCCAAATAAGGCACAACGTGAGTTTCTGAATGACAAAAGAGAAGAAGGATTGGATAGTTCAAAATTATTATCTACGCACGCAAAAAGTATTTTTGTCGTGTGAATTAAATGAATTCGTTCGAGAGACAAGAATAAAGTCAAGTGGGAAATTTTTTGAAACGAAAGGGTCAAAAACTCTTTCTTAAGAGTTTTCTAGATTATATTAGTAAAATGTATGTAAATATATACAGTTAGAACCATTTACATACATGAGACCACATCCTTGATTCATTTACCCCTCATTCTGAGCTTTTTTGATAGTAACAGTGCTTTCTTTATTTTAAGGTAGAATTTTCGTTAGACCGACAACGTAGAAATACCTCAAAAGGTAATTTTAATGAAATCAAAATATGTTCTTCAAGACGGTAAGAAAAATGGGCCCTTACTGGTCTAATTTATGAATTAAAAGAGTTTAAATTAGCACTGGTTCTTATGGGAGAATGCGGCATAGGTTTTTTATGTTATTGAAGAAGTTAGGCGGTGAAAGTGCATTTTTAATTTATTTAATAAGTATTTTTTTAGGAATCAGATGGAATTAAATGTAACATACCTCACTGGGCATTCTGAGGAGTATTTGATAATGCTGCGAAATGCATCGCAACCGGAAGTATTGGCTGTCGGCCTGGAAGTTACGCTGTACAAATCACACTACTGTCTCCGCTCTTGGGATACGAAATAAATCACCCCATCTTCAAATTTGTATCACGCACAATCACATACTATTTACGATTATTCACTTTCGTTGTAAACAATGTGGACTAATATTAAAGGCAAAATGAAAAGTTCCGACGCCGAAGTCAGCCCAACCTCTATTAAGTATTGCCAACGTATGAAAATGAAAAACAATCATGCGAGAGACCTAATTTATTTGTAATCATTGTTTTGCTAGACTTAACTATTCATTACTTCTCTTTCAACTATTTACAATCAAATGCATTACATTAATCAAATGCTCCATTCACTTTACAATCAGCTATTGTTAATCTGCAGATGTATTAAATGGTCCAGTGTTTGACGCGATTGGCAAGAACATACCACGTGACCCGCAAACAACTCAATCTTAAATCAAATCTAGAGGGCGTAGTCCGTAAAGTGCTAATTTGCCATATTCCGTAAATGACGTTGCATCATGGGAGTGTAGAGTTCGCGTGTGGAATCTCTGCACTCAATGACGTCACAGAGTAAGGAGACGATTGCTCTTAATACCGTCTAAAAAACATTGAGCGCGAAGCTGGCTCAGGCTCCGTTAGCGGTGTTGTGGGGGCGGGGAGGCGGAGGTTTTCATATTGCGACGGCAGCGCTGCCACGTACGCCGCGCTGGGGACACCCGGCCACTGTGGACTCATCGACCGAGGGGTAGTGTTGGCAACGAGTGTTTGGATGAATCAACTGTTCTTTCCCGCCTTCTCAATCGTTGCAATTAGGGGATTTCAGTCGTTGCGTTGCGGTTGGAATCGTTTGACCAAGGATTGCTTTGTAGTTCGCCCTTCCTCCGTACACGAATTTTCAGCGCTAATGTGTCAATGTTTTATACGTATTTAATCGTCATAATAAAGCATTTATTTTATACTTTGGATTTGTCTTATGAAAATATTGCGTGAGAGTTACTTTGTAGTGTACGTTGCCACCGCATTTCCAATCGAAGATTGGTACAGTTGCACCGGTTACGCCGACTGAATCGGTCCTTCATCCATGTAGTTCTTTGACGTTACGTTTGCTCCGCGGTGGCGCTAGTGAATAGTGAATTGACTACGTGACTCACGAGACGTAGAGCGAACCTCAGGTCTCTACGAAGAATCATTCGTGCGTCTTTCAAAAGTGTTGTATATTGCAGAATTTACCTTTAAAAGATGGTAATGTACATTTAAATTTATAAACCACAAATTAATGCAGTTTTGTAAAAGTAACAACTCACTTCATAGATATTCCATGAGGAATTATACTTCTTCCATGCATTTATTATTTATTCACTTGGAAGGGCAGTCTGAAATAAAATATGATATTATTGATGATTTAAATGATTCATAAAGGCATATTATGTTCGTTACGTCCGAGGTGTACTAAAAATTCTATAATTACTTACATTATTCATTAATTTCAATTTTCCCGAGATTTTGAAAGAGCCGCCTAGATAACTGCGTTCACAGCACAGTTACCGGCACAACTGGTGAACGCTTTCGACGATTCAACCATGCTTCAACGAATGAGTCTGAAAAGTAATCGGACTACCGGTTCAATCAACAGTTGGGGCCCCTCCGGATGCCATCACTGCCGAGGAGCAGAGACAAGCGGCCGGCCGCGCGCCCAGAAAGGGTAGGAGGACACTCACGCAAGGGAAAACAGGAAGGAAGGAAGGAAGGAAGCAAGAAAGGAAGCAAGAAAGGAAGCAAGAAAGGAAGCAAGGAAGGAAGGAAGCAAGGAAGGAAGGAAGCAAGGAAGGAAGGAAGCAAGGAAGGAAGGAAAGAAGCAAGGAAAGAAGCAAGGAAGGAAGCAAGGAAGGAAGCAAGGAGGGAAGCAAGGAGGGAAGCAAGGAGGGAAGCAAGGAGGGAAGCAAGGAGGGAAGCAAGGAAGGAAGCAAGGAAGCAAAGAAGCAAGGAAGGAAGCAAGGAAGCAAAGAAGCAAGGAAGGAAGGAAGGAAGGAAGGAAGGAAGGAAGGAAGCAAGGAAGGAACGCGCATCGGGAGAGAGGGCTCAGGGCATCAAGTGATGTTACTGCAGTGGGGAGGGGGGGATTCTAGGTTCGAGTCCCGAAGGTGGCAGGGATTTTGACACCGGTTAGATAGCTGGGTCGAATTCAGTCGCTCTCTGGAGAATTCTAGAGACCGGCTGCTCTGATCGCCAGTTTTTCTCTGGTTTCTTCGATCAACACCAGGCGAATGCCGGAGCAGTGCCCTAACAAACGTGCCACGGACCGCGTGCGATCTTTTCTTCCTCTTCCTTGTCCAATCCTCACCCGTTACTTACACACATATACAGTTTCATGCAGTACACTACCACACATGCCGGAAAGCCGGAAGGCTAGAGTTTGTCCCGGCGGGGGAGATGACCTGCTAGTGGGAGATACCTGGTTTGGGAAAACCCCGGTAGCTGACGGCAGGTCGGAGCCGGCTCTCGCCATCTCGGTGGTGGGAGATCCCCGCTACCTCCCGAGAAAAGACTAGATTAATGGCCTCGGCGGTTGTCCAAATCCATGTGGCCGAGCTGATGCGGCGCCGGTGGTGCGTTGCAGTGCCCGCGTGGGCGCGGAGGGAGGACGGCTGCCTGCTGACGGAGCTGCCGTCGCTCACCGTCACCTTCCTGCCCGAGCGCGCCGCCGTGCAGCTCAGCGCCGACTGCGGCCTCGACGGCACCCGGCGCGTCGCCTGCAAGGGCGCAGCCGTGAGTACTCCACCTGCGCCCGCCCACACCCTCGCCCATACACCCGCCCCCGGCACCGCCCCCGGCACCGCCCCCGGCCCCGCCCCCGGCCCCGCTACCGGCCCCGCTACCGGCCCCGTCACCGCCCCCGTCACCGGCCCCGGCCCCGGCCCCGGCCCCGCCCCCGGCCAGCCCCCGGCCCCGCCCCGCCCCCGCCCCAGGCCCCGCCCCCGCCTCCACCCCCGCTCCAGCCTCCAGTCCACACCGCGCACCTTAGTACAACAGAAATATGTACATAAAAAGAATGTACGAGAGAAATGAAAACAAAGTATTCCATTTTACGAAGCATTAAATATAAGTAGATCCCGAAAGTTATTATTGTTCCTATTTTTTGGCTTTTAACAATAGGAATCACTTAATTGTACTTGTGAAGTTGTTTTAATAGATTTTTACTTTGCACATTTTACCTTCTGATTGCCTATTTCTCGCATTTTGCCTTTTTTGTGCCCTTTTGCGTCATTTTTTTCTATTTCCTCTTCTGGCACCAATATCTATGAAGCTGGAAACTTACCTGCTGGCCCGCCCAACATGAAGGCACGCTCGTGTATTGTCTTTCTGTGGACGCGTACGCTCCGGTCCCAGGTTGTGTTCAAAATCTAAAAGAGAAAGAAGACACCAGTGAAAATGTTTGACATTTTTCGTTGATGTTTACAGACGTGTTCGCTCTCGAGAAATTACTTTCTATGATTGTGTGTGGCCTCGGATCCCATTTGATCTGTCAGTGTATTATATTTCCTTCCCAATTCATTCTAGTTCTCTCTTCCCTTTTGGGGATTACACACGTGCGAACAACGAAATCTATCATTTCGTTTTCACTGAAACCACTTATAGATTCAAAAGGGAGTCCACAATAACTTTTCACAGAGGCAGCGACGCGAGTAAAATAAATTTGCAGTCGCCATACCGGGTGGATATGTGCAATCGAGATTATAAATAAAAGGTAGTTTCCTACCACATAACTGATAATGCAAATTTTAGTATTAGAATAAAAATGTTAATCATTTTAATTATTGTTTACAAAAAAATTACTTTAAAATGGTGTTTTTTACTGTTTTGTGTATGTTTACCTCCGTTCTTTAGCCAGAATAAAACGCCTTTTTCATGCTTATTTTAGTAAAACAAATGTGTGTAGGCCTGCCTATTTGAGGTATAATGAATGCCTGAAGTTCCAGTCTCTAGTTATATCCAAGTTTGAGATTTCATATCCACTCCAAATCGTAGCATTTTTAACGGCGAAAAAGATGTATTGCATGTACAATATCTTCAAGCCTAAATGAAGCCTAAATTCAAATCGCATGTTTGGTCACCAAAGTGATACCTTTTTCCTCCTCTAGACGGTGAAAGGAGCGTAGCGAAATGCGCGTGGTCAGACGAAAGAGCAGGTCTGATGATCTGAGTCTCAGTCCATAAATTAAAGCATAGTTGAATTGACTTTTTTTTCTCAAAAAAAAACAACTTTTGTCTCAGTGCGCGTGTGTTTGCAGGATCGCGAGGAGATGGTGCGGCAGCTGTCGTGCGACCAAGTCAACGCCTCCCAGGAGCTGGATGGAACGGCCTCCGACTCGCCGGCGTCACCCGCCGCCGCCGCCACCGCCACCGCCACCGGCGCCGCCTCCGCCTCCGCCTCCCCCGCCGCCGGGACAGCCACCGCCACCGCCACGGCCTCCAGCACGGACGAGGACGCGACCAGCGACGCCCCGGTGCGTGCGCTTTGTCGTGACGAAAACAAGCCAATTTCGTAAAACAGTTTTTTTTATTCAAGTTTGCAGAATATACAGCGGAAACTATAAAGCAGCGTAGTCACAAAAATTGCCACATAAACCAAAACGGAAGAGATGTCGAATAAATTTCGCGTGGTCGCGATCCAGAAGCCAGAAAACGCGTCCTCTCACTCACAGGCTACGTCGACCCTCACTATCACAGCCACTATCACTCCTCGTTGCTCGCTCTATTGCCGGGATGACTTGAGCTGGCCTCTCCGCCCGCTGGCCACCTATTTATACACGGTCCGGGGTAAAGACTCGGTCGTAAGGGCGGTGACTGAGGCGTGACGGTTGCCCCGACTCCGACCTCGACGACCTCTCGTGTGCGGTGCCCGTACTTTCCGGGTGCGACGCCGCCTCGCTGCTGCGTCCCGGTGGCGGTTCTTTTAAAGGGACGCGGGCGACCACTACACACTTTGCGACCCCAGAGGGGAGGGGGCAGACGGCCGCATGTCCTGAGGCTCTGGGTGCTGTTGGACCTGAGTTTCCCGGTACTCACGTCGCTAGTGCTAAGGTGGGCGCGGTCAGAAGGCGGTGGGGCTAAACTCCGTGTTGTCGAGTTCGCCCGGTGACCTGTTGACCTGTTAGTCACCTCCCGGGGACCCTTGGGAGGGATCGGGCGAAGGACTTGCTCCCAGACCCACCCACAAAAGTCAAATGGAGAGCATGAGTTCCTCTGTCAGGGTTGCGAAGATTCCTGCGGTACTCACGTCGATAGCCTCAAGGTGGAGGTAGTGAAGAGACGAGTTGAGGAGCCATACGGGTTTGGTCCGGGCGATCTTCGCAAGGGCTCTTGGTTACTTCGGCGCTTAATCAGGCTCCGGCAGCTAGTAGCATTGAGGTAGTATTACAGATGTGTGCAAATTATTAGAAAAATTTATAAATTTGGTGATTTTCGCGTTCTTTAGTAGAAAAACCACTTTACATATGAATGTAAGAGTATGTTTCAACCTGCTAATGTCTTCTTTGTTTCATGCACTTTACTGAAGGTCCTTTGGGATATCTGAAGGAAACGTATTTTTCTCTCTGTAATGTTTGTGAAAGTCTGTGTCAAAATAGCTGATGCTGTGGCAATTGTTGAATGTGGTTTCCTTGTTATTTTCTTGTTGAATGTTGCGTTTCTATGCCAGAATTTGGAATTTGCAGGAGTTCTTTATATTGTTTGTTTAATCCAGGTTTTGACTAAAATTGGTTTTTGATTTTTTCCTGGTGGGTTTTTGAACCGGTGAACTGAAGATGCTTGCGAAACTGCGGTTATGGCTGAAGGCTTCATGTAAGAAGGTCAAGAAATAACCCAAAAATAAGTCCTACCTTTGCTAAGAAACGGCTGGAATAGGAAAAAGGAATGCAAATTGAAGTTAAAATCAGTTCGGAAAACGTAATAAACATGATATCTCATTATTTACTGTTTACTAAAAGGTAACTTCATACTCAGAAGTGAAGTGAGATTTTTCAAACTTTTTCATAAATTCAGTACAGATACGTACGGATTTATTTTCTATACTTTCAAAAAATTATTTTAAAAATTCAATATAATTAGTGCTTATTATCTTGCAGGTAATATTTTCTGACGAGATCATATTTTCTGTGTCCACAAAAAGCTGCCAGTACTTAATATAGAATCTGATGAAGCATTTTCTCCCAAATGTATCACTGAGATGGTCAAATATACAACTTCAGTTATAGTATGAAGTTGCATGTCAGTTGATAGATGTGACAGATTTGACACTGTTGATGGTGCAATGGAGCAGACTCAGTACATAAAAGTGCTTCAAACCCGCCTTCCGGCAGAGATCAGAGATTGGTGTGCTGAAAGATATTGCATTTTTATGCACCCCGGAACACCATGTCATTAGGGCAAGTCTATTGAGAAATTCTCGGAGTAAATAACATAGAGACATTGTCTTGGCCTGGTAAGTGTACATGTGTGCTGGAAGGCGTTGAGGATAAAGGCGGGCTTAAGTTGTTTGATTGTTAGCCAACGCCCACACTTGGCATGTTAGCCATTTGGTGACGCGCCGACCAGTATAGACGTGCAGACTTTCCCCTCAGCTTGTAGGGATACGCACGTCTACAATGGTCCAGCGCGTAGGTGGCGAATCACTGTTGTTCATTTAGCGTTACCCAGGGAACACGTGTGGTAGACCATGGATGCGATAAACTTTGTCCCCCCTGTGAATTATTATTATTATTATTATTATTATTATTAATGGATTAGGAGGTGATAGGATATTGGTGCAATGTGATCGTGGACTTTCTGAACCATCGCAGCATTCGCCCTATGATCGAGGGAAACCACGAAAACCCAGGTCAGGATGGCCGGTCCGGGAATCGAACCCGGACCTCCCGATTGTCAGCGCGCTAAGCACTAAGCCACTTCGCTCGGTGAGGCGAGCTTAAGCGCTCACCCTGGGGAGCAATTCTCCTGGTAGAACAAGACTTCTTTGGGACAGACGCCCACGCAAAGTGTTACGTACACTTTGCGCTCGTGAGCTGAAATAAAATGCCCATTATTTCTGTTAAGGATGCACAATCCACGCCGATTTCAACACATCGATGTTTCAATCAAGAATCGATGTTTTAAACATCCATGTATTGAAGTCGATGTTTTGTGCTCGATGTCATTACGTTTTCGATGTGTTATTCGTGGATGAAAAATTCCCATGATCACAATTTTGTAAAAGTTAAAATATAAAATAATAACTGATGATTTCTCTTACGAACAGGTCTCTTCAAAATTGTAGACAGAATTTTTTTCAACTACTTTAAGATTAAATTTACATTGTTATGAAATAAAACAATTGAAAAAATTGTCTGCTGTCTCAACTATTAAAGAGACCTGATCTTAAGAGAAATACTACTATTAGAAGTCAGTAAAAAATAACTGATGATACCACTATTTGTGTTCGAACGAAATGTAGTTTGTACGGCCTTCTTCGAGTAGACTCGATTTCCCTTTTCTAGATGATCCTGATGCCCTGGTACTTCCTTCGTCTTTCCTCGTATATCGCACATGGAGAAGTGATTTATAAACCTTGTTTAGAGTTAATTTTTAATTATAAATTAATATGCACGACCTCTGCCAAATTAAATATTGTTGCGCACGAATTTAATGTTAGAGGCTACTAAAGCAGCTTTAAATCATCCCTGCATTTTGGTCAATACATTATTAACATCAAAGTTTTGATTTTGAACATCGATGTTTGGCAACGTCGATGTTTTGCTGTTGGCGAGAGTTCGCCCCAAAGCCGCCCATCGTGTAAATATCCTCATCTGTTCTACATCTACGTTGGGCTCTAGTGCATCGTATCCGACTTCAGGCAATGAGCTTCAGACACCAGTAAGCGTCACAATATTAGCTAGAATTTTAAATGTAGCCAGATACCAAAATTACCACCTCGTTACAAGGCTTTGCAACACATTTATGAAGCGCTTATTTTAAACATTGCATCTTGCACACCTTCACCGTGTTATTTTTGCTTGGTTACCGTTGAAAACTCTCAATTTGCACCACTTTCAAAATGTTTCTCATCATGTCTCGCACTCTATGCAACATGGCGGCCAGCGTCTGGGCTTGGTTTTCGAAAGAAGTGCGCGTGCTGTGGTCACGTGGTTGCGACCCATGCTGGTGTTGCGAAGAGCAGAATCCGATGCGCCGGAGGAACTCACCCACGGGCCGGTTTAAATTGGTGAGCGCGCAACAGGGTAACAACGTGCCCTTTCGGCGCTCACCGCCTGTATGAAAGCGGCCACCACGACATCGTGCTGGGTAGCCACATTTTACTCGTAGCGACGGCGTAGCGGCGCTGTGAATACCAAAGGAGGTCGCTAATACTGGCTGGAACAGTAGAAACTTTCGACGTGTACGATAATAGTGCGAGTATAGAATAATAGTTCTTGGGTGAAGAGAATGGATCTCCAGCAGATAGTAATGTCGTTCTGGGGGAGCTTCGTCGTACCTAGAGAATCAGTACGTCTTCTCCTTTGCTACTGGTAAGCTGGTTCGTGTGTTTTTTCATTGTTGCATTCATGTGGTGAATAAACTGTGGTTAATTTGTATTCTATTTTATTTATTTTCTGAACATTACGCTTTGTCAGCACACGCGCCACTCGGAAAAGCTGCTGAGTAGCGCAATGTGAATGGATCCTACGCACCACGCCAGCGGAGATATTCGCACGACTGCGCCACTCGTTTGATTACCTCCAATTGGCCCAATGCTTAGCCAGCAGACGCGCCACTGGGAAACGCTGCTGAGTAGGGCAATGTGAAGGGGCCTTGCGCCTCACGGCAGCGGATATATTCACATGACTGCGCCAGCCGTGTGAATATTTCCACTTACCCCAATGCTTTGAGAGCAGACGCGTCACTCGGATGCGCTGCTGAGTAGGGCAATGTGAAGGGACCTTGCGCCTCATGGCAGCGGATATATTCACATGACTGCGCCAGCCGTGTGAATATTTCCACTTACCCCAATGCTTTGAGAGCAGACGCGTCACTCGGATGCGCTGCTGAGTAGGGCAATGTGAAGGGACCTTACGCGTCACGGCATCAGAGATATTCACATGACTGCGCCAGCCGTGTAAATACCTCCACTTCACCCAATGCTTTGTCAGCAGACGCGCCACTCGGAAACGCTGCTGAGAAGGACATTGAGAAGGGACCTTACGCGTCACGGCATCAGAGATATTCACATGACTGCGCCAGCCGTGTAAATACCTCCACTTCACCCAATGCTTTGCCAGCAGACGCGTCACTCGGAAACGCTGCTGAGAAGGACATGGAGAAGGGACCTTACGCGTCACGGCATCAGAGATATTCACATGACTGCGCCAGCCGTGTGAATACCTCCACTTCACCCAATGCTTTGCCAGCAGACGCGCCACTCGGTTGCGCTGCTCAGTGCCGTCGCTGAGGGCCGCTTTGTGCCGCAGGCGGCCGGCACCGGCTCCTCCCCGACGGCACAGCCTCTGCCCTCGTCAGCGCCCTCATCTGCGGCGCCCGCGTCGCCGCCCCCGCCGCCCCCGTCGCCCGCCGCGGCCTCCACGCCGCCCGCGGCGCCCGAGCCCGCCTCCGCCGCCGCCGCCGTCTCGGCCTCCACGCCGCCCGCCAGCAGCAGCAGCAGCGGCGGCGGCGGCGGGGGCTGGGAGGCGGGCAGCGCCGCCCCCACGGAGGCGGGCGGCCACGCGGAGGCGGAGGGCGGCAGCAGCTCCGCCACGCCCCCGCGCGCCGTCGGCTGGACGCCCGAGCCGCCCACGCGGCACCGGCGCGACGCGTTTGGTAAGCAGCGTTTTTTGTCTTTTGCCTCCTCTACACCACACGAGCGTTATGTTCCTGCCAGTCGCTAGTCAAACTCACACTCGACCATTTATCACATCCACAGATTGACAATAGCTGCTTGTGAACGTGAAAGGAGCATTTAATTAATTACTTGTAAATAGTTGCAAGAGAAGTATTGAATACTTGCTTCAGAAAAATAATGATTGTTAATGAATTTAGTCTCTCGCATGACGTTTTATTTTCACAAGTTGGCGATACTTAATATAGGTTAGGTTGATTTCGGCGCTCGTTGGTGCCGAAGTGGTTTATCGTCAAACAGTTTGTGTTTGGGTTTGGTACAAAATTTTAAGTTAGCGTTGTTCTATGTCGTATCCAAAGAAAAACAGAGGTGACAATATAATGATTTGTAAAGCATAACTCCAAGGCCAAGAGCCAGTACTTCCGATTTTGATGATTTTTCTTATCAATTACTTGTCAGAATGTTCGGTGGAGTACGTTACATTTAATATTATCTGATTCCTAAAAAATGTACTACGCATTGAATAAAAGAAACCAGTACTTTCAGTGTATAAATTCTTCTATAACTTAAAAAACCTATACCTGAGAATTTTTTTCCGTAAAACCGTGTACTAGTATAAACTTCTTTTATTCACAAAGTGGGCCGGTAAGGACCAATTTTTTTCTGCCTATCTTGAAGAACACAGATTTTGCCTCCCTTTAAAGTACCTTTTGGGGACTCTTCACTGTAGTCGATCTTAGAACAAACTACCCTAAGGTCCATTCGCAATGCCCAACATAAACATAAAAGTTAGGAGGACGCCCATTAGCGGAATCATTTTTTCAATCCGTTCGCATAGGCATAACACGTAAGACGTTAACTTAAAAGCTGACAAGCTTCGAGTTTCTGTGCTTATACTTAAGTAAGACATATGAAATGAACCAATCACAGTAAGCTAACTTAAAATCGAGTATCGATTATCGAAGACGATACATGAACTTACGCCATGTACTATGAACCCTAGACACAGTCGATACCTCGAAAACGATTCTCACATCTAACCAATAATAAACTAAATTGTCTCACAGTCAGTAGAAACTCTTATTTTGCTAACGTTTATGTTAGACATTGTAAATACTTCAGTAGATCACTTATGTTAATGTTTACGTCAACACGTTACGCTTATTTTTGTTTTCATTAGGAATGGACGTTTACTCATTCACCTTACGCTTGCAGACACAGCGCTGCGACCTGTTTACATGAGTTCACTGCCGACTGAATGAGAATCGCACGTCTACAGTAGATGCTGAGCGATTAGACGTGGAGAAATGCAGATTAGATTTGGTATAGGTATTTGTGTCCTCTAAGTATCGGCTCGAGATTCTCAAGGGAATTAAGTGATTTCGCTGCAGCGCTTCGCAATCGGAAGATCTTCGGGTTCGAGTCCATACGGTGCTAGGATTTTTGAGATTCGCTACTCAGCGAAGTCGAATTCAGTCGCTGTCTGGAGGAGAATTCTAGAGGCCGGCTGCTCTGATCGGTAGTTTCTGTTCAATCAACGCCAGGCAAAGCCGGAGCTGTACCCTCACAAACAGGCCATGGACCGCGCGCGATCTTTCTTTCCTAAAATATGAATCTACTACAAAAAAATTTAATGATAATCACATGCTACATTTAGCATCAAAAACCTGCTAATATCTTCAAATATTAAACCCAGGAACATCAAGGTCTAAGAGGTCTCGACATTCCTAAGGGAGAAGTCTCGGTGGAATCTGACGCACGGCCTTAAACTTCGATTCTATTGACGTGTTTCTCGAATAGTATAAATTAATAAATTGATGCATCTAATAATAAAACACGTGCGTATGCTAAATCAACATTCAATTTCTGGCTCTGTAAGTAAAAAATATTGACTTTATGATATCAATATTTATATTTAATGGAAAAACTTATTACATTGTATGTCAAATAAAGATCGATATATCTTCATGTCATGGTAATGAATTACACTCTATATTATACCAAGACTTAAACACAAATATTTCCAATATATTCTGAATGTTCTGTTTTCGAGTAAATGATCATTAAGATATTTATCCACAAAGACCCTTTACTATATCTAATAATGGCAAATACTTGCGGTTAACATGCATAGAATTTTCATATACAAGCACAACCTAAAATAACATTCAATGGTTTTCAGTTTCCTAAAAGAAAATTGAAACATAAAAAACAGAATCGACAAACTCCCACACCCTCCTTACTAATGTTAGGGTAAAAATTGTATAAGTAATGTATATAATATTTGGAAACTCTACCGTATAAAATAACCTTACACTTTGATTTAAGGCCTTAATATTTAAGGCTTGATTTAAGGCTTTAATAATTGGCCTTTGATCGGGA
Source organism: Gryllus longicercus (assembly GCA_038098605.1). NCBI lineage: Eukaryota > Metazoa > Arthropoda > Insecta > Orthoptera > Gryllidae > Gryllus > Gryllus longicercus. The sequence goes on along the minus strand of JAZDUA010000486.1, from coordinate 94,419 downwards.
GGTTCTAGGTTGACATCCCGACGGCGGCAGGATTTTCGACACGAGCTACGAAGCTGGGTCGAGTTCTGTCTCTGTCTGGCGGAGAATTCTAGTGGCCGGCTGCTCTGATCGACAGTTTTCCGTGGTTTCTCCCATTACCAGGTGACTGCCGGAGCAGAACCCACATAAACGTACCACGGACCGCGCGCGATCTTTCCTTCCCATTCCTTCTCCTAACCTACCTACATACACTTACATACACTTACACTTACTACCACACAGGGCAGGAAACCGGTCGGGAGTTTAGAGCTTGTCCCGGCTGGGGTGGTTCCCCGCTGATGGGAGATATCCGGTTAGGAAAAACTCCGCTAGCCGACTGTAGGTAGGCGCCGGATCTCTCAATCTAGAGGGGGAAGAGCACCACCCGACTGGGAGCTTCGTTTAGTCGTTTTTGGTAATAAAGCTCTCGATTCTCTCGACGCAAACTTCTACGGTGGTGGGCGATGATTATCACGTTTTGCCAACGACCATGCCCACCATACACACCTCCATTCTCTCGAAACTTCTGAAAAGTCAATGAATTTCATTGTTTCATTAATCTAGAACGAGTCAGAAAAACCATGACCCAGCTGAAGCTCTGTCAGAAGTCACTCTGTTAATTCAAAGGTTAAGAAGCCACTAAGTCTAACAAAACGTTGTTTGCTGCGCAGGAACGGCGAGCAGCGACGCTCTCCTGGCGTCCAGCCTGGCCAGCACGCCCGCCGCCACGGCGCCGCCGCTCCCGCCCGCAGCCGCCGCCGCCAGCTCCGCCGCGCCGCCGGCCCCACCCCCGCCGCCCCCGGCGCCCACTGCCAGCCCGCCCGCACCTCCCGCGCCGCCTGCGGCGTCAGCGACGGCGGTTGAGGCGGCGACGGCGCGCGCCGACACGCCCACGGCCACACGCAACGCCTCCGCCCCCGCCGCGCCCACCGCCCCCGCTCTCGGCAACGCCCACTCCAGCGGGCCCGCCCCCGCGCTCGCTCCGCAGGTACGCAATGCTCACGCGGGTTCAGAACAAATGTCACAAACTTCTACGGTGGAGGACGAAGATTATCACGTTGTGCCAATGACCACCCCCTCCATATACACCTCTCCTTTCTCGAAAATTGTGAATAGTCAGTGAATTTCATTAATTCATTGATCTGGAAAAAGCCAGGAAAATCGTTGGTTCCAAGTCGGTGGTTCAATAATCAAACTCAAGTCTCCACTTTAAAAGTGCATCCTAAATGCTCTCTGTTTTTCGTCTTTCCACCCCCACACCTTTTCAATAGTACAAATTGACCCACCTGTCAGTCAGATATCCTCTTTGTGCTACCACAATCCCTATTGCATTTCCTTTTCACAATTCCCCACGCTTGCCTTATGGCCACAATACCCTTTCCTAAATTGTTTGCCTTATGCTTGTCTCACCCTCCATTACTTTGCATCCGTTAATTCAAGCACTTTATTTTATCTACGTCCTTAATTTTCCTCTCTGGACATGCGATCCTTTCTTCCTTTAATTCCTTCTTCCAGATTAATACCCCTCCCCCAAATATTTACCACAGTTAATGCACCCCTTTTGTATATTGCAGTAATAATTCCTATTTTCCATTCACTGGATAATCCTCATTTACCTTCTTAAAAATTCTAAAATCCAGTCAAATTCTTTCAGCACTTCCACATCTCTAAAATTCATTTCAGATTCCTTCACATCCACCTGCTATTTCTCTCTTTTAAAATTTTAATTACTATTTTTATTCCTTCCATGCTTGTCTTCCAAAATTTTCCTTCCTCTTTTCCCATACTCCTACCACATAACACCTCAGCATTGTCTTGTTCGTTTAAAAAATTCCCATAAAATGTCCATACCAATTTTTTATTTTCTTGTTTCCTATTATCATACTTCTTGGTCTTGACTCTTTCCTTAAATTCACTCATGGCTGCATCTATGTGTTTATTGTAATTCCCTGAGTATTATGTTCTTGCAAACGACAAATAACTATTTTTTTTTCTGATAATACTCTTCTCAGTTCATCATCGTATTTTCCTCTTCCTGTAACTCATGTTTACTTCACTTGATCTCTTGCTTTTTGTTTCCGCATTCCACCATTACAATTGCCTTCGCAGTATCTCTCCTATTACTTATTTCCTCGTACTCCCAACGTTTCGTCAATATTTCTTATTCAATTATTCTGAGTTCTTCTCATCGTGGCATCTACATCACCTTTCAACACTCCCTTTCAGATTACCTGCCATTTTACGCTCCGGGACACACTGTCGATCGCTCGGATAACTGAGTTGTTCTTCTGACAATAGAGTCTCGTAGACTATTTTGGGAATACCGTGATTTTCACAATCTCTCTATTATTTGCCTTAGATGCCATAGCTTCCATTTCATATCAATAGGATTTACGATGTCACCAGAATATTCTCAATCAAACAGTGTGCAGCGCAACATATTTGCAAGTCGGAATGTGTTGTACAATTTGCAACTGATATAACTTTTTAGAGGAAATACTGTTCTTATTATTGATAAATATTGTAGATTAATTATTTTTTATGATTTCGATGTTATTAAACGTGTTAATATGTTTTTTGTTGAAACAACCAATAGTTAGTTTCAGAAGCAAGATATGCTAAAATGCAAATGGTTCAGCTGAGAGATCACCGCCTGTGCTCTGAATATTTTTTTTTATTTTACGAAAAAGCGAATAAATCGAGTTGCCAAATTTAGAAAAAAACCTCTCACAAGTGGTGTAGATTTAATCCATATTTTGTGGGTTCTTTTTTACAGAAAAATCGTCAAATGGTCAAATGACGTCAAAAGGTCTGTCCGCCTGTGAACAATGCTAGCGGCTAAACCGTTCAACCAATTTTCTCCAAAATTCATATTCCTCAATTGATCTGGATGATGTTGCGACCCCCTTGAATTTGAAACCAAAGGTTTTATTTTGGGGAGTACTTTACATGAAGCCCCTGGGATATTTTTCAAATGTTCAAACCAATGGCTGAATTGTTTTTATTAAATTGTGTTGTTGGTTAGTGTTAAGGGCATTTAAGATAATGGTGTAGGTCTCACGTTCGTTGAAAACAATTTTTTTTTCAAAAATTCAAATCCGCATCTTCCTACCACTGCAGTTATGATGATATAGATTTTTTCTCTGAATGAATTCTTAAAGATAGATTTTGAAATAAGGTCACGTACAATGCTTCTAAATTTGAGTACTTTTCGCGTGAAAGTAAGGGTGAGAAAGTACGTTTCTTTTTTAACACCACTAGTTTCTACCCACAAATGTTTTTTCCCCAACCTAAAGTCCGTCCCTACTACCATTTTCAAAAAAATCTTTCCTCACTACTAACTTTAATAAATTTGTTTCTCCCTTGTTGCCCTCTTCATCTGTTGAGATTCCGCCATCTATTTCATCCCTCCCTATTCCTTCCATTAACTCATCCTGTCTGTGCATTAAAATCCCTCAAAATGCAATATAATTGTTTTCTTTCCGTTTTCCTCATTTACTCATTGATTAACTCTTACGTGTACCTTGCAAACACAGGAAAAATTGTTTAATCAATACCATCTATTTCATAATATCACTTCCTTTTCCTCTATTCATACCTTCTGTGTAATCGTCAATCTAACTACTGTACCAATGGCTCTTACAATACTTCTTACTTGAGAATTGTAATATCCATTTGAATTCCTTAGGTAGTCATTCCTCCCATTTCTTCTCTTTATATTCCACCCTTTTTTCAACTCTCTAAAATATCTTAAATTTTGACCTCTGTCCAGAAAATTATATCCTTATTTTCTAACATGACCACATTTCAAACTACTTTCGTAATAATTTTTTCTTGAATTATCTAGTTGTCATGACCTGCTTTGCTCTTTATTTGCATACCTTCCCTCGGTACCTCTTCGTTTTATTGCGTATCTCTCCTCATACAGTTCTTTTTCTCTCATAACTCATCATAAACTGCTAATCTGCTCTTCCTCTCTTTTTGCCATTATTTGGTTTACCGCTAATCTATTTTGTCACTACCTCATGTTTCATTCCACTTCTGGCAGGTCATACACAATACACGTACCAAAATGTCATAACCTTCCAAAATGTCCTTTTTCAGTATTTCCTCCTTTTTCTATTTTGTTCAACTTGATAATCCCTCTGTTTTCCTTTAATCATCGTCTCCTCTAGTTTCATTGTTTACATCTCCATTATCTTTTCTAATCATTTGCTGAACTTTACAAATGCAATCAGATGATGAGAACTTTTTGCTGACCTCATTCATACACTTTCTTTTCAATTACTTTTATTATAATGTTTCCCCTTTCCAGTTCCTACTCTATCTATTCCAACTATGTCTCTAGTTTCCTAACATATCTTGCATTATGCACGAAATCACCTGACCTCTACAATTTTCTTGCTCCAATTCCAAAAACCTTGTTTTCTACGTGTTCCCATCTCTTACTATTACCCTTCAATGTACTCATTTCTTGTTTAGTTGCTGTATTTTCACCTCTATCCCTTTTCCCCTATTTTCTCGTAAGCTTAGACCTATTCTTATATCTTTAAACTCACCTTTCATCCATTTCTAATTCATTTCTCTCTCCTACGTTCTTACGATCTACCATATCCTTCTTCTTTCATTTTTCCATTGTCTCTAGTCCCCTTAACCCCTGATTACTATCCTATTTTTCAACCCCCTGGGACTTCCTTATTCATCTCTTCCAGTTCCTTACTTTTTATAATATCCACCCTTTCTCTTTACTAATGACCTCCATTTGCTATTATCTTCCCTCTTTTCACTAGCATCTATCCTGTTGTTTTGTCTCACTTCCCACCACCCTTTCTTATTGTACTCTTTTTTCGTAGACATTTATTAAATCTCGTCTCATTTGGTCCTCTTTATACTACATATTTCCTTTCGTCCCATCAGTATTAACCATCAAAACGTGATTGTTCACAAATGCTAAGTCTCAACATAATTACACACTCAATCCTCTATCCTTCCTTATTTGCTATGCAAGTACTGGGGACTGTACAATCAATTCTTATCACAAAATATATCACAAAGTTATACAGACTACCCTCTCTTCTCTCCTGCTTCCTTCATTTTCCGTTATCATTTACTTTATGGCCATACCTCTTATCGCTTTAGATTCCGGAGACAATCATTTTCATCTCCTTCTTGACACCATTTAAAAGACAAAAAATATGGTAACATATTACAAATATTTTTATAAAAAAGTTTGAATAAGTTCCATCTCAGCATTAGGCATTGTCAACAAGTTCAGATGTTGATTGCTCAATGGAATATAAATGAAATGAAATTAACGAGTATATCATAACTATTTTTTTTCATTATATTAAAACAACCGAACTATTTGTGTAAATGTAAGTACACACCCGTATCAGACTAACAAACAAATGCAGCTCTTCATTGTTAAATTGCTGAAAGTTGTTATAAACTGCAATTTATTGATGTGGCAATGGAAATGTATGGTAAGTATTCTTAATAGTTAGTCATTTCTGCTCACACGTATTTCTGAAATATATTCTTGCAAAAATTAATTGTACGTTATTTAAGAATTATATTTAAGTTTGTTACAGAACAGGAATACTCAATTCTATCTGCATTCAATCTTCCATCGCTAACCCTAAGAAACCCCATTCTTGTATACGTAAGCTTCCGCGGCTTGAATCCATGTATTCTCGGCTATCCGTGAGACGCCGCGTCGTTGGCTGGGGTGCCGACGTTTCGCCTGACATATCGCAGGCTTCCTCAGGGCAGTGACACTGCGGCGCTACGCGCCCGGTGATTTATACTCTCCTGCCTGGGCTCTCGGGAGGGGCAGGTGCGCTGTGATTGGCGGAGAGGTCGAGAGACGGTTAGGCCTGCGGCCTGGGCCAACCTGGGCCTAGCGCCAGACGTCCCCGTGGTCGGACGGTGGTGAAGAGTGGGCCTAGCGCCAGACGTCCCGGTGGTCGCCGCTGTCTCCCATCGCTGCCAACCTTTACATGGAAGCTTTCGAATCAGAGGCTCTACGTAACGCTGTGCACAAACCGTCTCTCTGGGTGCGGTACGTGGACGACACCTTTGTTATTTGGCCACACGGACCGGAACTATTAGGAGAGTTCTTACTGTTCCTTAACAGTATCCACCCGAGCATCCAGTTCACGATGGAGACGGAAATCAACAACTGCCTGCCGTTCTTAGATGTGCTGGTCAACAAACGCGAAGATGGCACCTTGGGGCACGCGGTCTACCGAAAACCGACGCACACTGACCGTTACCTACACGCCGATTCACACCACCATCCTTCAATAAAACTAGGAGTACTGAAAACACTGGCCACAAGAGCTGTGAAGGTGTGCGACGAGCGCTCTCTTCCCGCGGAACTTCAGAAGCTAGAACACACCTTCAGGGCCAACTCCTATTCCCAAACTGCTATCAAACGGGTGCTTGCCAGCGTTACGGGCCGCTCCGGAGGTCGCCATCATACCGACGGGCGCGGTGGCTCCGAAGGCCGCGGCAACGCCGAAGACTGTCATGCCTCTTCGGAGATAGAGGAGAGTGCCCGCTCCAGACTAGCCGTGATTCCCTACGTCCGATGTGTCACCGATCGTGTGGGTAAATTACTACGGAAGAACAACATCCGTACGGTGTTCACGGCGCCCGACAAGCTGCACAACGCCTTGGTACGCATCAAAGATGCGTTACCTCCTCTCCAGTCCGCAGGAGTGTATGAAGTTCCCTGCAGCTGCGGCAGGACATATATTGGCGAGACCGGGCGTTCGGTGTCCGAGCGACTCAAAGAACATATCGCCCACTACAACAAGAACAACACCAACCGCTCTGCGATTGCGCACCACTCGGAGGTTACGGGACATGCTATTGACTTCGACAAGACTCGGCTCCTGCACAAGGAAAACCGATACTGGCCGAGACGCATAAAAGAGGCTTTAGAAATACACAGACGTCCGCAAAACATCAACGCGGACGCAGGCCTCGCTCTTAACCACGCCTGGAAATCCCTCGTTCCATCTATTCGGGACCGGCAGGGAACTTTTCACCACCGTCCGACCACCGGGACGTCTGGCGCTAGGCCCACTCTTCACCACCGTCCGACCACGGGGACATCTGGCGCTAGGCCCAGGTTGGCCCAGGCCGCAGGCCTAACCGTCTCTCGACCTCTCCGCCAATCACAGCGCACCTGCCCCTCCCGAGAGCCCAGGCAGGAGAGTATAAATCACCGGGCGCGTAGCGCCGCAGTGTCACTGCCCTGAGGAAGCCTGCGATATGTCAGGCGAAACGTCGGCACCCCAGCCAACGACGCGGCGTCTCCCGGATAGCCGAGAATACAAACCCCATTCTTGCTTAAATGTCGAGGGGCCTTAAAATCAAGAAGGTGCCTCTTTAACTTGTGAATCCAGGGCTCAACCTAATCCCATAGAATATTTCCCATTCATTTCATTTCATTTCACCCTTCCCACTTTGCAACCCTTCTGTATTATACGATGGTGGTCGGTCTCATTTGATTCTGGGATCCTGTGACGTGTCTTTGGCGGTTCAAGAAGTAGACAAGATGATACTATTGATGCAAGGGGAAATTTGGAACATTAGTATTAAAAGACATATTGTTCATGTGTTTATTTTTGAATTTTCGGTTACTATACTTACTAAGATTATCCTCTAAATTCGAGAAAAAAGCTGGTAGATGACGTTTACAGTGGCGACTCGTGCTTACGTTGCACTCGTGCTTACGTTGCCCCGAGATAATCGAAAAACATTTTGTAGTATGTTAGGAATTTACATTTTCCTTTTAACGACATTCAATATTCAAAATATTGCAGCAATATCAATGAATGTGAAATCATTTTGAAACCAAAGAGCGCCCAACGACATCTCCCTCCGACGTCTGGTGCTCTCCCAGGAGTGCACCAAGTCATGCTTCTGGCTCTATTACCGCGTTTACCGCATTTTTCTCTTTGGCCCTATGCATCAACGTAGGGCCTTGGGTGTTTTCACTGTGCAACAGCTCATCAGCACAGCAAGTTGGAGCTTGGAAAATGGTATTCTTCCGTGGGTGGGAGGTCAGGTCGCTGAGTGTTGCACGGTGCGGCATCTGAGAGGAAGAACAATTTTGTGTCTTCGTCTGATTCAATCTTTGTTGTCTATTCAGGCCAAAATCAAGGAAACAACAGTTCGTAATAACAATGTCGCTTTATTCCAAAATCCAAGAGCATCAACATAAATCAAAGCCAGCTGGCCGTTTACCAGTAGATGTCCCTTTACAAGCACAATAAAGCAATCACCAGGAGAATCGCCTTACAACACCTCTAACAGCCTAACAATACTTGTTGCTAACTCGCTCACACACTGCACTAGATCGGGACTGTCCTCTCTCGGGCCGGCCGCTTTACACCTCCCGAAACCGTGGAGCGAGTCTCCATTTTCTCGTGCCGTTCAGGCTCAGTGCGCTACCACCAGGCGGCGCAGCTGCCGCGCTGCCACCTGGCGGCGCCTCCCAACAACTCTCATTGCTGGGCCCGACGCTCGGTCGACCAGTACGCCGCCAGCCACGGTGCGCTGTTGCGCCGCTGCCGCGGCCCTATCTGCTTATACCATAACTATCTTGAACTTAATTTTTTAAATTTATTAATCATTAACGTTTGTTTTGCTCGCATATAGGCCGACTAGGACCCTGCATTTACGGCGGCTCAGTAACATTATCGCGGTGGCGATAATGTTTTTAGCCCTGGGGGTCTGGAAGATGGAATGATGATGATAATGAGGTGTAAAAGGGCGACGCACTCATACAGACATACACAAGTACATCCATGCCCGAGGTGGAACTCGAACCCGCGATATTCTGGTCCGAAACCAGTACGGCACTACTGCATTAGCGATCTCGGCCATCTGATCGGCAATAATTAATTAATTATTAATAAATTCATAATTTATAAACATTATACATGTAACTTCAATTTAACTTATCCCATAGCACGTTGTACGCAGTGTTTAACATTATTTGACGTATTTTTTTCGCAAGTTATTGAGAATGTACAATTCAGTAAATTAACGACAGTATTTAGTGCATTATATTTTGGAGGATTTATTTTAAATTGATATTAAGTTCGTTGACTCAAAATGTACATTTCACGAACACTTCAAAATGCTCATTTCATTCCTTTGTGTAAAGTCGGCCATTCTGGAAGTAAATGCATTTCTGTCTCTCACAGTGGCTGTGTATTTCCGACTGCAGTTACACCTGAGTTACAGCCTACGAGTGATGTGAATACGTGAGTGTGTGGAAGATCTTTCGTTGTTGCAATATCTATCACGGTACTGCAACTTTTGGAATAAAATAATTTTATTTGCGTAAATCGTGTTCAAACAACAGTGCTTGTTGCAAAGTGCTGAAGGACGATCACAGTATTTTCGAAACCAAGTTTGTTTTTGGTATGAATTCTATAACCGTCAATTGTCTCAATTCATAACTAATACAAAAACTACAGTGTCCACTGGAAATCAAAGCCAAAACCACGTGCGGGAGGTAAATATATCTGACACGAACTATTCGTTTAAAATTATGCAAGAAATCTTTCAATACTGAGAGTCATTAAACTCGGTTTAAATGAATTTACATTACTTGCTTACGTTTTATTATTTATTAGTAGGGAACAGATTTGCTTGTAAATATACAAGACATACTCTCAGTAAATTATTTTATATTTTCCATGACATTCTGAATGCATTAAGCCATTTTTGTTTTACACATTTTTAGATAATACGCTACCTTAGGGTCAGAATAACGTAACCACAATTTTTGCAATTTCTTGTTTGCGACCTGGACAGAGTTAGAACACATTCCTGCATCTTAAGGGCAAACAAACAAATTCTACGTAAAAGTACTGACGTAAAGGTAAAGGTGTGTGAGTATAGAAGTTCAGGCTTGATGTTTTTACGAAGTTATGTATATTATTAGAGTTAAACGGACGGAAAGGTGTTTTATTTGTTTGACTCGAAATATTTCGTTACGTCAGTCTGATTCTAAAGTATTTCAACATATTTTTACGTATTTTGCTTCTAACTGCATATTTCTTCCATATTTTGCAACCAACGAGCTAGAATATACGACATGGTTGAAGCGCGTCTGTGAAGCAAATTGAAACCATGTTTTTTTCGCTGCCAAAGTAGCACCCTCCGGGAAATAATGTATTCAAGCATTACGTTTGGTGGTGGTTACGGACGGTTATACTCTGGTCACACCGCCCCTCGTATGATTTGACTTCAAAAATGGCGGCCCCTAGTTCGTCGAGCCTCCACCAAGAGCGCTGGAACTATAGGGACAGCCACTCTAGCACGCTGTTTGTAACACAAATCCGAAGGTTAAGCGGAGTGTGTGCGCTGCTTGTTCGCAGGACGCGTCGTCCGAAGACAGGCGGCGCCAGTTCCTCCCGGCGCCGCTGCGCGCGCTGCCGCCCAGCCAGCCGGCCCCGCCCCCAGCCCCGGCCCCCGCCCCCGACGCCTCCGCGCCGGCCCCGAACGCGTGGGCGCCGCACGGTGGCGAGTCGGCGACGGCGGCGGCGACGGCGGCGGGCGCGGGCGACGCGGGCGGCGGGGGCGGCGAGGACGAGGAGGAGGAGGAGATGGTGCAGGAAGCGGCGGCGGCGGCGGGTAACTTGGTCCCCGACGCACCACCCACGCGGCCAAACCGCGGACGTCGTCTCACCAGGCCACAGGGCCACTCCTTCTACCCCTACTTCCGCGTGCTGGGCTAAGCGCCAGTTTCCACCCACCCCCACCCCACCTCACCCAATCCCCTCCCCACCCACATCCCTTCCACACCCCTCGCACGAGTGCAGCTCAGCCCACGGGGCCTCGAGAGAGAGGGAGAGAACTATCGCGGCCTTCACACGGAGCCACTGTTTGGCGCCACCGAGAAGCATCTGAGCGCTTCACATGCAGCTACCGCCGACCATCACTCACCGCAAGAGAGGAAGGCTGCCTTCACACGGAGCCACTCGGCGGCGCCACCAACAAGCGGTAGAGACCTTCACACGCAGTCACCGCAAGAGAGGAAGGATTCGTGAGTCATACTGCTGTTGGTTCCGCCAAAGGAAAGGTATCCAGCAGGTAACACCCGGCTCAGAGGCGCGTCTAGTTTGAAGGCTGCCATTTTGAACTGTATTATTCTGGTGGTGGCGCGGGCGCGCGTCTGCGCGGCGGGTGGTGGGGTTTCGTCACCGACTCCCCCGCTCGTGTGAAGGTCTCCATTTAAACCAAAGCTTCGACAGCAAGCGCGCCACTGCCGAGTGGCGCCGTGTGAAGGGGCGCTTGCGGCAAGTGAAGGGAAGTCAGCGCTATGTTCCTCTAGAAAGTCATATGCGAATCAGAAAACTCGAGTCTGGATTTAAGGAGCTATGCGTTTTCAACGCTGTCCATCCTTTCCATCGCCAGCTGGATTAGAGTGTGATTCAGAGGTGCTACGTGTTAAAATCAATTTCACAGATTTGTTGCCTAAAAGTACCGAATGGTTTTTCAGATCTAACCTCATCTCGCGTGACATCCATTTGAATCACGTCATTGAAAACCTATGAAGAAACGTATGTCAAACCAATCTTGAGAATCTCAAGAATATTCGTTACATCGTTCACAACAGTTTTTTATTCGAAATTCTGTGGATGTCGTTTGCATCTTTTGAAACATGGTGTCCTGGGTTGCTGTCCACCTGCGCTGCAATATAAATCCTGACCCGAACTCGTTTGAGGAACTGTCGATGACTCTTTCGCGTTCGATTTTCTCTCTCGAGGACCCTTTTCCCCGATGTTAGTTGAGGTGCTCATTCTAACCGCTCGATGGCAGCACTGCAGCATGGACGAGTCCCGGAAGTATCATAAACTCATACTGACGTTTGTTCCGTAGTAAAACTATAACACGGCCAGAAAAATAATTGACATGACTAGAGTAGCAACACCGTTGCAAACCTTATTACAGTCTGTTTAATACCTACTTGGTTATACGAGTTACCTAGTTATACGAGTATACCTAGTACGTATCGACACTTGCATGGACTGTGGATACTGTACGTCGTGGATACGTCAACCACAAGGATACTGTGGATACTGTGGAAGGATACAAGGAACATACTGTGAATCGCCGGTAAACAAACACGGTTAGTTCCAGAAACGAACGGGTCCACTGCTATTCTGGCCGTCCATTATTTTTCTGGACGAATATATTCGTGTCCGTGGTGAGGGTTGTTCGCAACAATTCTCGTCAAAGTTACCGCCTCGGGTCTGGAACTGTTCATCGTGCGGGCGATACCTTACCTATATACACCGCTGGGACTTCCTCTTGTACCGCATTGCAGGAGGGTCCATCCACGTGCTATCATCGATAGATTCAGCTCGCTCGACGCTCATGCTCGTGGGGCAAAGAAAAGCCTTGACAGGGGACAGAGGTTGATTTGCATATGTTACGCCTGCCTGCCCCCCTCCCCCGCCCTTCCGCTACGTTTGAGGCCATACCCACTCTCCTCCCATCCCCGCTATTGTCCCTGCTTCCTTAGCGGGGGAACCATGGTGGTAAATATACTTCGATTTAAACGGACGTGGCACTTCCAAGTCACGAGCTAGGGGAGGGGGCCATCTAATAGGGAGCTCCAATACCAAACCTTTACCTCGTAACACAGCTCTCGATTGGATAACAATGTCCCGCTCTCCGTCCAGACTGTGACCTGGAAGTGCCACCTTGCTTAAATCAAATTATTCGTGAAGAAGAACTATAATGCTTCCAAAAATAAACATGTTTGCAGTAGAGATGCGTAACATTCTTTTCCAATGGTAACTGGATGTCGTGTTGTAATTACGTAGGTAACACAATCTCTCGGTTCCACAGTTCCCAAAGGCGTTGCACATTTTCTAATGAGATCGCCAGACAAATTTGAATCACTATGAAAGTACAAGCAAACGATATATAAATCACTCGTTTTTAAATTAAAGTTCAAGTAAATATACGTATATTTAATTTCAATCACAAAATCCGGTAACTACCATCCAACGCGTTTGAAATAATGCCTTACTTTGGCTGACGATGCCATTAAACCCCCCATAATTTGTCTTTACAAATAAGATGAATTATGTTTCACTTACATAGTATACTGTTCAAATCGTAACTTGATGGAGACCCTTCAAGCTGTTGGAACAAGCAAATAGCATGTTTAAGCAGTCAGGTTTGTTTAAAATTACAGGAGAGAAGTTTGACTACACGACATAAAACGTTCTGAATAGTTTCTAAAATACGCAACGGTCGAGAAAACACCTATTGTTGCTTCAAGTCACCTTAATTACTTTCCTTTTATAGTTACCTGTAATTCTATTGTCATGTTAAACCATATTTTACAACGGCGGACATCAACACGTCACAACGTTTTCTCCAGTAGCATATAAAGATCAATGTTACGTACATTTTATATCAAAAGTTAAAAATTCATATTACTATTTCATATTATTTAGTACATATTATACACCGTATTAATTGGATAACATGTTTTTTGAAACATAACTGTTGGTATGGCGGTTTATGTGAGTTGTATCCAATTATATTTGCTTCCCTCATGAACATTGTTTCCACCATGGGTAACACCTCCAGCTTCTCAACAATGCTGCGCGCTGTACGAGAATGGCAAGTGTACTGGCTTTCGACTCTCCTAGATCTTGACCTTCCAATCTTTCCCAAAAGAGTTGAATCTCACTATTTAAACACTGAAAGATTTTTTGGTTAGTCTCAGTGCGTTTCGGTGTTCAGCCTGAGAATGTGATTTGCAAGTAGATAACTCTTAATTTCGCGGTATGGCCTCTCATTCGCAGCCGTTGCCAAAGATCGATTCTTGAAGGTTATCGGTAGTTTCGGTATAGACAGGACGATCGCCATGATAGTTGATTCGCGGTTAGTCTTAACTACATCAGCGGAGCTTAGGTAGAAACATGTGCAATTCCAAAAGTCATCTATAGTGTAGGTACTTAGAGTTTGTGATTTATCCCCCTTCCCCCATCTGATCCATCAGTTTCCCAGCAGGCTGCCCCGGTCTTTTCCAAATGTGGAGTTCAGTAGCGCCTCCGGATCGCTTTATCGGAACCGGAAGTGCTGTAGACGGTAGTTCACAGAACAGATCTTTGGTAGCGGCCGCGGCCAACGTCCTGGCACCGTCACGCACAGTTGGCGCCTCTTTAGCTGCATCGCTCGAGAATCTTCAGAACAGCGCAGTTCGCCGAGCTCTTGCACTATCCGGCTCCCTCCAGTCTACGTCATGTCTCGTTCATTTCGTGCGTTGGGGGCATTTGTATACCACGGTGAGGCCTGGACTCAAAGTTCGTTTTGAGGTCAGCGCTAGTGTTCGTGACAAGTGTCCAAAACTCTGTGCCAAACACGTACTGTCAGCTCCATAGCGCACGTCGACCAATAGACACAAACAGAATTTGTGGACATTTCATGCCCATGCCCATTCGAACGCGCGGCCTACTAATCTGAGGTAGCTGGGGACATCGCCTTGAAACCCTCGGCTACCCCAATCGGCTTTTTTTATTATTATTGCTTTCGTTCGAAACCAGACTCTCAATACCCCTCTCGATGTAATTCGATAACAAAATCACTCTTGCAATATCCTAGGATCTTTTATCCGTTCGCTCTCAGAAAAATCACCCTCATCATAATAATAATTATTATTATAATTATAATAATAATACGAGGAAGAAGACTTTATTACTGCAAATCAGTGTATACTCGATGGCAGTTAAGATGTAATAGTCTCTATGTCAAATCAATCTTGATGTAAGCAAACCAAGGAAATCGATGCGCCATATTGTGTTTTCGATTGTATAACTCCTCAGGCCCCGCCGGTTCAGATTGCCGAAGAGCTGTCTTGCAAATGCAACCTCTGTTCTTGCGATCACCCTGCATCAGGAAGTGGCTCTATTCCCTTCATGATCGATGAAGGTGATTTTTACATTTGCATTTGATTACTGGATGAATTTTCGAACTGAACTGATTACGAAATGAATTGTGAACTTTCGAACACACTCGGGCATTCCGAAACAATCTGAGGAGGGCTACCGCAGGCCGATTTCATGCGATAAGACGAGCGGCCCATGCGGTTTGATATTGTGGCTAAGCATGTTTGATGCTTCGCTGGGCGAGCATATCCCTGAGCTGCTCGTAACCTTATCTCTGGACGTCCAGCGCAGAGTATACGTGGTCTCCTTTTCTCGAATTCGTTACTGATTTGATCGACTGGTTAATTGAGACCTTACAAACCCAATGGGGCTAAGTGCAAAAATTGTGTTTTGGGTGGAAATCAATAAAAAAATGCATGAATTTCCTATTCTTGGTATACAACCAGGGCCATCACTGGGTAGGTGTTATAGCTACTTGGAAGGTGTTAGGAACACTGGTGTTTTAACTATGTATTGCAACAATTTTAAATAATATTTAGATGTCCAAACCTCCATTTTGAAAATGTTACTTAGCCTCTATGATCTTGCAAGGCCTCAATTAGACTCACGATGGCAGAAAAATATAGTTCACAAGCGGAGAACTATTTAGTTTCGCATCAGACACCTGACTGCAGAGGGCTCAAGAAAATGCTGGCGCTTTGGCAACATTCGAACACACGTGAACACATTTGTTTAACCCTTCAACTCGGAACCGAAATGAAAACCTTCGACGCGGCGTCACCCGGACAGCCCAGATCACCCACAACTCGGAACCTAGGTTGGGCGCGGTAACATTCCAACCTGGCTACAGAGAAAGAGTGCGTCTCGAAGGTTGCTATTTAAGCTAACCTTCCATCTCTACACGGCATGCCGCCGCAAAAGGGGAAATTCCATGACGCGTATATACGGGAACTCCCGAATAGAGATGAAAGGATCTTGATGCCTCAAAGCGACATTGATGAGTTACATTAGAATTTTTCTGAGAGCAAACGAAAGTAAGACCCATGAAGGTAAATTAACTCAAGTCGAAAATTGGTTTTCACCTTCTCAAGCGAAACAAATTACGAGTACTGACGTCTCTGTCAGTAAAGACAATTACTACACAAAATAATTATTATGTACTTTTTAATGCAAGAGTTGTGATTTCAGGATATTTTCTTGAGTTACATTCGTTGCAAGCCAATTTTTAATACATTTTACGAATAAAACCATAATTATACTCTCGATTCAACGCGTATTCCTGCAAATTTACAATTAGGAATACGGAACTTTGATTCACTTCCCTTTTTTCAGAATCATTTGTTACAAACTTCTGTATTATGTAAAGGGGTTTGAAGATGATATACTTTTGCCTGTGATGTGACGGGAAAGGCCACGTAACGATGGTACACGTGTGACATTCGTCTCTGATAGGTAGGCAACTTATCTTACACTGGTTTTAGGCGGATACATGAAATATCTTAGCTGAACACACGTGCACTATAAATCGCCTGCATATCAGGGGGGAAATGTGATTGTCCACCACAAGTTCATTGGCGAAAGATAATCATCTTCGACTCTAGTGCATGCCCTAGAAGTTTGTTACATTTACTCCGAGTCACCGTGTGCCCAGCGGAGAATCTGTAGATTTCGTGCGCGACAGAGAACGCAACCTCCTGGGCGCGGGGCCGAAATGAAAGGGCAAGAGTTGGGCGCGCTTGCGACGTCGCTCATCGCTGCTGCACTGCACAGCACCGTCCTCCCGTCCTCTCCGTCCTCCCGTCCTTCGTCCTCACGCGAACAGTCGGATGCGGCTCACTCGACGGACAGTTCGCTTACGCGTCCTTTTTTGGTCACCCCTGCCCTGCGTCACTCGGCTTTTGTTTATTGTGAGCTTGAACGTCTCAGACCTTTACCTTACATTATCATTATCATTATTATTATTATTATTATTATTATTATTATTATTATTATTATTATTATTATTATTATTATTATTATTATTATTGTTGTTGTAATTATTTCTATTATTATTATTACTTTTATTGTTGGTAGTAGTATTAGTATTAGCCATTTCAATGCTGGGAATGACAGATATTGGCTTCTTCCCCGCGGATAATAGGGAGTTTAAGCCCCAGGCGTAAGGAGATACCCTTAACTCTATTGATCACGTGACTAACGCCTTTATACGGTCATTATGAACAGCGTTCAGAAGAGTTTTAGCAATTGCAACATTGCGTTATGCATTATAACAAAGGAAACATTTCAAGTGTTGAACAGAGGAATTGCATAATATATCAAAGCGTGTAGGCTAGTGGTGAGACATTTAAAACAAGTTACGAGTCAACAGAACAACAAATATACATTGTGCACGGAGTTTTAGATTTTGTGGCCCTCCGTGATGAGTATGCAGTCTGGAATTTTGAATCTGCTTTTCTTGAAAATATAAGAAATACCTTAAAACAGCGTTCGTTATGAGCGTAAGACATAACCTACCGCGAAGATATGATTTGAACTCCTTTTTCGAGAATTTCTTCCCTGTCATGTCTCTAACATATCCCGTTAATTCTTGCTAGCGTTGTGGAGTTGGTAAGGAATAATTGTAACTGCCTCACATACGAGAATCGGTTTACCAGAGTTGAAAAAATTCTACTTTTCCTGTTTTAGGCGGCCATTTTGCCGTTTGCAAGGTGACCATAGAGACTCTTACAAGTGTGCAGTATTTATGAAGGTATAAGGTCTTACCTTACGCCTAAGGTAAGACGTAATGACTTCAAGGTCCATCACGTGACTGTTAGTGCATAACGCCGCTACCTTACGCGTGGCGCTAAAACTCCCTAATGAGAAACTACGGGTCCTAATGCCCAATCTACGGACTCCCACTCGGCATTGAGAAGGCTGGGAAGGGCACATCGCGCGCGCTCATTGGTCCGTTGGATGGGCACTCTCCGCCATACTCCTGAAAGTGTTCAGGGAAACCACTAGAACAAATGAAAAAAAAAATACAGTCCGCCAGAACTACGATTCGATTCCAGGAGGCTCTCGCTAAGGTCAAACAAATGAAGCAAATTTCCCCCCTAACAATGCTGGTGACTTGCATGTTCCGTTATTCGGGTTTAAATGCATTGCATTGCTGTTATCTGTATTCGGATATTCTACAATGATCGTAATCTCAAATATGATAATGACCTCGTAGCTTCCATGTCTCTGCCAAAGAAAGATGAGACTTATCTTTTTGTTAATAAAAAGAAAGGTGTTAACTTTCAGCTGCCTTGCCGCTATTACGTGCAGCAGAGGGACAAATTCCATATAGCACGACCGAGTGATCGATTACCATGTGATACAGGTCGCCCGCTAAATCCGTCGAAATAGCGGGCTCCGCCATCACTTCCGAGTTCGATTCCCAGTTGACGCTCGCGCAGAGGCTCAAAACTGAAGTCGATTGCTGTACTCTACGCCGTGCTTAAACTCCATAGCATATCGCGACGTCTGTATTACGCAACGCAGGGGCGGTCCACATGTGGCACCTATTGGTAGCACGGAAGCTCCTACTTGGCACAAACGCCATCTTAGCTCCTCGGCATAGTGTTGGCGCACGCGCATAAGCACAAAATGTTTAGTGGATTATTGTACGCGACGCTTGAAGTTCACATTAAAAAAAAATACTCAATACCACAAATACCGCAACGGCGGAACGATTACGTCGTCGAAGATTAGGCAAACCTGTGGCATATTTAAAAATTTAATATTTAAATCAGTTGTTATTGCAGGAAGTATTTCCTTATTTATTTATTTAACGTCGTCGAGAAAAAAAAGGTAAGTGAGAAGTGTTAATATTCAAAATCAAAGCGTGGAACTACCTTTCCCATTTTCTTTTCTTTCTTTTTACTTTACATTTCATTTCATTCTCATTTCATTTCATTTTAATTTCATTCTCATTTCATTTCATTTTAATTTCATTCTCATTTCATTTCATTTTAATTTCATTCTTATTCTCATTTCATTTCATTCTCATTTCATTTCATACTCATTTCATTACATACTCATTTCATTTCATTGTCATTTCATTTCATTCTCATTTCATTTCATTCTCATTTCATTTCATTTTCATTTCATTTCATTCTCATTTCATTTCATACTCATTTCATTTCATTGTCATTTCATTTCACACTCATTTAATTTCATTCTCATTTCATTTCTTTCTCATTTCATTTCGTTCCATTTCGTTTCGTTTCATTTCATTTCATTCCATTCTTCTTTCATTTATCTTCACTCTCCTTTCTTTTCTTTATTTTTTCTTTTGTAGTTGTGGTACTTTTGTGTGAGTGATTGCGGGTGAGCATGAAGAGTGCTCTGCTCTCCGGGTGAGGCCTCATCCGAAACTGCTTCCCTCCTCCTCCTCCTCCATCCCCTCCTCCCCTCCTCCCCTTCGGAGACGGACAGGTTCCGCTCCGCACGTTTGTACTTGATTCTATTTTATGATTAGATCGTCTGGATAGATCGCAGGTTAGTTAGCTATTAGTGGTTGACTCATCATTTGACGGTTTTAGACGAATCTGAATATAAATTCTTTCTTTGTTCTGCACAAATGTTAAATAGAAGTTAAACACAACAGGTACAGTAGAGTAATGATTAATGTTTTCATACATAGATATTGAAGTTTACGTATAAGTAACTAATTATATTTTCCAAAGAAGTATAATAGATTTCGCTCAAATCCTTGTTCTTAAGTTGCCTCATCTCAAAGAATTGCTTGTTGTGCCTCTTGTATTCCTGCCAATGTTACATAAATCTATATTGATACATATATAGACGTGCTTCATATGATCCGGAATGTTACTCTTGTCAGTAGATTGTTTCCCACTTGTGGTGAATGCTCAGTATCTCTTTGAAACGACGATTACCCTCGTATGATGCGAAAGATATGCGACTTGTCGAAATGTATGTAGCATCAAGGCTTGAAAAATGTTTCTAGCTGGAGAGAAATAGCGAATGAGGTTGCTGCATAGAATCTAAGTCTATCATGTTGACCACTCTGGAAAGGAGATTAGACATTTAAGCACAGTAAATTCAAGCTGCATTAATGTACAACGGTAAAACAAAACGTTTTGTTTTTATCTCAGGAACTTACTCACTGAGCACAACATGACTGAACGGAAATACTAAGTTTGAGCTAAGGACTATCAAAAGCTAAGAAATGCATTTTCAATGTAAGACGTTTTGAAATTATATACATTTTCCTACAAAATATTATATATTGTCGAAATTATTAACAAAGTTCTTGGCTGCTTTTACAGATTCGTTATTTAGAATAAACTTTTGAGTAAACAAGATAAATTGCTGTTTTAAATAAAAATTTTTCAGTTCTCGTTTGTAAAAGAACTTGACTAATTACACATTTGCCATGTAAATTCCAAAAATTAATACAAATAATGTACATTGAAATTGATAACCGTGCGGGCACTTTGTGCGAGCACTAACTACTAATACGTTCGTTTTTAAAAAGGAAAATATTAAATTCAGGTCCGAAGACTCATGAAATGACAATCTAGCAAGTGGAAGTGCGGATGGAATTGTGAGATTTTATTAACGATAGATGTAACCGAACAGAAGATTTCAAAATCTTCATTCTGAAGCTAAATGTAAACTATACTCCTTTCCATGGTATTTTATATATACTTTTGTTTCCTACAAGATAAAAATGACACACATTGTATTACAAAATCATGTTGCTGTGCCATCTGTAATATTCATTTTCAAAATAAAATTTCTATGTGTAATTTTTTTTATTCACATATAAAATAGGTTTCCTCCTTGTACTACGTATATTGTATTCTCCAATTTTTTTTGTATTTCAGTAATTTTTAATAGTATTAATTCTCCCTTTATTTAAACGGAAACTTCTCTTTCCATTGATCCTTTTTGTCCTTTTATCCTAGTATGTACTTTTGCACATTAGAAGTTGTTTCAAAAGAGTAAACAAGAGGTGTATTGTGAGTACGCTTCAGGCTCAATTTATGACTAGTGAAGCACAAGTTGCTTCGTCAGCAAACAACATTTTAATTGATTATATACGAATTACTGAGTAAAACATTTAAATGTAATCAGAGTTACAAAATTAAATTTAGAATAGTAAATAATTCATTAAACCTATTATGCCCAAGAATGACATTCAGACACAATGGCAGTTTATTTTTCAATATAGTTTTAGTTTTTGTCTTGAGAATCACACTCTTTAATAAGAATTTAAATCTATAAAAGTTTAATATTTATTTAGTAGAGGAATGTGTTGTACTTTGAACATATTGTAATTTAGGCTCCACCAATTGGGTTAGTTTAATATCTCTTCTAATAGGTTGTTGACTTGCTTATAGAGACATTCACAAATAAGTTATTCCACGTCAAATCGCACAAATTTAAGACAAATTTGGCCTTGATTAGCAAATGTTTTAACTTTTTGTGAAGAATATAAGCAGAAATATGAGTTTTTCATTTTTTCCCAAGTATTATTTTTCGGAATTATATTAATTTTTAAAATTTTCGAAAAAATGCTCTACTCTCCAAGTTAATCATTTTAACTCGTGTTGTAATTGTGAGAGAAATTTAATATTTTGCAACGTTAAAGAACAAAAGATGCTCTTTCATTCGATCCTTATATTGAATTTATTTAATTTTTAAATCATTTTGACCTTTTTTAATCTCTCTCAAAACTCATCAGTTTAAAAAATTGAAAAAAACATTGTAATATTTAAAAAGTTTTATGAAAGCCTGGCAAGTTGCGAAGTGGGACATCGAGATGATTCGAAAAATGAAATGCAATAGAAATAACTACTTGCTTTTTTGCTGCAACGTCTCCTGTAGAACTTCAACCCTCAAGAACTTGCCAATCATCAGTAGACGATTACTATCAATATACTTTCACTGAGAAATAAATAAAACTATACCTTCACATCTTTCGATGTACTAGATATATACATATGACCTTCATGGCCGATTAAATTCAAATTAAAACCTGATTCAATTTAGCATTAAACGGACGGAATATTCATACGAATAATAATAATAGTAGGATATGACACAGTTAATTTAATTGATATTTATTTTACGTCATTTTACAGAGAATATCGTTAATTGATCTTTTCATATAGAAATGAAACTATGTATTTTCTTTGTGGTTTCTACTGTTGTTTTTATATCATTATTGCAATAATATTCTTTCTAAGTGTCGTTCAACGGTGCTAAAAATATAACGGTAATGTCAACCCCAACACAACACCAGCTTCGACTTCGCTCGGCAAGGACTTCTCCAAACTATTTACGACTTTGGTCCGGTTACCGCATGACCACTCGACACGTCCCAGAACCTGTGTCGCTTCAGTAAAGAGTTTCTTTTCAGCAATTTTTTTCTGTGATTTTTTCATTGATGTCATTGTCATGTTTTCGACGCTATTCATTGTTAGATAAATACATTTAACAGAAAAGTGAGCACTCTACCTTCGGTTTTTCAAAACGAATTAAAAAGTAGCCTACTACACACGTTTACAAAATATTTATGTTTACACTTACTTCGAAATTGATTTGTAACTGCAACTCGCTTTAAAACATAAAAAATTTGCATATAACAATTGATTAACAGACTACTTGTGAATGCATCACTGCAACAATGCTTTCGCGTTTATTGGAAGGAATGAGAGCTCATTCAAGTGCAGAGATATCTCACACTTTCTTCTTTCGGTGTCACACTCTCTTCTCTTAAAAACTTGTACTAGCCGAGTGTTGCATCTTCGCGACATGTCAAGGCACTCGCAGACGGCAACTACGTCTGCGCACTGGCGATCGCATCGCCGCCAGTGTTGCCACATCGGCGGAATTCCCGCCGTTTTCAGCGGACTTTGAACTCGTTCAGCGGAAAAAAAAATTAGTTTCGCGGGCAGCGGAACAAACGGCGGAAATTAATAAAGTTATTAAAGCAGTAAAATTAGTAAAGTATCAGTTTTCGTTAACCTTCTTTTATTAGTTGTTTTGCACAGATGTTGTATATTTTTAAAATTTCTAAATCCATGTTACTAGCAAGAATAAAGAATATAATACTTATATAATAAATTATATAATACCTGAAATCTATTATTATTTTGCAAATTTTCACCCAAGTAATGCATTCTATATTATCTAAAAATTGAATTGCAGGTTCAACAAAGCCACTATATTTCGCAATCATATTTTTATTTTAATAGAATAAATTAATATAACATTTAAATAAGGAAAAATAATTTATTTTACGTTTAGCGGATTTAGGACGGAAATTTAAAACCAGTTCAGCGAGGGCGGAATCCCTCTAAACACATCTGGCAACGCTGGTCGCCACACGGCTGCTCCATCCGTTCATTAGCCGCGGTTGTTCCCTTCCTTCCCAGGGCCCGGCAACTTTCCATCAAAATTGGGAACAAAGCTAGAGATTGCTACTACAGAATGCGCTAGTGTCGCCCGATATAGCTGCTGGTAAGACTCGCCAACTTTCGCACATAAAAATTGGTCAAGAAATGCGAATACACTTTGATTATGAGCGATTTCTGAAATAAATTACAAAAGAAGTTAAATACTAAGAGTGTATCTTCAAAAATTCATTTATTCATAATAATACCCGCATGAAAGAAAAGGTAGCGCGAACAGCGGCGCGATCTTTTTTATCAAGCGCGTGTGTTTGCGTCCCGAGAATCCACGCGCGTTTTAAATACCGTTGGTAGCAGTTCGTATTTTAGTTCGTGTAAACACACGCGCTTGATACAAAAGATCGCGCCGCTGTTCGCGCTACCTTTTCTTTCATGCGTGTATTATTATGAATAAATGAATTTTAGAAGATAAACACGTAGCAACTTCTTTTGTAATTTATTTCAGAAATCGCTCATAATCAAAGTGTATTTGCATTTATTGACCAATTTTTATGTGCGAAAGTTGGCGAGTCTTACCAGCAGCTGTATCCGACGACACTAGCGCATCCTATAGTAGCAACTTCTAGCTTTGTCCCAAATTTTGATAGAGAGGTGCCGGGCCCAGGTCTCCACCACGTTATATGGGACGTATAGGGCCGTGCTCCTTCTCCTGCAGCCACGCGACAGCCCCGACACCCGTCCTGAGCGGCCCCGGCTGTCTGTCTCGGAGGGCATTGGCGGCGGACTGGAATCGCAGCTTCCGAACGGCGCGGGTGGTGATATACCAGGTTCGAAAACGCTCCAAGAGGACTCGTGTTGCCCTCTTGTTAAGGGATGTTTAAGAGAAATTGCACCGAATTAATTTGGATGTGCACATGCGAACGTGCGAATACCCACGAGCCGCCACTAGTTTACACTGAAAAGGGTGAATTGAATTCGTGTCGTGTCATGATTGCAGAGCTGCTTACTCAATGTCTCACACCCAGAAGAAGACTTTTTATTCTTTCCTTTCTCTGATGTACAGCACAAAAGGATACAGAGTAGCTAAGACATTAATTCACAGCAGTTTCTGAATTACATCTTCAAGTACGAAAGAAAGTTTTTTTAATTCACACTGGGCAATGAACACTCCTAGCACCAAATTTTATTTTTTGTCTCATGAAGAGAACTACCATTCTGTGACCAATGCTTCATAATTGTCTTCTTTCTTTGTCCCGGGAAATGCATGTACAACTCTCTTAAATGATTTCAGAGCTGCTAACTCAATGTCTCACACTTTTTATTCCAATATTTCATCTAACATGCGTTTTATAATTTGCTGTCCGATGGAAATTCCTCCCTTCAAGATTTCAATACTCCTCCGTGGAATTATTTCATTGCATTGAAACTATATTTTGTAGAATCTATAAACAATTGCCATTCATGTAGATTATAGAGAAAACACAATTCCCTCATTAACCCTCTAATATCCGTTTGGGGGTAAAACTTCCACAGACGTAAAATAAATTATCAGATTCATTCGCACACTTAGGATGTGAAATTACTATTTTATCAACAATTCATCAACATTAATTTAACATATCATGTGCCGAATTTCACTTCATAAAATTCAAACTGTAATGTATTAATGTATTTGTTGCACGCGCAAACCAGACCCGAAATTCACGCGAACTGCGGGGCACTGTAGTGCATGACAGATTCACATGACACCGACTGACCCAAAATCTGCAGTTGGATACTTGCATACTTGCGATACGGTAAAGGGCTAAAATAATTCCTTTTAGTGCCAGATGCGCCGTAGGAAATATAAGGATGCACGTGACTTGTTTTCAAAACATCCATTGAGACCTTCTGACACCTACTTAGAATTGAGCGCGACAAGCACACGCGAGAAGACAACCATCTTCGAATACAGAAGGTAAAATTACGAAAACCTAATTTGGTTCGAATCTTATGAAAGTGACATAGATGGACTGAACAATTATTTTACTTCTAAATATATTTCATGCGTATTGATTATACGCATGATAGAGATGCAATTTAAATCTATTTGCATTAATAGCCAAATACGGTATGATTCAGTATAAAGCAACGGCATTGTGATGCGTTATCACAATAAATTTACGTATTTATAAATATGGACGACAGCAAAAATGGGAGTACAGAAAACAAACCGAGGTTAGCTTTATTTTGGAAACAATGCAAAGAAAGAACAACAGAAATGATAGTGAGGAAAATACATAAAATGTTAACAAATAATGCAGTGAAAGGGCACGTGAGCAAACTCCGTGAGGCAGAAAATAAATTAAGAAGTTATTACGAGCAGGAAACCAAAGAATAAACAGATACTATGTGAAATGTGTGTGATCAATCGGGAGTGAGATCGTGTGAAATGAGAGACAGATGAACGGTGCGCGAGATGAAAAAACGGGGCAGACATGTTTTGACAGGGTATGAGTCGGATGTAAATGGGACAGATTGTATTTACTAGGCTGTCCGGGTGACGCCCCGTCCATGGCGAAGGTGCCGACGTTTCGGTCGCCACTCTGCGACCTTCCTCATGGCGTAATGCCAGAATGGCGACCGAAACGTCGGCACCTTCGCCATGGACGCGGCGTCTCCCGGACTGCCTAGTAAATATTGACTCCGGCCGCGGAAGCCTACGCTCTCTTATGGGAAAGATATTTGGTTGCGGGAAGAATTAGACTGAATTGTGAGTTTGTAAAGGCGATGTTTTAAGGTAACAATTGTACAATTGGAAAGAAAATATAATGACGTCTTTGAAGGACGTGAACATCTTTGGAGTGGATCGAATTCTTTGGAAATGAAGGCTGAATGGAAACTGACCAACATTCAAGATTGCGGTGGATCTTCAGAAGGAAAGTAGCAAAACGGGGAACATTTGTGTTTATTCGTATTTGCCATTGTAGGAATATCAAGTTTTGTATTACATTAAAATTTCTAAATTAATGATTACGTGGGAATTTGGCCATGTATGCAAAAAGGGAGGGATTGGTATCGAATATTAGATAACGAGGATAAGAGAATTCATGAAAGATTGTGTTGTATATTCAGGCCAAAGGAAACAACGGTTCGTAATAACAATGTCGCTTTATTCCGAATCCAATAGCATAAACAATAATCAAAGCCAGGTCGCCGTTTTATCAGTAGATGTCCCTTTATAAGCGAAAATCACAAATCACCAGAAGAATAGACCCACAACACCTTGAACCGCCGGACAATACTTGGCACTAACTCGCTCACACACTGCTCTAGCTCAGGGCTGTCCTGCTCCGGCCTCTCGGGCCGGCCGCTTTACACCTCCCGAGTCCGTGGAGCGAGTCTCCATTTTCTCGCGCCGTTCCGGCTCAGCGCCGCTGCCGCCCTACCACCTAGCGGCGCCTTCTAGCAACTCTCACTGCTGGGCCCAACGCTCGGTCGGTCAGTGCGCCGCCAGCCACGGTGCACTGCTGGGCCGCTGCCGCGGCGCTATCTGCTTATACCATAACAGATTGTGTTTACGAAAATTGTTATTGTTGTTTTTTAAAATAGGATATTTGTATGGCTATATATATATATATATATATATATATATATATATATATATATATATATATATATATATATATTGTGACGTACCTGATTGGCGGTACTTTCCACTGCAATAAAATTTGTAATGGACGGGTGTCTCACTCGTGAATGGGTCTCTTAAAGGAAGCGGCATTACATTGGAAAATCAAAGTAAGAAATTCGTCTGAACACAAATACAATTTATTATTAAAATAACACGTTCTAACATTATCACACATATGATTACTCCCCGTCTTGGTACCAAGATTCGGTATACAACTAGATTTCATCATACCTCGGGCCCCATGAATACCTCGTTTGTTCACTGACTATCGTCAACGGCAGCCGCGGCCGATGACCCTCACCGCAGTCCGGCGCTCCGGGCGGTTGATGAGTCGGGCTCCTTCCTGGTCGGCCCGCGGCGGCGGCAACGCGAAGCCCTCTGCTTCGACGCTGGTTGTTGTGCGTGGAACTCCACTTGAGCATATACGGCCTCTGGATTACGTCCACTTTGCCCTAGCGATGTACTTCTTGTTATGTCGCAACACCTTTCGTCAGTTCTCTTCCACTCTCCTAATTGTCATTACGGAGCACGTGGCCGCCACTCGTACCGGCATCAGTTCCGCGATTCACAGTTTTACTTCTATTTTCACTATGTCTGATATCACGGACACAATCTATAGCTTATGCATTCCGACATCTACCAACATTACATTTGCCTGCTTCCTGTCCGTATTTCTATGATCGGTTTACTGAATTTAACCTTCTTCCTCGCGAGCACCGTCTCACACTCTACCCTGCCAACGGTCAACTGCCCACTGGTAACGGCCGATTTCTCGCCCGCTCTCGCCGGCCCCCTGCGGCGGTCTCGTTCTCTAGTCCCCCCACTGCCGGTCGCCGCACCTGCCGCTAATACCGCGCATTTCAAAACTGGTCGTAATTATATTATTGCACTCTGTGTCTCTAATTACGTATAGAAACGCTCCGCGTTATATATATATATATATATATATTGTGACATACCTGGTGGTGCCGGGTATCTTCACTGCAATATAACACTAAGAGAGGGTGTCTTTTACGTGAATGGGTCTTAGGATAAGTCGGTGCAACGTTGGGGAAGCTATTCATACATAGAAATACAATTATGACAAGATTTATTTTAAATCAAAGTTACTATTTACATAATCAGACACCGTTTTTATACTCCGCCTTGGTACCAAGATTAAGAGTAAAATACAACTTTCATACCTTCGGGGCCCCGTTTGAATACCTATGAGGTTCGTCGAGCCGCTCGTGCCGACAGGGTTGTCGACCTCGGCTACTGCTGCGGGCCGTCGGCAGCAGATGGCGTGGTGATCATCCACGGCTGATGCTCCAACAATTCTTCCCCGAACAGGATCTTGATACCTCGGCTGCGCACCTTCCTCGAGTCACTGTCCATTAGTGGGTTTAATTACACGACCCCCCGCCTACTCCGTATACTGGTCACAGTTCTGTACCGCACGCTTTCAAGAATGTTCCCTCCGCACCAACTAATAAGAGCGACGTCAATTATTTTACCAACACTAATCTTTTACTATACTGATACTTCTAATGTTCTGTTTACATGTCCATTACTTTGCGATTCCTAATCACATAACTATGTCGCGTATTACATGCGTCCATTCACTAGCGGAGAGCCCTCGCTACACGTCCGCACTGGTCGCCGTTCTGCTAACGTCTCTCCTTCGCCGGCCGCACGTCGGCACATCCTTCGGCGGCGGCCGCCTCAATCCAACTAACGAACTTTTTGCACGTGCGCGCTGCCACGCTTGTACCCGCCGTTCTCACGCTCGCCTCCCGGCGGGCACCGGTGGCGGCGGCGACCGTTGCCGGCTGCCCGCTGCTCGCAGCGCCCGGCGCTCGCACCGCGCAGTCCAGAATAGCTATTGAATTCTTACACTAATGATTTAATTAGTGTAATGAAACACATATTCTGGGTTTCATCACCCCCCCCTTTCTTTTTTTGAATTTTTCCCGCTTCTAGAAAAATTCACACTAGTAACATCGTCACTGCCGATGATTGCACTCTCTTGCATATTGCTCGACGCCCTATATACACTTATAACCTAAAATCGAATTAACATGTGATTACTTATTATTCACCCTAACATTACACTTATTTACACTTCACTATTTTCCATCCATGTTGAACCAGGTTTCCGATTTGAAGCTTGTAATGTCCTACTATGTCTTGTCTCTTGTGCGACAGTTCATCCCCATTTTGCTGACAGTGATTTCCTAACTCACAGTTGTAGGACATAGCTTCCAGCGTGTTGAACACATCTTGATAGGTGTCATCCCATTTCCAGCTACGACCTCTTCTACGTTTGTACCAATGGTTGACCATACCATCACTCTTCCCTTGCCCCTGACTTCGTTCCATTTTTGACCTGCCTACATCTCCTTCACTCCCATTCGTTGGGGCGTCTGCAAACATGAAGTTGTACCCCTCCAATATCTTCAAACCCTGTCCTAAATCGGTATGATCTGCTCTGCTCAGTAGGCTCTGCACGGTAACAAAATACTGTCGCGTTGTCCTGCAACTAATTCCTTGATATTTTATAAGGGCAAATAATGTTGTTGGTTCCATAATGCTCTTCGTTCTGTATTCACTACGACTTCCCGTAATGTAGTTGTAATGGCTGTTCCTCTGGTCGCTCTTGATGTTTATTTGGGTTTCTTCGCTCCGCTTTCGTACGGAAATCTTGTCTTCAAATTCCTTCAAAAATTTCGGAAATATACCAAAATTCTCTGCCCATGTCCTGGCGTTCTCTTCTAACATTGGGTGTAATAACTGGATCTTGTATCCTTCCAATATGTTGTTTGATGCTAGGTGCCGTTCTTCTGCTCGCAGAACTACCTTAGGGTTTTCCGCCCCATCTCCCAGAGATTTCATCGACTTTGGAGGCATAATTTGTGTCATCCCATACTTGACACTTGGCGACGTTTTCTCGTCTTCTTCCTGTTTAAACTCTTCTTGTACTCTTTTCTCTTCGCACCTTTGTATATTTTCCACGATTTCTTCTTCTATTATACTCTCCATTTCTTCTATTTTCATTTCCACTTCTTCTTCCATTATTAACTTCAGTTCTTTCGTTTTCACTTTTACTTTATAAACATCCTCCTCGGTCTCGATTTGGACCTCCACCGTTTTGCCCTCCGCTGTCTTGACTTCCTCATGGATTTGGTTCGTCATCCCCTCGTTTCTACCCGTTACCGCTACCCTAGCATCTACTTGATGGCATGATTGAAATTTTAGCACCTCATCTTTCCTATCCAGTTCCTCCGCTTTCCCATACGGTTTTTCGCATATTTCGATGAGCTTCCTATTCCGTTCTTCTGTGATTCTTCCCATTTCTTCTGCCGGCTTCTTAATCTGTTCTTCAACCACCTTCCCGTTCTGTTCTTCTATTAGTTTTCTATTCCGTTCCTCCGCCTTCCTATTCTGTTCCTCCTCGGATCTTTTCTGTTTACCTAATTCTTTGCTCTGTTCTTCCGCAAACTTCTCAATCTGTTTCTCCGTTTGCTGCCTCAGCTGTTCTTCTAATGAATCTTCTGCCATTACGCCCGTACACGCTTCGTATTCTTCGTCCATCCCCAGGTCAAATCCTACCGCCTGGCTCCCCAGTTCTACCACCTGCCGTTCTAGATCTATATTTGCTCTGTGATCGACCAGAAAATCCGTCCCTATGATTACCGAATACAATAATTTTTTGACTACCAGGGCCACCATCTCGTATACTTGGTTGCCAATCCTGGCTTGAAACATGATTTGTTTTGTGATGGGGCTTGACTTCTTCTGAGTTGCCCCAATCACATACGCCCTATTCATAGGCAAACACATTACTTCTTTTCCTGTTGCTTTTAACTCCTCATACATTTCTTCTGATACTACTGTAGTCGTGCACCCTGTATCCACTAAAGCTTCTTTAATTATACCTTCACATTCTATCGATATCGTGGGACATTTCCTGATTCTGACCGCTGAGTTCTTACATCTCCGCCACGGTTGGGTATCGTAGGTTACCGGCTGCATAGCGTTTATGGAGACCGCGTTTACGTCATCGATTTCCGCGTCCGCAATGGGGCCACCTATCACCGCGGACTCTATTAGTTTAAATAGTGTCCTTGATCACTACTTGTGCTAGGCTGTGCTAATCGGTCGGGTGCATTCCCGCCCCCGCCTCGCGTCTCCGTACGGTTTGAATTAGATCTGTTCCAGTCCGGTCTCTGGTTCCCCGGCTCTGGTCTCCATCCGTCTCCCCCTCTTCCGCGTTGGTTTCTCTGGTAATCGTTGCTCCTATCATTCCCTTGCCCCTGGTTACGTTCCGATCTAACCATATTAACATTCCCTTCATTTCTGTTCTTTGGTACGCCTGCAAATGTCAAGTCGTACCCTCCTAACACATTCTGGAATCTTTCCAGGTCGGTGTGCTGCACACTACGTAAAAGATTCTGCACCGTAACTGGGAACTGTCTCGTCAGTACGCATATTATTTCCTGATCGCTCATCGGTGGGGATAGCGTTTGGTATTCCATGATACGCCTTGTTGCGTATTCCCGCAAGCTTCCCATCGACTGGTTGTAATGATTATTCATTAAGCTGATTTTAAAATTAATTTGAATTTCCTCATTCCAGTACCGCTCAAGGAATCGATCTTTAAATGCCTTTACTGAATCGGGAAACTCATCAAATGTATCAGCCCATATCCTTGCGTTCCCTTCCAGCATTAAATATAACAGTTGTATTTTACACCTTTCCGAAGCATTGATGACAGCTAGATGTCGTTCTGCTGCCTTCATAAATATGCATGGATTTTCTTTCCCGTCTCCTGAAAATTTTAGTGATCTTGGAGGGGTAAATGGTACCGTCCCGCTTGCTGCAATTGGGGATGCCTTGCATTCTTTTATTTGTTCAATCTCTGTTCGTAGTAACACAACCTTCTCTTCACATTCCCGCTTATTCTCCTGCATTTCTTCCTTGACTACCGATTGTATCCTCTCAATTTTCTCGTCCTGCTTAGCGGTTCTATCATCTAATTGCTGGTATAGTTTATTCTCTAATTCTCCCCCCAAATTAAGTACTTGGGATTTTAATTCCTTTTTTTGTTTCCCTAATTCTTCGGCAGTCCATTGCTTGTGACTTTCCACCCGCTCCGCGATTTTGGCCATCTCATTCTTCGTTAACACAATTTGTTCTTCGGCGCGTCCTATTCGCCCCCCTATTGCATCTAATTTCTTATTCTGTTCTTCTGCCAACTTCCCAATCTGTTCCTCTACTTTCCTATTCAGTTCTTCAGCTAACCTCCTGTTCTGCTCCTCTGTGAATATTTTCTGCTCCTCAGCTGACTTCCTAATCTGCTCCACTGTGAATATTTTCTGTTCATTCTGTCCTTCCAATATCTTCCGATTCTGTTCATCTAATTTCCCATTTAGTTGTTCGAACATCTTCCTATTCCGTTCATCTGCCTTCCTATTCTGTTCTTCTGCCGCCTTTTTCTGGTCTTCTGCTGATATTTTCTGTTCGTCTAGTTTCATCATGATTATCTGCATGAAGTTTGTAATAGCATTTTCCCCACCCCCCAGATTTGGATTTCTTGTTGCCTGGATCATCGGTGTTGATGTCACTTCTACTTCTTTATTAAAGCTATCCCCTGACGTTTCGTCCAACCGACTTCCAATACCACTATCCCTACTTTCCGATGACCTGCTGTTATCGATTCCTACATCTATTTCCCCTACTTCATCCGCCTTTTCTTCCCGGTCCAGCACTACATTTTGCGCCTCCATTCTGTTGCTTTGAGCTGTCCGATCGATTCTCACTATACTAAAATACCGCACAAATTTTCCACTTGCCTCACCTACCAACGATATCACAGTTATTCTATGAAGTAACTGTATCCGCCACAACACTATATCCTTCGTGAATGGATTAATTCACACCTATTTCAATTGCTAACTAATGACGGACAACCCTCACTCACCACCAAAACACAATAACACTAATTCAATAGCCATATAAATTTCCACTCACCTACCAATGCATAAACATAATCCTTACAATACATAATATTATTACCATTGAAACACATATACACTGCTAATGGACTCATTAATACTATTACACAAAAATGCTTTCAAATTATACTGAATCCCTTATTAATTGACATTACTTTTCAACGCACTTACTGCTATATTATGTACATAATCATCATTCACATTTGCATGTCATATCTCCTCCCTGAATTTTCCTCCATAATATCATATAGATATTCACAACAAACATTCACACTGCTGGTATATATTTCCCAACCTGGTATCTTTTCTAATAAATTCCCCACACTTTACCATCACCAATAGATAATGCACCACTGAGTGAACATTCCCAGCAAAACAAAGAATTGTGCACAATTTGTACAACACAATTAACCACCTTTATATTCTCACAAGAATTATTACTACTTCCCCAATTCTTTAATTTTCATGTTATTAAAAGTTGCCAAACAACTCAAATACTCTTAATATGTCTTACAAAATTTAAAATTCTATTACATTATCTTATTTGTAATATGTATATGTGTGGTTTCCATAACCCCAATACTACAATATTAACTATATATTGGATGCTCACAAATAATTGCCTATGTCAGCCCGTAATTAATTATGCAACAACATTTTTGTAATTATCAACATTTCATTATGTTTACTTGACTTATGCATATTTTGCTAACACATGTATTGTTACTTTTTGTTGTCTACAATAATACACTTCACTGCCTGCTTCTCATCTGTACCCTGCACTACTATACATCAATTACATGCACATTATTTTCCAACATTTCACCAACTTCCCTAAGGCCACATTTCTTAACTATACGTTATCCACTTGTTCGGGCGCCAGCTGTGACATACCTGGTGGTGCCGGGTATCTTCACTGCAATATAACACTAAGAGAGGGTGTCTTTTACGTGAATGGGTCTTAGGATAAGTCGGTGCAACGTTGGGGAAGCTATTCATACATAGAAATACAATTATGACAAGATTTATTTTAAATCAAAGTTACTATTTACATAATCAGACACCGTTTTTATACTCCGCCTTGGTACCAAGATTAAGAGTAAAATACAACTTTCATACCTTCGGGGCCCCGTTTGAATACCTATGAGGTTCGTCGAGCCGCTCGTGCCGACAGGGTTGTCGACCTCGGCTACTGCTGCGGGCCGTCGGCAGCAGATGGCGTGGTGATCATCCACGGCTGATGCTCCAACAATTCTTCCCCGAACAGGATCTTGATACCTCGGCTGCGCACCTTCCTCGAGTCACTGTCCATTAGTGGGTTTAATTACACGACCCCCCGCCTACTCCGTATACTGGTCACAGTTCTGTACCGCACGCTTTCAAGAATGTTCCCTCCGCACCAACTAATAAGAGCGACGTCAATTATTTTACCAACACTAATCTTTTACTATACTGATACTTCTAATGTTCTGTTTACATGTCCATTACTTTGCGATTCCTAATCACATAACTATGTCGCGTATTACATGCGTCCATTCACTAGCGGAGAGCCCTCGCTACACGTCCGCACTGGTCGCCGTTCTGCTAACGTCTCTCCTTCGCCGGCCGCACGTCGGCACATCCTTCGGCGGCGGCCGCCTCAATCCAACTAACGAACTTTTTGCACGTGCGCGCTGCCACGCTTGTACCCGCCGTTCTCACGCTCGCCTCCCGGCGGGCACCGGTGGCGGCGGCGACCGTTGCCGGCTGCCCGCTGCTCGCAGCGCCCGGCGCTCGCACCGCGCAGTCCAGAATAGCTATTGAATTCTTACACTAATGATTTAATTAGTGTAATGAAACACATATTCTGGGTTTCAATATATATATATATATATATATATATATATATATATTATTCCACAGCTTATTACATAATGAAAAGATAACTTAAGTAAGTATTATTATTTACGAGTAAAAAACTAAGAGAGTACCCAATCTAGATAACAAACCAATTACGTTTAGTAAATATTTCGCTACTGAGTATCTGTATAGACGGCCTATCAGACCCACATGTATAAATTATTAGAATGACGGGGTGATCTTGGGATAACTTTCGGACAATAGAGTGTGAAATATGAAATTTCAAATGTTTAATCATTTTCCTGAATTTACTAAGTCCCTAGACTGATTGGTGCCCATCAGGTGTCGCGAGATAGGTATGAAAATTTACGTGAAGTGCAAATGGAAAATTTGAAAATAAATTGTAAAGTTTTAGTCCGAATAATATTAGATTTAGTGTATGTAAATAAAGAGTTAAAGAAAATATCAGTAAGGGACAATACATAGTATTAGTATTAGGTATTGTTTCCTTTTTAAAATACATATCATACCAGAAGTGGTCCCTAGTCAGAGTATAATTAAAAACTGTGACGTTATATGACATTTTTATTGCGGTATTCGTAATCTGCATATAAAATTGCGTACGTTGCGCATTCTACTTTTCTGGAAGTAAAATTCTTGTTCCCCAGTGTTATTTAAAACTTTTTTTTTAAATTATGTCCTTCAATTGAGTTAAAACTGAAAATGAAGAGATGATGTTCCTTTGCATAACACGATGTGGGAATGAAGAGTAATGCTTCAAAAAACGAGTAATTGTGTTGAATATAAAAATATTATATTTAATTATTATATTTTTCTCTCCATTTTCAATTTCTTGCTAGCGACATCAAGAATACTAATTTACAAACTATGTATCCCATACAGATTAGCAGTCATTGTTGCTTATTGCAACTCGTTGAAACACCGCATTGATACCAGAAGACGATGATATCGGTCGCCTTTCGTTCTCATAATATGAACTAATAATTTTATTTGCGCCTAAAATGCGCATCACACATCGTTGATATTTTTATGTAGAAAATATATATACTGGATTCAATGGCAGAGAGATTTTTCCCTTTAAACATGTATGTATATATATACATATATATAGATATATATGTTCATATACATATATATATATATATATATATATATATATATATATGTATATATATATATTCATATATATACATATATATTCATATATATATACATATATATATATATATATTCATATATATATATATATATATATATATATATATATTCATATATATATATATATATATATCACTCTTCGTTTTTTTAAGAATGTTCCAAATAGTAGTTGAAGAGCAAGACATTAATTGACGTATTATAATATTACAGAACCATTAACAATATCGCGAGAAAGCACGTGCAAAAGAAAATCACCAATAATATAAAACAGAACTTGTTTAAGGCAAAAAAATCTTTCTTCAATTTCATAGATTTGAAATTATTATCTTTTGCAATTTTCGAAAATACTTAGAGATCGCCGCTGCAAAGCCCACAGACCATTCTCCTCTTCAAAATTAAAAATCAAAGTAAAATCAAATAATGTTCTGAAAATATACCATTTTGGCCACGTGTGCTACCCCAACCACATTAGCTATTAATAATGGGCTCATTCCTCACAAACGAAATTCAACAAAATACAAATAACGCAGAAGCAAGTCCTACGGAGCATCAATAATGCATCCTTGTTCAAATCAAATCGTCAATTACATCAAAAATTAAAACGTGAAGCCATCATTCAACACATTTACCTGTCCCACAACTTCTTATCCTAAATCATCACATCGAAATTCTGTTCTCATTTAACCTTTGAAAGAAAATCAATGATCCCACTCACATTATAACCAAATATTCATTCCATATATTCTTACAAATATTTTCACAATCTAAAAGAACGTGGATGATTTGAAAAACTTTCATATTGGAATGAGCTTAGGTTAAGTAATAACTGTTAAGTCAATACTACATATGTGTATATTTTATTTTAGACAGTCCTTTTTCATCAAAATAAAAAGAATATAAAAGAGGAATCTGTTCATGTTAATTTATGGTGTTATGGCCGCAGGAGATCCTGAATAATAGGACACGTAGTGGTTTCAAAAGGGGTCTTGCCTTTCCAACCTCCTCCCAGAGGCCTGAGGTCCCTCCTGGCGCCGGCCGCGAGCAGAACGCGCACCGCTTCCTCATTGTTACTCTGCGCCGCCCGGTGCAGAGGAGTCTCTCCGTCTATATTCCTCGCGTTGACGTCGGCGCACGAGAGCACCAGCAGCTCCACGCGCCGACCGTTACGGTCTCTCATCGCAGCCCAGTGCAACGCGGAAACCCCATTGCTGTTGACAGCGTTCACATAGGCACCTCGTTGCAGAAGGAGCGACATCACGTCCACCTGCACATTCAAGGCTGCTCTAGGCGGAGGAGTGGAATCATATTTACTAGTGTAGTTGACGTCAGCCCCAGAGTCTATGAGACGTCGTACGTCTCTTAGTCTTCCTTCTTCTACCGCCCCACACAACTGCTCACCCAGGGGCGAGGGAGTGGCTTGTGCCCTCTCCCACCGCAACGTCGCCTGTCGCACCCGGAGCTCCACCCGCTGCCTCTCGCGATCTTCCTCGTCTGCTGCTGCGCCCTGGTGGCCGGCGCCTGAGGGACTGGGGGAGGAGGTGGAGGAGGGGGGCTTCCCCCCACCGCCCGCTGCTGCCGCCCCCGTCGCCGGTGCTTCGCGGGCGCTGGCGGCGGTGGCAAGGGACGCACGTGCAGATTGGGGCTCCTCCAGTTGCCGCAATAGGACTTCAACACGGGGCAAGAATTTCTGCACCGCTCTTTGCAGAGCGCCCTCTACCTCATTCACGCGGCCTTCCAGACGCTGCAAACCTCCATCCCCTCCAGATCCCTCCGGCGCCGTCCTCCTCTCCTCCACGGCCGTCACGCTCTTCTGGGTCTCTTCCAGTCGCTGCTGCAGAGCGCGGATGGCGGCGTCCTTCTGCAGCTTCCGCTCCACCTCTCGCAACGCCGCCGATGCCCTCTCCTCCTGCAGCCTCAGGACTTCCGTCCTTCTCTCCTCTATGGCCGTCATGCTCTCCTGGGTCTCTTCCAGTCGCTGCTGCAGAGCGCGGATGGCGGCGTCCTTCTCCTGCAGCTTCCGCTCCACCTCTCGCAACGCCGTTGTCGCTCTCTCCTCCTGCAGCCTCAGGACTTCCGTCCTTCTCTCCTCCACGGCCGTCACTCTCCCCTGGGTCTCTTCCAGTCGCTGCTGCAGAGCGCGGATGGCGTCGTCCTTCTCCTGCAGCTTCCGCTCCACCTCTCGCAACGCCGTTGTCGCTCTCTCCTCCTGCAGGCGCAGGGCCTCCTGCATCCTATTTTCAGCCTCTTGGGCTTTACGTTCCAACTCTTGTTTATGCATATGCAGGGCCTCCTGGATCTCGCGCTCCGCCTCCTGCTTCTGCAGGCGCAGGGCCTCCTGCATCCTCCCCTCAACCTCCTGGACCTTGCGCTCCGCCTCCTGTTTCTGCCGGCGCAAAGTCTCCTGTATGTTCTCCAGCTCCTGCTTCATAGGCTGGAAGGCGCCGCCCGAAACCCCTGCCCCTCCGACTCCAGTCGCTCCCTCTCGGCCGCTCCGCTTGCGTCTCGGCATCTTGGATTTCGATCCTGCTGGAAGCCAAAGAAGTACGTTACATTAAGGAATAAAACTTTTATTCATAAGAATAGAATATCTGAGAAACAATGTTTCGAATGTAGCATTTAGTCGGATAGGTGTACACGAATAGGTGTGAAGACACTTAATTTAAAATATTGCCAATATCATCAAGTCATAAGTAGAGCTAGTACAAAAAATCAATTTCTATCAATGTGGATTGTCCCTAGAAGCTTTCCATGAACATTTTATATGTAAGCTCAATATATCAATCATTCTGGCGTATCTACGTAATTTACACATCTTAAAATTAAGTGGTTAAAGTCTAATGGCTGTATTCACAGTCGGCACTTATTTTTGAGAAACACTTAAGTGTTTACTTATTCGTATTTTCAGTTCATTGTCGTCACTTACGTGTTTGCTTAATCATACATTTATTCTTATAAGTGAGCTTATTTGTGCCCGTAAGGGTACCTTTATTTATGGAATTATTGAAATAAATATGGAAGATCGTAACAATATTTGAGACACATGGAAAATACTTTGGAAATGCAAAGGCAATAAGAATGTAAGAATAGACATCATTTTGATAAGGTTACGGTTGTAAACCAAAAATTCTGTTGCTCACTCACAACAGAGGCTTGGTAGTTGAAGATAACCATTACCACCAGTCCTAAAAATTCTAATGGCCCGCAGACTTTATGCAATATCATCATGTCAGTTACGCAAATTTTGTTACTAGCGGAACCCAGCTGACGTTCAGCCCTTCATCTCCCTCTTTCTCTTTCCCTCTCCCTTTCTCTCTTCGTCTCTCACCCTCTCTTCCCCTCTCCCTCCTCTTCATCACTCCCCCTTCATTTCCCCACCTCTTCGTCTCTCTCCCCCTTTATTCGTCTCTCTCCCCTTCTCTTCGTCTCTTCCTCTTTCTTCGTCTCTCCCCCACCTCGTCTCTGCCCCTCTCTTCGTCTCTTCCCCTCTCTTCGTCTCTCCCCCTCTCTTCGTCTCTCCCCCTCTTCGTCTCTCCCCCTCTTCGTCTCTCCCCCTCTTCGTCTCTCCCCCTCTTCGTCTCTCCCCCTCTTCGTCTCTCCCCCTCTTCGTCTCTCCCCCTCTTCGTCTCTCCCCCTCTTCGTTTCTCCCCCTCTTCGTCTCTCCCCCTCTTCGCCTCTCCCCCTCTTCGCCTCTCCCCCTCTTCGCCTC
Organism: Gryllus longicercus; assembly: GCA_038098605.1. Taxonomy (NCBI): domain Eukaryota; kingdom Metazoa; phylum Arthropoda; class Insecta; order Orthoptera; family Gryllidae; genus Gryllus; species Gryllus longicercus. The sequence continues at coordinate 54,661 of JAZDUA010000486.1, read as the reverse complement.
TCCCCCTCCTCGCCTCTCCCCTCTTCGCCTCTCCGTCTCTCCCCCTCTCTCTGTCTCTCCCTCTCTCTTCGTCTCTCCCTCTCTGTCTCTCTCTCTTCGTCTCACCCCCTCTTCGCCTTTCCTCCTCTTCACCTCTTCGCCTTTCCCCTTCTTTGTCTCTCTCTTTCTCTCTCCGTCTCTTTCTTTCTCTCTCCGTCTCTTTCTTTCACTCTCCATCCCTCCATCTCTCTCTTGATGTACCTCTCTCCCGATCTGCCTCTTTCTTCCTCTCACTCTCTGTCTCTCGCTCTCTGTCTCTCTCTCTCTCTGTCCCTCTCATGCACATTTAGTTGCAGTTTCTTTGAACAGGTGGGAAAATATCTAGAAGCCCCAGACCAGCAAAAGTGTAATAGAATGTCCGATAAAATCTTATCCTGTAGATTACATTGTGAGAAAGGTTACTTTGGCCTCAACATTTTAGTTTTTATTGCCCCAAAACGCTTCGTTTAGACATTATTTAACGATATATAGTAAAAACTCCTGCCATGAGTTGCGAGTTGCGTTATTTAGTTTTGTTCTCTTTTTTCGTGGATTTTTTCCGATATTAATAGTTATTCTGCTATTCGAAGCGAAGATGAATACTATAAATAAGAGATATTTAAAATTGGTCCAGCCGTCCTTGGGATATAAATGGCGTAACTAACCCGACTTTGTTTTATATATTATGGCGTTTGGGACATGCACCAAAAACCCCAGCCGCCCACGCCAACACGTCGACGCCCAGAACCGTCTCCGCAATGCACGTACTTCGCTATCGCAGGTGCGAAACAGCGCGGCCTCGTATTTTGTGCTCGCTGCTTGGCCACCGGGCTTACAGTTTACGGCGAGCGCGAGGGCCAGTCGGAAGGGGGTTGTGGCGCGGTGTTACCCCTCCAGGAGAGGCCGGGCATCTGACCGCTCCTTCCTTCTTGAGAGAGTCGTCGACGAGGTCGGTTAACGTTCCTCGTTAGCTAAGTGAGGAGCGATAGACGCCATCGTGAACACGTAGAAAAGTATTTTTTCGTGCAACAAAGTGGTTAGGAGAGTGGAACTACAATTATAATTGGGCGAATCATTCGTAGACTGGAGATTCGTGAAGTAGCGAGTACGAGGCGGAAGAATGGCCGCGAAAGTGAACACTTGAGCTGCTGTGAGACGTTAGGAAAACCGTTAAAACGAGCTGCACGAGTGAGAGAGCGTCGTAAAGAACGCCAGGAACAAATGCGCCGTTTTCAAATACGCGCGAAAACTCTGCAATACGCGTCGGCATTCTGCACGAGAAAAGCGGTGAAGAAAGAAGAAGATGCGGTTGTCTTGTTCTGGCGTTTCAACAATCAAGACGGAATATTTGTCGAGGATCTGGTAAGGGCGAGAGCAGGCGGCGCTTCGAACGACACCTCAGGCGGATGGGAAACGAGGCGACGGCGAGGCCGCGCTAGGCCAAGGTCGTGAGCCCACGGCGCAGACGTCCCAGCGAAGGTTGGCGAACCCGGTTGCCACGAAGCAAGGTAAGAGAGAATGTCGTTGAAACGGGACTTGGGGTCTAGACGACGCAGCGAGAGCGCGATTTTAGTGATTAATAAAGATTGAGGGAAAAACTGAAAACTAATTCAGAGTAAATTCAATTTAAATTATGTTCTATTTAAAGAAAGGAGAGTAAAGGAAATTTCACTCAATAGTTCGCAGACGTTTGCCGGCCTATCATCGCACGACCGTGCAAGGTGCCGGGCAACTAAATGCATTAGGTCATTTCAAAGTTACTAAGGATTGTGAGTGATTGATTGCAGAGAGTGTATTTTGGAAGTGGTATCACATTTTGGTTTGATTTGAACATGTTATGTGGCTTTTTTCAGTGTTCTGTAAGGCGTAAATATTTTTTTAAAGAATATACGCACTGATTTTACCTAAATTCTGTGTCTTGAGTACAACTTCTGACACCCGAAAGCCCCCAGACATTACAAAGCTCATTACGAGCAGTCACTCTGCCGTCCCTGCCGAGCTGCCTGATTAAATGTTAGGTGCTTAGCTAGAGTGGTCAGAATATATATTCAGTTGATAAGTGCAGACAGATAAGTGATAGAACACGTCAGCCCTTAGTTTGTAGAATCATTACAAAAATATCTGACGTAGTATCAACAAATATTAAAAAGTTCATAAATTTCCATTCATGTCTTGTACAAATATCGTACGCCAATAATTACACCGGTCGACAAAATTTAACTTTTAGTCTGTTAAATGGAATATAATGGCTGTTTCTTATGGAAAATAGGGCTCTGAATTAAAATTTGTGGAACTTTTATTTAAACGGGAAAGGTTTCTTTGTAATAAGCAATTAAAAAAGACACACAGTTCTTAAGTTATTGGTTTTCTTTACTTTACTTACATATAATTATCTAAATCCAAATGTAATTTTTAATGATTTTTTACTGTATTTCGTTTGAGTGTATACGTTTTTAGTGTTTTGCATTAGTCTGCAAGCGTATTTTTATTCCATTTTCTCTTATAATTTTTTTCCAGAGTTGTAAAGTTTTGGTGGAATTGATCACCACGTTTGTCGTTCAGAGCAGCGAGATTTTCAGGAAAAGATCTAAGTGAATACAGAAAATGTATATTACTGAACATGTTACATCCCAGAGATATATAATTGTGAAGGAGTTCCAACACACTTTCTACATAGGTCTCAGCTTTCCTGTTACAAATGACTTTCGTTACGACCTTTTGAAGCGACATCCATGGTGCCTTTCAACACTATTCAAACTTGCCTCTAAGTCATGATCCTTCAAAATCTCCTTCATTTGTGATCCTACAAATATACCTTTCATTTTCGCCTCACTGATCCCAGGGAATTTGTTCTTAAATAACGTGAAACTTGGCTCACTTTTATACATCAACTTCACAAAATGTTTTATCAATCGGAGTGTGGTGTGCAAAGGAGGAATATATGCATGTGCAGCATTGCAAGGGGTTCCAATCTTATATTTTTTGTCCGCGAATCATTTGACGTTGAGGCCTGTGCCTCTTCACAAAATTATTTTTGCGATCTCCGCTATCCCACTCGCATAGAAAACAGCAAAATGTAGAATATCCTTGTTAAAGACCTAACGAAAGGGCGATAACTTTCAAATTTCCGTATACATTCCATGAATACTGATGGTATTATATCTTCGATAACAAAAGTGCCATGATACCATACGTCTCCTTCATATATACTGCATAGGCAAGAGGACTAGTTTGTTTCTCATTTTTGATATGAATAAGCCCGCCTTTAAAAGAGTTTAGAGAAATCTATGAACAACTTTCATTTCTTAGGATCGTGATCGTCTTCCAAAGCATTCAGTAATGCATCAACATCAGTTCAGTACATTAGATGGCCTTCTTCTGAGAATAGTCATCGGAGATTTTGATCTCGTCGGCAATACACAGTAATTGCAGTCCCCTTCTGAAGGATGTCCCAACCCTTTAATCGACACGCCAACAGTTCTGTCTGATTCTCGACAAGTTTAAATCGCGAACTAGATATTTTTGTTCTGACTGATATATTCTATGACCTGCTGTAGATATTCCGCCGAAATCTGGGTCTGCAATATCGTCCATTTCTGTACTTACATTTAAATCATCGTCAGAGTTTTCGGAATGCAAACTCCAGTTGTCAGCCGGCTCTGGGCCATCGCTGTGAGGAACAGGCCTGACAGCTGAGGGGAAGTTGAATGTTGTGATATTGAATGGTCCTCTAGGTCTTGCTTGTGATTCTAGCAACTTTGTTATTGCATGAATAACAGCACCACTGTGGGGTAATCCTTTATGTGCCCTCCGTACCATGGAAACTGCAAATGGCACATGTCGCGAATTTCCGTTGCCAACCACTAAGTGATGTTAGATATGACGCACAACAAGTATGGTGAGCCCATGATTTGTCCTGATCACCGAATTCACAACCGACAAACAAACTATATGCCTTTCTTCTGAAGGGAGTAATATTACGTCTTTGGATCTTCAAGAATACTTCATCACAAACATAACAGAAATTGTTTGGATGGTTTACTCACTGCTGCTAAATTGGAAGGAATTTTTTTGTACAAAATTCAACAGTAGAACGCAACGAATAGATGCTCTGTGCACTACAGAAATATCAATACCTTTCTCGCGCGACACGTAGGGCGCAACTAACATGTAGCTAACATGCTCACGAACACAAACCCGCCGAGTCGCCACGTCGTTTACGTGGACCACTGCAATTCCCTTAGCAACGCCCCAAGTTGCACAACTGATTGGCCCAGTCTAGCATATATTTCATGTCTTCGGTGGAATCTACAATATCATACATTGTTGGCGACCACCGTCTTATAATAAACCTGCAGGCAACTATCGTTTCGGCATAAACGACACGTGGCAATCTGCGGAATATATGGTTTTAGTATACGTGCGATTACACGAAAAGTGAGCCTGTTGGGTAATTTTTGTGGTTCCCAAGAGGCTTTAGGCAGCAAAGTACGTAAGAGACACCTAGAGTTAGTCATTTAACAAGATCAATGTCGACCAGTGTTATACTTAGTAATCAAGCAAAATCAGAAAAATTCTACCAAAAGCAATTATCCGCTTAGGACATCGAAGCAACGAAGCGAAATTTATAATTTCTTTTCGGTGGAGAGTCTGTCAATGAAACTAGCTGCTATTCATACGCTTAAAAGAATTAGTAAACAAGATTGGCATGACCTTCTAGATTTGTATCTAGTAACCAATTAAGCAGTGTTGCCAAATATTATGTAGCGAAATATTGCCTGAGTGCAACTCTCGAATAAGTGGGTTTTACTCGTATGAATACGTATGAAACTGTTATGAGGGTTCATTTATTTTAAGTAAACGCTTATTACATCCGTATTTACTTATTGTATACGTGTCGACAATGAATACCGCCGTAAATTACATTCGATGTGAAATGAAGTTTTATATTTTATCGAACCGATTCAGTTCCATAGATCATGGGGCGAATTTCACTTAATAAAACCCGCAGAACTGTAATGAATGTTTCAATGAATTTGAGGCAAATGCAAAACAGACACGAACTTCCACCGCCCTACGGATACTGTAATGCACCTTAGTCCCTACGATTGACTCAGAAAGTTCGACCCCACAGTTGAATACTGACGATAAGGTATATGGCTAAAATAATTCCTTTCTTTGACTGATGCGCAGTAGATTAAAAGAGGTTGTACATGACTTATTTTCAAAACATCCGCCAAGACCTACTCGTACGTAGTACCTTCTGAGCGCGACCCCGTGACGCGAGATTAAAAACTGCAATCTTCGAACAAAAGGTAAAAAAATAATACAAAAATACAACCACAAAAGCCTAATCTTGTTATCTCATGAAAGTGGCTTAGAATAACTGAACAAATATTTTATGTTTAAATACATTTTATTGGTATTGATTCTACACTTCTTTCAGCTGCAATTTAGATATATATTTGCATTAACAGCCCAAGGACAGACCCAATCGTAAACTGCATTAAAAATTGAGTACGTTGTGGATTGTACCTTCGTGAAGGGAAAAAAATTGTTCCCTACTGTAGTTATCACTAAAAGAGAAAAATAAATGTCACAAAATTTAAGAGATGAAGTAATGGACATTCGGTTATACTTATCTGGGTAAAGCAAAAGACTGTACATAAATCATAAATGAATGAATGAATGAATGAATGAATAAATAAATAAATAAATAAATAAATAAATAAATAAATAAATAAATAAATAAATAAATAAATAAATAAATAAATAAATAAATAAATAAATAAATAAATAAATAAATAAATAAATAAATAAATAAATAAATAAATAAATAAATAAATAAATAAATAAATAAATAAATAAATAAATAAATAAATAAATATGAATGAATTATTCCATTTTCGTTAACTGAAGTTAAGAAGTTGTCTTGTAACTACTTACCTGAAAACCTGTCGGTTTTTCGTTTAAAATTACTCCCGCGGTCACTATAACAGCAAAATCACGCAATGCTCTCACGTCCAGAACTCTGACAATCGAAGGGCGGGTTTCGCGTCCAGTTGGTGCGCGAAGACAAAGCCGACTGCGACTCGCCGGACGAAAATGCGCCACTGGACTCCGAGGTCGGAAACAATCGATTCCCCGACAACACACTCCCTGTCACGTGGCCGCACTTGCGTGGAAAGAAATCGATTCATGCAATGGGAACTAGTCCAACTAACAAGATAATATTTCCACTGTTTCCATTCTTTATTCTTTCAAAGTAAAATGTATGCAAAAGGTACGAATTACTAAATAATCATTTTCTTGCATGCAAAAGACATTAAGAATATAAATAATCTAAATAAAAAGACATGGAGTAACACGAAAGCACTATATTCAGCACAATTAGGTGAGAACAATTGAATCGGCTTTTTTTTAAGTCAAGAATCCTAGAGTTGTGTGAAAACCAGAAAAAATGGATACTGAAGTACAAAGAGAACTTTTTTTGTTTTTTTTTTATTTCTGATGCTAAAAATCTTGATTGAGAATCCTATGGACAAATGTAATGTACTTGAATCAATAGTACAATAGTCGCTGGACATATTTCAAAGTGTATGACTTATGGGATTTCAAAATCCAATCAGGAATTTTGTACCTAACCATGTAAATAATTACTCGTTAAGGCTACAATTTGTAAATTGAATAATTTCTTACAATATTATAAATATACACAACTAGATCTAAAATTCTCAAGAAATTTTCACTTAAATTAGAGACAATTCTCTATAATTAATATTTTTTAAACCTCTCAAATAATTAAAAATAACTAAAAAAACGTTTAGCCATCTGGTGCGGTTATATCTAATGGTCAAAATATTATTGACAAATAATTTATTGATATTAGCGTTTGAATATTGCTAATACTATCACTAGAAAACAAATTGTAATTGCATACTTCAATACAGTTCTACATTTATGAAAATACACAAAATGAGACAAAAATATGAATTTCTTTTTTTCAAAATGATGCACCAATCAAAAAAATCTGAAATAATTCCAGAAGATATCTGATTTTTAGGGCAACATTTGTGGATTTTCTCGTGATTCCATTGTGAAAAAAAATTCTTTCAAGAATCAAAAATGTTGAAATCCATTAAAAAGTTTCAATTTCGTAGAAAATAAAATTTTTAATATCATTTTTGAAAAATTTAGTTAATTTTACATGTTTAATTATTATTTCCCATGGACATTAATACGGCCAATTCAGTGATAAAAATAAAGATAAAAAACTCTTTTTTCATTATTACTAATTTAAAACTAAGATGGAAAAAAGTTTTTCGTGGTCACAAGCCTTATGAAATACTTTTTTTTCGGTATCAAGTGGCGACACGTTTTACCATCTTCTCCGGCTAGAGCGTTTAAAACCATAAGTGGTTAAACAGACGGGAAAAGATAAAAATAGTTTTTATTTTTAACTATAAATTAGCAATAAAAACAAGGGGGGAAAGCACTCAACAAGTGTATTGAGAGAAAGTTTTGAAATTTTTTTCGTGGCTTTTCCCGTATTCAAAATCAGTGAAAATTATTTTTTGTTAATTGTTTTCAATTTTTTTTTATTTGTCATCGAGAAAAAAACAAAAAAATTTTTGATTGTATAACTTATTTACTTATTGTTCATTTTTTTCAATTAGAACACTTAATGTAAAATTTTTGAAAAAATAAATTTAAGAGACCAAGTTTTCGCTGTAGGCCGGAGAGGGAGTTAAGAAACCTTTCACAATTCTTATTTTTATGTTAGAGTCATAGTTTAACTACTCATATGTCACTCGCTTTTAGGGAATATTTTACTGTCGTATCTGGGGGTACCGTTTGGCACCGTTTGCAAAACGTGTTGCAGGGTTCACGCGGAATGCATGTTCGTCCAAGTTTTAAAACATTTCTTAAAATGGCATTGTATGGTTCAATTAAGTTGTACGATCATTGTTATTCAACCGATTCTTGTGTGGTGTATTTTTACGAGTAGGTTGTAGTATGTATGATGAGTTGGCGTGGTAGCCTTGTGTGGTAGTATGGATGTGTGGTTGATCGAAGAAACAAGTACAATTAAAGATTTAGATTTAGATTTATTCAGTCAAAAAAAAAACAGTAAAATCTGTATGTGACGTAGGGGCGAAAATATTATCTCCGCACGTTTTCTTGAGTTCCAGAACTCCTTCTCGTCATTATAACTATAAATATTTGAAAGATGAATAAAAGTTTAACGTAAATAAATAAAAATAAATTTTAAAAATCGTAAGATTAGCAATATTTGAAAAATAGTCATTTTCGTTTCCGAAAATTTATTTGCATCGATAAATGAATTGTAAGTATCATTTTGCATCATTCCTAACAAAATAGCAACTCGCCTTTACCTCTACTCTTACCGTTACAAGCAAAAGGACAGTTCAACAAAACGTGCACATAGTGAAGCTACATTTACGTTCAGCAGCAAAACAAGGGGCCATGTCAGCATTTGCTTAATGGATCAGGGAGACTGGACAAAACCTGATCGAAATTAATATCCAGGCTGCGGCTGGATTCGTCTTAGCTACACAGCTAGTGTCGAAAACAAACACCCCCCGGTCAGATAGTTGCGTAGACAGCTCTAGAGATGCTAGCCCTGAACGAATCCCAGCCGCTGGGTTCGGCACTAGATAGGGAATTACTTGTTAACTCTTCTCGTGGAGAAGTATCTTCGGTACGCGAAAACCAACCAAGCTGACGATTCGTCTGAAGACTGTTCTGAAAGAGATGAAGAGGCTAGGCTGTTGACGGGAGGTTCTTCACACTCATGACTTCTTCCGGTAACTTCTTGAACGCTTTGAAAAAAAAACATGAAAACAATTAAGAACAAAGAAGTAATTTGTCTCACGTATAACGTGTCTACGTTATACTACATTAAAATTTAAACTTCCCGCTACTCTGGTATTTGATGCAATGAAAATATAATATTTAATAACCACTACCCTTGTTGATATTTCTGGTACGTCAATAGTTATACATACAGCGCCAGCGTGGATGTGGTATGTGTATGTTAGTTGTGGATAAGAAGCTAGGCAGGAGACTGAATTGTCTTGAACAAAATCTGTGTTTCATGAAATAATAGATATTTTCTTCTAATCCATATATTATTAACAATGTCACTGTTAGCCAACATGCCGAAACCTCGGGTCTAACACAGGAGAAAGGATTCAAATCTGCAGGGGGCCCTGCTTTCGTTGGTAACAGCAAGTAGAATTAAGACTACCAGTACTTGGACGTGAAGTTAGAGTCCATACCCATGAGGATAGTTCTAATATTTATTTAATAGTTTATGATTGTGTAAACTATCACCAATACCAACCGTACACAGATAAGCCATACTCCTATATAAATGAAAAAGCTCAGATTCGTTTGTGAATTTATTAATTATTACTGATTATGTAATTATATCTGATTATGTGATGTGCGAGAGCCAAAGGTACCCGATTTGCCTGAATTAACAAAAAAACACAGGATGATAAACCACCATATTCACTTCATTTGGTGACAAGATGAGAAAATATATTGAAAATCACCGTGAACAATATGACTGAAGCCAACATTTAAACCATAAACAAATATACAATGTTAATGTAATCATTATACCCAAGATGTTCACTTATTACCTTACTGTAGATACTTGACGTCATAAACCATTGTTGAGTCTTGTTGAACTTAGGTCTAGTTCGTCCTCTGATTACTAACATTTCATTATAGTTTTTAGGTTTTTATGATTCTTATAGTCACCTTCTGAGATTTTTTATAGATAATTTTATTATTTTTTATACATTATTAAAAAGACAATTCATTTTAAAGTATTCTAACTTTATGTGATTGAATAATTACTACTTGCAAGCAGTAATAATTCAATAAAACAATGTGTTAAAAATGTTAAAATATCTTTAGATAAGTTGTCCTTTTAATAATGTTATACATTCTTTTAAATATCCCAGAAGATGATTGTAAGAATTATGCCCTAACAATTATAGTGAAAACATAAACCATTTTCAATGACTTCACTAAGTATTCAACTCCCATAACACGACGAATACGACAAAGGAGACGATTGGACAAGATCCTCACTTGTCAGTTTCGAGGCAGATCCGTACGTCAGCAGCCGACGCAAAGTCAATGGGTATCTTGCTCTTCCAACCTCCGATCCAGACCTCAAGGTCCTTCCTGGCGCCGGCGTGGACAAGCGCGCGCACCGCCGCCATCTGGTCACTGCTGGCCGCCCAGTGGAGCAGGGTGGCTCCTGTCCAAGTTGGGGCGTGGACGGTACCTCCAGCATCGATCATTAGATCGACATACCGCCCACTGTGGTCGTGCGCCGCTGCCCAGTGCAACGCGGAGCTGCCGGAGCCGTTGACTGCGCTGACATCGGCGCCTCGTTGCAGAGGAGCACACACAACGGCCGCATTCAAGCCCTCAAACGGTCGCACAAAGCAGAGGTGTGCGTCCGTGTTCCCCAATGTTGTTGACGTCGTCTCCGCAATCTATGAGACGTTGCACTTGATTTGCTCTCCCGTCTCCTGCCGCCTTCCACAACTGCTCTCCGAGGAGGAAGGGAGATTTGCGTGCCTGGGCCATCTTCAACCACACAAACCGCAACCTCTCGCGTTCTTCTTCGTCAGGTGCTGCGCTCTGGTGGCCGGCGCCAGAGGACGCGGCGGGTGGAGGAGGGGGCAGAAAGAGAGTCTGGTGGTGGGGGCTTTCCACTGGAGCCGTCCACAGCCTGTTCTCTTACAATTGTTTTGCTGGCGCTGGCGGGACAGGTGATGCGAATGATGGAGGTGTCGGCGCATGCTGCCCCTGCGACACGTGACATAGTTTCTGCATAGCGTTTTGCATCTTTTCTCTCGCCTTCTCTTCTTTCAAGCAAACGGAGTCCCTTATCTTCCAGACGATCTCCCGTTTCTCCTTGACCTCCTCCTCATTTCTGTCCGTCTCTTCCCGTAGGGTCGACGTGGCCTCGGCTTTGCGCTCCCCCTCCTGGCCTTGTAGGCGCAAAGCCTCCTGTGTCGCTCTTTCCGCCTTCTCTTTCGGGAGTCGCAGCGCCTCCTGTGAATTGGTCCGCTCCAACGCCTCCTGCTGGTCGGGAACGCCGGGCGCTCTTCTGCCTTCAAAGCGAGTGGCTCCCTCCCGACTACTTCGCTTGCGTCGCGGCATCTTGTTCTGTGTAGCCAATAATAGTAAGTGATGATACGATGTTACAGAAGAAGTCGGAAAACCGCATCACCTTTCTCACAGTTGTAACCTTCAATATAATCCAGAAAATACACCTCTTGATTTGCAAACGTCGAGCGAGTTATGAAGGAAATAGAACGAGATACGTCATGTAATCCACATAAAATGTATGATTACCAATTTCTGATAATATGTTTAACATTTTTGAGAGCAGATTGGATTAGGAAATACAGAATGCCCAGTTCCTTTAGGTGACGCGTTTTTAGCACTATTGTATAATGATGAGTATTAATAGACAGGTGTGATGTGATATTACGGTACAAACGAGTATCGTAAACCCCATATGAGTGTATTAATACTCATTACATCTACTTTCCAACAGCGCTTTTTCTACGACTAAATTTGGCTATTGTAAGTTTAACTTTACATTGAACGGTTCTGTGGCAGCTGGCATGGAGTATTCAGCCAATGCGACGACAGACAGCCTCCGATGTGTTGGCAGTGGTTAAGCATTCACACAATCCGGGTAACACGAGCAGTACTCTCGTCAAGCTACAGTTCGATTTAATGAAGCAGTATCAACGTCCAGTATCTATTGTTTTTCTTGCCTGGTCAATAAATGATTCAGTCCTCATAGAGGAATTCAATTTTCTCTTGTATTCAGCGTTTTGGAGTAGGAAAGAGAATGTGCGGTTTAGCGTCTCCGTCTGATGAGTTTTCTCGACACTATAATATCCACAATCCAATAATACATTTAAAAGAAAATGACCAATGATTGATTAATACTCAACTTTAAACTTCTCTGTAATTGATCTATTATAATGTAGCTGTATTGTAAAAACTCTTTATTTGCAATGAACCGCTACAATTTAATACAGGAATTATAAAAGAGCATCATAAGTAGTAATGCACGTATATGGATGTTGATTATTTAAAAGCGGTAAACAGTGACACCATGTGACCGATCTCTATTAAAGTTTTACGTCTACGTGTTTTTTTCACCCAGGTTTATGTGCTGTTAATTTTGCTGTAACTCTAATAAATGGCGCTGCAGGACACAATTGCGCGTTATCATGTGACGCTGAGTGTTGCCGTGTAGCGCAGGGTGTGGCCCAGGAGAACCGGGCCGCGCGCGTGACAGAGTAATACAGAGACAGTGTGAGACAGGGGGAGATGGAGAGTGACGGAGAGATACAAAGAGTGATGAAGACAGACACAGAAAGAGAAAGAATCACCCCGTAAATAAGAGAGAGAAAGATATAGACAGAGAATGACACAGAGAGAGAGACAGATGGACAGGGAGAAAGAGACAGACAATGAGCGAGACAAACAGAGACCGGGAAAGACAGAAAGAGATAAAGGGAGAGGGACAGATACAGAGAAACAGACCGAAAGGTACAGAGACAGACTTAGACTGACAAAGACAGAGGAAGACAGAGGTGGACCGATGCAAACGAGGTAGATAAAGACAGACACGCAGAGAGAGAAAAAAAACAGAGAAAGAGAGAGACAGAGAGAGATATAGACAGAGAGATAGAGTAAAGAGACAGAGAGAATCAAATAGAGAGGGACAGATAGACCGAGAGTTACAGAGACAGACAGACAGAGAATGATGAAGCCACAGAGAGGCAGGCACGGTACGAGAGAGGTTGCTGAGGCAGACAGAGACGGGCAGAAGCAGACAAAAACAGACAGAACCACACAGAGATGGACAGAAATAGACGGAGTCCCGGAGAAACACATGGAAGACACAGAAAGAGAGTGACAGAGACAGGGAGAGACAGTGAAAAAGAGAGAGAGACACGGTGAAACGGAGACAGAGACAGACAGATACAGTCAGATAGAGACAACTTAGACAGAGACAGCGAGCCGAGAGAGAAACAGAAAGACAGACACAGAGATAGAGAAACTAACAAAGAGGGACAGAGTGACAAAGTAACAAAGAGACAGAGATAGAAACAGAAACAAGGAGACACAAAGAAAGACAGAGAGACACATAGAAAGTGAAACGGAGACCGTTTCTTTTTCACAAGGACTGAATACGAAAAAAAACGTGCAACGCCGGGTTTTTTGCTAGTTTACATCGTAAGACAAGATATTCGTCGATTTCTTAACGAGACTAGTGTTGCACTCACCCAACTCTACCGGCCTCGGCGAGGATTCCTGTCGAGTCATGAAAAGGGTTTTTGCCGTATGATCTGCAATATTTTATTCGAGACATTTCTCCCCTTAAAGTAAAACTAACTAACGTTCTGAAAAAATTACCATTGTGGCCATGCGTGCTACTCCAATCACATTAACTACAAACTGTGCTTATTCATCACAAGCAAAATTCAACAAAATACAAATGGCCAGAGAATAGAACAAAGTCCTACGCAGCATCACTAACGCCGCCTCGTTCAAATCAAATTACCAATTACATCAAAAATTAAAACGTGAACCCATCAATCAACACACTCACCTGTCGCACAACTTCTTAACCACAATGATAACGTCGAAAATCGGTTTGCATTCAACTTTTGTAAGAAAATCAACGATCGCACTCACAGTATAATTAAATATCCATTTCATATATTCTTACAAATATTCTGACACATCTAAGAGAACGTGGATGGATTCATAAACTTTGAAATTGGAATAAGCTTAGATTAAGTAATACCTGTTAACTCAATACTACATTTGTGTATATTTTATTGTACACAGACCTTTCTAATCACAATACAAAAATATAAAACAGTTGTGCTACAGAATGGCAGAGACTTTCCTGTATTAGTTTTCTATTTTCTTTGGTCTCGACTAGCTAATCGTACTTGCCACATATTCTTCCTGGTGCCATGTATCACCGCCCTAAGTATTTATTTTTTTGAAATTTTCTTAAATTCTCGGTTTGCTAATAACAGAACGGGAATATTATGTATTTCAAGAATGTTATAAAAAAAAACCCGTCCTAAATGTCAATTTCCTTTGCAAATTGCTGCTAATGTAAATAAAAACAACGTGAGAGACAAGTATTGTACATGTAATGTACATGGCATTCATGAAGTACAGATTATGAACAACAAATTTTATTCGAATAAAATATCTCTACCTTTAATTTTGTTGTTGTAGGAAAGCCCCGAAAAAATTCAAACTTGAAATTTTCGAAAATTCTGAGTTAAGCGTGAAAATGAGACCCATGCCATATTTTTAAGCGCATTTTACTCTATTCGTATAAGAATTGTAAAGAAAAAAATTGTTGCCAGTTTTAAGAAAATTTCGAATTCCCAAAAGTTCCCCCAAAAACTAATGAATGATTTTCAAAATCGCAGAGCGTCGACTCAGGCCAAATGGACAGGGGTTTCTTCAATTTGGAAAAAATCCTAATCATGGTTTAGGCGCTAGTGTGTGGGACGAACCACCGTTGTGAAAAAACCACTTTTTCGGTATCAGAGGCTCCCAAAATGTCTATTTCCTTTGACATCTTCAAATCCGCAGCTTCACATAACTTTTCCTATTCTACGTATATTACTCCGTATATACATACGTATACGGGAAAGTAAAAAGGAATCTCTTCAGGATAATTCTTGGCGCAGCAGATTCTGTATACGAGAAGACTTTGCCTTGTCAAACGGCGTCCTGCCTTTATAACTTCCTCCCCAGTCCTTGAGGTCCCTCCTGGCGCCGGCCGCGAGCAGCGCGCGCACCACTTCCTCGTTGTTATTGTACGCCGCGCAGTGCAGAGGAGTCTTTCCATATTTATCCCTCGCGTTGACGTCGGCGCCCGCGCTCACCAGCAGCTCCACGCACCGACCACTGCGTTCGCTCCACGCAGCCAAGTGCAACGCGGAACCCCCAATGCAGTCGACAGCGTTCACATAGGTGCCTCGTTTCAGGAGGAGCGAAACTACGTCCGCGTTCGTTTTAAAGGCTGCTCTAAGCAGAGGAGTGAAACCATCTCGATCAGTGTAGTTGACGTCAGCCCCAGAGTCTATGAGACGTCGAACGTCACTTAGTCTTTCTTCTCCTGCCGCCTCACACAAGTGCTGTCCCAGAGAGGAGGGAGAGGTTCGAGCCCTCTCGCTCCTCAACTGCACCTCCCGCACCCGGAACTCCACCAGGCGCCTCGCGCGTTCTTCCTCGTCTGCTGCTGCGCCCTGGTGGCCGGCGCATAAGGGAGTGGGGGAGGAGGAGGAGGAGAGGGCCTCCCCCCCACCACCCGCTGCTACCCCTCCCGTCGCCGGTGCTTCGCGGGCGCTGGCGGTGGAGGTGGAGGCGGCGGTGGCAAGGGACGCACGTGCAGATTCGGGCCCCTCCAATTGGTTCAACAGAGCTTCGACGCGAGGCATGAACTTCTGCAAGGCGCTTTGAAGAGACGCCTCTACTTCGTTCTCACGGCGTTGTAGACGTCCCATATCTCCTTCCCCTGCAGACCCCTCAGGAGTCGACCTTCTTTCTTCGAGGGCGTTCACACTCTCCTGGGTCTCTTCGAGTGGCTGCAGCAGAGCGCGGATGGCAGCGTCCTTCTCCTGCAATTTTCGCTCCACCTCTCGCAACGCCGCCGACGCCCTCTCCTCCTGCAGGCGCAGGGCCTTCTGCATCCTCCGCTCAGCCTTCTGAACCTTTCGCTCCGCTTCCTGCTTCTGCAGGTGCAGGGCCTCCTGCATCCTCCGCTCAGCCTCTTGTTTATGTAGATGCAGGGCCTCCTGCACCCTGCGCTCCGTCTCCTGCTTCTGCAGGTTCAGTGCCTCCTGTAACTGCGCCATCCCCTGCACCAGCCCTTGCGCCACCAGCTGCAACGCGGTGCCGACGGCGTCCACGCCATCTTCTGCATCATTCTCGCCAGCACGTCTGGGACTCGCCATACCTCTTTTTGTGCCTCTGAAACTCATGGAATAAATCATATGTTAACACACATTGCTATAGTTCATGAGCCAGAGTTCAAAACAAGTAATTAATATGATTCAAGAATTGTTAATAATGATCTCACGAAAAAGTGCGTGTAATGTGGAATTTATATGAAATTATTATGTTGAATTTTAATGCGTATATATATATATATATATATATATATATATATATATATATTGAAATCATTTATAACTCGTGAATACGAAACTTGCACACTAAACGTTTTTCTCATTACGCCAAATACTTCTTAGATTCACAATGGATCAGATTGAGCCCAAGGAAAAATATAATTATGCGTTTCCCCTCATTATTTGGAAAATCACAACTAGTGGTGCTATAAAAGCGCGCACTTTCTCACCTGTATTTTCACGCAAAATTGCGCGAAATGTACTCAAATTTTTACTGTATTGCAAAAGCCTATGCTACACAAAATTGGGTGTATTATGCCTTCAAATTAATGTACCAAAATATATGCGAGCACATGTTTGTATTTCAAAGTGATATGCTTTACTTATTTTGTGCACTTGGTATACTTTGCACTACGATTATTAAATAAACAGTTTACGAATTTCTTTAAAAATTTGGAGACTGTATTCAATATGATCCATATTGGAGCATATATTCTATATGTGATGACAACAGATGAACATCTCAAACATATTTTCTTAATGTGCTCTGGGCACACCCATTGGACACAATCTACGCAGTACTGCCGAGTGCTCTTGTTTCGTTGACGTCCACAGAGTTAACAACTTCCCACCTTTCTCATTGATGACTTCGCGGCACACTCAGTCCCTTCTCGGATTCCCTTCGATTGTTCTTTCCATTCGTGATTTCATGAGGGACAAAGCGAGACCCTTTAGAAAACGCGTCTTAGTCAAACTTTCTCCTCTGTTGTTCTTCGCATCAACATTCCCAGCATTGATGGCAGCGATATTCATGCTGTGCGCCTAGGTCAGAGACTGAAACGTGAGTGGTCGCGAGGATGGCTATAAGAATTCAAGCGGATTCCTCCGCTTATCGCTCGTGTAACAGTTATCACTTGAGATATATTTTGCTATAATTCAATAGCTGTAGGCCATTTACGAAAGGGACCTAAGGTGTTCATGCCAATACTTTAAAACTCCCTGTGTAAACAGCGAATGAATATTACTGGTTTACAATAGTAATGTACGCGACCACTGAGGGGTGAAAGCCCGAAAACAAGAGAAAAATATCATAATTTTACGAACACGTGAGGAGGGAATTCACGTCTTTGCATTGGCAGGTCATTGCCTGACACAGAGCGCAAACTCTTTCACGTCGTTATCTTGTAATATCTATTTTGATCATTACTAACTGTGATAATAAAATTCACAATTTACATGAACATTATTTCGAGATTTGCATATGTTTGCAAATGATTTTGCCTGGGTATATACCTTATAAGTTCGTCGTAGCAATAATGTTGTTTAAAATTGCTAATTCTCTACAGACGTCGTGGTCAAAACGAGGAGGGTTCGAAGTAAACGAAAACCAACTTTTCACAATATGGCAGAAAAGTAATGATTTAAATTATTAATGGCCCTGGAAAAGAATTGAAAACACACGTTCTAATTTTTTTCCGTTGCCGCAACACCCCAGTTTGGCCAGCATGTTTGTGCTCACAGAAAGGTCTGTGTTACTCTACAACTGGGATGAGAGCTAAAGAAGAACAAGCAAACACTTGACTCTTAGGATGGGAATTCGATCTTATTTAATGAAGATAATTGTAGCTAAAACTACCGAAACACATTTTTTTAAATTCCTTTCAGATACCGTCGCAAATTAGTTTATGTATTGGTACTTCCAAAGGATATAAGTTTGTATTGCCGGAGTTTTCTTACTTTTTAGGTGAGATCCAATATCCGTGAATGCTTGTGAACTGTGGGGGTTAGGATGTATGTCCTAAAAAATCCCATTTTTTTCACTTCAAAACACTTCTTGAACTAGGACAAATTATATCAGGTTGTGTACTACCGATTTTCATGCAACGTGTTCTTAATCCTTGCCTGAACTCTTTGACGTTGATAAGCAAAGACAATTGCGTTCAAAAAAATTAAAAGAAAATTCGATAACAATTATTTGCGAAAACTAATTTTAGAGTAATGTTCTTTGCGTAGTTTATAGGTGCAGATTCTGTCGTACTAAACTTTACAAAAACCACTCACTCCCCACCCAGCTTGCTGTACCCCAATTCTTCCGCATAATCTTTCAGTCACGTAAAGACGACGTTAGTAGGGTGCGCGGTTATCGCCCATCCTAAAAATATTGATAATTTGTTAGGAGAGGTTAAAATTATATTCCTTCTCAAAACAAGCGCTATTGGTGTGAACAAATTAGAAGAGACTTTTAGTGTAAGATGTATACGTGCTGCAACGTTTCCCGAGATTGTTTTTTCTAACGTGAGCGCCACCCTTTAGTCCATAGGAACCTCCAGAGAGAGCCAAAGAAAATCTGTCAAAGGGAACAGTTGGCAATTAGGATGAGTCTAGAACCATATTTGCGAAGTAAGTTAAACACGAAAAGCGATCCTCGGTGTTTGGTAAAATTATGCGCAGGTATCCCCGTAGAATCATAACACATTGTGTTATTTCATTCTTTCTGAGTGAGTTTAATTGGCTTTACTTTAAGCGCTAATCAGACCAGTTCACGTGCGATAGGAACGTATACATAACTACAACATTCGTAGTCACAATATTCATCAGATGACAGTATCAACAGCTCACTACAAAAAATTCATATATAATTCATGTACAATATTATAGAACTCCTTGCCAGATGACATTAAACGATTAAATTCGATACAAAAGTTATCGATTCAAAAATAGAAATAAATAAATAAATAAATAAATAAATAAATAAATAAATAAATAAATAAATAAATAAATAAATAAATAAATAAATAAATAAATAAATAAATAAATAAATAAATAAATAAATAAATAAATAAATAAATAAATAAATAAATAAATAAATAAATAAATAAATAAATAAATAAATAAATAAATAAATAAATAAATAAATAACCCAGCGAAGTGGCTCAGTGCGTAGCGCACTGACTTCGTAATCGGGAGGTCCGGGTTCGATTCCCGGGCCGGCCATCCTGACCGGGGTTTTCGTGGTTTCCCTCGGTCATAAAGGCGAATGCTGGTATGGTTCCAAAAGTCCACGATCGCCTATCGCCTCCTAATCCATTCCTATTATATTTCATCTTCCATACCCCCGGGCTAACAACCATGGGGGGAAAAAAATCGGATCCAGCCAAATGCTGGTCCCCCCTAAGAATTGTTGCAAGCACCTGCTACCGCGATAATAAATAAAAACTGAGCCACGGTATATGCAGGATGCTTGCTTGCGTGGTCCTAGTCGGCCGATTAACGAAAAAATGAATAAAATACATAAAAAAATAAATAATAAAATAAAAAAATATATAATAAACTAATTAAATAAACGTTCCATTAAGCTGATCATTCGATATATTATTCATTTTCCTTTTATCGAGATTCTGAGTCCTAACGAAGGGAGTGATATATTTTGTAACTAAACAGCAGATGTTTCTCAGATAAAATTTATTTAATTATTATCTACTGTAACATTTCATTTCAACAAACCTAACAGTAGTGGTAGTTTACCTGCCAGAACGTAGCGAGTGTAGAGAGCTGACTTCGCCTGTTGGATGCTGGAGTAGACGAAGTGCAAGGGCGTGTCACACGAAATGTGAAATCGGTTGCTCATAGAAGTTACCAGGTGCGACGTGTAATCTCCTGAGACAGCGGTCAAGTGGGCTCGAGTCGGGCCGTGATTGGCCGTCGCCGCTCAGCTGATGGATATGTCGCCTTGCACCTTGCCCACCACAAGCACGAGCATGTGTCGTGGTAGACTTTGAGTTATATACTGACATGACATATTTTCTTCATGAATCAACGTTCAATTATATTTTTTATTGCCAGCGCGAGTTTTGTAGAAAACCTAGTGGTTCTAAACCATCACTTACTTTCTCGCCCGTATTTTTACGAAAAAAATAGGGGAATATACTCACATTTTTGACAAATTGCACATGATCGTATTTCAAAGTTTATCTTTCAGGAACAGATTTCGTTAAGAGAAAAACCTATGTTTATATTTTAGTTGTAGAGAGGCGCCAAAAAGATTTGAATTTCTACAATTTTCGAAAAATCAGATTTTTCAACGAAAATAATAACCTGCATTATTCCCTTAAACGTCCTTCACACTATCCAAAAAAAATTTAATAAAAAACGAAGGAACCATTTTCTTTAAATTTTGAAAGTGGTCCAGAAACTTCAGTTCAAGTACCCCCAAAATTTAGTCGTTTTCGAAAAATTTTGATTGGAACATGGGCGAAATCAAAAATTATCAAAATAAGGTTGTTTCAAAAAAAGAATCCAATTTGTCTTCAAACGTTTTTACGAATAGTGTATTAATTGTACTATATGAGGTACTATAAACCACATATTGCTGTATTAGTTTGATTTTTCCAAAATAGCTAAATTTTTAATTACTCACGACCATAAAATTGATATTACACACGTATTTCATTGTACAAAGCGTTCGTTAACACATAAGTTACAAAGTATCTCAAATTATGATTTCTTAAATAATCGATATGTTTTTGCGTATATGACAATTGAAAGTGGCAAATTTTCGGACACGTTCGAACCCCATTTTCTCAATAACTTTGGGAAACTTTATTGAAAATCTCCACAATGGAAAAGTGTTTAATTCTCTCCGATATTCCGAGAGCTTTATTTCGACTAAGATATCTGGGTCCTTAAATTTGAAAAATGTTTAAAAAAGTAGATGTTTTTAATCAGAAAAAAGTGCATATTACACAAAAACCAAAAATAAATCATCGCGTTTGTTAGAAAGTTCGTCAGTTCGAAAGTACATATTTTGTATTATAAGAGTTTGTCACATTTTGGTAAATATTACCGTTTATGTGAAAGTATTGTATTCCCTCGTTTAAGAATTCGCGTCTGGTATATGTTGGTAACCACGACAAGAATTTGTATTTAACTGTCGTTTGTTTTAATTTTTTTAAATTGCATCATTTTAAACCAAATTTAATTTAATAAAGCGATTAATTTTTCCGACCAGATGGCCGAGATCGCTAAATATAGCGGGTTCGAGTCCGCCTCGGGCATGGGTCAGAGTAAATCTGTATATGTGTTGCCCTTTCATCCCTCATTATCATCATTATTTCATCTTAAATACTAACAGCATTGTTGCTAACAACCCAAAGGTAAGAATATTGTTGCTTGCAGCTGGGAAATGAAAATCGGATGTAGCCAAATGCTGATACCATGATAAAACTACAAGAATCCGAACGTGAGATAACTCTACTATATTACTGAGCCAACACAAATGCAAGGTTATGCAAGGTTATGAATTTTCCCCAATGCACGCTTGGTCCAAATGGGCCAATTCGCGAGCACAAATCGGATTAATATGCGGAATATTACTAGAAAAGTAGTATCAACACCCAATACCCAAAAACTGATTCAATTTTTTTCTTAAAACTTTTCATTCGGATAGTTCTAACTTCGCATTTCATTGAATTTAACTTAGTAAATCGCACTGTTTAACTTTGAAAATTATAAGAGTTATAGCCCAATCCTGTGTGAAATAGGGCACTAATTATAAGTATCCAAATCAAACATTTGCCTAAAACGGCTTCTAATTATTTCTTTACGCGTTTGTTAAGGATGGTGCTAAATATATTGTATCAGATGATATTAACGCCATTTCCCTGAACTTTTTGGTTGTAGTTTTTTCAAAAATTTGTGTAATTTCTTTGTTATCTCTCTTACGCCATTTATATTTATATTCGAGGCGATTTCTTCACATTATTACGTTGATAAGCAAATGTGCTTTAATTGAAGTCATATAGTTTATCGAAATCACAGTTTTCTCTAAAAATTAGGTCAGCTTGTCGCCTTTTCAGAAACACTCAAACGCCGTTTCTTCAATAACTGCAGCAATTTGTTTTCTTAAAATATTTCTCATTGGTAGTGCTAATTACACTGTTTAAGTTGACATAAAAATAAATTTGCTCTATAATCTATTTTCATAAACTACATTAATGCAAGTGCATAAATACAGCTTGTTCTAGCTGTCCGTTGAGTGAGCAGACAAAAATTTATAATACCTTTAACGGAATGATATATCGATTACAGATAATAGTTGCCATGACACACAATTGGCAGGGTCAGTGTCCGCATGGAGACGAGTCGGGACCTGATTGGCCGAGGCCGTTACATTTAGAACCTTGGCCACCACACGTACGAGCACTGGTTGTGATAATCGTTTAGTCCGGGACTGATGTAATCTATTCTTGACAGCAGATCTCCCTCCTTCATGAATCTGTTATCACACATGAAAGAATAAACACTATAACCCAAGCCAACCATTACGGCCTAGCCACCACCTGCCAGCTCCCAACAAGAATAAAAAATAGATATCCATTAGAGTCATTCCTCAGCATATTTTCAGAACTCAATTAATCACATAGGTGCTCTGTGAGTTTCCTATTCATGTGTATTTAGATTTAGTTTAAGATTACCATTTAAGTTAAATATAAGTCATAAAAATACATATGATGTAGTATACATAATACTGAACTATGTACATTCGTTCACTAATAAAGATATACTAAATACTAAACACATGAAAATAATACGCCAGTTTGTACACTTAAATTGAGACATCGTAATATCTGAACAATTTGCATCGCATGTAAATAAACCCTGAAACAAATATAATTTTGAAGGAGAAAATAGACCTGTTCCACATTTTTCTTGTCTGTCTCTGCCTTCCGATTGTCAAATGGGTTGTCATGTAAATTTCTTATAATAATTATATTTTTTCATACTGAGGAACCACAAGTTATAATGTGAAATTTCGGTTCATAATATACTTTGAAGACGAGCACATATTTACCCTGTTATGAATGTTCCCCTGAAACGAATCAAAAGCCGTTCGAATATATTGACTACATTAGCGATAACTGACGAAACGGAAATTATCCTATACTTCACATCCGTCTTCAAAAGATGTCTTATAATTATATCTGATTTAATTTTCAACAATTGCAAATGACGTATTACTGCCATTGAAAAGAAAGCCAGGTTATAAATACGTTAAACGATGGGTTTTCATGAATGAATCATTTTATCCCTTGTATGCAATTCATTTTTTTAAAATGTAATGTATAGTACTGAGAAAGAGTAACCATTCGAATATTACGATCAATTGACATTAAATTGCACCCAAAATCAAACACTCCCTTTCATGTAACCGTTAAAATTATTCGTTTTTTTAATTTAAATTTACCTATAATTCTGGTTTCTGCGTGTTTCTAACAAGTGTGGAGTGACCTAATATTACTAAATCTTCAAAAATGTGATCGAAACTTCCGAGAGGTCTTATTTGTAGAACGCAGTTGAAGAAAACTACTTTCTGGCCGAGATTCCTAAGGCAGGGCTCGGGTGTGGTTGAATTTGTGTTCTTCCTTTCACCCACTAATCATTAAAATATTACTTCATTCAGTATGAATATACCCCTTACGTTAAATAAATGGTGGTCGCTAATAAAGGCGTTGTTAAATAACCTTTAAAAATTCAAACAAAAAATCCTAACTCCTGCCCCATAGCCTCCCTTTATTTCCCCATCTTTCCCACAAAACTCGGGTCCTCAAGAATCTCACCTATTCCCACAATATTTGTGTCCCTTTGGGTTCCCCAAAGTAGCATTTAAAGTTTTATGACATCGTTTCCCTGCTATTCGTGATTATAATATTGTACCTTTTAGCTCAGTCGGGTCGCTAGTTTATTCCTATAATGAATGGATGTGGATGGAAGAGAAGGAAAGTTATGAAATTATCTATTAATTCATTTCATTAATTGGGCAAAAATTAATTTATTCTTGACAACATTAACTGCCAGGGAAGTTACACGCCGCAAGAGAGCGACAAAGACTGCCTACCAACTTTACGCTATGAGCTCATGGTTCTAATTGCTAGGAAGAAACATCTTAACACTAACATTGGGATTTTGTCTACAATAATTCGTGCATTGTTAAGTAATAAAAATCTGCCTGGGCGCGGCAACGCTTAAGTTTTAGCCGGAATATCCTGCGAGGGAACACCGTGACATAATCAGGTGGAGAGAGTTCATCTTTGGTTAAATACCGGATTATCACCGCTGGTTGTCGGGACCTGCGCTGACCGGCTGGATGGCTGTCCTCATCTCGTAATTCACCTTCGCTTTGCCGAGGACTGATCAAGAGATATACTTATGTTGGTAGTAGTTAGGAGGTTAGAGATTATTATTATTATTATTATTATTAGAACATCTACGATCTATTTATTCTCATTATATCAGCGATATTAGTTTAGTTAGTTAGTAAAATTGGTAATCAATGAGTTGTATGTACATGGCTCGACAGCCCGTGAACGTTCTCAGGCCTGTGAGAGCGTAGGCTTCCGCGGCCGGAGTCAGTATTTACTAGGCTGTCCGGGTGACGCCGCGTCCATGGCGAAGGTGCCGACGTTTCGGTCGCCATTCTGCGACCTGCATTACGCCCTGAGGAAGGTCGCAGAATGGCGACCGAAACGTCGGCACCTTCGCCATGGACGCGGCGTCACCCGGACAGCCTAGTAAATACGTTCTCAGGCCTGCTGGCGACGTCCCTGCCTCGCGGCCATGGGTTAAAGGGGCACATGTGGTTAGCACGTAGATTTCCCCATACCGTTTTCCAGTCTTCTCAATGTAAGACGTGGAATTCCTTTGACAAAATGGAAAATATTTTTTGTTGATCGAGCCCAAAGAAATTAGCAAAAAAATCATCTTGTGAGGTAAGGGACACAATATAATATAATTCTGACGGCTCCCCCACCTAGTGTACATTAGATGTCTGATGGTGAGTCGCGGACGAATGATCAATACGAACTTTTAACATATCTCGGGACAGTGGGATCCTTGTGGTGAAAAAGAACATCCCAACATAAACACAGAAATACACAAAAAATTGTTAATGTAATCTTGAACTCAATCTTTTAATATACTTTATAATACAAAATTGAAGAAATAAATTGTACATATTGTTTGATTCATGAATTTTCTTAAATTCTGCAATGTGCTTTGAAATACGTAATTCTTGTGAAATATCACCTCTTGTTTTCATAGCTGCGAGTAGGTTCGTTACGTTGGATCATTCGTGTCACAGACTGCTCTAAATGATTTTAATTAAATTAAACAACGATAAAATATCTTACACTTGTGAGCTCTCAAAAATTGAAACCAATGAATTCAGATAGTATTTAACATGTTTAATCATAACATGAACCACTCTCAATCAAATCACATCATAAATTTACAGAAACTGTTTCAAACTAACATTAAATAATCTATACAAGAATATCTCTCAGTTCTTAATTACGGTATCTACATTTGAATAACAAATTATAATTCAAGGTTAGCGTTCTTACACAGCTTGCATCTATCCAGAAACATTCCCCTTTTCGAAAATTTAATCCTCACGTCGCCTGTTCTGAAGTCGGAGCGCCACGGCGTTGAGAACGGCGACCTCACGCCGCTAGAACGCTCCACCGCCCCTCCAATAGGTTCGCCTCGTTACCTTCCTCGGCGGCAGCTCAGCTGTCGCGTGGCGGGAGGCGGCCTCGTCCGGCCTCGGCAGCGTTCGCCCGCGCCACCCGGCGTTGCGTCCGCCCGACCGACTCGCTCGCAGTGTCCTCCGCCTCCGCCTCGCGACCCGTTCCGTAACGTCTTCCTAGTGCTTCTCTCTTGAGAGGTCCCGTCCACGTCTGCTTCTCTCTTCTCCTCGTTTGCAGTCTGCACGCCCGCTGTGCGAAAGTCTCATGCACACCGCGAATGACTTTGTTTCGTTCTCTGAGTAGTTCTGGCGTAGCTACAGCGCTTTCTGCTCTCCACCACTTTACACGTAATTGATACATCGTTCTGAGCTTCTCCTCAGCGCCAATAGTCTCTGTCTCCTTAGCCTACGTGAAAATTGTCAAAGTGTAATGTTTTGGACGCATCTTCATTCGACTATAATATTGAGTGTATTTCTTTATATTGTTACTATATTAATTCTTCATTTTAGGGCATTTTCTTTAATAAAACCATTACTTAAAGATGGAGCTTTAAATAAGTTTATGCTCAATTTTTTTTAAAAATATGAATAGATTTCGAATATAGATTTCAAAATTTCTCATTTCCGGTAAATTCTCTAAATTTTTGAAAATGCTAATTTAAAAATAATGCGAGAAAGTATGTGCTATTATCACCACTAGTTCCTTAAACATAAGAAAAAATTTTAAAAACCCAAAAACACTCTAATATTTCATTTCTCAATAGCACATTTCTTTTTACTTAATACGACTTTCTACTGTAAAGGAACAGTTTGGAATTTAATTACAAATATGTTTTGATTAAGCGCCCTCGGAAATACTTTCCGTAATTACATATTTCCACATACTCCACTTCATTTTGGAGCTGCCTTATTTAATATTGAAATGTCATAATTTTTTCATACTAAGTCAATTATAACTTAATAATACTAATGATAATAATAATAATAATAATAATAATAATAATAATAATAATAATAATAATAATAATAATAATAGTAATAATGTATATATTAATGGCGAGGCCATTACTCGTACTTACGCCTAACCACTAAATATGCATTAATACCGAGTAGGATCATCTAAGAGTGTAAGGGCGACCTGTTGTACGCGCGGGAGAGCAAAACTAGGGACCATCCCGTAATACGACTTGAGCTATTAAAAAAAAAAACAACATAAAATCTCGACCAGAATAGCGACTTATGATATTTGAAATCAGCGATCTCAAGAACCACATATATGTATACGATTCTACGCATTTCTTTTTAAATGTGTCTTTCCGCCATATTTAATCCGTTATTTTGAATTTTTAAATATCATTGTGATATTTGAATTCAGCAACTTCAAAAACCATTTGATACCTATTTCTATGTAAATCCATTTGCGTTTATGGCCAGCTTTTTCGCCGTTTTGTTCGAGAGTGCCGCTTCGCCCAAACCATCGAAAGCTGCTATTGCAATAAACAATATTGTTTTCAATGACAACTCTCGTAAATATACCTTTAACGTATTTCTAAATAGACAATTTTATTATCTTTATATTTGTGACAGTCATAAAAATACAATTGTGTGTTTATAACTACAATTGTGTGTGTTAAAAAATACAGTTGTGTGGCTAACATCACTCGAAAAACATTTCTAGGGCGTCTCTGTTCTGTAAGATTGTGACGCCAGTCTAATTAAATGCAGATTCTTGTATATTCTTCTTTTCTAATTAAATGTACATTCTTTCATTTTCATATTTGGCAATGCTATTATTGATTATTGTATCATCATGTCCAAGAATTTTCTTTAGTTTACTATCAGTGGCCATTTGTTGCATCTATTGATAATCATTGTCAAGTGTATTGTGTTTGTGTGTGATAAAACATTTTTAGTCCTCTCTATTGATTAGTTCATTTTCGTCCATCTATTGATAATTATCGTCAAATATTTTCTGTTTATGCGTAATGCAAAAATTTTTAGCCCTTGCGATTTTCGATAATACACGAAAAATAAACAGTCATGATAATAATATGGCTTGCGTACACATTTCATTGCCGAGAGCCTACACATTTCATTGCGATGAATTACACAGCAGATAAGTTAGCTTTATTATCGTCTGACTTCTTAAAACATTATCTCTGTGTTCTATAAATAAAAATACTAATTTGAACTCTAACTTTCTTACTGATACCTTAAAAAAGCATGTGCCCATAAAGCTTTTCGGTATGAAAAATTAGGACACTAAGATGTAAAACTATCTGTTCGTTCTCTTGAAGATATTTAGGTTTATTTTAAGTACTCGTATTCGTCGACAAACTTCACCATGGTTGATGGGACAAATGCACAGTGCGCAGGAGGAGTTTCTCCGCAGTTGCAACATTCGGGAGAGAGTGCTATTAACCAAAATATGTTGGAGTTTGTTGGTATCAACTGATCACGCAATCCCCCCCTCGGTCCGATTGATAGGGAGAAGGGGTTATGCAGCTGGGGGGAGGGGTAAGCGGCACGAACGCGACGCTAGCGACGCATACGGCGGCGAGGGCGAAAGCGGCGGCGGTGGCAGCCCCTGACCTGGACGTATTAATTAGTGCTGGCTTTTACGGAAAAACTCTCGCGGGTATTTACATTTTAGGATATTGAAGAAATAATACGGTGAAAGTAGTTTTTTCTTTTATTCAATAAATCGTAATGGTGTTTTACGAATCAGGTGGTATTAAATGTACCGTTCTTTCGAGCGTTACGAGGACTAATCGATACTAAACTGCTGTATAATTCATCCCAACCGGAAGTATTGCCTCTCAGCCTAGGAGTTGTGCAGTATGAATCATGCCATTGTCACTACTGTTTCTTTCGGGGTTCGAGATAAATCCATCCTAACTTAAAATTTTGTAACACACGCACTCACATACTATTCGACGATAGTTCACTTTTGTTGTAAACAACGTGTAATAAAATTCCACGGAGAAAGATAGAAGAGTATTGGTGCGAAGTCAACCTAACCTCTTTTACGTATTCCCGAATTATGAAAATGAAAAATCATGCAAGAGACTAAATTTATTATTTAACGTTGTTCTTATATAGAAAAGTTTCAATATTTCTCTTTAAACTATTTACAATTAATTATTTACATCCTCCGTTACCGTTTTTGAGCAGCTATTGTTAATCAGCAGATGTACAAAATGTTCGTGTGTCTGACTAGCGGCAAACCCAAAAATACCACACTAATTCTTAGTTACTCGCGCTATGGTTTGCCACACAAATATCCGTGCGGTGTACTATGCTCGGTAAGACTAGTTTTTAGAGAAATTAACTCAGTAATGTCAGAATAATATTTGAATATAATTTTTAATTTACTTTATTTGAAATGTATGCATCTTACAGTTTTAATATTTTAATAATAAATTGAGCATATGAGGCTTAAGAAGATTTTTTACATTTGATGACTTCAACAATATATCCGTGGCATGCAAATTTCAGTTAGTAATCACTGTAGTAATAATTGGAGTAGTGCGTTTTTTGTTCTTCCGCAAATGTGGCAGTGATTTCTTAACTTTGTTAGTGTTCATTCTTGATCACGATTTCCAGTTTTTGTAAATTTGCGGAAAAGCGCTGTTATATTTCACGTTTCAACTTTGTTGTTGCCAATGAATACCTCTCTACACTCTTAATCTTTGATTTATTAATCACTAGCATTATCAAGGTAAGTACAAGTGTCATGTTCTCTCTCGGCCACTAAAGGTTTTTGCTCAGAATCACTTGCAGCATCGCAAAACTCATCTTCTAACCGTTCCTCATTAAATGATTCAAATATCAGGTTTTCCGATAAACTATTTATCTCTGCATTATTCGTATTGTAAAACATCATAAATAAGTTGAATTGCATTAAAAATAAAAAAATGTTGTGATTATTAAAGGAAAATGAAATGCTATATTGGTATCAGTGCGGCGTATAAAGTACGCCACCCGCACTTTCCAACGGAAGTATAATCGTCTCTCCACTGCAGTAAATCGTACGCACCTCCGAGGTTAGGTAAAACGTCAGAAGACGCGCTGATGTTATCTGACGCCTAAAGCAATAATAACACTTCATGTAGCGAAGAATGTCCACCAGCGCGAGTTACTGAGGGTTAAGGTCTTCTGCAACGCGACGGCGGCAAGAAGCGCCTGCACGCCGCCTGCTTGCCCCAGAGAGTCTCGAGGCATCCATTTCGATCACAATCGAAGGAGGTCTCGTACAATGGAGGAGGCTGCGACGTCAAACGGCGTCTTGTTCTTCCAACGCCCTCCCCAAGGCTTGAGGTCCCTCCTGGCGCCGGCGGCGAGCAGCGCGCGCACCGCTTCCTCATTCTTCCTTTCCGCCGCGCAGTGCAGAGGAGTTGCTCCGTCTGGATCACTCGCGTTGACGTCGGCGCCCACGCGCACCAGCAGCTCCACGCACCGACCGCTGTCGTCGCTCCACGCAGCGCTGTGCAGAGGAGTTTCTCCGTATATACCTTTCGCGTTGACGTCGGCGCCCGCGCGCACCAGCAGCTCCACGCACTGTCCGGTTGGGTCGCTCCACGCAGCATCGTGCAACGCGATACTTCCTAACTCGTCGACAGCGTTCACTTCAGCGCCTCGTTGCAGAAGCAGCGACACCACCTCTGCATCCGCATTCGTATTCAAGACTGCTCTATGCAGAGGAGTGGAACCATATTGATTAGTGTAGTTGACGTCAGCCCCAAGGTCTATGAGACTTCGTACGTCACTTGGACTTCCTCCTTCTGCCGCCTTACACAACTGCTCTCCCAGAGGAGAGGGAGAGGTTCGGGCCTCCTCCATCTTCAACTTCACCATCCGCACCCGGAGCTCCACCCGCCGCATCGCGCGTTCTTCCTCGTCTACTGCTGCGCCCTGGTGGCCGGCGCCTGATGGACTGGTGGAGGGGGAGGAGGGGGGCTCCTCCCCACCGCCCGCTGCTGCCCCTCCCGACGCCGGTGCTTCGCGGGCGCTGGCGGCGGTGGCAAGGGACGCACGTACAGATTGGGGCTCCTCCAGCTGGCGCAACAGAGCCTCGACGCGAGGCATGAACTTCTGCAAGGCGCTCTGAAGAGAAGCCTCTACTTCCTTCACACGGCGTTGTAGACGTTCCATATCTCCTTCCCCTGCAGGCCCCTCAGAAGTCGACCTTCTTTCTTCGAGGGCGTTCATACTCTCCTGCATCTCTTGGAGTCGCTGCTGCAGAGCGCGGTTGGCGGCGTCCTTCTCTTGTAGCTTCCGCTCCATCTCTCGCAACGCCGTCGCCGCCCTCTCCTCCTGCAGGCGCAGGGCCTCCTGGATCCTCCGCTCAGCCTCTTGTTTATGCAGCTGCAGGGCCTCCTGGACCTTGCGCTCCGCCTCCTGCCTCTGCTGGCGCAGGGCCACCTGTAACTGCGCCATCCCCTGCACCAGCCCTTGCGCCACCAGCAGGAACGCGGCGCCGACGGCGTCCACGCCATCTTCTGCATCATTCTCGCCAGCACTTCTGGGACTCGCCATACCTTTTTTTGGGCCTCTAAAACTCATGGAATAAAACATATGTTAACACACATTGCTTTAGTGCATGAGCCAGAGTTCAAAACAAGTAATTAATATGGTTCGAGAATTATTTATAATGATCTCACGAAAAAGTACGTGAAATGTTGAATTTATATGAAATTATTATGTTGAATTTTAATGCGTATATATAGAATGAAATCATTTATAATTCGTGAATACGAAATTTGTCACACACTAAACCTTTGTCTCATTACACCAAATACTACTTAGATTCGCAATGGCTCAAATTGAGCACAAGAAAAATAATATTATGGGTTTCACCTCACTATTTGTTCAATCATTACTAATGGAGCTAAATTAGCGCGTACTTTCTCGCCTGTTCTTCACGCAGAATTGCGCGAAATGTACACTCAATTTCGCTGTATTGCAAATGCTATAAAATGCTACACAAAATTGAATCAATGTGTTGAATAATAAATTAAATAAATGTACTGAAATATATGCGAGAAGAGGTTTGTTTTTCAAAGTGATGTGCCCTACATATTTTGTGCACTTGATATACTTTGCACTACGATTATTACATAAAGCAATTTGACGGATTTGTTTAAAAATTTAGAGCCTATATTCTATATGTGATTCAACCTCAACCACCGACAAACATCTCACACATATTTTGTTAGTGTGTTCTGGACACACCCACAGGACACAATTTAAACAGTACTGTCGAGTGCTCTTGGTTCGTCGACGTCCACAGAGTTACCAACGTCCCGCCTTGCCCTTTGATGACTTCGCGGCACACTCAGTCCCTTCTCGAATACCCTTCGATTGTTCTTTCCATTCGTGAGTTCATGAGGGACAAAGCGAGACCCTTTAGAAATCGCGTCGTAGTCAAACTTTCTCCACTGTTGTTCTTCGCAAAAACATTCCCAGAATTGATGGCAGCGATATTCATGCTGTGCGCCTAGGTCAGAGATTGGAACTTGAGTGGTCGCGTGGATGGCTGTAGGAATTCAAGCGGATTCCTGCGCTTAGCACTCGTGCTTCAGTTATCACTTTAGATATATTTTGCTATAATTCAATAGCTGTGGGCCATTTACGAAAGGGACCTGTGGAGTTCATGCCAATACTTTGTCAACTCACTCTGTTAACAGCGAATGACTATTACTGGTTTACAATGGTAATCCACGCGACCACTGAAGGGTGAAAGCCCGAAAACAAGAGAAAAATATCATAATTATACGAACACGTGAGATGGGAATCCCCGTCATTGCATTGGCAGGTCATTGCATGACACAGTGTGCAAACGTTTTCATGTCGTTATCTTTTAATATCCATTTTGTTCATTACTAACTGTGATAATTAAATTCACATAAAATTCACAATTTACATGAACATTTATTTCGAGATTTACATATGTTTTCAAATCGGTCATACGATCATACGTTCTTCGTTGCAATAATGTTGTTCAAAATTGTTAATTCTCTACAATTCTTGTAGCAAAATCGAAGGGGGTTCGTAATAAAAGAAAATGATAGTATTACAAAATGAGAAAAAAGAAATGATGTAAATTTATTAATGACCCTTGGAAAGTATTGAAAACACACGTTTTAAATTTTCTCCGTTGCCGCAACACTAAAACAATATGATATCCCATTTGGATTGTATAATCACAAAGAACCTATAACATGTATTGTACTTCAGCTTCTGGTTTCTTCAGGTTTTCGTCCAGTTTAGATTTAGATTTATTCAGTCAAAAAACAGTAAAAACTGTATGTGACGAAGGGGGGAGAAGCTCTTCTGCACACGTTTTCTGGAGTTCCAGAATCACTTCCCGTCATTTTTAATATAAATAGTTGAAAGACGAGTGAAAGTTCAACATAAATAAATAAAAAATAATTTTAAAATAGCAAGTTTAGCAATATTTGAAAAATAGTCATTTTCGTTTCCTAGTTATAGAAAACGTATCGGTACACGAACTGCAAGTATGGTTTTTCTGCATTGCTAACAAAATAGCTCTTCTCTTATCATTACAAGCAAAAGGAGAGTTCAACAAAACGTGCACGTAGTAAAGGTACATTAACGTCCCGTAGCAAAACAAGGGACCTTCTCAGCATTTGCTCAATGGCTCAGTGAAACTGGACAAAAATCTGATCGGCATTGGGGTCATTGACCCGGAAGCTGATGTACACTACTTGTTACAAACATATAAAGTCTTTTAAAAAAATGTATGCAATACTAATGTAAACTAATTTATTATAATATCTCTATATATCTCTTGTTAAAATAAACAGTATTTTCCATTTCATTATATATTATATTATATTATATATTATACTATATTATATTTTATTATATTTCTTCCCTGATCCTCGACCAAATGCTGAGATGGCCCCTTGTTTGCATCTGGACATAAATGTAACTTAAAGGTAACATCTCCCCATACCACGCCACACTCAGTTTTTAACTGTTTCTGACATAAATAAATAGATAGATAAAATAGAGTGATAAATAAAATAAATAAATAGATAAATAAAATAAATAGATAAATAGATAAACGTTACATTAAGCTGTTTATTCGATATAATATTGATTTCGCATCCCCGTAGAATCATAATTAAAGACATTGTGTTATTTCTTTCTTACTGAGTGAGTTTAATTGTCATTACTGTAAACGCTACACACTATTTCGTACATACACATATGAACGTATACATAACTACTACACACTACCTAGACACCATATTCATCAGGCGACAGTATCAACAGCTCACTACAAAAAAATCACATATAATTCATGTATAAAATTTTACAACACCTTGCCAGATAACATTTTGTATCGAATTTAATCGTTTAATGTCAAGTTCCAAGAAAAAAATTTCTGCTGCACAACTGTTTCTATACAATTAGAGACCATAATTTTAACAATGTCTTTTAATATATTATATACCTTTTGGATTATATAATTGTAAAGAACCTATAACAAGTATTGTACATCAGCTTCTGAGTCAATGACCCCCATCTCGATCAGGTTTTCGTCCAGTTTCCCTGACCTCGAGAGATTGCTGAGATGGCCTTTCGATTTGCTCTGGACATAAATGTAACTTCATATTAACTTTTCCCCATAGAAAGTAAAACACAGTTTTGAACTGTTTTTGTCGTAAATAAATAAACAAATAAACGTTACATTAAGCTGATCATTCGATATAATATTGATTTTCCTTTTTTTTCGAGATTCTGAGTCCATAACGAATAGAGTGATATATTTTTTAACTAAACAGCAGATATGTTTCTCAGATAAAATTTATTTAATTATTATCTACTGTAACATTTCATTTCAACAAACCTAGCAGTAATGGTACTTTACCTGCCAGAGCGTAGCGAGTGTAGAGACCTGACTTCTTCGACTGTTGGATGCTGGATCAGACGAAGTGCTACAGCGCCTCACACGAAATGAGAGATCGGTTGCTCATAGAAGTTACCAGTTGCGAGGAGTAATTTCCTAGGTCGAGGCGGTCGAGTGGACTCGAGTCGGGCCCTGATTGGCCCCCGCCGCTCAGGCGATGAATATGACGCCTTGCACCTTGGCTATCTATACGCTATCTGTCGGCGATTCCCTGACTTGACTATGACTGACGTAACTTGACAACACAACGGCCCCTGGAGGGCGCTTATTAACAGGGGATTACTCCAGTGTGTTCAAAGCTCCTGAGTTTGGAGACGCGTTCCAATATAGACGGAACCAATTAAAAAGAAAAAATAAAATTACCGTTTGAAAAATTCTTAAACTAAGATATTTTTCTTTATTCGGAGGTTTAAACGAAAACAGCCTTGCTATTCGGTGTATTTACCGAAATCTGAATGAATGTACCAACGATGCGCGGTGCGTATTTCAGACGTAAACAAAATTATTTGTTTATATTAATGCGAAGAAAATACAGTCGCCATTATCGCCTTGTTATCAGTGCGGCATTTCAACAATGTCTTGCAACAAACAACAATGACAGCTAATTCCTATGGAATTTGAAAAATTAGCATTGATGATACCGCTAGCAACAAAAAGAAAATTAATAGAAAAATATAGTATTTAAATATAATATTGTTATATTAATCAAAACTGCTGGATTTTACAAGCATTACTCTCGGACATGTTTTTGTCGTTGCCGCTCGAGTTTCGTGGAAGTCCGCCCGCCTTCGGGAGTCTTCGCTCTCCCTAGCCTTTGTTTGTCGGATGAGGAAAACTGTCACCAAATGTTGAATCAGAATTTTGGTTGAATTTGGGTGTGGTTGAATTTGTGTTCTTCCTTTCACCCACTAATCATTACAATATTACTTCATTCAGTATGCAGATACCCCTTACGTTAAATAGATGGTGCTCCCTAATAAATACGTTGTTAAAGTAACCTTAAAATTCAAACAAAAAATCCTAACTCCGGCCCCATAGCCTCCCTTTATTTCCCCATCTGTCCCACAAAACTCGGGTTCTCAAGAATCTCACCTATTCCCACAATATTTGTGTCCCTTTGGGTTCCACAAGGTAGCATTTGAAGTTTTAAGACATCGTTTCCCTGCTATTCGTGATTATAATATTGTACCTTTTAGCTCAGTCGGGTCGCTAGTTCATTCCTATAATGAATGGATGTGGATGGAAGAGAAGGAAAGTTATGAAATTATCTATAAATTAATTTCATTAATTGGGCAAAAATTAATTTATTCTTGACAACATTAACTGCCTGGTAAGTTACACGCCGCAAGAGAGCGATAAAGACTGTCTACCAACATTACGCTATGAGCTCATGGTTCTAATTGCTAGGAAGAAACATCTTAACACTAACATTGGGGTTTTGTCTACATAAATTCGTGCATGGTTAAGTAATAAAAATCTGACTGAGCGCGGCAACGCTCAAACTTTCGCCGGAATAACCTGCGAGTGAACCCCGTGACATAATCAGGTGGAGAAAGTTCATCTTCGGATAATACTGGATTATCACCGCTGGTTGTCGGCGCCTCCGCAGACCGGCTGGATGGCTGTCCTCATCTCGTAATTCACCTTCGCTTTGCCGAGAACTGATCAAGTGATATACTTATGTTGGTAGTAGTTAGGATGTCAGAGATTATTATTAGAACATTTACGATTTATTTATTTTCATTATGTCAGCGATATTAGTTTAGTTAGGTAGTAAAATAGGTAATCAATGAGTTGTATGTACTTGGCTTGACAGCCCGTGAACGTTCTCAGGCCTGCCGGCGACGTCCCAGCCTCGATGCCTTGGGTTAAAGGGGCACGTGTGGCTAGCACGTAGATTTCCCCATACCGTTTTTCAAACTTCTCAATGTAAGACGTGGAATTCATTTGACAAAATGGAAAAAATTATATTTTTTAATGAACGAGCCCCAAGAAATTAGCAAAAAAATCATCTTGTGAGATACGGGATACATATAATTTTGACGGCACCATCAGCTAGTGCACATTAGATGTCTGATGGTGAGTCGCAGACGAATGATCAATACGAACTTTGAACTTATCTCGGGACAATGGGATCCTTGTGGGGAAAATGAAAATTCAAACTCAAACACAGAAATACACAAAGATTTGTTCATGTATTCTTGAACTCAATCTTTTAATATACTTTATAATACAAAAATGAAGAACGAAATTGCACATATTGTTTGAATCACGAATTTTCTTAAATTCGCCAACGTGCTTTGAAATACGTAATTAATGTGAAATAACACTCCTTGTTTTCATAGCTGCGAGTACGTTCGTTACGTTTGATCATTCGCGTCACAAGCTGCTCTAAATGATTTTAATTAAATTAAACAACGAGAAAATATCTTACACTTGTGAGCTCTCAAAAATTTAAACCAATGAATTCAGATAGTATTTTACATGTTCAATCGTAACTCGAACCATTCTCAATAAAATCACATCATACATTTACAGAAACTGTTTCAAATTAGCATTAAATAATCTATTCAATGAAATCCCTCAGTTCTTAATTACGGTATCTACATTTGAATAACAAAATGTAATTCAAGCCTAGCGTTCGTAAAAAGCTTGCATCTATCAAGAAACATTCCCCGTTTCTCAAATTTAATCCTCACGTCGCCTGTTCTGAATTCGGAGCGCCACGGCGTTGAGAACGGCGACCTCACGCCGCTAGAGCGCTCCACCGCCCCTCCAATAGGTTTCGCCTCGTTACCTTCCTCGGCGGCAGCTCAGCTGTCGCGTGGCGGGAGGCGGCCTCGTCCGGCCTCGGCAGCGTTCGCCCGCGCCACCCGGCGTTGCGTCCGCCCGACCAACTCGTTCGCAGTGTCCTCCGCCTCCGCCTCGCGTTCCGTGCCTTAACGTCTTCCTTGTGCTTCTCTCTTGAGAGGCGCCGGGTCCCGTCCACGTCTGCTTCTGTCTTCTCCTAGTTCGCAGTCTGCACGCCCGCTGTGCGAAAGTCTCATGCACACCGTTTATGAGTTTGCTTCGTTGTCTGAGTAGTTCTGGCGTAGCCACAGCGCTTTCTGCTCTCCACCACTTTACACGTAATTGATACATCGTTCTGAGTTTCTCCTCAGCGCAAATAGTCACTGACTCCGTAGCCTACGTGAAAATTGTGAAAGTGTATTGTTTGGAAGGCATCTTCCTACGACTATAATATTGAATGTATTTCTTTATATTGATACTATATTAATTCTTCATTTTAAGACTTTTTCTTTAATAAAATCTGTTCCTTAAAGATTGATCTTTAAAAAGTATATGTTCAATATAATTATAATATGAATAGATTTAGAGTAAATTTACGCGAAATATAGGCAATTTAAAAAACTTCATATTTTCTCAAAACCACATTCAATTTTTTTCTTAACCATTTATCGACGAATAGTGGAAGATATACTATACAGAATTCTCATTTTCGGTAAATTCTCTGAATTTTCGAAAATGCAATTTAAAAATAATGCGAGGAAGAATGTGTTATTCAGTACCACAAATTACTTCAACATAACAAAAAATTCAATAAGCCAGAAACACTCATAAATCTCATTTCTCAATAACACATTTATTTTTACTTAATACGACTTTCCACTGTAAAGAAACAGTTTGGAATTTAATTACAAATATTTTTTTTAAGTGCCCTCGGAAATACTTCCCTTTATTTCCATATTTCTACATACTACGCTTCATTTTGAAACCGCCTTATTTAATATTGAAATGTCATAATTATTTCATATGAAGTCAATAATAACCTAATAATACTAATGATGATGATGATGATGATGTTTATATTAATGGCGAGGCCATTACTCGTACTTACGACTAACAACTACGCCTAACCACTGAATATGCAATCATACTGAGTAGGATCATCTAAGAGGGTAAGGGCGAGCTGTTGTACGCCTGGGAGTGCAAAACTTGGGACCATCCCGGTATACGACTTAAAAGATCGAAAAAAAAAGAACATAAAATCTCAACCAGAATCCCAACTTATGATATTTGGAGTCATCGATCGCAAGAACTATATATATGAATACGATTCTACGCATTTTTTTTAAATGTGTCTTTCCGCCATTTTTAATCAGTTATTTTGAATTTTT
Source organism: Gryllus longicercus (assembly GCA_038098605.1). Lineage (NCBI taxonomy): Eukaryota > Metazoa > Arthropoda > Insecta > Orthoptera > Gryllidae > Gryllus > Gryllus longicercus. Next base: position 15,754 of record JAZDUA010000486.1, on the reverse strand, counting down.
AATTATCATTGTGATATTCGAAATCAGCAACTTCAGTAATCATTTGATACCCATTTCTATGTAAATCCATTTGCATTTATGGACAGCTTTTTGTCGTTTTGTTCGAGAGTGCGGCTTGGGCCAAGACATCGAAAGATGCTATTGCAATAAACAATATTGTTTTCAATGACAACTCGCGTAATTATTCCTTTAACGTATTTGGAAATAGACTATTTTATTATATTTTTATTTGTTACAGTCATAAAAATACAATTGTGTGTTTATAACTACAATAGTATGTGTTAAAAAATACAGTTGTGTGGCTAACATCACTCGAAAAACATTTCTAGGGCGTCTCTATTCTGTAAGATTGTGACGCCAGTCTAATTAAATGCAGATTCTTGTATATTCTTCTTTTCTAATTAAATGTATATTCTTTCATTTTCATATTTGGCAATACTATTATTGATTATTGTATCATTTTCAAGAATTTTTTCTCGTTTACTATCAGTGGGCATTTGTTGCATCTATTGATAATTATTGTCAAGTATATTGTGTTTATGTGTAATAAAAACATTTTTAGTCCTATCTTTTGATTAGTTCATTTTAGTCCATCTATTGATAATCATCGTCAAGTATTTTCTGTTTATGCGTGATGCAAACATTTTTAAGTCCTCGCGATTTTCAATAATACACGAAAAATAAACAGTAATGATAACAATATGACTTGCCTACACATTTCATTGCCAAGAGCCTACACATTTCATTGCAATGAAATACATAGCAGTTTCTATCAATTACTCTTAAAAATGCCTGGTGAGGTAAGTTAGATTTATTAGAGTCTGACTTCTTAAAACATTATCTCTGTGCTCAATAAATAAAAATACTAATTTGAACTCTCACTTTTGTACTGATACCTTAAAAAAACATGTGCCCATAAAGCTTTCGGTATGAAAAATTAGGACACTAAGATGTAAAACAATCTGTTCGTTCTCTTGAAGATATTTAGGTTTATTTTAAGTACTCGTATTCGTCGACGTACTTCACCATGGTTGATGGGACAAATGCACAGTGCGCAGGAGGAGTTCCTCTGTAGTTGCAACATTCGGGTGAGAGTGCTATCAACCAAAAGGATGTTGGATTTCGTTGGTTTCAGGGCAGATGGCAACTTCCTACTGTCCGATGGGGAGGGGGGTAATTAGCTGGGGTGGGGGAGGTGACAACATGCATGCGTTGCTAGCGCCGCGTACGGCGGCGGTGGCAGCCCCTGACCTGGACGTATAAATTAGTACAGGCTTTTACGGAAAAACGTTCGCGGGTATTGACATTTTAGGTTATTGAAGAAATAATTCAGTGAAAGGAGCTTTTTCTTTTATTCAATTAATAGTAATGTTTTCAGGGATCAGATGATTTTAAATGTAACATTTTTTCGAGCGTTCCGAGGACTAATCGATACAAAACTGTTGTATAATTCACTCCAAATGGAAGTATTGCCTCTCAGCCTAGGAGTTGTGCAGTATGAATCATGCCATTGTCACCACTTTCTCTCGGGATTCGAGATAAATCCATCTTAACTTAAAATTGTGAACCACACGCACCCAGTTACTATTCGACGAGAATTCATTTCATTGTGAACAACGTGTACTAAAATTTAAAAGAGAAAGATGGAAAGTATTGGTGCGGAAGTGAACCTAACCTCTTCTATTGCCGAATGATGATTTTTCATTTTCATAATACGTCAAACCTTCATTCATCCAAGAGACTAAATTTATTAGTAAACATTGTTTTTCTATAGCAAATTTTCAAATTTCTCTTTGAACAACTTACATTTAATTTTTTCAATCCTCCGTTCACGTTTACGAGCAGCTATTGGTAATCAGCAGATGTACAAAATGGCCGTGTGTCTGACTAGCGGCAGGCCCAAAAATGCCATACTAACCCTTAGTTACTCGCGCTGTTTTGCCACACAAATATCCGTGCGGTGTACTTTGCCCGGCAAGACTATTTTTTTTTGAGAAATTAACTCTGTAAGGTCTGAATAATATTTGAATATCATTTTCATTTCATTTTATTTGAAATGTATACATATTACAGTTTTAATTAATTTAAAATTAATTTGGCATATTATTTCCATTTGATGACTTTAACTGAAAGTTGCATTCCGCGGACATAATCTTAACGATCACTGTAGTAATAATTGGAATAGTGCGGTTTTTGTTCTCCCGCAAATGAAGCAGCAATTTCTGAACTTCTTTGGCGTTTATTCTTGATCGCGACTTCCAGTTTTTGAACTTGTGGGGCAGAGCGCTGCTTTATTTCACGTTTGAACCTTGTTGTTGCCAATGCAAACATCTCTACACTCTAAATCTCTGCTTTACCAATCACTAGCAATTTCAAGTTCAGTACATGTTCTCACTCTGCCACTATAACTTTTTTCTGAGAATCACTTGCAGCATCACAAAACTCATCTTGTAACGGTACCTCATATAAAGATTTAAATATCTAGTTTTCCGTTAAACTATTTATCTCTGCATTATTCGTATTTTAAAACAAAATAAATCAGTTTAATTGCATTAAATTTTATATTGGTACCCGCGGCGTAAAAACTAGGCTACCAGCACTTTCCAACGGAAGTACAATCGTCTCTCCACTGCAGTAAATCGTACGCACCTGCGAGGTTAGGTAAAATGTCAAAAGGCGCGCTAAAGTTATCTGACGCCTAAAGCAATAATAGTTCCTGTGGCGAACAAAGTCAGCCAGAGCGAGTTACTGATGGTTAAGGTCTTCTGCCACGCGACGGCGGCAAGAATCGCCTGCCTCGCCGCCTGCTTGCCCCAGAGAATCTCGAAGCATCCATTTCGATCACAATCGAAGGAGGTCTCGTGCAATGGAGGATGCTGCGACGTCTAAAGGCGTCTTGTTCTTCCATTCTCCTCCCCAAGCCCTGAGGTCCCTCCTGGCGTCGGCCGCGAGCAGCGCGCGCACCGCTTCCTCATTGTTCCTTTCCGCCGCCCAGTGCAGAGGAGTCCATCCATATCCATCCCTCGCGTTGACGTCGGCGCCCGCGCCCACCAGCAGCTCCACGCACCGAACACTGCGGTCTTTGGACGCAGCTATGTGCAACGCGGAACATGACAACGTGTCGACAGCGTTCACATCGGCGCCTCGTTGCAGAAGGAGGGACACCACGTCCCCGTGCGCTCTAAAGGTTGCACAAAGTAGAGGGGTTAAACCTCTTCGGTCTGTGTAGTTGACGTCGGCACCGGAGTCTATGAGACGTCGTACGTCACTTAGTCTTCCTTCGTCTGCCGCCTCACACAACTGCTCTCCCAGAGGAGAGGGAGAGTTTCGGGCCTCCTGCATCTTTAACTGCAGCTCCCGCACCCGGAGCTCCACCCGCCGCCTCGCGCGTTCTTCCTCGTCTGCTGCTGCGCCCTGGTGGCCGGCGCATAATGGAGTGGAGAAAGAGGAGGAGGAGGAGGAGGAGGATGAGGAGGAGGAAACGGGCTCCTCCCCACCGCCCGATGCTGCCCCACCCGTCGCCGGTGCTTCGCGGGCGCTGGCGGCGGAGGTGGAGGCGGCGGTGGCAAGGGACGCACGTGCAGATTGAGGCTTCTCCAGCTGGCGCAACACAGCGTCAACGCGAGGCATTAACTTCTGCAAGGCGCTTTGAAGAGAGGCCTCTACTTCGTTCACACGGCGTTGTAGACGTTCTATATCTCCTTCCCCTGCAGACCCCTCAGGAGTCGTCCTTCTTTCTTCAAGGGCGTTCATACTCTCCTGCATCTCTTGGAGTCGCTGCTGCAGAGCGCGGATGGCGTCGTCTTTCTCCTGCAGCTTCCGCTCCACCTCTCGCAACGCCGTCGCCGCCCTCTCCTCCTGCAGGCGCAGGGCCTCCTGGATCCTCCCCTCAGCCTCTCGTTTATGGAGCTGAAGGGCCTCCTGCATCCTCCCCTCAGCCTCTTGTTTATGTAGATGCAGGGCCTCCTGGACCTTGCGCTCCGCCTCCTGCCTCTGCTGGCGCAAGGCCTCCTGTAACTGCGCCATCCCTTGCACCAGCCCTTGCGCCACCAGCTGAAACGCGGCGCCGACGGCGTCCACGCCATCTTCTGCACCATTCTCGCCAGTACGTCTGGGACTCGCCATACCTTTTCTTTGGGCCTCTGAAACTCATGGAATAAAACATATGTTAACACACATTGCTATAGTTCATGAGCCAGAGTTCAAAACAAGTAATTAATATGGTTCGAGAATTATTAATAATGATCTCACGAAAAAGTACGTGAAATGTTGAATTTATATGAAATTAATATGTTGATTTTTATGCGTATATATAGAATGAAATCATTAATAATTCGTGAATACAAAACTTGTCTCACACTAAACCTTTGTCTCATTACGCCAAATACTACTTAGATTCTCAATGGATCAAATTGAGCACAAGAAAAATAATATTATGGGTTTCACCTCACTATTTGTTCAATCATTACTAATGGAGCTAAATTAGCGCGTACTTTCTCGCCTGTTCTTCACGCAGAATTGCGCGAAATGTACACTCAATTTCGCTGTATTGCAAATGCTATAAAATGCTACACAAAATTGAATCAATGTGTTGAATAATAAATTAAATAAATGTACTGAAATATATGCGTGACGAGGTTTGTTTTTCAAAGTGATGTGTCCTACATATTTTGTGCACATGATATACTTTGCACTACGATTATTAGATAAAGCAATTTGACGGATTTGTTTAAAAATTTAGAGCCTATATTCTATATGTGATTCAACCTCAACCACCGACAAACATCTCACACATATTTTGTTAGTGTGTTCTGGACACACCCACTGGACACAACCTACACAGTACTGTCGAGTGCTCTTGTTTCGTCGACATCCACAGAGTTAACAACGTCCCGCCTTGCCCTTTGATTACTTCGCGGCCCCCTCAGTCCCTTCCCGGATTCCCTTCGATTGTTCTTTTCATTCGTGATTTCATGAGGGACAAAGCGAGACCCTTTAGAAATCGCGTCTTAGTCAAACTTTCTCCACCGTTGTTCTTCGCATAAACATTCCCAGCATTGATGGCAGCGATATTCATGCTGTGCGCCTAGGTCAGAGACTGGAACGTGAGTGGTCGCGTGGATGGCTATTGGATTTAAAGAAGCTTCCTGCGCTTATCGCTCGTGCTTCAGTTATCACTTTAGATATATTATGCTATAATTCAAGGGCTGTGGGCCATCTACGAAAGGGACCTAAGGAGTTCATGCCAATACCTTGTCAACTCACTCTGTAAACAGCGAATGAATATTACTGGTTTACAATAGTAATCCACGCGACCACTGAAGGGTGTAAGCCCGTAAACAAGAGAAAAATATCATAATTTTTCGAACACGTGAGGTGGGAATTCACGTCATTGCATTGGCAGGTCATTGCCTGACACAGAGCGCAAACTTTTTCATGTCGTTATCTTTTAATATCCATTTTGTTCATTACTAACTGTGATAATAAAATTCACATAAAAATCACAATTTAAATGAGCATTTATTTCGAGATTTGCATATGTGTTCAAATCGGTCATACGATCATACGTTCTTCGTTGCAATAATTTTGTTCAAAATTGCTAATTCTCTACAATCCTAGTAGCAAAATCGAAGGGGGTTCGAAATAAAAGAAAATGATCCTTTCACAATATGGGAAAAAAGAAATGATGTAAATTTATTAATGACACTTGGAATGTATTGAAAACACACGTTTTAAATTTTCTCCGTTACCGCAACACTAACAATATGATATCCCATTTGGATTGTATAATCACAAAGAACCTATAACATGTATTGTACTTCAGCTTCTGGTTTCTTCAGGTTTTCGTCCAGTTTAGATTTAGATTTATGCAGTAAAAAAACAGTAAAAACTGTAGTGACGAAGGGGGGAGAAGCTCATCTGCACACGTTTTCTTGAGTCCCAGAATCACTTCCCGTCATTTTTAATATAAATAGTTGAAAGAGGAGTGAAAGTTCAACATAAATAAATAAAAAATAATTTTAAAATAGCAAGATTAGCAATATTTGAAAAATAGTCATTTTCGTTTCCGAGTTATAGAAAACGTATCGGTACACGAACTGCAAGTATGGTTGTTCTGCATTGCTAACAAAATAGCACTTCTCTTATCATTACAAGCAAAAGGAGAGTTCAACAAAACGTGCACGTAGTGAAGGTACATTAACGTCCCGAAGCAAAACAAGCGGCCTTCTCAGCATTTGCTCAATGGATCAGGGAAACTGGACAAAAAACTGATCGACATGGGGGTCATTGACCCGGAAGCTGATGTACACTACTTGTTAGAAACATATAAAGTCTTTTAAAAAAATGTATGAAATACTAATGTAATCTAATTCATTATATACCACTTTTTTGTTAAAATAAACAGTATTCTCCATTTCATTATATATTACATTATATTATATTATATTTTATATTATATCATATTATATTTCATTATATTTCTTCCCTGATCCTCGACCAAATGCTGAGATGGCTCCTTGTTTGCATCTGGACATAAATGTAACTTCAAGTTAACATCTCCCCATACCATGTCACACACAGTTTTTAACTGTTTCTGACGTAAATAAATAGAAAAATAAATAGATAGATAAATAAATATATAGATAGATAAATAATATAAATAGATAGATAAATAATATAAATAGATAGATAAATAATATAAATAGATAGATAAATAATATAAATAGATAGATAAATAAAATAAATAGATAGATAAATAAAATAAATAGATAGATAAATAAAATAAATAGATAGATAAATAAAATAAATAGATAGATAAATAAAATAAATAGATAGATAAATAAAATAAAGAGATAGATAAATAAAATAAAGAGATAGATAAATAAAATAAAGAGATAGATATATAAAATAAAGAGATAGATATATAAAATAAAGAGATAGATATATAAAATAAAGAGATAGATATATAAAATAAAGAGATAGATATATAAAATAAAGAGATAGATATATAAAATAAAGAGATAGATATATAAAATAAAGAGATAGATATATAAAATAAAGAGATAGATATATAAAATAAAGAGATAGATATATAAAATAAATAGATAGATATATAAAATAAATAGTTAAATAAAATAAATAGATAAACGTTACATTAAGCTGTTTATTCGATATAATATTGATTTCGCATCTCCGTAGAATCATAATTAAAGACATTGTGTTATTTCTTTCTTACTGAGTGAGTTTAATTGTCACTACTGTAAACGCTACACACTATTTCACGTGACATATGAACGTATACATAACTACTACACATTACATAGTCCCCATATTAATCAGGCGACAGTATCAACAGCTCACTACAAAAAATCACATATAATTCTTGTATATTATTTTACAACACCTTGACAGATGACATTAAACGATTAAATTCGATACAAAATGTTAAGTCCCAAGAAAAAACTATTCTGCTGCACAACTGTTTCTTTACAATTAGAGACCATACCGAGCATCCTAAAGGAAAGTAATATTAATTTTAACAATGTCTTTTAATATATTATATACCTTTTGGATTATATAATTGTGAAGAACCTCTAACAAGTATTGTACATCAGCTTCTTGGTCAATGACCTCCATCTCGATCAGGTTTTCGTCCAGTTTCCCTGACCTCGAGAGATTGCTGAGATGGCCTTTCGATTTGCTCTGGACATTAATGTAACTTGATATTAACTTTTCCCCATAGAACGTAAAACACAGTTTTGAACTGTTTTTGTCGTAAATAAATAAACAAATAAACGTTCCATTAAGCTGATCATTCGATATAATATTGATTTTTTTTTTCGAGATTCTGAGTCCATAACGAATAGAGTGATATATTTTTTAACTAAACAGCAGATATGTTTGTCAGATAATATTTATTTAATTATTATCAACTGCAACATTTCATTTCAACAAACCTAGCAGTAATGGTACTTTACCTGCCAGAGCGTAGCGAGTGTAGAGACCTGACTTCTTCGCCTTTTGGATACTGGAGCTGACGAAGTGCTACGGCGCTTCACACGAAATGAGAGATCGGTTGCTCATAGAAGTTACCAGTTGCGAGGAGTAATCTCCAATGTCGAGGCGGTCAAGTGGACTCGAGTCGGGCCCTGATTGGCCCTCGCCGCTCAGGCGATGAATATGACGCCTTGCACCTTGGCTATCTATACGCTATCTGTCGGCGATTCCCTGACTTGACTATGACTGACGTAACTTGACAACACCTAGAGGGCGCTTATTAACAGGGGATTACTACAGTGTGTTCAACGCTCCTGAGTTTGGAGACGCGTTCCAATATAGACAGAACCAATTAAGAAGAAAAAATAAAATTACCGTTTGAAAAATTCTTAAACTAAGATATTTTTCTTTATTCGGAGGTTTAAAGGAAAACAGCCTTGCTATTCGGTGTATTTACCGAATTCTGCATGAATGTACCAACGATGCGCGGTGCGTATTTCAGACGCAAACAAATTATTTGTTTATATTAATGCGAAGAAAATACAGTCGCCATTATCGCCTTGTTATCAGTGCGGCGTTACAACAATGTCTTGCAACAAACAACAATGACAGCTAATTCCTATGGAATTTGAAAAACTAGCATTGTTGATACCGCTAGCAACAAAAAGAAAATTTATAGAAAAATATAGTAATAGAATATAATATTGTTATATTAATCAAAACTGCTGGATTTTACAAGCATTCCACTCGGCCATGTTTTTGTCGTTGCCGCTCGAGTTTCGTGGAAGTCCGCCCGCCTTCGGGAGTCTTCGCTCTCCCTAGCCTTTGTCTGTCGGATGAGGAAAACTGTCACCAAATGATGAATCAGAATTTTCGCTTCGATAGAACGGTCCGGCATTTCGTCGCCACGTCTAGCAGGGGCCTTTCTGCGCCGCACCCGCTTCGAACTACTGACTCAGCAGTTGACGCGCCCAAAATCACTCGTCAATCAATCAATTGATGTGTAATAGAAGGTATGCTATAATTTCCGATCCTTTCCCTAAGCATTGGTTTCTCTTTTTTTTACAGTGGATAACAGCGTGCAGTTCGACACAACTCGCGCCTATCTAAAAGAATTGGATGTGGTGAATAATGTGTGGATTGGTTTCAAGAAAGGTGGACCGAACGAGCAGTTCGCTTGGACGTAAGTACGACACGACACTAAATGTTACTCTGTGCTTATCTTCTACGTTCGTGTCTTTTAGCGTATTGGTTTGGTAATTGCATTTAATTTTTTGTTCATTTAAACCTGATTTAAGAACAACTTTTTTCATATTTTTCTAGCTTCATTTAAATACATAGACATTGCGTTTTACATAGATGCACAATTAACACCATTAAGATGGCTTGCCATATTTCGAAATAAAGTGAATCATTCATGAATTTAAGAAGCTGACACATGAAACATATTTCGGACCGAATTGTAGTAGAGGTGTAAAACACATTAATTTATTGTTAAGGATGCATATAAATTAAACTGAAGAACGACCTACGAACGTACTCTCCTACGTACATGAAATATTGCTTTGGAGTGCCACCTAATTTGTTTTCGAACTAACCCAAAACCTACACACAATGGATATCCCACGCATCACCTGTCTATGAATATTGAAATCAGGTGTCTCTGGATAAATGTTACGAGCTACTAGGAACAAAGATCACTTTTTGCTTTCTCCCTACGGAAAAGAGAGAAAATTAATGATGCTGCGCGTCTAAACGGCGAATTTTCAGCAGAAAAACTGTTATTACATGACCCTGGTGACAAAAAAGTGGATAAATTCAGTTGCTAAATTTTTAGAAAAAGTCTTCTAACACGTCGTGTAGCGAGAATATATGTTGTGTGAGTCGTTGATACCGAAAAATCGAATGACAGCAAATCGTCTGTCCGTCCTCTATCCGTCTGCGAACAGCTTTTCATTGTGTACACGTAGGCTTCCGCGGCTCGAGTCCATTACTTCTAGGCTGTCCGGCTGCCGCCGCGTCGTTGGCAGATAGGCCGACGTTTCGCCTGTCATGTCGCAGGCTTCTTCAGGGTAGTGACACAGTAAAGCTCCGCCTCCGGTGTTATATCTTTCTTTTTGGGGGGGGGGTTGGCCCAGACCGCGAGCTAATCAGAGGGACCTCTCCGCCCACTAGATAACTTGGGTACCTTTCTTCTTTTATAACGCTCCATAATTTACATCGGTTGACACTATCAAAAGCCTTCTCAATATCCACGAAGGCTAGAATATTTCTCTATTAAACTTTACTCGTTTCTCAATTATTTGTTTTAATGTAAATGTGTCATCTACACATTGTTGAACAATCTTATTTAAACGCCTGTTGTTTTTGAGGTATCTATTCCGTTATTCACAGTTTTTGCGTATACCTTGCAACATGAGTTAAGTAGGCAAATATCCCCATAGTTGTGACATTTACATTGATCTCCGTTTTTAAAACATGGAGTAATTAACGAATCTAATTATTCATCTGGCATTGCATATCTTTACCAGCATTCATTCATTAGGTGGAACAGTCGAAATTTCAGTAACATACCTTCATATTTCATGAATTCTACGTTAATCCCATAAGGACCACAGGCTTTCCGATTTTGGGGGAGGGGGATTTTAACGCACTGCCAAGCTCTAACAAATTTACTTTTTTTATTACTTTTTCTTCATCTGGCGTATAAATTTCTTGAATCCCACTCCATAATTTTACAAAGTAGTCCAACCACTCTTTCCAGGATATTATACTCAATCTTACCGTACCTGTTTCTTCTAAATTAATTCTTTTAACACTTTATAGGCTCTGCTTTGTCTTCGGAATACATCATGTTCTAACATATTCACATATCTGTCTCAATATTCTTGATGGGCTTGTCTCGCTAATAATTTAGCTTTATTCCTTTTTTGGAAGTAGATCTGTTTAGTCTACTCATTTCTGCTTTGTAGATAATACAGGTACGCTACCTTTTTTTCTTGCACTGCCTTTGCAACCCTATTATTCCATATTTTCACAGTTTTCCTTTATCGCCTCATTTTTCGAGTGCCTATGCCTCATATGGTGCTCATCTGAATAATTCTATAATGTTTCTCCATTCATCATTGAGATATTCTGATGTGGCGATGTCTCTCAAAAACTTATTCAACTATATCTGAAATAACTCCCTTATACTAACGTTTTCTAGTAGAAACACTTTACTCCCTACACCTTCTTGTTTATTTTTTGAGGCAGTTCGTTTCTTCCATCTTGTTCTTATATTTATTTTTGTTTCTACTAGATAGTGATCGGAATAAATGTCATATCCTCTTAAAACGCGGGTATCCTTCACGTCTGAACTTAACGTTTTATTAACTATTACGTAATCTACCATTGAGTGTTGTCCGCGAGCAATCAAAGTATATTTATGGATGTTCTTTTTTTTTAAATGTATTGGTGATTATTAGTTCATTGTATGTTACAAAATCTGTAAGTACTCTTCCATTTTCATTCATTAATTGTTCTCCACACAGTCCTATAACATTGGGAGTAGGCTTGTTTCCCACTCTCGCATTTACATCTCCAGGTATAATTAGCCAGTTATTTGGGTTGCAATTGTTTACCGCTGTCTGCAACGTTTCATAAACTTTTACGGTTGCTTATTTCTTACCTTCCTCGGGGGCATAAACACCCATAACTGTAATATTACCTCTACTCGTTTTAAAATCTACCCTTAGTTGTTTTTTTTATGTATGTGTAACTCGTAATACACTTCTTCCATTTCTTATCCACACACATAGCTACACCAGCTTTTGCTCTCTCTCGCTGTTCTGCTCCACTCCTACCCAGTCATCAATCTCTCTTGTTTTCTTTTTTGTTTCTGTTGCAATGTTGGTTTTTCTTACTTCAAATGTTTTTAATAGTTCTATTTCTTTGTTCTATATGCCGCGACCATTCCATGTTGCTACGTTTAGAACATTCGTTATTCCCATGTGCTTTAACCTTTTCCGTATACTGTGGTTGTCATCAAATCGGTCCGGCTTCTTTCCTTGAGGTTGTCAGTAGCAGAACATATTCCCTCTCCACGTTACAGGTGCTGCACCGGTTGAGTTAGGTATTATTATTATTATTATTATTATTATTATTATTATTATTATTATTATTATTATTATTATTATCATTATTATTATCATAATTATTATTATTATCATCATTATTATTATCATTATTATTGTTGTTAGTATTATTATTATTATTATCATTATTATTATTATCATTATTATTGTTATTATTATTTCTTCAAGTCTCTCGCTTAGCGAGGTGCCTATAGCAGGCACCGTGACCTTAGAACCAAGGTGCATGCTTCGCTTGCAAACTCGGGCGGTCGGTTATATCAATTAAAACTTCCTCGCGATGCATGCAGTACTCAGGGGAACAGCCTTTTGCATTGTTTGTATGGGCCAGTTCTTAAGGCCAAGCCTTGCAGACGATGAAATTAGTTTTTCGGAGATCAGTCCATTTGTAGAGATGACCACAGGGACAACTCTTCAACAGATACTGACCGCCACATGTCGCTCAGTTCAATAGCCAAGGCCTGATATTTTCGCTTCTTCTCGGCAACAGAGGCAACTATATTTCGGTCTAAATGGATAGCTATGTTGACTATAATCCTTTTCCGTAAGCCTTGCCAATTATGTTATTATTACTGTTATTATTGTTATTATTACTATTATTATTATTACTATTATTATTACTATTATTATTACTATTATTATTATTGTTATTATTACTATTATTATTATTTTTATTTTTATTATTACTTATTGGATATGATATCCAGCCGAATGTAGTTGGTGAATAGCCTCTCCGTTGCAAAGCCCTTCCTCAAATCCACAGCCCGCTTTTTGCAGTAAAACGGCTCTTGAGCGAGGCGAGGACTTCGATAACGATCTAAATTCATGCAGAAGCACCGCCGCGATCCCCTGTTCGTGCAGTCATGAATATATATTCGTTATTTTACTCCGTCGCCGGAAAGGGTTGAAAGATTCCAATTATTGATCAACTTGTGCAAAATGTATGGGGTCAGGAGGGCTGTGGGTATTAAAGGAGCAGAGCTCATTATCTGGGCTTTCTCTAAGCCGGTGCGTTTTATAATCATAAGCCGCGTTAAGTATGGAAATGGAAATTGTTTAATTTTTTAATTACAAAAGCGGCGAGCGCAGTAATTCAGAATTAGGCGTCGGTATCCACTTCTACCGCGCTCTTCCAATTTATTCTATTAGTGAAGGCTCTTCAGATCGAGTCTCCCGTGAATGGTCTCGAAATACGAAGCGTTTCAGAGGGTTAGGAACATTTTCCGCAAATGCTGTGGGGCTGAGATCTCGATGGAACACTTCTCATGGAGTTATTCTTCGTTCAATTTTTTCTTATTTCCTTTTGGCTTTCTCGTTGCAGTGACTTTTCTTTCCTTTAACTACTGTCCATTTTTCCTTGCTATTCTGTTATTTTTTCTCTCCCGGAAGTTACATTTTTCATTTCTCCTTGTGTTAATTTATTTTCTCTCTCTTATTTTCTCTCTCTCTTTTATCATAAAAGTATTTAATTTTTCTTTTGTAATATATTCACAACATTCATACATTTTGCTTTTTTTTCATCTCGCATCTTATCTTCGGTCTTATTTTTCTTTGATTTCTTACGTTTGACCTCTCCGTCCCTTCCTTAAACATCATCGTTTTCTCCTTTCTCTTTGTCAATAGTTCAAGCTTTAATTTTCGTTACCTGTCTTCCTTCATCAACTTACATACTTTGAAACATTCGTTTTTCGTTTCTTATTCTTAAATATTTTTATCTCACAGTTAATTTTTTTTATTTCTTGAAGGCTTTTATTATTTTGCTCCGCTTTATCTTGATTCTCGGTTACGCTTTTTCTGATGTATTACTTTTCATTTTATTCTTCGACCACCCCATCGATCTCCTCCGATTCGACCATTCCGTCTCTTCCCATGCACTTCTCCCCTCTCTTCGCTTCCCCACATCATCGTTCCGTTTTCCAATTGTTTCGACGAATTCATTCATTCACGTAAGCCCCACTCACCTCCCTTCCCCTCCCTTTGTCTTCTGACTCCTCCTATCCTCGTCCTTTAGTTTCCGCGCCCAACTTTCCCCGTCATATATCATCCTAACTTCTGCCCCACCCCGATTCTTCCCAGTCCCTTCTCCTCCCCGCCGTTCCTCACCCCCTCTCTTCCCATCCCTTCTTATGTCCATCCTTTTTCTTCCTCGATGCTTCTTTCAACGCGTCGTTAGACCAGCTTATCTACACCGACTCTTCTCTCCCCATGCCCTCACGTTCAAGCTTTCTCTCTCTGCCCCACCTCTCCACTATGTGTGATGCGGCATCCACAAACGAACATGTATGTTGCCTAGCATCGACGTTCAAAATTAAAACATCGATGTTAAAAATACATCGAACAGAAACCATCGACGTTTTTGAATATCGATATTTTAAAGTATGTTTAGTAATCTCTAACATTAAGTTCGTGTGCAACAAAATTTAATTTGACAATGTTCACGCATCTTATTTTACAATTGAAAATTTAACTGAAAACAAAGCTTTAAGAAACGAAAATGTGCGACATGCGAGGAAACACAAAGGAAATAAAAGGGCATCATGAACATATCAGGTGGGGAATAACGATCTCTACAATGAGAGTAGTAGATATCGCATTCGTGTGGTCCGAAAATAACATGTTAACTTTCACAACATTGGGATTATGTGAATTTTTTACCCACGAATAAAATATTCTAAATGTAAAAAATATCGAGCATAAAACATCGATATTAAAAAAAAAATAGAGTATAAAACATCGGTGTTCAAAAAACATCGGCTTCAATACATCGATGTTTAAATTATCGATATTTCTATAGAAACATCAATGTTTTCAAAACATCTACATCGACCTTGCCTCCCTTCGCCCTACCCTTTCCATCTCCGCCCTTTGTTTCCCCCTCGTTTCTCACCCCACACGTCTCCCCACTCATTTTCTCTCCATACATTTCTCTCCCCGCCCCTTGCCATCTCCCTGTCTGTCACCGTCACTTTCCGCCCCGCCCCTTCCCTCCCCACCCCTTTTCTCTCCAAACCTTCTTTGCTCTCCCCTTTCACATTTTCTTCCCACCCCTTCTTTGCCCGACACATCTCTTTACACACCTCCCCTCCCCGCCACACATCTCTCCTCGCCACACTTCTTCCCTCTACTTCAATCACCGCCCTTCCCTCCCCACCCCTTTTCTCTCCAAACCTTCTTTGCTCTCCCCTTTCACATTTTCTTCCCACCCCTTCTTTGCCCGACACATCTCTTTACACACCTCCCCTCCCCGCCACACATCTCTCCTCGCCACACTTCTTCCCTCTACTTCAATCGCCGCCCTTCCCTCCCCACCCCTTTTCTCTCCAAACCTTATTTGCTCTCCCCTTTCACATTTTCTTCCCACCCCTTCTTTGCCCGTCACATCTCTTTACACACCTCCTCTCCCCGCCACACATCTCTCCTCGCCACACTTCTTCCCTGTACTTCAATCGCCGCCCTTCCCTCCCCACCCCTTTTCTCTCCAAACCTTCTTTGCTCTCCCCTTTCACATTTTCTTCCCACCCCTTCTTTACCGACACATCTCATTACACACCTCCTCTCCCCGCCACACATCTCTCCTCGCCACACTTCTTCCCTCTACTTCAATCGCCGCCCTTCCCTCCCCA